>OU612072.1:17670084-18870084 GCA_914767715.1 Membranipora membranacea
AACTTCGCCAATTCTTGTCCGATCGTCCCGATATTTGCGCCATTAGACTCGCAGCGAAAAGCTGAGTCTGAATAAGTGTTTCAGTTTGAAATTTGAAAGTTTTTTCAAAATGCGCATTTTTTTCACCAAGATGCTCAACTCAGTGAGATAAACACTTTCGCGCGATTTGACGAATTTTTTCGCTATAAATTCGCCAATTTTTGTCCGATCGTCTCAATATTTGCGGCAAAAGACTCGCAGCGAGAAACTGAGTCAGAATAAGTGTTTCAATTTGAAATTTGAAAGTTTTTTCAAAATGCGCATTTTTTTCACCAAGATGCTCAACTCAGTGAGGTAAACACTTTCGTCCGTTTTAGCGACGTTTTTCGCTATAACTTCGCCAATTCTTGTCCGATTGTCCCGATATTTGCGCCATTAGACTCGCAGCGAAAAGCTGAGTCTGAATAAGTGTTTCAGTTTGAAATTTGAAAGTTTTTTCAAAATGCGCATTTTTTTCACCAAGATGCTCAACTCAGTGAGATAGACACTTTCGCGCGATTTGACGACTTTTTTCGCTATAACTTCGCCAATTCTTGTCCGATCGTCCCGATATTTGCGGCAAAAGACTCGCAGCGAGAAACTGAGTCAGAATAAGTGTTTCAATTTGAAATTTGAAAGTTTTTTCAAAATGCGCATTTTTTTCACCAAGATGCTCAACTCAGTGAGATAAACACTTTCGTCCGTTTTAGCGACGTTTTTCGCTATAACTTCGCCAATTCTTGTCCGATCGTCCCGATATTTGCGCCATTAGACTCGCAGCGAAAAGCTGAGTCTGAATAAGTGTTTCAGTTTGAAATTTGAAAGTTTTTTCAAAATGCGCATTTTTTTCACCAAGATGCTCAACTCAGTGAGATAAACACTTTCGTCCGTTTTAGCGACGTTTTTCGCTATAACTTCGCCAATTCTTGTCCGATCGTCCCGATATTTGCGCCATTAGACTCGCAGCGAAAAGCTGAGTCTGAATAAGTGTTTCAGTTTGAAATTTGAAAGTTTTTTCAAAATGCGCATTTTTTTCACCAAGATGCTCAACTCAGTGAGATAAACACTTTCGTCCGTTTTAGCGACGTTTTTCGCTATAACTTCGCCAATTCTTGTCCGATCGTCCCGATATTTGCGCCATTAGACTCGCAGCGAAAAGCTGAGTCTGAATAATTGTTTCAGTTTGAAATTTGAAAGTTTTTTCAAAATGCGCATTTTTTTCACCAAGATGCTCAACTCAGTGAGATAAACACTTTCGCGCGATTTGACGACTTTTTTCGCTATAACTTCGCCAATTCTTGTCCGATCGTCCCGATATTTGCGGCAAAAGACTTGCAGCGAGAAACTGAGTCAGAATAAGTGTTTCAATTTGAAATTTGAAAGTTTTTTCAAAATGTGCATTTTTTTCACCAAGATGCTCAACTCAGTGAGATAAACACTTTCGTCCGTTTTAGCGACGTTTTTCGCTATAACTTCGCCAATTCTTGTCCGATCGTCCCGATATTTGCGCCATTAGACTCGCAGCGAAAAGCTGAGTCTGAATAAGTGTTTCAGTTTGAAATTTGAAAGTTTTTTCAAAATGCGCATTTTTTTCACCAAGATGCTCAACTCAGTGAGATAAACACTTTCGTCCGTTTTAGCGACGTTTTTCGCTATAACTTCGCCAATTCTTGTCCGATCGTCCCGATATTTGCGGCAAAAGACTCGCAGTGAGAAACTGAGTCAGAATAAGTGTTTCAATTTGAAATTTGAAAGTTTTTTCAAAATGCGCATTTTTTTCACCAAGATGCTCAACTCAGTGAGATAAACACTTTCGTCCGTTTTAGCGACGTTTTTCGCTATAACTTCGCCAATTCTTGTCCGATCGTCCCGATATTTGTGCCATTAGACTCGCAGCAAACAGCTGAGTCTGAATAAGTGTTTCAGTTTGAAATTTGAAAGTTTTTTCAAAATGCGCATTTTTTTCACCAAGATGCTCAACTCAGTGAGATAAACACTTTCGCGCGATTTGACGACTTTTTTCGCTACAACTTCGCCAATTTTTGTCTGATCGTCCCGATATTTGCGGCAAAAGACTCGCAGCGAGAAACTGAGTCAGAATAAGTGTTTCAATTTGAAATTTGAAAGTTTTTTCAAAATGCGCATTTTTTTCACCAAGATGCTCAACTCAGTGAGATAAACACTTTCGTCCGTTTTAGCGACGTTTTTCGCTATAACTTCGCCAATTCTTGTCCGATCGTCCCGATATTTGCGCCATTAGACTCGCAGCGAAAAGCTGAGTCTGAATAATTGTTTCAGTTTGAAATTTGAAAGTTTTTTCAAAATGCGCATTTTTTTCACCAAGATGCTCAACTCAGTGAGATAAACACTTTCGCGCGATTTGACGACTTTTTTCGCTATAACTTCGCCAATTCTTGTCCGATCGTCCCGATATTTGCGGCAAAAGACTTGCAGCGAGAAACTGAGTCAGAATAAGTGTTTCAATTTGAAATTTGAAAGTTTTTTCAAAATGTGCATTTTTTTCACCAAGATGCTCAACTCAGTGAGATAAACACTTTCGTCCGTTTTAGCGACGTTTTTCGCTATAACTTCGCCAATTCTTGTCCGATCGTCCCGATATTTGCGCCATTAGACTCGCAGCGAAAAGCTGAGTCTGAATAAGTGTTTCAGTTTGAAATTTGAAAGTTTTTTCAAAATGCGCATTTTTTTCACCAAGATGCTCAACTCAGTGAGATAAACACTTTCGTCCGTTTTAGCGACGTTTTTCGCTATAACTTCGCCAATTCTTGTCCGATCGTCCCGATATTTGCGGCAAAAGACTCGCAGTGAGAAACTGAGTCAGAATAAGTGTTTCAATTTGAAATTTGAAAGTTTTTTCAAAATGCGCATTTTTTTCACCAAGATGCTCAACTCAGTGAGATAAACACTTTCGTCCGTTTTAGCGACGTTTTTCGCTATAACTTCGCCAATTCTTGTCCGATCGTCCCGATATTTGTGCCATTAGACTCGCAGCAAACAGCTGAGTCTGAATAAGTGTTTCAGTTTGAAATTTGAAAGTTTTTTCAAAATGCGCATTTTTTTCACCAAGATGCTCAACTCAGTGAGATAAACACTTTCGCGCGATTTGACGACTTTTTTCGCTACAACTTCGCCAATTTTTGTCTGATCGTCCCGATATTTGCGGCAAAAGACTCGCAGCGAGAAACTGAGTCAGAATAAGTGTTTCAATTTGAAATTTGAAAGTTTTTTCAAAATGCGCATTTTTTTCACCAAGATGCTCAACTCAGTGAGATAAACACTTTCGTCCGTTTTAGCGACGTTTTTTCGCTATAACTTCGCCAATTCTTGTCTGATCGTCCCGATATTGGCGCCATTAGACTCGTTGCGAAAAGCTGAGTCTGAATAAGTGTTTCAGTTTGAAATTTGGAAGTTTTTTCAAAATGCGCATTTTTTTCACCAAGATGCTCAACTCAGTGAGATAAACACTTTCGCGCGATTTGACGACTTTTTTCGCTATAACTTCGCCAATTTTTGTCCGATCGTCCCGATATTTGCGGCAAAAGACTCGCCGCGAGAAACTGAGTCAGAATAAGTGTTTCAATTTGAAATTTGAAAGTTTTTTCAAAATGCGCATTTTTTTTCACCAAGATGCTCAACTCAGTGAGATAAACACTTTCGTCCGTTTTAGCGACGTTTTTCGCTATAACTTCGCCAATTCTTGTCTGATCGTCCCGATATTTGCGCCATTAGACTCGCAGCGAAAAGCTGAGTCTGAATAAGTGTTTCAGTTTGAAATTTGAAAGTTTTTTCAAAATGCGCATTTTTTTCACCAAGATGCTCAACTCAGTGAGATAAACACTTTCGTCCGTTTTAGCGACGTTTTTCGCTATAACTTCGCCAATTCTTGTCCGATCGTCCCGATATTTGCGCCATTAGACTCGCAGCGAAAAGCTGAGTCTGAATAAGTGTTTCAGTTTGAAATTTGAAAGTTTTTTCAAAATGCGCATTTTTTTCACCAAGATGCTCAACTCAGTGAGATAAACACTTTCGCGCGATTTGACGAATTTTTTCGCTATAAATTCGCCAATTCTTGTCCGATCGTCCCGATATTTGCGCCATTAGACTCGCAGCGAAAAGCTGAGTCTGAATAAGTGTTTCAGTTTGAAATTTGAAAGTTTTTTCAAAATGCGCATTTTTTTCACCAAGATGCTCAACTCAGTGAGATAAACACTTTCGTCCGTTTTAGCGACGTTTTTCGCTATAACTTCGCCAATTCTTGTCCGATCGTCCCGATATTTGCGGCAAAAGACTCGCAGTGAGAAACTGAGTCAGAATAAGTGTTTCAATTTGAAATTTGAAAGTTTTTTCAAAATGCGCATTTTTTTCACCAAGATGCTCAACTCAGTGAGATAAACACTTTCGTCCGTTTTAGCGACGTTTTTCGCTATAACTTCGCCAATTCTTGTCCGATCGTCCCGATATTTGTGCCATTAGACTCGCAGCAAACAGCTGAGTCTGAATAAGTGTTTCAGTTTGAAATTTGAAAGTTTTTTCAAAATGCGCATTTTTTTCACCAAGATGCTCAACTCAGTGAGATAAACACTTTCGCGCGATTTGACGACTTTTTTCGCTACAACTTCGCCAATTTTTGTCTGATCGTCCCGATATTTGCGGCAAAAGACTCGCAGCGAGAAACTGAGTCAGAATAAGTGTTTCAATTTGAAATTTGAAAGTTTTTTCAAAATGCGCATTTTTTTCACCAAGATGCTCAACTCAGTGAGATAAACACTTTCGTCCGTTTTAGCGACGTTTTTCGCTATAACTTCGCCAATTCTTGTCTGATCGTCCCGATATTGGCGCCATTAGACTCGTTGCGAAAAGCTGAGTCTGAATAAGTGTTTCAGTTTGAAATTTGGAAGTTTTTTCAAAATGCGCATTTTTTTCACCAAGATGCTCAACTCAGTGAGATAAACACTTTCGCGCGATTTGACGACTTTTTTCGTTATAACTTCGCCAATTTTTGTCCGATCGTCCCGATATTTGCGGCAAAAGACTCGCCGCGAGAAACTGAGTCAGAATAAGTGTTTCAATTTGAAATTTGAAAGTTTTTTCAAAATGCGCATTTTTTTTCACCAAGATGCTCAACTCAGTGAGATAAACACTTTCGTCCGTTTTAGCGACGTTTTTCGCTATAACTTCGCCAATTCTTGTCTGATCGTCCCGATATTTGCGCCATTAGACTCGCAGCGAAAAGCTGAGTCTGAATAAGTGTTTCAGTTTGAAATTTGAAAGTTTTTTCAAAATGCGCATTTTTTTCACCAAGATGCTCAACTCAGTGAGATAAACACTTTCGTCCGTTTTAGCGACGTTTTTCGCTATAACTTCGCCAATTCTTGTCCGATCGTCCCGATTTTTGCGCCATTAGACTCGCAGCGAAAAGCTGAGTCTGAATAAGTGTTTCAGTTTGAAATTTGAAAGTTTTTTCAAAATGCGCATTTTTTTCACCAAGATGCTCAACTCAGTGAGATAAACACTTTCGTCCGTTTTAGCGACGTTTTTCGCTATAACTTCGCCAATTCTTGTCCGATCGTCCCGATATTTGCGCCATTAGACTCGCAGCGAAAAGCTGAGTCTGAATAAGTGTTTCAGTTTGAAATTTGAAAGTTTTTTCAAAATGCGCATTTTTTTTCACCAAGATGCTCAACTCAGTGAGATAAACACTTTCGTCCGTTTTAGCGACGTTTTTCGCTATAACTTCGCCAATTCTTGTCCGATCGTCCCGATATTTGCGGCAAAAGACTCGCAGTGAGAAACTGAGTCAGAATAAGTGTTTCAATTTGAAATTTGAAAGTTTTTTCAAAATGCGCATTTTTTTCACCAAGATGCTCAACTCAGTGAGATAAACACTTTCGTCCGTTTTAGCGACGTTTTTCGCTATAACTTCGCCAATTCTTGTCCGATCGTCCCGATATTTGTGCCATTAGACTCGCAGCGAACAGCTGAGTCTGAATAAGTGTTTCAGTTTGAAATTTGAAAGTTTTTTCAAAATGCGCATTTTTTTCACCAAGATGCTCAACTCAGTGAGATAAACACTTTCGCGCGATTTGACGACTTTTTTCGCTACAACTTCGCCAATTTTTGTCTGATCGTCCCGATATTTGCGGCAAAAGACTCGCAGCGAGAAACTGAGTCAGAATAAGTGTTTCAATTTGAAATTTGAAAGTTTTTTCAAAATGCGCATTTTTTTCACCAAGATGCTCAACTCAGTGAGATAAACACTTTCGTCCGTTTTAGCGACGTTTTTCGCTATAACTTCGCCAATTCTTGTCTGATCGTCCCGATATTGGCGCCATTAGACTCGCAGCGAAAAGCTGAGTCTGAATAAGTGTTTCAGTTTGAAATTTGGAAGTTTTTTCAAAATGCGCATTTTTTTCACCAAGATGCTCAACTCAGTGAGATAAACACTTTCGCGCGATTTGACGACTTTTTTCGTTATAACTTCGCCAATTTTTGTCCGATCGTCCCGATATTTGCGGCAAAAGACTCGCCGCGAGAAACTGAGTCAGAATAAGTGTTTCAATTTGAAATTTGAAAGTTTTTTCAAAATGCGCATTTTTTTTCACCAAGATGCTCAACTCAGTGAGATAAACACTTTCGTCCGTTTTAGCGACGTTTTTCGCTATAACTTCGCCAATTCTTGTCTGATCGTCCCGATATTTGCGCCATTAGACTCGCAGCGAAAAGCTGAGTCTGAATAAGTGTTTCAGTTTGAAATTTGGAAGTTTTTTCAAAATGCGCATTTTTTTCACCAAGATGCTCAACTCAGTGAGATAAACACTTTCGCGCGATTTGACGACTTTTTTCGCTATAACTTCGCCAATTTTTGTCCGATCGTCCCGATATTTGCGGCAAAAGACTCGCCGCGAGAAACTGAGTCAGAATAAGTGTTTCAATTTGAAATTTGAAAGTTTTTTCAAAATGCGCATTTTTTTTCACCAAGATGCTCAACTCAGTGAGATAAACACTTTCGTCCGTTTTAGCGACGTTTTTCGCTATAACTTCGCCAATTCTTGTCCGATCGTCCCGATATTTGCGCCATTTGACTCGCAGCGAAAAGCTGAGTCTGAATAAGTGTTTCAGTTTGAAATTTGAAAGTTTTTTCAAAATGCGCATTTTTTTCACCAAGATGCTCAACTCAGTGAGATAAACACTTTCGTCCGTTTTAGCAACGTTTTTCGCTATAACTTCGCCAATTCTTGTCCGATCGTCCCGATATTTGCGCCATTAGACTCGCAGCGAAAAGCTGAGTCTGAATAAGTGTTTCAGTTTGAAATTTGAAAGTTTTTTCAAAATGCGCATTTTTTTCACCAAGATGCTCAACTCAGTGAGATAAACACTTTCGCGCGATTTGACGACTTTTTTCGCTATAACTTCGCCAATTCTTGTCCGATCGTCCCGATATTTGCGGCAAAAGACTTGCAGCGAGAAACTGAGTCAGAATAAGTGTTTCAATTTGAAATTTGAAAGTTTTTTCAAAATGCGCATTTTTTTCACCAAGATGCTCAACTCAGTGAGATAAACACTTTCGTCCGTTTTAGCGACGTTTTTCGCTATAACTTCGCCAATTCTTGTCCGATCGTCCCGATATTTGCGGCAAAAGACTCGCAGTGAGAAACTGAGTCAGAATAAGTGTTTCAATTTGAAATTTGAAAGTTTTTTCAAAATGCGCATTTTTTTCACCAAGATGCTCAACTCAGTGAGATAAACACTTTCGTCCGTTTTAGCGACGTTTTTCGCTATAACTTCGCCAATTCTTGTCCGATCGTCCCGATCTTTGTGCCATTAGACTCGCAGCGAACAGCTGAGTCTGAATAAGTGTTTCAGTTTGAAATTTGAAAGTTTTTTCAAAATGCGCATTTTTTTCACCAAGATGCTCAACTCAGTGAGATAAACACTTTCGCGCGATTTGACGACTTTTTTCGCTACAACTTCGCCAATTTTTGTCTGATCGTCCCGATATTTGCGGCAAAAGACTCGCAGCGAGAAACTGAGTCAGAATAAGTGTTTCAATTTGAAATTTGAAAGTTTTTTCAAAATGCGCATTTTTTTCACCAAGATGCTCAACTCAGTGAGATAAACACTTTCGTCCGTTTTAGCGACGTTTTTCGCTATAACTTCGCCAATTCTTGTCTGATCGTCCCGATATTGGCGCCATTAGACTCGCAGCGAAAAGCTGAGTCTGAATAAGTGTTTCAGTTTGAAATTTGGAAGTTTTTTCAAAATGCGCATTTTTTTCACCAAGATGCTCAACTCAGTGAGATAAACACTTTCGCGCGATTTGACGACTTTTTTCGCTATAACTTCGCCAATTTTTGTCCGATCGTCCCGATATTTGCGGCAAAAGACTCGCCGCGAGAAACTGAGTCAGAATAAGTGTTTCAATTTGAAATTTGAAAGTTTTTTCAAAATGCGCATTTTTTTTCACCAAGATGCTCAACTCAGTGAGATAAACACTTTCGTCCGTTTTAGCGACGTTTTTCGCTATAACTTCGCCAATTCTTGTCTGATCGTCCCGATATTTGCGCCATTAGACTCGCAGCGAAAAGCTGAGTCTGAATAAGTGTTTCAGTTTGAAATTTGGAAGTTTTTTCAAAATGCGCATTTTTTTTCACCAAGATGCTCAACTCAGTGAGATAAACACTTTCGCGCGATTTGACGACTTTTTTCGCTATAACTTCGCCAATTTTTGTCCGATCGTCCCGATATTTGCGGCAAAAGACTCGCAGCGAGAAACTGAGTCAGAATAAGTGTTTCAATTTGAAATTTGAAAGTTTTTTCAAAATGCGCATTTTTTTTCACCAAGATGCTCAACTCAGTGAGATAAACACTTTCGTCCGTTTTAGCGACGTTTTTCGCTATAACTTCGCCAATTCTTGTCTGATCGTCCCGATATTTGCGCCATTTGACTCGCAGCGAAAAGCTGAGTCTGAATAAGTGTTTCAGTTTGAAATTTGAAAGTTTTTTCAAAATGCGCATTTTTTTCACCAAGATGCTCAACTCAGTGAGATAAACACTTTCGTCCGTTTTAGCAACGTTTTTCGCTATAACTTCGCCAATTCTTGTCCGATCGTCCCGATATTTGCGCCATTAGACTCGCAGCGAAAAGCTGAGTCTGAATAAGTGTTTCAGTTTGAAATTTGAAAGTTTTTTCAAAATGCGCATTTTTTTCACCAAGATGCTCAACTCAGTGAGATAAACACTTTCGCGCGATTTGACGACTTTTTTCGCTATAACTTCGCCAATTCTTGTCCGATCGTCCCGATATTTGCGGCAAAAGACTTGCAGCGAGAAACTGAGTCAGAATAAGTGTTTCAATTTGAAATTTGAAAGTTTTTTCAAAATGCGCATTTTTTTCACCAAGATGCTCAACTCAGTGAGATAAACACTTTCGTCCGTTTTAGCGACGTTTTTCGCTATAACTTCGCCAATTCTTGTCCGATCGTCCCGATATTTGCGCCATTAGACTCGCAGCGAAAAGCTGAGTCTGAATAAGGGTTTCAGTTTGAAATTTGAAAGTTTTTTCAAAATGCGCATTTTTTTCACCAAGATGCTCAACTCAGTGAGATAAACACTTTCGCACGATTTGACGAATTTTTTCGCTATAACTTCGCCAATTTTTGTCCGATCGTCCCGATATTTGCGGCAAAAGACTCGCAGCGAGAAACTGAGTCAGAATAAGTGTTTCAATTTGAAATTTGAAAGATTTTTCAAAATCCGCATTTTTTTCACCAAGATGCTCAGCTCAGTGAGATAAACACTTTCGCGCGATTTGACGACTTTTTTCGCTATAACTTCGCCAATTTTTGTCCGATCGTCCCGATATTTGCGACAAAAGACTCGCAGCGAGAAACTGAGTCAGAATAAGTGTTTCAATTTGAAATTTGAAAGTTTTTTCAAAATCCGCATTTTTTTCACCAAGATGCTCAACTCAGTGAGATAAACACTTTCGTGCGTTTTAACGGCTTTTTTCGCTATAACTTCGCCAATTTTTGTCCGATCGTCCCGATATTTGCGCCAAAAGACTCGCAGCGAGAAGCTGAGTCTGAATATGTCTTTCAATTTGAAATTTGAAAAAAGTTTTGAAAACCGCAATTTTTTTCACCAAGATGCACAACTCAGTGAGAAGTCTTCCAGTCACAGAGATGTCAGCTAAGTCATTCCTAAACAGGCTTAAGACTGCAAAACAAACTGTTGGATAAGGAGGAATGCGTGTACATTTAGACTTCATAGTACTGTATGTTACCTCACAGTTTTATTGAGATAGATTTGACAGGTAATAAACAAATCTAAAATACTTGCCAGGTTAATGATGAAGCATTTAGATTGAATGTCTTGAACTAAGATCATCATGTGTGCTACAAATTTCTCACAAAAGTGAAGTAAATTCTATGGAAATGGTATTAAAACCCGGCCGCGTGACAATCTCCCGAAACGTCGTTTTGTATGTGTAACGATATTAAAATTTATCAGCAGATCAATATTAGTAATATTTAGTCTCTCTTCTATTTGTTCTATCGTCACACCCATGTCATTACCATGTAAAATCAAGATCGAATAAGAAAATGATGTACTGTAGTATCTGATTTACAGGTAGACAGAGTGTGCTGAACACACCGCGGACAAGATTAAATGTGCTGAAAAGGAGAATGGCTCTTGTTAACTTATCCGGAACAAATCAACAAGAAACACAGAATACAAAACTCTTCTTCGCGCAAGCACCAAGAGGCGGCAGGAAGAACGTCAATATCTGTCTACAAGAATATGTTAGCGTTCTCCCAGTCCCAGTCCAAACATCATCAGACAAGAGCATACATTGCCAAGCCTCTGTGCCCAAACTATTACAATTCAATTTCTGGCAAAGGGTGTTCTTTCATGGTAAGTCAAATGGCATGACATCTGTATGAATACCCATATTATTTTTTGTTTTGTCTCAATAACAAAGGTCTTCTGCAATTTTAGCAGTCATTTAGGCATCATTGAGTGATTTACCTTGTTATTTATATTTTTAATTCTGTTCTGTATCATTCTTACTTCCTCCATGTTTGTCAACCTCTTTGCTCAATCATGATACAATTATTCTACGTACAATAAACTGTAATACAATGCCTGGATCAAGTTTATCTTGTCAGTACGATCTCAGTGGTTAACGGGTTACTTGTCACTCACACAATAAAACCAGAGACTGATAGATATGGGCTCATATAATCTAGGAGGGCCTCTGGACAAACACTCTCAGCCTTCTTCACCACAATGTTAAGTCTTTAATGAACAAACTTTTTTTCTATGGAAGTCTAAATTTCTCAAATTTAATTGACATTTTTTCTATTTCAAAAATATGGTTGAAACCTGAAATTCCAAACTCCATTGTGGACCTCCCTGGCTCTAACATTATCAGATGTGACAGATACTCGACCACAAAAACACGTGGCGGTTGGGCAGCTCCTTATATAAATAATGTTTTAAAGTTTAAAACTATCCAACAACCTCAATCTAAACTGCGAGAATTATGTGACTCTGTTTGAATTCACATCAAAACTCAACAAGATGAAGGTAGCTTGATCGTGGCATCCATCTATCTCCACCTGACACTGATCAAATGAAATTTATCTCATTATTGAGTGATATTTTACATCAAAAACAGTTCATTCAAAAAAAGGTTGTGTTATTAGGGGATTTCAACATAAATTGGAACTCTAACTCTAGAGGAAAACAACTTATACAACAGAGTCTCATTTCTACAGGCCTATATCAAGTGATAACAGGGTCATCATTTGTAAGTTACCATGGTAATGAAAGCCTCGTCGATTACAATAATTATGTTAATTGTGAACTAAAAGTCAAAACTTCTAAAATGTTAACATGTGAGCGCTCAATCTCAGACCACTATGCCACACTTTTAATGCTTGACAGGATAAAATCTTTAAAGCCAAAGCGTCAAACATCATAACCAGAAATTTCAAGAAATTAAACCCCTTGTTATTCTATAAAGAATGTGCACTGCAACCTTTTCAGCAAATAGCCGACGACCCCAATCTTTCAATCCATAAACGAGCTGAAATGATTGACCAATCTATAATAAACATTGTAGACAAACACGTGCCAAAAAAAACTATGCGAGTACGCAACAAGAAAAACCAATTGATCAATTCAGATGTACTGTGCCTGATTTCACTCAAAAACAAATTTTACAAGGAAGTTTATAAAGCGTCTAAAGCCCCAACTGATGGCCAAGTCCAACATTACAAGAAATTCAGAAGCTATATCACCAACCAAATTTGTACCGCTAAGAAAAACTACATTAGCAAATCATTATCAGCAAACGAAAAAAGTTTTTATTCCTGCTTAAAATCCATAACCAAGAAACAGAAATCCCATACATCTATAGAGTGCCTGGGATACAAAAGTGTGGAACATACGGATGAAAGAGATATTGCCTGCGCCTTAAACAGCATACACAGTGGCGTTGATTGTCACTTTCGGTTACAAATGAGTGAAGTGCCCCATATTTTTTTCCCCTATAATATGTTACATTATAAGAAAGAAAAAAAGATATTGCCTGCGCCTTAAATGATTTCTTCATAATTCTGAATTCAATCCGGCAAATTTCCCGCATTTTCCTACAGAAACAAATTCTCTTACAGTCCGATCACTAGTAAAACGGTGGTCTAAGTGGCATACCAGCAATGATTTATAAAATAATAGTTGACTTAATTGCCTACCCGCTATCCATTCCATACTTGCCAAGTCTCCCGATTTAGGCGTGACCCTCCAGATTTTTACACCCACCTCCCACTTTTTGTAAATCTCACTATTTCCTCCAGATTTTAGAGAAAACAGTCCAATCGCAATTTTTTGATAGTTATCCAAGCACATGTTGTTGTTGACTAGTTACTGTTAAGGTCTTTGCACACAAAATTGAAAGGAATTATCACATTCTGCGCATGCTCAGCTCTGGGCATGAGCTGATCTCTGCAAAATTGAGTCTCGGAATTCCGAAGCCATCTGATTGGCTACCTTCTCTGGTGACATACTCCCCAAAGCGTGCGGATTTGTTATTAATAGTTATCCTCTCTTGTTATTATTAGCTGATTTTGATTGACAGTTTATGCGGGGGATATCCCATCTCCCCTATTCAAAGTTGCAATCAGAACCCAAACTAAACTCATTGTTCTTGCACATGCACAAATTCAAGTCACGCATGATGCATACTTAGCTTTACGACACCTGCTTTGTGGTAATGATAGCCTAGTTTATCAGTGATCTACATGCCCAGTCAGATCACGAGAGTCAGTATGGAATTATCAAATTAAACAATCCTAACAAATTTACCTGTTCTGTTAAGATTCAGCCTATTATTGTAAATGACCAATAGCATCCTCTCATAACTCACAACACTGACTGTCATTGGTCACAATATAAAGTAGCTAGTCAAGTGCATACCTTTAGTTTTCATTTCCTTTCAGATCACACATTTTTTAGTATTAATTTTGTACTGTTTACTCTAGTTAAATTTAAGTGAAGGAAAATAGAAACCTAACAATTCCAAAGGTAGGTCCACTACAATTTAACAAAGCTCGGACCAAAGACTTTGAAACATATTTAATGTTAGTCAAACAAAAATATAGTACCTTATCTGGATTCTCACTGTCTATGACTGAGCACATTTTCAGATCTTGATGATGCATGGGCACTTGTAGCCTGTCTTGACTTTGCCAATGAGGTGTTTGATACTGGACATTGACAATGTAAAGGCATGTATGTAAGAGTCCCAGGGGCCCATGGACTGATTGTAATTGTTTAAAGTGTATTTCACCTCAGTTTGATATTTTAGTACTAGTACAAACATGAAATTATTTGGGGTCAAATATACCTTTTTAGCCCTTCCTAGTGGCTGGAAACGCTCTCAGAGCTTCCGCAGACGGGGCTCCGCCCCGTACCCCGTTGGGGGGCTCACACCGCCCCCCATACCCCCAGGTGGGTGACTCGGGTGCTTCGCACCCTCGAAGCACCACGTTGTGGTGCAGTATCGCCGTAAAATGGAATCTCCCTATTTTGTATTTAGATTACTTGGCAAGTATGATCCATTCTGGTTAATTAATGCTATCAAAAATCAATCTTCCCTGGCTGCTTTAAATCTGCCCTTGTCACGCCAATTCATAAAAAGGGTACAAAATGTGACCCGTCAAATTATCGACCAATATCCTCGCTTCCAATTCTGTCAAAGATATTTGCACTTGACATGAAAAATCAGATGATGTCTTACATAGAGAAACACAACCCTTTTCAGACCAACAATTCGGATTTCGTCTGAATCACTCAACCTAGCAAATGTTGCTATCTGTGCTGCAACAACGGAAAATTAAACTTGACCAATCCACTCCATGTTGCATTGGAGCCTTATCCCTAGATGTCCGAAAAGCATTTGATACAATCAATCACAAACTTCTCCTATACATATTGGATGAAAACGATTCTCCAGTTCTGCAACAGCGCTACTTCGATCATATCTTCAAAACCGATCCCAAGTAATGAAAGTGGGTTTGTCACGATCTAATTCACAAGCAATCACCTGTGGTGTACCTCAAGGCTCCATTCTGGGTCCTATCCTCTTTAACTTAGCCATCAATGGATTGCTAGCAACATTTGACAATTCATTCGCTTATGCAGATGATACACTAATCTACTATACAGCCACAAGCATAGATGAAGTACTAGTGGAGTCCAATACTCTGCTAAAGAAAGCATCAGATTGGTATCATAGCCACTTCCTGAGACTCAACATTGAGAAAACACAATTCTGCATATTTTCCAACAGAAACATTAAAAACTTTTACCACATCAATTTTCAAAACTAAATTATTGAGACAAAACTCTCTATCAATGTACTGGGGGTTACCCTGGATACTGATTTATCTTTCCATATCCATAGCCAATGAAACGGCAACCAAAGCAAACAAAGTAGTATACCTACTTTCAAAACTGAAAAAATACATGAACGTTAAGGAATCCTTAAGGACTTACAAAATTCTTGTCAGACCTATCCTAGAATACTGCTCATCTATCTACCTAGAAGGCACTCAAAAAGTTCAGAATAAAGCAATTAGAATCATAATATCTGCACCTAAACAGTTTTCTGTCACAACTGGTAGATCACACGTAAACTTACCCACCCTAAACAGTAGAAGACATTACCTATTTCACAAATTTACGCATAAGAAATTATTCAAAAATAAAACATCAAAGCATATTATTCGCCTGGTGCAAAAGTGCAATAAACACCGACGCCTTCTTAGAAGTAAATATTCAGTAATAAAACCCTCTTATAGGACCCATTTTGGCAAAACAGCTCTCATAAATCTGCTGCACAATTTCAGACTGATATGCAAAACGGCTGACAGCCAACTATCTTTTAACTAATACTTTTGATAATAACCGTGACAAGAACAATAATTTTATATATATATATATATCATTTTCTATTTCTATAAAGCCATATATAACTTACTTTCCCATTTCTAGAACATTGTCATTTATTCGTGTATAACCCCTTTTTTTTGTGTATTTAGCTGTGTGTTAGAGGTCAACACGTTACTTTCTAACTACTCTGTTATCTGTAAACTTTCTAGAAAACCTCTTTAAACTTAATAATTAAATAAAACTACATTCTAATTTCCAGGGAGTACAGGAAGGAGCAGATAACTCCAAAGTATAGTGTGCACAGATACAAACTCCCTTAATATTACAATCATATCTGGCGATCATGACAGAGTGGATAAACTGACACCCATGCAGAATAGCCGCATACATTATGACTGCCAATGTTGGACCACACATGAAGACTTAACAAGAAACAACACAGCTGGCAATATTAGGAGGATGGTCAACTACTTATAGACCACACATGCAGAATAGCTGCATAGCTTATAACTGTCAGTTTTAGACCACGCCTCCTTCCCATTACTGTAAAGAGCTGTCTGTGTAGGTAATTTCTACCATATATCATAATAATTGATACTTATTATGTATAAATCAGAGTTTGGCAACTCAAGTATGTAAATGGTAACTGTCAGTGTTAGATGGAGATTATTCAATACCAAATCAAACAAGAAGCGGTCACACTAGATTTATGATTATCAACCACTTTGATAATGAAATGCCTCTACCAGCATCTCGCCGCCGTTTGAGCGCTTAAACTGCTCCTCACCCAAAAAACAAGAAACTCAAGCTTTTGATCTTAAATGCTTTGAGGGGTATTTCCTGGCATCCTCAATCAGATCAGATTGAGTTTAATCCAGATCTTTGGCAGGAAAGATACTGAGCTGATTTTGCAATGCCAGTGTGAAAAACATGATAAGAATTCACTTTTCTTATACAGGGGAGATTTGGTGCTCTCTATCCCAATTTGTTGCATGTTCCTTGTACACAGATAGACCAACCATCAAATTGTTTGTTGGTGCTTTTGTCGATTCCCACCTTTCCACTGATAATTCTGGGGACAGCACTGAGTTATGGTGTTGGGGCTGATTTTACCCACTAGACTAGCATCTTCAGTAATCATAGATATATCTCCATGTAACTGATCTATACTTATACTTATCCAATACACTGTACCATTAGACAATATATCTACAACAAGCGTCAAATATTCACATGAGATGAAAAACAAAACCAACAAATCATCATCATGTATAACCAACTGTCGGGTAATGAAAATAGGTTTAAAAGGCTGTAGTAATTCATTAACATCATAGTTATGTTCTTTTTTTAGACCAAAGTATAGTGTGCTCAGATACAGGGAGTTCCCTTCTGGCATTCATGACACATTCGGGTAACAGAATTGTTAAACTGGCACAACACGTATGTATCTGTGGGTGCAGATCATTGAGATGACTTTCTAGTTATTCTTTTCCCCAGCAAACAGAGACATACAATGACTCAGTGATGTAAGTGCAGGACATTTAACTGAGTTGATATATTGTGACAGCCATCACCTATCACGTATCAGGTTGTCACAAAGAACCATCTGGCTGTCACTGGGAATGCCATAATAATAATACTTTCATATTTCACTTCCAGTGGCAGAAATAATTTCATTCAAATACACATTAATAACAATAAACAATGATTAACTAATGGACTGTATCCTGTTGTGTGTGGTTGTGCTTTGCCGTTTCCGTTGGGTGCGAACTAATTATTAATCGCTTTACTATTGCCTGTTTTTATAATTTAATGGATATCACATGATATCCTAATTTCATATCCTTTCTGTTTGGTATATAAAGAGATGGTTTTTAGCTTGTTTGGTTGGTATTAACTGAGAGAGTAAATACATACCTTATGCCCACATACCCATAAGACTATTGTCTTATCTTCACCACTCGGTGTTTGGCACACTGATTAAGTGCCGTCACGATATAAAGAGTTTCTGATTAGGTTGGTGAAATAATATCTGAAAGCATTCATAGTTATAGGCCTACGCCAAAACTGTCGATTTTTTTCAGCGAACAATTAATTGTTGGGAACAGTTAGGCGTTGTGGAAGGAATTTTTGCAGACATGGAAGCAAAAAGTCTGTAATTCTGTCTGCAAGTTGATAGCAGTAAGTTTGTTACATTATAACAGCACATTATATAGGGAGGATTATGTTTCAAAAATACCTGATATACGAGAAAATAGTATATTAGTATGTAGTCGGTCATCATCAGTGTATAAATGGTAAAATGTGATCTGCTGGTTTATATATACAATCAAAATATACATCAGTAAATGAAAGATGCCTTTTTATATGAATTGTACAGAAATTGCCCTTAACATGAGAGGTAACACAAAAGGCTGTCTTGTGAATTGTGATGGTCTTGACATGTAGATATGTGGTTTTGGACGGTAAATACAGGAGCATAATGGCGACATGAGCAAAAAACTTAGTTATGATAGGCAAGTGTTACCATACTCTATATCCATTTCATGACCGGGCGTGAGATCCTTAGTTACACACAGAGATACTCCTCATGATGTAGAATGTAACACTAGATAATCCATGTCACTATATGAGCCCAAAATGTATCACCTTAGCAGGTCTTCTCTCCATCTTCTGTTCTGAAAAATAAATAATCACAATGATTAATTTTCAACCAACAAATGTGTGATTAACTTACAGATTTGAGGGTAGTGATTGAACTGACTGAGTACATTGATACATTAAGAGGAATAACGTTCTTCCAATGATGCGAACTGTAACATTTTCCATGAAATTTGATCTGATATGTCTCGATGGAGTATCCCCTGATGCAACTCAAACCAGGACTCCTGGGAGTGGGTTGACCAATAGAACATATTAGATTACTCAATTCTTTGCCAATTTCTGTAAAGTGAGCGATAAGTAACTTACCTGATTACTGGGTCTGAGATCTGGTATCTGATTATAATCTAGAGCTTCATCCACCATCATAGAGTTAAAATCATCTATAATTCTCTGTGATACCCCAGGGTCAAGGTCGTATGTATAACCACTAGGTAATGTACATCTACAGTCATATCAACATAATGGAGAAATACCATGACAAGAACATACCACACCTGATAATATGACTGTAACACAACATACCACACCTGATAATATGACTGTAACAGAACATACCACACCCGTGATAATATGATCCGCCTGCAAATTACATATCACTGAATAAAAAAAACATTAGCTGGGACAAACTGGTATAATACAGAAGGAGCAAAAGAAGTGATGTGAATAATATGGAAGAGAAGACAGAGAGACGGTGGAGGGACAATTGAACACACACAATGCAGGAAGATAAACGGGGGAGATGATCTTAACAGTTATGTTATATTCTAATAAAGGTTGATGACAGATTATCATTTTAAGCGGCGGCGCTTTCGTCAGCAGAAGCTAAACTTTGTATTTTGATAAAAAAATGGAAAATGGATCAAAAATTTTAAGCATTAATCTAATCTATTCAAATATGATTTGAAACATCTACTACGAAGGAAAACATACAATAATGAGACAGCTACCGGAGATTGAATGACGGGGAAAACAAACCTTACCTGACAATACTTTAACGTCCAACGCAACAAAATAGTATCGGAGTTGAGTATTACAAGTCGTCAAGATGTCACAAGTTTATACATAATTTATTATCAGTATTCCGATATCCTATTGTGGGCCAAAAAAAATGCTGCGCTGACAACTTTTCCATTAGATAACGACATACCAACAATGCAGATTTAACTCTGATTCTTAGGAAGATCGGGTCATTCGAAAATATTTCTCACTAACATCGGATTATGGACATTTTATTGTTGATATATTAATTTTATCCTGGACTGTTGAGCTGATATGATAAGGCTCTGAAAACCTCTTATCTCTGCCCCTGACCTAGCATTGACATGCATCAAACATCTCATTCACAAATGAAATGGAACTAATAATATCATAAATTGGCAACATGCCCTATAAAAAAAAGTGTTCTCAAATATAACATACCCAGTCATATGATATTACTGAGGAGTCGAGTTACCCATAGCTTATTATTCGTCTCATCATATGCTGGAACCTGTAAACATCATTATATCAAAACTGATAGGTAAGCTTAAAGTGCAACCAAGGTTTCAAACAACTTCTCATTGATGGCCATTGATTAATAGCAGATTGCACCTTCTGCATGGGGAAAAAGACAAAATATAATTCGGATGATTATTCAGCCAGAATTCTTGTGAAACATTTCTTCTATCAGGCACTCAAACTCAGCTAAAAGAGAATACCACATAGCAGTTTCCTGTTCCTGTTATTATTTAGCCTGTGCTCTATAATTATTACAGCAAAGTCTTGGAACCTCCGCTAAACTGAAAGGGCAACCAAGGTTTCAAACAACTTCTCATTGATGGCCATTGATTAATAGCAGATTGCACCTTCTGCATGGGGAAAAAGACAAAATATAATTCGGATGATTATTCAGCCAGAATTCTTGTGAAACATTTCTTCAATCAGGTACTCAAACTCAGCTAAAAGAGAATACAACATAGCAGTTTCCTGTTCCTGTTATTATTTAGCCTGTGCTCTATAATTATTACAGCAAAGTCTTGGAACCTCCCATAAACTGAAGTGTTACCCAGCTTAGAGTCAGCAACTACTTTGAGTTTTGCATCGCGTAATGCACAAAGCTGATGCTGCCCAGCACATTATTTGCTACCCATTAATGCATTGCTGCGAAACCTTGGTTGCCCTTTAAGTGTTACCCAGCTTAGAGTCAGCAACTACTTTGAGTTTTGCATCGCATAATGCACAAAGCTGATGCTGCCCAGCACATTATTTGCTACCCATTAATGCATTGTTGTGAAACCTTGGTTGCCCTTTAAGTTGAGTTGATCTTGAGTATCAATGAGTAATTTTGATCAACTTTGAGGGCAATGAATGGCGAGACAAAAAGGTTTTAACCCTTATCATTTGGGGGGGGGGGGGGGGGGCTGTGAGGTATATATCACAGAACACAGACTAACCTGTAGATTACTGTGTGGTGTATGATGAGATGATATTCTACTGCCTGATGATGTTAGTACAGCTGCAGACCGAGATCTGGGAGGTAGAGGGGGGAGTAGAATCACCACTAGATGGTGTCTTATGCAGTGATGATGTCATAGATGAGCGCCATCTCTGTGAGCAAGGTGGTACTACAGGGGCATAACTCCAGGCTGTATAATGGTGGTAACAGTAACATACAGCTGTCAGATTATGGAGCATTTCACATGAGCAGAACATTTGTCTATATTGAGCTGAGAAAAATATCAATTAAAGACCTAGACACAATAACAGTTCACCACAGCGTACAACCAGCCATGCCAAAAGAGCTGACATATGAATTATATCAAGTAATGGCTACATACACCATACAGTAACTACATGTTATAGCTGAGAGGATATTCCCGAGCATTTTGTCAATAGATAGTTTTAGTTTGAGCGAGCTGATCGATTTTGTAAGCTTTTCAGTCCTAAAATCATTATGCAGTACTAGCTCTTTCTTGAGCTCTCTCTTGAGTAACCACAAGATTGGCCTCATCAGAACTGGAGTGAAAATCATCATCAGTCAATAGATCTGCGTTTAATGATGAGCCTCCGGATTCTATAGTAATAGATCAATAACAATACAGAAGGTCAAGTGTTATCAGGTGTTATATACAGACAGCTGTTTACTGGTCAAGTTAGTAGTGGAGAGGACAACTACAAATTGTCTGTGCTAAATGACAATAAATAAATTGATTTTGAAAAACATGAGTAAATACGCCTAGCAGTAGTTTCAGCTATCTGACAACTCTTGAGAGGTTTGTAACAAACACACTGGATAAGATCCAATAGGACCTAAGCAACAATGTCATCCACACATCAGCACAATTAGTTAGATAGATTAACAACTGAACAACACAGAGGTGGAGTTTGTATTGGTGAGACCGTCTACTTGTATGGAGCACAGGCAGCCCTCAATGGTATTCAACCACCTACAGCCGCGGTGATCTTCCTGAAAATCAAGGACTGGCTGTGGTTTGTAGTTTGTGAGATACGAACCTGGGAACGCCAGATCTTTGTCACATAGTTTAGCTTTATGTCGGGCTGCAGCAGATAGGCGTGCCTGTCCTGAATCTAGTGCAGCGTAGTAAATATCCATAAGTAGGTCACGAGCGTTTATATCTACCGCTAGAAGGACCACTTTATCAAATCGAAACATTCGATAAATATAAATCTACACATAACATAAAACCTTGTTAGTAAAAAAAGCAAGTAAATCATTTGATTACTTATACAAACAGGTAATACAACCCGAAGCAGACCATTGCTACACAGCTAGAATGAATTCTACTCAGATATCTCAACGCATCATATCATAATATGTCTAATAATCTAGCAGTAAGCTGCAGCAGTGAGATATAACCTCATAACCCTCTGTGTCGGCTTGAGTTCATGATACTGAAACTGTGATGTGAACGACAGAATAATTATCCTTACATGAATAAATCCAAGCTTGTGTATCATAACAAGTGTCAGTGTGTCAGAACAATAAACCATTGCAAGTGTGTTAGTGAAAAAAAGAACTAAAAGTGAGTATTACCTGACTAAATGATGGAAGAATCGTCGTTCTAGGTTACCTATATGTACTCTATACTCCAGGATTATAATCTCAGCTAATGCTATCTGTGGGGCGTAAAAACATCCCAGGGTGGCCACCAGTAAATCTGTAAGGTGAAGTCAATTACATTATTGGAGACAGTAAATGACACGGGAGTCGGTGAATCGATTACTAAGACCAACTAAGCTAGTGAGTCATACTATTGTCCTAGGGTCCACAGAGACAGGTATTCAACTGTTTTTGGTTATATTATACACATATGAATAAAAGGATGCTTTGGATGTCTTATCACATTTTCTTTAGCGGAGAGTACTCATGACAAGGTTGCTTTACAGTTTAGTTGATGCACGACTTTTGACAAAACCTCAAAAATCTTTGTATGAAAGAAGCCCAAGACATAGTATTGGGGAAGGTGTGTGGTGATTTTACTTTGACTTATACAAAGAATATGGTCTCCATGAGTCAAATATTGATGACAAGAGACAATGTTTAAGTCACACATGACCGACTGACCGTACCTTCGTTAGCCTTACTCAGAGGTTGTCTGAGCAGGATGTTCATGATGCTCACCAAGCACTGAAAACAATCATGACTCTCTGTGTTCCAACTCATAGCCGTTAATAATTTGGTAGCCTGAAAACAGAATATAGACTGTCAACAGACACAATCTGACAAAAAACGAAACAAGTTAAAACAATAATTGAATATATAGCCTCACCAATATTCACTGTTATTGACTAGATTAAAATTAGGGACAGAAATGTCTTTTGAGTAACAACTTATTCATTCACGGGTAACCCACATAAAATTGAAATATAACCCATATTAGAGAGACATGTACTGTTATAGTTAAATCTATGGTTTTACCTGAAAACCTAACCATTCCTGAATCCTGAGTAAGCTAACCTTACCTGTGTAGCCTTGCCTTACCTGAGTAAATGAGTTAGATTTGAGATACTCTTTGATGATTAGAGGACACGATAGATCTGAGTTACACAGATTCTCACCAGTTAACTTCATTATACCAACAGGTCCTCTACAATTAGAGCAGAAATAGGACTACAGCCCCATCCACCACTACACTGATACATTGTACATACATGGCTCAATGTTAGTGATGATAACCAGGGTATGTTTATAAATAACAATCTGAAGTGGGCTTCATAAAGCTGTGTTTACATTAGGCGTCTTTTGGCCCAGTCAGGCTGAGACTGTGTAGTGTGAATAACAAAAACGGTTGACTGACCTTGTCTGACTGGCTTTTAAGACGGTGTCTGGCAATTCGAGCAGTGCTCGTTTTGCAGTCTCAAGACTGCCCGTCTTAACACAAATTCCTAATTTAGCGATCACAATACTGCCCTTTGTTCTATCACTCACATTTATTTTCTCTGAGACTGACATTGGCTAAGCCGGTGCTATGTAAACACATGCCAGTCTCAGACTCTGGCTCAGACTTGGGGTTAAAGACTGCTCAGTCTTGAGTTGGTGGCCAGCTGACGGAGACGGCCTAATATAAACGCAGCTTTAGAGTGAGAATATTTTGACAGGGAGATGAGCCAATAGAAATCATGACAGTATTGGGTTATGAGTAGTGAGTGTATTTGCCTGCCAAATGTTATTAGTAGTGTATTTCTAGTAGATGGGACACTGCCTGTATGCTGTGTACTGTGATTACACCATGATATCCTCCTCACATGTGGAGATAATCTACAAAATAGAGCATGATAAACTGACAATACATCAAATGTAAGGCAGTAGCAATTTTTGGACCATTTAAAATATGTTTTTGATAAAATTGAGCATTAATTTGATAATAGGAACCAAGACTTTCTCGCTAAGGTAAAATACCTCTATTTATTTCCCCATTGTGTTATATATGAATCATGCTGTCTTGCTAGCTCCAAAAGCCTGCTTCAAAACGTGATACTCACCATGAATAACCACTCAAAATGTAGCTCAAAACCTGTATATTTAATATAATTTCTGTCAAATCCTGAATATTGCAAACTTTTTTACAGGCACGCTCAAATGCCATGTTAAAAGTAAGTAGAATTACAAAGAAGCACACAGTGCTGCATATTACACCACTGAGCCTTGTCACATTGCTTTAGAATAAATGAGTTTTTTTTTATGTAAAAAAACTCTGTACCTTTTAACCAAATTATCTAAATAACAGGTTTTGAAAATTTAGCACTCACCTGAAGAAATTGGAGAGTTTAATATGAGGCACAAATTCCACTCCTTCTAGAGTAAGACTCAAGCATGTCAAAGCTTTATCATATACCTGTAATAGCTTCAATATTTAATTGCTTGCAAGTTTTTGACAAAAACATAAAATTTGTCAACAAGAACTAGAAAAAAATAAGCCGAACTCCACTCCAAGGATTTAGACTTAGGATACAATTCACATCAAAATCCTACATCACCCTTTCGCCCAGTGGCGTATATTAGCACTCACGGCCCACGGATTTCTGTGAGTGGCTGAATAGCTCAGTGTGTAGAGCGTCTGCTTATTAATCACTGTATATAAGATTGTTATGGGTTCGAATCCCATTGAAGACAGTTTTTTTTCAAATTAATGCTTTATAACTGGAGCATTTTTACCGTAATCTTCTACTGCTATTGAGTTGTTTTCTGAAAGTACCCGACAGCTCAGTGAGCTATTGAATTACCTCTCTGCTTGCACTATTTTGCTACCGATATGCAAAAATTTCCGTGTGGGAGGGCGCTTGAGCGCCCCTCCCACACCCTCCCCGCCACGCCTACGGCGTGTGGATCGGGCTGTGCCCGATCATTATGCTCATCTCTAAAAAGTCAGTGAGTGAAATTTTTTAGAATATACGCCTCTGCTATCGCCACATATTTTCTATTATATATTTGATTGATTGATGAAACCAAGTGACAAGCTCGTACTATCCTCACAAATTTTACTTATATCGAGCTGCAGAATATTTACCTGTAGTTCACCCTTATTATTGAGCACAGCTAGTAAAGCACCAGATGGATGCCACTCTATAAAGTCAGCCTGATATTCAGTACGCACTGTCAGGGTGTTCTTTAAGTTCTCACTGTAATATAATCAGTCATATTTGAGGCATGCAGGGGTAGACAGAGGTAAAAAACAACACACAGATAGATCCTAATAACAGGGCAAAGATGACTCAATACTTGATAAATAACTTTGCAATTCTAATTTGTTCAGCAAGAATTTTTATTTTTTTTGCGTTCCACAGCAAACACGTACAGTAAGACATAAAATCAGTATGCTTTGCGGAATTCAGTTCAGGTTATTCAGATACCCAACTCGGTTACCAAATTCCACCTGAGAGCTATTATATGGTTTTACCTACAGTTAATAGTAGGACTGAGTTGTCCTAACCAGGGAGGGTAGGAGGGGTATATTGTGAGGAACGGAAATTGTCGTCCTGCTTTTAAATTTCGTTCTAACTATGTTTCCAGTTATGGTTTTAAATCTTACACTCCGGACACTTCAAAATGTCACTTTATTGTTGTGTAACTTATTTGTAGTTCTAATTTGGAGTTACCTCCTCTTACATGCACTGAAGAAAGACAAGATCGCTCAAATCTATTAAAACGTAGTTCCAATTGGTAATGCTAGCACTCTGGTGAGTACGAGGTATTTAACTTATTAATTTCTAGTGACGAACAGCTGGTTCCCACTACTCCACAAAGCAATTTACTAAGGGGTTGTTATTGAGCCTGACCTCTTCTTAGCTTCACTAGAAGTTGCCTTCAAGTTGTTTAAGAAAGGTTCCTGCCGATAACCTGCTAAGACCCCTGTCTTGTTCTAACAGTAAAACTCTTGATGAGTTTTGAGACAATGCTCTTAAACCACAAAGTCAATATTATCCTTAGATGTTAGTACGACACAATCACTATTTATGAATGTGTTCAGGTACGTTTGATATTTTTGTTATTCAACTTAGGCGACTGATTTTAATTATGAGCACCTACTTGATCTCTGTATAGTGCCTGGAAGCCCAATCAGGTAATCAAGGCGGTGTATCAGTATCACAGGCCTCTTAGCCAAGTTAAATTAGCTAAAGACTCCAACCCAATTTCTAGTGAAGGAAAGAGGTATCAGTCTGTGGTCACTCTAAAATTGATGTTCAATTTCTATATTCAATGTTGAATTAATGTTTCACAGATTAGAGGTATCTTATCTTAAATCGGTAGCGTCCTACTTCTTTAAAACACAAGAATCTAATCCTAAACTATTATTCCGAAACTTAATCTATTTAACCCCCAAGCAAATATGACTACTAATTAATTCTGTTCTGCTTTAACAATAGTTCCCAATGATACTTCTAAGTGATTTCCGACTCGATTATGATCACAAACGCGAATTACCTGCGTTTAACTGTGGGTCACAATGATTTCCGACTTGATATGAGCACCAACGCGAATTACCTGCGTTTAGCAGTTGGTCACAATGATTAAACCTCCTAAAGTTAATTTTGAATCCTGTTTCAGAGTGTTGTTATAGTAACAATTAACAACGACTTACTTTAGTTGATTGCAAAATTGCCTTATAAACTCTTAGTGAATATGACCTAACGTCTGAGTACCTGACGAACTGTCCCTAATTACTTTGCCAATTACTATATGCATAAAAATTGATTACAACAGTATATTCACTAAAGTTATTGTTTATTGTCTTGATACTTATAAAAAAATGATAACGTAATTCAAATGATACTCACAGTTTATATTGGTCCTTAGACTCCACTTTAGTTTTTAGCGTTCCAACAAAGATCTCTGATTTAAAACTAGTATTTATTAAATCAAAATTATAATATCTTTTACTAGCTATGTAAAAAGTTGACTGTGCTGCTCTAAGAATTAAACTGTACTAATTTACTGTTCAAAATTTCGGCCTTTATATAGGTGCCGATTTTTGTGCTGACTCTGCTTGTTGTCGTTTGATTAGCTGTCAGCGGATTAGTGGATTAGTGTCTCTTGTGGCTTTGTTATATGAAACCGTTCTGTGGTCACGTCACGTGGTATATGGCTGCTGTTCCTCAGTCTACCCTCTGGAATTTATTGTTCTATTTTTGGGCTGACTTTGTTGTTGTTACTCCATGATTAATTACTTCCGTGTCACCCTGAAGATTACTTGGTACTTGGTGCTATGACGTTTTGGAAAACCAAATTCCTGAAGATTAATTGGTACTTGGTACTAGGACGTGTTGTCAGCGGATTAGTGGATTAGTGTCTCTTGTGGCTTTGTTATATGAAACCGTTCTGTGGTCACGTCACGTGGTATATTGCTGCTGTTCCTCAGTCTACCCTCTGGAATCTGTTGTTCTATTTTTGGGCTGACTTTGTTGTTGTTACTTCCTGGTTAATTATTTCTGTGTCACCCTGAAGATTACTTGGTACTTGATAATATGACGTGTTGGAAAACCAAATTACTGTGTCACTGGAATTCCTATTTTCTGACCGGATTAGCATGCTCCGGTTATCTTCGTTACATCTTTGATGGATTACTTCTGTGTCTCTCTGCTCGTTGTGTATGCTTTTGACTACTAAATACCATGGAGGTTACTGGGTGCATTTGTTTTCATATCTATCTGTACCCTCTGACTTCTGCGGCTGGCTGAATATAACTGCATATCTCAAGTGCCCATTTTTGGTACTGACAATATCCCACCCTCTCTGCCCTTACATACCTGTAAAGTAGCAGGGAGTTGTCCTCACACGAGCCAAAAGATTCTGTAGTATTATCCCATTTGAGCTTGACAAGATTGCTGGAGAGCGGTTCACTGGTGTGATGTGTTCTGTGTATACAGGATTTTGTGAGCTTATAAGCACATATATCAGCTCTACAGCTCTTTGTGTTTACAGATCTCTCTACACTAACCAACTTACCATCTCTCCCGCTATAATAAATAAAATACTATGAGGTTCTGCAGCAATACACATATTAATGAGCAGACTAGCAAACAGCTATATTTCAGCGTCAAATCAGGTTATAGTGAGTGAGACCGTCTGTAGGGATTGTAAGTATAGGAGCCAGGGTGCAGCTAAACATTGAAGACCAAAAACCCTAAACATGTATCAATACATTAATCCTGACCTGGCTTGAGAAACTGATAGTCAAATTCAGTGTAATCCTTATAATACCATGTCAAGTTACTGTATAAACTGACTTGTATCCACAGTGGGCAGGATCACTTCTCTTAAAAATCAGCTACCAAACTGAATATCGACAGGTTCACATTCTGTTTTAGTATACGCCAGTATATGAGGTTTTCCTCCACCAGGGAGTTTGGGACCAATATCTCAAACTCCCTGCCTCCACTTAGTGATACAGTACACAGATTAGCTATCTCTTCCTGTTGGTCATTGGAGCCCATGGCCATGCCTTTATCTGACGCTATCGGCCAATAGACAAGTAAAGCATCAGCAGCTGGGGATACCTGAATCTGTCTATGTAGATTACGGCCAGGTCTGCCGGATAAATCCAACAGGTGTATATGTGGAAAACGAATAAAATAAATTAAACAAAACATCTCAGACAGAATGAGGCATTAATTGACAATACACAATTTCAAACTGCACAGAGATTCCTAAGAGGATCAGGTCGGTCACAATGTTATTATTGACTTGATCTCACTGGGAATTCCAAAAAGGTGCATTGTGGGATGCTCATAAGTATCCTACTATATGTCCAACTACAAATGCCAGTCAACAAGGGCAGAAAAGCTTCATATATTATAATTGTCAACACATGGATACCTTTCTAGAAACATTATAACTGTCAAAATTAGTAAATGCAGTCATATACTGTTAGACCACCCATGCAAAATAGCTTCATACATTATGACTGTCAAGGTTGGACCACACAAGAAGACTTTGCAACAAACAAAACAACCGTCAACATTAGGAGGATGGTCAACTACTAAGAGTAAGACTACACATGCAGGGTGGCTGCATAAGTTATAGCTGTCAGCGTTAGACCACACCTCCTTCCCTTAGGATCTTATTATATACAAGGAGTTAAAGACACTGATATACATTCATATCTGAATTCATATCAATGGTTAAAGACTTTAACTCCTTGCTAATGCTATATATATCTGTCTGAGTAAGTATTTTCTACCATATATGACCATTTATATGATTATAAATTATAAATCAGTGCATGGCGACTCTAGTAATGTATGTGTGCCAATGTATCGATCAAGTAGCAGGGCTACTAAAACCATCGCTTTAATTTGTGGGCGAAATTGGGATAAACTCGGCACAAATGTTCTCAGGTGATTTGAGATAATATTAATAAAGCGTTCAATATGATATTGCATTTCTGACCAAAACATATACAAACAAAATCTAACAATTGATGACAAAGATCTTTATAATGCGCCACATCTCGATCTATCCACTATTCTCATTTCTATATAATACCACACCATGTGTAAAATACAGAGCAAGCTACCATAATGAGATGCACGCAGCTACGCAGACAATCTTACCTTGGTTCAAGTAGTGAGAGTTTTTTCTGAGCGTTTTCCTTCAGAGAAAGTTTAATAAAGAAGACTACTTCTAGTTTAGATTTATCTGATGAGCAGAGCGCTATGAAGGAGTTTTCACTCACAACTACTTTTGAGCAAGTGTGACAATTATTGAGGTTATCAGATATGTATATAAATAAATACTTAAATAATAAAAATATTTCAGTTTTATATGAAATTTTTCAACATTGGCAGCAATTATATTGAGTAGAAATGAGCACGACATTTCAGTGTTATCGGACCTTGGTTTAATAGAGGAATGAAAATAACCCAGAACATATGTACATATCTAATATTAAATATACAACATTATAAAGCAACTTTGAACAACCTCGCTTTGAACTAATGAAATTAAGGGAGTATCAAGCCAAGCAACCTGATTCTAACTGTAAGTCAATTTGGTCAAGTCACACTTTGAGAGTCATTCTCTTTCCAAAAATGGATTTGGTTGGAGACTAAATGCTAGGTCATTGGTAAATAACAAAAACTGCAGTATGAATACTGAGCACAAACCCAAACTGTTAGTTACTGTTTCATACAATCTCCCATTGTGCCTTGGCTAATATTAAAGTATTCAGTATGGCTAAATTCAAGACTTCTTAATTTAATTCAGAAAGTTGAGGATTGTCGATTTCACAGAATTAAATATCAGACATTTTGCTTTTGTGAATTTCCTGAGCTTATGCTTTAAAGATCGAAGTAAATATTCAGTTTACAAAACAATAAAATGTTCCTCCTTCCTCCACAATATACCATACCAAATACGTAATCAAGCCGGACATATTAATGTGATATATCGCCTTTTCAGTTTCTCAGGAACTACTTGTCCCATCTCAAAAATTCTTTCACTGACACGTTGCTAGTAGTCTGACTTATTTTTAATATCCCAAATAATTATTTAAAACTGCATGTTTATAACTTGATTAATTGTACATTAACTAAAATACATTGAAAACATATAGGCAGCAATGGGCAATATGATGCAGTAAATTACGTTATGCAAATGCGTGATGAAAATCTGTGCAGTATTACGTGCAAAGCACATTGTGCACAACAAAAATCCAAATATCTCAGGATGTGAAGCCTTAATCAATAATCGCTTCGATCAAAATCTAGACAATCTCCTGCTGTTCATCATGCTGACAACAAATTTGACTGACAGATTTCTGAATTTCTGATTTTTGGCTGGAAAATTTTGGCCAAAATTAGTGAAAATTTCGGTTATTATTTGTTACAGTTGTGTCAACCAGGATCTGTAATCTGGAAAGATTATTGATGGAAGGGACAGCGCAAGACCAAAATGGTATAATAAATTGGAAATTTTAGTTTCTGCAAAGTCTCGAAGACAGGAGGCCGTAAACTATGAAGTTTCACTAAAATGTCACTCCTCTAGTTAGTGCCATGCCTCTTCTATATTGTGAAAGCAAAAACTAATCAAATACCTCAGTAGCAAGGCACAGAGGGCTCAATTAAAAGAGGACACTTTTTGCCCCAAAATGAACTTTCAGTGGTCACTGCGACTCAACCTCAAATTTTTGGGCGGTTTCAACTGTGAAAATAACTATAAGATATGATCCCCAATACAATGTTAAAAAGTTTTAAAAAGCGATATATCACGTTAACATCATTATTAACATCATTATTAACATCATTATTAACATCATCACAGTTTGATCTTTTAATCATACCCTCTACACACAATCTGTAAGATAAGGCAGCAGAGCTTACCATATCTATGATCTAAAAGGGCATTTTATATGGGGGGATGGTTAGACCGCGAGCAATCGGCTAGCATGCTAGCTATTCACTGCAAGGTGTCTAGTACTGCAGGAGTGGTGGGTACAACTCCCACTCGGGGAGCTGTCATCATGGATTGTTCCAGTCCAGCATCCATATTTCCTTTGGCCATGCCAACTATTCTGGTGCAATTCTAATCATTATTTATTAATTATCATATTATGGTCACTTAAATTTTTCAATATAAGAAGCCAGACCAACAATGTGATGACTATATAGTGTGATGAATTATATTCTGAATCTCGGATATTAGAGCACAGACAGACATAGATAATGTAATGTAAGGTTCTCGCTCTTCCAGCCAGCATAACTACAATGTATGCGGCCCAAAGGCCAGGTTAAAAGTTAGTAAAATTAAAAAGTATAACACAGTACTGCATCATTAAACAACTGAACCTTGTCACATTATTTTAGGAAAAAATCAGTTCTTTATCGTAATTTACTCATTACTCAATGGTACTGACATGTACTTCTTTGTTTACAAAACTCTTGTACCATTTCCATGTAATATTTTTGCACTAAAAGCCCAGTTGTTAATAAAATAAAATATAATCACATACAATCAAACATAGCGGTATTTTTAAGTTTAAAGTGGTAAAGGCAAGACAGCCGCCTGTCAGCTTTAAATTGCCAATTTTTAAATTTAATGATGAAACCTCCCCACAAGAACTTAGAAAGTGTGATTTGCTAGATTATTGTCATATGATCATTTTTTCGCAGGTTGTTGATTCTAATCGAATCTTGATTGCTCATTTGAACTAAATTAGAAGGAACAGAATGGTTCGCCACAAATAGAGTGTCATCAGCATATGCATAAGAGTTTGAGGATAGACAAAGGTTGAGAAGGTCATTTATATCTATGATGTGAAATAAAGTTGGTGCCATAGACTTAATAATAGACCTAGACAAGGCACTAAATGGTGCATTAGCATTGGGGCACTGAGGCATTTAGTTGTGGGCGGCGTCACAACATTTGAAGGTGCAGTCGCATTGGTTTTATCCATATACATACTAGACTGGACTACTCTAGACTGGAAACTGCAGGCTTAGAGCGTCCTTCCTAATTCAGTGCATTCCTCTCGATGCAACGTCACTGTGCTATCCACTTTTGTTGTGGCGTAGCTATAATTTCATATGCAAGCTTACGGAGATTTTCTCAATCTGACACAATTTGACTGGCAATTTAGACAGAAACATGATTTCAGAGGTATCAAATAAAACATCCTCTTTTCACATAGTCATGCTGATGTAAAAAATGTCTCAATTTCAACAATTCTGGCTCCTGACAATCAGGCAATTTTTTGTAGTAAAATTTTTCCGACATAATATTATGCTCACTTAAGCATTCACTGTCAGGTCATAAGTCCACAGTTTAATGCCATTTTAGGAAGAGGGATCTCAAGTCATCAGATATTGAGAATTTTCATCTTTATTGCAATGACCAGTCATGCCTAAGGGAGCAGGCATAAGATTAAAAACTGCTATAATGCTGATTCAAAGTCTCGATAGATAAAGACAGGGTTGGTTGAGTCTATCTATTTATGGTCACGAGCTTTTTTATCAGGCAGAAAATATGTTCTGCACGCCGATCAAAAAGATTTGTCGCTCTAGCCATGCCTGGACAGTGTACAGCTCAAGCCCATCCGCCTAATGTTTTTCTGCCCATTCAACAATAGAAACAGTTCGATAAATGCAACTAAACATCAGCCAATAATTTTTCATCAAAACCTTTTTTAAAGGGCAACCAAGGTTTCGCAGCAATGTATTAATGGGTAGCAAATAATGTGCTGGGCAGCATCAGCTTTGTGCATTACGCGATGCAAAACTCAAAGTAGTTGCTGACTCTAAGCTGGGTGACACATCAGTTTAGGGGAGGTTCCAAGACTTTGCTGTAATAATTATAGAGCACAGGCTAAATAATAACAGGAACAGGAAACTGCTATGTGGTATTCTCTTTTAGCTGAGTTTGAGTACCTGATGGAAGAAATGTTTCACAAGAATTCTGGCTGAATAATCATCCGAATTATATTTTGTCTTTTTCCCCATGCAGAAGGTGCAATCTGCTATTAATTAATGGCCATCAATGAGAAGTTGTTTGAAACCTTGGTTGCCCTTTAAATCAGTTTTTTCCAAACAAGTACAGTGTATATGCGCAACTACATTGACCATCAGACACCTCTGTGAGTTAGTTTTTAGTTTATCTATGGATGCATGTATGAAGGGCAAGGTGTGGGAGAGAAATTCTCAAGTAATCCAGTTGAAATAAAAAGATATCACAGAATTGAAGTATTGAAGTATAATTAAAAACCCGCCCACTGCCTCTTTGCGATTACCCCAAAGGATGAAAACTTTTATTAAATTTTAAATTTCACATATCAAGTACATGTATTCACGAAAATGTCCCTAATATGACTTCCCTAATCAAATATAAAGGTGTTGGCAAAGTTGTGAATGATATAATACATTGAGGATTCACAAAATCAATGTTTACTGATTATTTACTGATAATTCTCTAATAAGTTTTACTATTCTCAGCTGGATCAAGGTTGATCCACTATTCCATTGATAACCAAGAGCAAGAACCATGAAGAACAAAGACTAAGTGTTCTGAGATCAGATTTTAAGCATTTAGTTGACAAAAAATACATTTGAAATTAAACTTTACTCAAGGACCATCAATGTTTTTCATCTTCGGGTTACATGCCTGACAGCTGGAAAGATCAGATGCAGTTTATTAAGTAAAATGCAGAGCAAAACCTTCAATCTTCAAAAGTCAATGTACCATTTTACATACAAATGCTATAGGCTATAGGCTATAGCATAATTTGTTGTGGTACCGACAATATTTGATGGCAGGACAGGATACCGATCACATTTTATAGCTCGTTAGGTAAATGTTCTGTAAAATTCACTGGGTGTACTCAGTTGTAGTGGTCATATTTAGAAATTGGAAGGTCTTTTATTTTTACACTGCATGTATGAGGACATAATTACTAGTCTGACCTATGCGCTACAGTGAACATGTGGATAGCGGAGTGTCGTTGCGTCATGAGGAATGCACTGATATCAAATAGTCAATAGTTTCCTGTCTAGCGTATTTATGTTTATGGTGTTATCATTGACTTGCAGCTTATTTGACAGGTTTTTGTTGATAACTTGATCGAATTTGATCGGATTTTGAGGATGAAAATCTCAATAGATTAAGCAGCTAGTCGTTAACAGTTTGATATAAAATTTAGGCAAACAAAATCATCAAGTTGATGACAAGACGCTGCTGATTGTAAAGCAATTTTCACACTCAATAATAATACCGTTGCTACTACAACATCCAATGTCGTTACGCTGCTCACAATAAGTGCCTCACTTCAGCTGTATATATAGTGTTCTGTCTAAGTTTATTATTGAGTCTATCAATTGGTGCCAATATCGAACCAATATTGATGTTAAGTTTTGATGATACTGCTCTTTTGTAGTGCGCATACTAAAGCCTGTCTTGTAGAAATGATGATACCAACAAAAGTGCCTTGTCCTCAAAATTGAAGTTATGTAGTTTGTTTTTTAATGTTTGATGATTAACACAATCAAATGCTTTGCAGAAGTCAATAAACATAAAAACACTCTTATTGTGTATGAAGTCATTAGTTCAAGTTTTCATGTAAAAATATCCATGCTTTACACATATCTTAGAAAGTGAAGTGGATATAGATCTATAATTTCCTGGTTCATCTTGTGACCCCGACCTAAGAATTTTCCAAACTTTTGGAAATACCCCTTCATCCAAAATTCTGTTGAAAATGTCTATAAGTACTTGACCTACGAAGGGAAATGTTTTGTTCTACATATGAACTGGGTATTGAAACCAGCTTTAGAATTATCCTAATATACCAATGTTTATACGTGTTTATGTGGCTTATCTACAAGTGTATACAGTCTGGCCACCATAGTGGAAATCTAAACTATGTAGAAATCAAGAGAGTGTCATGCACACCTGGACAGACATCAGGCCACAATTACGCCGAAAGAAAAATAACCCATCAGGAGGCACTGTCACAAAGGTGGCAGGCTGCTCTCAGCTGGTGTTAACGCTTCCTGTCAATAAAGCATTGGTTATATATAATTATATATATCATATATATATATGGTATATATATATATATATAGATTCAAATCTGTGCTTTTAAGTGTCATCTGTGTGTATTTGGCCCCAACTAAGTGTCACTCAAAAATACGGAGTCATTTTATATGACCTCTCTCCAGTTTGGTACTTTTAACCCACGCCGCATAGGAAAAACATGCTGAAAAGAGGGTTATCTTGAAAACCGCTTATAATAGGATAAAAATTATTTTTGATTCAGAATCTGCAACATTGAAAACTCATATGGACTTATTGGGAAATAATTTTAGTAATTGGATAGTCAATTATAGCATTTTCTGCCTGTTTTGCGTTCAAATTGGCAGAGATTTTCATGAGTTTCGTCACTAAAATTAAAATTTATAAACATTAAAGCCTCCAACAATTTGGAAACCCTGTCTCACAGGGTTTTCAATGGTGCAGACTCTGAATCAAAAACCATTTTTATCCTATCATAAGCGGTTTTCAAGATAACCCTCTTTCAGCAGGTTTCTCCTATGCGGTGTGGGTTAAAAGTACCAAACTAGAGTGAGGACAGCTCCGAATTGAGACATAAATAAGAGCTCAGAAAACTGTCTATAATCATGTTGGGCATCCTTAACCCTATAGTAATTAATGGTAGATAAAATAGCCTGACATGGTCGGACAACTCCAATGCAAAGATGTGCCCTACTGGGCAGTTTCAGATATATATATATATATGTATGAATGACTCATTGTCCAGGGCTTTTATGGGTACCAATAGTGGGATATATAATATATGACACTTTATTGCCCAAATGTGTGTGTATATATATATATATATATATATATCATATTTTACTTGATAAAACGTCGTATTGATTTAGAGGCTAGAGCAACGAATATTATCTTCTCTTTCTAGCTGTGATAGTTACATTTATGCTAGTCTAAGTGCAACGCGAGTTAGTAACATCATGTTATCAAACACCCATGAAAATGTGTGCTTTATAATGTAACGCCATCAACACTGTAATACACTACATTTGTTCCAGTTTACAGCTTAGACTAATTCTTCTGGGGCTCCAATGTATTATTATGATAAGACAATAATTACTTATCCTAGGCCGAGGCCGCTGCCACTATCAGTGATGTCATACATGATACTATATACATGATACTATATACTGGCATACTATATACCGTTATACAGTGAGTCGAATCCATCAGTAGCTTCACGGTAACAGTCAGTGACAGTTCAGTTTTACTGACAAACTTTTATTCTTGGATATTTAATCTTGGTATTAATTATCTACAAAGTCTCCTAGTGTTGTATTATAGATCACTTTCCAAATACAGAACAGTAAGTATACTGGAGGCTTTAAGGTGAACTTATACTCATTTGGTACATGATGACACGATGTCTTTTTCAACCAGTTTTATACTAAATTATACTAACAGACCACAATGCATGTAATGAAAACATTTTCAGACACGCTCAAACCAGAGTAAACTAGAGATTTAAATGATGGCGATTTTCCGAAAATCCTTTGGCCTTTTGTTGAGTGCGTAGGAAATAGTAGGAGAGGTATTACAGCCTGGCTACTAAGGCTTCATAATCTCTCTGCTGTCATTTGATATTAAAGTGTGATAAAACTCCCACGCATTTTAACTGACACATCAACCAATGATTTGCAGGTATTTTGATTTCGAATATTTATATCGCTTATTTGTATTCAAAAACTGATTGATAACGATCCATGTATTTTATTTATAGAAGAGGGAACTTTACCTATCGACTGCTGTACATCTGACATAACATAACATAACAAAGCCTTGGGAAGTAGGATAATGGGATCTATGGTTACGTCGTGCTCGGTGATCGTGGTACTGATACATGTGATGTCGGTGGTAACCTGTCAGAAATACACAAACAGCACAAATACAAGATATACAGGAGGTACATACCCACGCCTAGCAGGGCCTAACTATGCTGGAAGGTAAGTACCCACGCCTACCAGGGCCTAACTATGCTGTAAGGTACATACCCACGCCTACCAGGGCCTTACTATGCTGGAAGGTAAGTACCCACGCCTACCAGGGCCTAACTATGCTGTAAGGTACATACCCACGCCTAGCAGGGCCTTACTATGCTGGAAGGAAAGTACCCACGCCTACCAGGGCCTAACTATGCTGTAAGGTACATACCCATGCCTACCAGGGCCTAACTATGCTGTAAGGTACATACCCACGCCTAGCAGGGCCTTACTATGCTGGAAGGTAAGTACCCACACCTACCAGAGCCTAACTATGCTGGTAAGTACCAACGCCTACCAGGGCCTAACTATGCTGTAAGGTACATACCCACGCCTACCACGGCCTAACTACGCTGGAAGGAATGACCGCTGATAATTCACAATTCTCACTTTATTTCCCATCCAGAAGGTTTCACACCCCTGTTACTCTGCCTTTTATTAGCGAGAAACGTGTAGAGCATTTTTTGTACTAACTAACACTCACCGCGTTTGAATCATAATATATCGAAAGGTAGTCAATATTACAAATAATTCTATGAAATAATCCACAAGCCAAAAGCAGCACCTGGACAAATCAGCTTTGAACATTTTATTTCGTCTCAAGGACTAAGGCATCCTTGGACTCCATTTATCTTTATTAGTTACTCTTATCCTTTTGGTCTCAGGAAAAAACTAATAATATATTTACCCATAGACTTAATAATAAACCTAGACAGGACACAGTATGGAGCATTAGCATTGAGGCAGTGAGGCACTTAATTATGGTGACGCGACGCGACGTCACTGGAGGGTGTAGAAACAGTGATTTTTACTCATAGCTATCATTGATTTACCGTTCCCAGCTCGGGTTTAATGTTGATAACTCAACTGGATTCAATCGGAATTTAAGTTTGAAAATTCCAATAGATTCTGCAGCTTCTGGCAATCACTTTGATAGTCGGTTTAGCTCCATAGCTCAAATATTATCAAAAGAGCAAGCTATTTAAAACGGTGCATAGACTTAAAGCTATAATTCTTTTTGCAGTTTCAGTCCTGATTAAATGCTTATATCTCAAACAATTTTGTTGGAATTTTAAGTTTGAAAATCACAATAGATTCAGCAGATTCTGGTGATCATTTTGATAGTCTGTTTAGCTTTGTAGCTCAAATATTATCAAAAGAGCAAGCTATTGAAAACAGTACATAGACTCAAAGCTATAACCTTTTTTTGCAGTTTCAGCCCTGATTTAGAGTTTATTTCCTATCAATTTGGGATTTTGGGATTTTGAGTTTGAAAATTGCAATAGATGCAGCAGCTTCTTGTGATCATATTGATAGTCTATTTAGCTTCATAGCTCAAATATTATCAAGAAAGCAAGCTATTGAAAACGGTGCATAGACTCAAAGCTATAATTTTGTCCTGATTAAATGCTTATATCTCAACCAATTTTGATGGAATTTTGAGTTTGAAAATTGCAATAGATTCAGTAGCTTGTGAAGATTATTTTGAAGGTCTGTTTAGCTTTGTAGCTCAAGTATAACCAGGGAGCTTAGGACTTTCCTCGTTGGTATAACCGAACAAGCAAGCAATTGAAAACCGTTATACTACTAATAATGGCACAATTATTGGCTGGTGGAAAGGGGTAGCAAAGAAGAAAGTCCTGAACTCCCTGGTTATACTTGAGCTACAAGGCAGAAGAGACCATCAAAATGATCTCCACAAGCTACTGAACCTATTGTAATTTTCAAACTCAAAATTCCGATTGAAGCCAGTTGAGTTATCAATATTTAACCAGAACTGGGAACGGTAAATCAATGATAGCTATGAGTAAAAAATCACTGTTTCTACACCCTCCAGTGACGTCGCGTCACCATAATTAAGTGCCTCACTTCAGCTATATACAGTGTCCTGTCTAGGTTTATTATTAAGTCTATGTATTTACAGCTTAAATGTTTCTACATAAGACTTTCTTATCAGAAAGGTTGTGGAAAAGCTGAGAAATTTATCAAATTTTTAACAGTATAACTGATGATATATTCTTTATGAGAAGAATTATTGTGCCTTGCATTCAGCACAATCATCAGTGCTGGGAGAAGCTGAAAATAATCAAGGCATCAATTGAAATGCAATTGCCAGAGTTGTTGTCAATAATTGAATTTTAAATACTGTTATTTAATATTTGGAGATTCCTTTGCTCTTTTTTTTTCGCAATGATCTAAAGGTTTATTTCGGGAATTTCAAAATAGAAAAATTCGAAACCCAATGATACCATCTTTTTTTGGTCAGGTATAAATAGCAGAGACAGTACTGTACTAAACTAGTGATTTAGTTTGATAGGCACATACTTTCTATACTCTCTAAGATTTCACTATAAGTTTGATTATTGTGTCTGACCAATAATCTGACCAACCAACAAAGATATTTCTGGGGGAGGGAGCCACATGTAATGATTTATTGGTTCACTGTTTCATTTTTACAGGGAGTTTATTTTCACATTTGGAGATAATAAACCATCTCCTTTATCTTACCTACACATTGTACCGTATAACCGGAGAGGTGATGATTCTTCAGCTAACTGTACTGTCACATATTATCTGGGAGAGAGTGAGACTCCACAAACAGAACATGTAAGTTAGCTGACATCTCTAGCTGGTGTGTGTATATACAGAGTTAAGATTGATTTTGATGACAAACGATGAATCGATATTGCTAAGAACGGATGACCTCAATTTCCTGAAGTTTATAGTACAATTTATATCAACCTTCTGAGTATTCGTGAAATATGAGTCCAATAATATTTAGATTAATTTCTCTCTATCAGAGATAAAGGCTAATGAAGTACACAATAATATATAATTACAATATTAGTTTGATACACCTTGATAAACTCTATATCATCCAGGATATTCTCAATCTGTTTACACTAATATATCCTTAATTATTGTGTATTTAGAAATCAAAGGAGCACTGGTATGTGTTGTTGTGCTGATGTTTGTTGGATTTGTTTTACACCGTATGTTATCTATCTGTATTATATAGATTATTATTTATATATTATACTCTCTTTGTCAATCGATGTATGTCTTTTATTCTCATCGTATCCCAATGAGCTATGATTAATGACATACTGAACGTGTATTGATATTATATGTGGTATGTTTGTCATTCTCCACCTCATCATCATATTCTACTACACACTGGTATATAATCTCCGCATACCGCGGCTAGCTAACTCTAACCAGTATACTAAGATCGTATTCAGGGCTCTCAACACACGTTACCATTGAGAACTGAGAGACCCTGTGAATATCTAAAAACAGGACCTCAGTTTGACAAGTACCAGATTTGTTAAAGCCATGGTTCACAGATGTACAAAAAAAATTAATCTCACTAAAAAACTGTAGTTGATCATCTGAAATTTGAGCATTTTTTCCACCTTCTAATCTGACCGAGAGGGGACAACTTTAGTACTTGAGTAAAGCTGAAATTTAGCTCATTCTTTGTCCACAGGCTATCTAAAAGGTGGCAACAAAGCTCTACATTAGACTAACTCCTTCAGTATGACATAAAATTTTGAATCACCCAATGACTTTAAGCTTACAGCTTGATGCCTTATTATCTAATAATAAAATCAATTTTATTTGCTGATCAAGTAATAAATGACACATAAAACAAATATATAAACATATACAAACACATAAAACAAATATCGTAATGAATCAGGTGAATTTGTTAAAAATGTTGTTATCAAGTAGGGCAGTTCTATTAAATAATTGATGGTCTTTAACAAGAAAAGGTCAGCATGGGTGATCTTCAGTTATTCAAATGGCAGCAGCACAGGTTTTTTAATTATGTTATGTAACAGAGATAAACAAACTTATTATATCTGAAATCAATCTTCAGGACTACCTGGTCGTGTTTCATAGTGCCTATTTTATTTACTTCGTATGTGAATGACGGGACGCAGACGCCGACTTTAATTAAAGATTAAAACATGATCATCGTTTAGGTCGACTGTGTGTACACAGCTTCCTAGATGTCAGTGTGATAATGTCAAACTGAACAATTAAAACAATCGGTAATGTTTTGAAATCAGAGATCTGAAGTACTACATTATCACACTACAAGAGTAAAGTAATAGCCTTGTTCTCGTGCTGTAGTGATAATAATATATAATGTTAGGATAAGATGGGTGAGTAAATCGTACTGCAGCTAATTATAGAATGTTATATTTGTGACTCCCCGAGCATAATGCTCGGTTCACATTGTCCCAGATGACACCAGGATGCCATCCCAGATGCTTATCCCAGTCACATTATAACATTCATCCCAGATAGCCATCCCAGATAGCCATCCCAGTCAATGTGAACCAGAAAATGACACATCCCAGACTGTCTGGGTCCGTCTGGGATAGCATCGGGAAAGTTTGACGCTTACGAACTTTCCAGATACTGTCCCAGACGGACCCAGACAGTCTGGGATGTGTCATTTTCTGGTTCACATTCACTGGGATTACTATCTGGGATGGCTATCTGGGATGAATGTTATAATGTGACTGGGATAAGCATCTGGGATGGCATCCTAGTGTCATCTGGGACAATGTGAACCAAGCATAATGAACTCTGTGTTAGATAGTCAGGAATATTTCTTCCGCTTTCAAGGGTTAATATTAACTCATCATTCAATTGATTCATCGCAAATGAAGAGTTTTCTATCACCATGAACTGTGAGAACAACCCTATATGTATCTTAACATGTTAACAGATACAGCAACTCACAATGGTATAATAGACCACAAGCATCCAAAGGACCAAAGCAATATATTGTCAAGCAGCTAACACTGCAGTAACAATATTTTGACACTGAAATTTGTCAAAGTTTGAAATATAGCTTTTTTTGTATTTATTGATTGTCACACTGATTAATCAGGGGGAGATAAAAACCGATTATCATTATTATAATATAATATTTTTTATTGACAGATAACAGTGAGTAGTAAAGGAGAGCTTATTAGGACATATCGTCACATTGTTATATTAGTAACAGATGATGAGGTACCGCCACTCATTGATCTGAAGAGTGTACATATCGAATCAGATAGTGAAGTTACTGTAACGGGATTCTCTAAAGCACCGTAAGTTTATATATTATCTATATATTATTTATACATTATTTATATATTATTTATATATGTATACTCTGCACTCCACATATTCACCACGGAAGCATTAAATTTGTATGTGATGTAAGAATACATTAAAGTTTGTCTGATCGACAGGATTTCAGAATTAATATTATAAATATTAGTCCGAAGATAAGTTCACAGTCCATAATACATCTTCCTTTATATATTTTTGAAAATTACCAGGGTCATCAGGTGAGAGAAAATGGCAAGGGAGGTAAAATTGCCTGCGGGGGGATGATGAAGTAAGACCAGTGGGGACCTGTGGGGTCTCTGGTGAAACCTCAGCCTTCATAGCATTTGAAATACATATATAACAAATCAAAGTCCCTAATGAGTTGATTCTAACATGGATTATTCAAGTACAGTGCCTATAACTTGCCTCTCCTAGAACTACCCTAGGATACCCTCAACCTCATTGTCCGAGGATGTCGATCATTGTGATGATAAGGGGCTTAGTGTAGAGTTTTTTACAGTGGCGACTCTGGCAACAGCCACCTCTACCGGATACAGACGACCTTCACCTACATACACACCATTTCAATGTACACACAGGGAAATCGTCATATTGACTATAAACCACTCCACAATCCATGACCTAACTGCCAATACACAAGCCACTGTATTTGTGTCGTCTACACAAGCCACTGTATTTGTGTCGTCTGAGACGTGACAATCAGTGAGCTAACATCTTATATGGTGGTTTTATAGTTACAGTACTGAAGCCTTTACAGCACTGCCAGTGGATGTACTTGGTATGGAGTATGTAATACCTTCATCACCTCATCAACATTCTACGTCAAGCTCTGGTCTCAAAGCCTCGGCTATGATAAGTAAGTATCAAATATTTATTAAGTTTGATAACTCTTGCTTTGTATTCATGGTTTGCTTTCATATCTAACATATCTTTGATCGAGTATGATTTTATTAAAAGTTACAAACTCCCCTTCCCATAAGCCCTTGTGTAAAACTCTGTGAGTAAATACTACAGCCAACCACTTGTAAAACTTTTGTCAAGTTCCTGAAGTTCGTTACTGAGACACCAACCAATGCACCTGGTGAAAGCTGGCAGATAATTAGCTAGACCCAATAAGGGTGTTATTTCCCCACAAATAGCCATACTGTGTATATGACCACAGACCCATGAATTCATCTCAATGATTATATCCCATATTAGATACACCCCTGTTCTTATGTATAAGAAGCATGCTGGATACACCTCGGAATTGATGTGCTCGGCATGTACCAGAGTATGTACCAGAGTATGTACCAGAGTAAATATGCTGCTGCTCAAGTTCCTAATGTGTAGTTTGGGGAGCACCTTCCAGATATACCTCATCTGAGATGTCAGACCATAGACTTAATATACTACCTAGACAGGACAATGCTTATGCTTCACTGATCATAATGTGTCCCACTTAAATAGCACGACATGACGTAATTAGTTTGTGCTGTGAGGCATAGTTTACTATATACCATTCAATGAAATAATGTGAAAAATCAAGGGACGCTGCGCATGATATCAGCTCTTGTCCGGCCCCTAATTATTTAAACACAGAGAAAATTTGTGAGTTTGTGTAAAAGACCGTTCCGCACGAGATGGTATAAAAATTGACTCCTTAGGCGAATCTAGAGCGAGAACAGACCTGATAAGTTACAATCATTAGCCAATAAATACTGAAACAAATACAGCCATCTACCACTACCATCTACCACAGAATACCCACAACACAGTATCACAAATATTTTGTTGGATGAGCCAGATCAAAGCACCACCACCATCATCATAGATTTTTGCATAAATATTCCTAGTCATGACTGAGCACAACCTGCTCAGCTTGGATTCCTTGTTACAAGTTTTTACTGCAATTTTTTTGTCGCTTCATGAGGAAGAATAGATCTGTGCTGGAAATTGAGTATGCCAACTCCAGGTATGTATGTATGTATCATGAGGCTAGGGTACGTGGCACATATATATATATATTAAGTCTATGGTCATCTCTCATCAATGAAATAATATAGTAAATCAAGGCACGCAGGGTATAATACCAGCCAAATTATATTAGATCTGTTTTAATTTATGAGATACAAATTATCAAAACAAATACAGCCCTGTACTGAAACAGAAGATGAAAGATACTATGTAAACGAAGTGGTTACTGGTTTTAATATTCATACTTCGTTGAGATTATTTATTTATATAACGTGAACCTGCGTCCTGCAGCCTGCTGTCTCATCTTCACAAGTAAGCCCAGCTGCAATTTTACTATCATCAGTTGCGAGATACAAGGCAAACATAGAAGTTCTGGATATAATACCCACGCCACTCAGTTTATAGGAAAACTATTTTTAAATGAGCCTACAGCCTGCTACCTCGTCTTCACAAGATGATAATCTGGCTGCCTCATCTTCACAAGATGATAATCTTGCTGCCTCATCTTCACAAGATGAAAATCCTGCTGCTACCACTTCACAAGATGATAAGGTAAGAAACAGCCCAGTGGTGGCTCTCATGTATGCATTGTCATATTTCCGTCTTTATTGGATTGAATTTTTTGGCATAATTTCTGCTTGTCCCATCCATCTAAGATCTAAATCATTTAAATATTGTCATATAATAATACCCACATCCTTCTATACATGCACATAAATTTAAGGCTATAGACATAGTAAATAATAATCGATGGGTGTGATAAAATTTGAATGTAAGAAAAAAAAGGTGGACCGATAGTGATGGGGCGGGGGGGAGGGGGGCTGGAGGGAAACTATTTGAGATGACAATTCTGATTTACTCCCGAAATATCTAACTCAGAACTGGCACAGCAGTCAAAAAGTGTGAGTAGACTTAATCGGTGATCTCGCAAATCTTTCTTGGCCATGCTGATGCTCCTATGAAATTGATTTTACAATTTCTGTTTATCATATCAAAAGCTGTAGTTTAATGATAATTATTTGTATATGTTATCATTTGTGATGCTTTTAAAAAAGTCATCTAGAAACTGGTGTGCTGCCTACGGCTGTGGAAATACCCCGGCAGGAAATCCTAATTTAAGCTTTCACGCCTTCCCCAGAAATAACGAGGAGAGACTAAAGGTATGGGTTTCGGCCGTTAAACGCAAGAACTGGACTCCATCCAAATATGCTGTTCTATGTAGCGAACATTTGAAACGAGATACATTTAGAAGGCCTCCTGGTGTGGGTGGGAGAGCTTTGCTCAAAAAGGATGCTATCCCAACAATTTTCCAATCCTTCCAACACTATCTACAAACCCCTAAAAGTGAAGAGATATACGCTGGTCGGAATACACCATGAAACAACCAAACTCGCAGCAAACACTGACAATAAGCGCTCCAAACTGAGCAGGCTTATTGTGTTCAGTGACTCAGTCATATCTAATTTTCAGCGATCGCTGATAGTGATAGTGTCTCGTTTGGAAATTTTGCAGCAATCACCGATAGTGGTAGTTTTCTAGTCTTTGACCCATCCGCAAAATTCAGTATAATCCCACAGTATATATTTTTTTTGATAAGTAGGTGTAAGAAGTGGTTAGCTTACATTGCTCTACTAATTTGATTAATTTTAATGTATACTGCAACCAGTCATATCTAACTTTGCAATGCTCGCTGATAGTGGTAGTATTTTTAATTTTTGTAGTGCCCACAACAGCAATAGTGGTAGCCGTTAGCCTTGGTCGTGCCCTCATAAATTAGTATAATCCCGCAGTAACAGCCCTCTGTTTTGTCATGTAGTGATAAAAGTGGTTAAGTACAGGGCTGTATTTGTTTTGATAATTTTTATCTCATAAATTAAAACAGATCTAATATAATTTGGCTGGTATTATACCCTGCGTGTCTTGATTTACTATATTATATAGGATGAGAGATTACCAAAGACTTTATATATATATATATATATATATCACTTACCCTAGCTTCATCATACATACATATCTGGAGTTGGCATACTCAATTAACAGCACAGATCTATTCTTCCTCATGAAGCGACAATAAAATTTGCAGTAAAATCTTTTAACAAGGAATCCAAGCTGAGCAGGTTGTGCTCAGTCATGACTAGGAATATTTATGCAAAAATCTATGATGATGGTGGTGGTGCTTCGATCTGGCTCATCCAACAAAATATTTGTGATACTGTGTTGTGGGTATTCTGTGCATTTGAATAGTAGTGGTAGAAGTGTTAAGAGTAGACGGCTGTATTTGTTTCAATATTTATTGGCTAATGATGGTAACTTATCAGGTCTGTTCTCGCTTTGGATTCGCCTAAGGAGTCAATTTTTTATACCATCTCGTGCGGAAAGGTCTTTTACATAAACTCACAAATTTTCTCTGTGTTTAAATAATTAGGGGCCGGACAAGAGCTGATATCATGCGCGGCGTCCCTTGATTCTTCACATTATTTCATTGAATGGTATATAGTAAACTATGGCTCACAGCACAAACTAATTACGTCATGTCGTGCTATTTAAGTGGGACAGTATTGAATGCTATTGGCCTGTCTAGGTAGTATACTAAGTCTATGTGTCAGACAGAACTTTCTTCAGATTACAAATAATGATTCATTGTTATAACTCATGTATGTTGTTGCAGTTGTGACAGGAGTTTGTGAAAATAAGACCACTACTGTTACATATAAGTTCCCTCAGTCAGATGTCGAGTATTATCATCCTTATAACGCTAGCTGGCTGAGAGGAGGAGATCTGAATGTGACACTGGAGAGACATGAGACTGTCATGTTACAGGCAGATACAGATCTCACCGGTACACTGGTCAGTAACTCTACTTTATCCTCTCCCTAAAATAGTCAGGTAATCTCAGGTTTGTCGATATAGATAGATTGCATAGATAGATAGTATCATTCATACATGACAATTTAGCTGGGCTCTATATCCGGTGGCGCATCACCTTGCGGGCTGGGTTGGTCAGGAGTACCCTGAAAACTTACCAGCAGCAGCACTGGGTAGCACCCAAGCCGCCAAAGCTCTTATAATGTTACTATCTTCGTTGTTATATTATGAGAATATTATAATTTGCCCAATTCTAGCAAGTGTTACTCAGAGTGTTTTATGTAAAAAAGTTTAAACTAAATGCAATTGGTTATAATGGGTTGAAAGCTAGACCTCATGAAAGCAGACTCAGTTAATAAAACTGCACTAACTAAGCTCTTAGGTGCAAAAGTGGGGTGTTATAGGATCATCTGGATTCATAGGGTTAACAGTCCAAATATCTGTTGTTGCCATACGATATAGGATTACTTGTCATGTATGGAATCGTTTATATAACAGTTTTGATACTGATATAACTCAGCATAAACATTAAGTACAAATCCATTTTCACAAACACACAAGGTAACTGAAACACACAAGGTAACTGAAACACACAAGGTAACTGAAATAACAATAAATACTTTACTCCCTGGCCCCTGCCTAGCACATAAGATTACTGTAAGCAATTCTGGCATTTTTAAGGACACAGCAGCTTCTTGCAAAGCAGAGATGATACTTTTGAACCAGTTAATATCCAACGGCCCGAAAAACCTAGTTGTGACAATTCAAATTAAAAAAACTATCACTATATGGATATTTGCCAAATATCTGAAAGTGTAAGCATAAATTCTCAAGAATACAACAGTTGCCGAATGAACTAATGTAAATAATATAGTTCCCTGTTAAATGAGCACTCGCAAAGGTAAAATTTAAAATAAACAAGTACGGGTAAAAAGGTTTTTCAAAACTTGAGATCCATGATTAAATGGTTCTCCTGCATTTAAATCTCGTGATCTAGTAAATCTCACTAACCTACTGGATTATCTTTGGTGCAAGCATTTAAAGTGGACTTAAACTTTAGTCAACGAAAACTCACAAAAATTAAAACACAGTGGTTGTCGTTGGTTTGCATACAATAGTTGGCAAGCATTAGTAAAAACCTGGCAAATGCGGATAGGCTGTTTTGTCTTTTTTTAATTATCCTAAATGACGATTTAGAAATGCCCAAGTGGGTTTTTAGACATATCATCCCATCCTTCCATGTCGGAAAATTTAGCATTGGAAGATCATCTATACTGTATAGTTTAAAATAGGGACCATTTGAAAACATTGATATAAGACTATGGTCATTGTGAACCCTTCATTTTAGGGTTCAGTTTATGAAAACCTGGTGTTATATTCACAGGTCTCTAAATCTATATGAAATGTGTCTCTGGTTTATCAGAAGACACAGAATAGTTATAAGTAATGAATGTTTCACTTTTAGATAACATCGGACTGTGAGATAGCCGTACTCAGTGGTAATAAGAGAGGTACTATAGAGGGAAGTACTGGTGATCACATGATCGAGATGATTCCACCAATCAGCAGGCTTGGTCATACATTTATCACATCTCCCCTATACGGGAGAACAACTGGAGAAGTCTTCAAACTAATAGGTACGTCATAAGATATAGGGGTCTATGCTTCATCACTACATCACAGCAGATCAAGTGGGCCTGCTGTCAATAAGCTATTTGATCAGAGTACCAAATCCTCACACAATTGACAATACAACTCAGTGGGTTTAAGGAAATCCATTATTCCCCCCCCCCCCCCCCGATTAGGACCGAACCTATGTAGTAAAGCTCATGGTAAATGAAACAAACGAGAGGATAATCAGAAAAAAATCACACCAAACTAAGATTACTTTTACGTCTAACAAAACATGTTAGTGTTACGTATGTTTCGTCAGTGAATAGTCTGCACCATTTGGCCCTATTCCTTCATTTCAACCCGCTCCTCATTACTGTATATCTTCAGGCGGTCATGACTGGATATCATGTGATATCAGAGTAATAACAGTCTCAGATACAGGGGAGAGTAATAGTACTACACTAAATATCAGCTTACAGACTGGACATGTATACAGACTTGATATGGGGTCCGATGAGTATGCTTATATACAGTGTACGGATTCTGTTCTTCTCTCACAATATGCTAAGTCAGGTTAGTTATTATCTATCTATTCTCTAGTTTACTCGCCATCTTTCCTGTTCTGAAACATAAATCAGCAGGGCTTCATATCTGTGCCTGTCCAAGGGAGTAAAATTAGCATATCAAGCTGGGAAACCAACATCATGAGCAAAAACTGTAACTGTAACTGTGTAATTATTTTGTTTTTTGTTAAAAGAATTTAATTGCATTTAATATACATACAGATATAACCTGACCCAGCAGGCTTGGTCAGTTGATGCACCACGAGTGACTCTTGTCTCTAATGCTCTTATCTCGCATTGTGTTGTAACAGTTGTATAGTATGTAGTTCACTGCTTTATATCTAGGTACAAATGCAACAAATCAAAATTCGGGTATGTTTGGTATATATTGTTGTGATTATACTGGAGGTATTATTGAACATAAATCTTTCCTGCATGTCTTGGATTGAATTTCCACCGTGGAATTTCATTTTCCATGTTTTTTATCCTCCATGCAAAAGTGGACATTTATAATTGAGGCGTATAAATGCAAGTTTTTATTTTAAAAACATATTGTATTAGGCCATTGCAATCAAATTTCGGAAATTACTAATTCCGTACAGCTCGATTCATGAATATATAATATAATGATGAACTGGCTTTAGCCTCTCCCTCCCCCAGTCTAACCACAGTCCACAACGACCCCCCCCCCCTTCCCCCAGCTTCATCACAGTCCACAAAGCCCCCCTCCCCAATCCTCACCACAGCCCACAACGCCAGAACATACATACACTCTCACCCCAATATTCCCTTTAACATATTAACCCAGCATGCTGCTGCCCTAAACAAACTCCTAATGTGGCACCGTCGCAGTGCTGCGTGACACCGCTGCAGCATTGTGTGACACCGTCGCAGCATTGTGTGTTATCTTGACTGTTAAATGTCAGCTTCAAGATTGCAAAAACAATCTGGCTGTTTATAATATTACATTAGCCCAACTTGAAATTAATAAACTCTTTTATCTCACCTGACATGGAAATTAATTAATTTTCAACCAATGCATGATTACCAAAATTACAACTCAGAGCACTGCAGCAGTACGATGATTGTTCTACACAGGATGTACTGGGTAAAAGTAGGAGGTGTTTCTGACCTGTTATCAACATAAGTTAAAAGTCACTTTAGATTGTGTATAACAAGCCAATGTGTCGGCGGCTCTGATTGGTGGAAAGTTCAGTAATGACAAGGTCCAAGGTACTTTCTTGAATGTCCCTTATGCCCTGGCATTGGCTCTTCTTTTCCCCACCAAACCATCCGAGCCAACGGATTGGCTATGTATAACGGGTGTCAGCGTATTACTTCTCTCTATGACTGTTACACCGGTATATGTGTGTGTATAATATATGTGTTCGTATATTATATGCTTGTTATTCAGCCGCTGATAATAAGTACGGAGATCCTTTGATGACCTTTGTGCCCGGAATAGTACACTATGACAGTATATACACAGTGACATGTATACCAGTGAGAGGAGCGAGGGGATACTTTGACCACTATATATCAGTGATAATACCGTCTGATCGAATCACTGGTCTACAGGTAAAAACATTAATCCACCATATTGGTGATAATCATTGACACGAATTTGTATATGTATATATATATTATAATTTATGAGATATATATCAGTGGTAATAATACTATCCCATATAAACTCATCACTCTAAAAAGAAAAACTTCAAGTAATGTGTTGCACTATTTTTAGCTTTGTTTTATGTGTATATTATGTCAATACTTCTGTTTTGCTGTGAGATAACAAGCCGTCAGCTGTTGTTTATTTCAGATAGAGGGAGAGCACCTGATACAGAATGACACATTTATACAGAAAGGCACTGTGACAGTAGTTAATAATGTCACCATACCTGGTATGTATACAAAATAAGCTTGGCTGTGGTCTGTGGGTTGGACATAGCTTATGGTATACATTTGTTTGTTTTTTGCAATGATAGAATATTTTGCAACAGATACCCCAAACATACACTCATTATTAAAAATTCAAACCACGCACCATCCATAAACATTTAAATGGCAATTTAGTAATTCAAATAATTTAAATGGCAATGGCATAAACATAAACATTTAAATGGCAATTTAGTAATTCAAATAATTTAAATGGCAATGGCATAAACATAAACATTTAAATGACAATTCAAAAGGTCCGGAACAATACAATATCTGTGGTTAACAGTTTCAGAAGACTGTGACTGTAACTTTAAGTTCTGTAGACTGTGACTGCAATCCTCATTTCGATAGACCAAAATGTGAAAATATTTATCTCATTGTTAGAAGATTGTGTACAGATAAGTTGACATATAGGAGATTGATGATGTCATATTATTATAACAGGGTTGATATATACACACCTAGTCCTGCAGGTGGCAAAGGGAGTTTACATTCTACAGCATGATAACCCAACAGTAACATTCGGAGTATCTGTGTATGGACTTAAGAAAAGTGAATCATACGGCTATCCAGGAGGTCTAAGGCTTCCTCTAACAGGTACTGCTCAGATACCTGGTACTGGTACTGGTACTGGCACTGGCACTAGCACTGATACTGGCACTGGCACTGGCATTGGCACTGCTTACAGCAGAGCTGTCAATTCTACTCTTTTTAGAGTAGATCCGTTCATTGTCCTATTCTACTTTTACTCTACTGCTTTTTTTCAAATTGTATGGTAATCTGCTTATTTATTAAGTTTGAAATCATGCCTATTTTTTGTGAGCGACATCCCCTATCCCCCAACACCTTCAATACATATTCATATTCAAGCTTTCAAGCTATGGTTATGATGTTGTTTTATTTTGATTTGGTTCACAAACAAACTTTGCCTTGACCCTTTGTTTTAAATTAAAAAAAACAAGTAGACAGCAGTTCTGTTTAGGTATGCATTCTGGGTAGACAAAATGGTCACAGTTAATGCAAACTTTGCCTTAGTTAGGACATACTTTTTCAAATTTATTAACTATCTTAAAACTCGCCCCTCCTTCTAGATACAGGAAAATGAGTGCTATTCTTTATCACCTGTCTTATCAGAGCACGGGCAACAAACAACAAAGTAAAGGGAAGAGTAAATACCACTCATTTAGATGATAACTATTAAATAACTGACACTGTTTCACAAATTTTTGTATTTGGTATAAATGGTTTCAGGTGTACCCTCAGAGCCCTTAATTTTAGGGTCTCTGTAGCTGACCCCGTATTTTAGGACTGTTTTCAGACGCAGCACAACACAAGTTTGAAGGCTAACTGCTTCTTTATTGATATGACGATGCTGGTAAAAACTGTAATAAAGTAACGCATAAGATAATAATGAAATGATATCAGATTAGAGAATGTAATTTATAGTCAAACACAGTAATTCAGATATGCATAATAATGACAAAATAAAATATAATCAAAATCGGTGGAATTCACAGAAACGAATCTCTTTGGTCCTCGTACGGAGCTGCTAATAAGTAACTGAATTGAAGAAGATTAAAGCTGAACTGCTTAATAAAGAACAAACTGTAATGTTTTGGCAGAATAAATTGTGCCGAGGGTATCTTATGACTGAAGTTAGAGTGGCAGCATGTCGTGCCAAGCGAGTTACGTGTTAACTGGTGTCGATAGTTTGAGGCAGCATATTTATATGTGAGGACTTTTATGTTACTGTTACCAGGTTTGAATCATAGAAAAATATTGAGAAACATATTACAAAATTGAACATGATTGTGTCTCACTCCGAGGGGCCGGAATAAACAAAGCCTGTGGGCCGAGGCAAAACCATCAAAAGTAAGGCACGCCACAGTACTCATCCAACCACAGCTGTGCCACAGATCAAAGCCAACGTCCACGAAAGAGCGAACGAGGCCAACAGCGGATTGATTGATGACAACTAACCGTTATCAAAACATGAAGTGTTTGCTAAAATAAGACAGGTGAATCATGATGCGGTATTGCGATTTACGGCTCTGATTAATCATGACCTCGTATTAATTATCATTGACCCTGATTTATCTGATTAATCATCAGAAGAATTTGTGACATTTACAGTCTCAATGCAAAAAAGATTTCCGGGGGTGCCCCCCAGAAAGCCCCTCAAGCACACTCCCTGCAAGCCGAGGGCCTTTCTTAAAGTGACAGTCCTACTAGGCCTTGATTGGTATGGTTTTAAAGATCTTAGGCTGAAAAGTCATAAGGGCATATGAAATGAAACAGCCTGTGAACCTAGTTGCAGTAAAACTGTTACAAAGTCTGAAAATTGGGATCATAGTGGATCATAGTGATTTATTGACTCCCACTGACCACTATGATGCAATATGATCCTTGCTAAAATATTTAAAAAAAAATAAAATGCTATTTTCCACAATTTTCAATTTTTTGTTTTTTAATTTGCTCTATGAACTCAATATATTCATGTTACTGGGGTAACATATCCACTTTTCTAATAGGACTGTCACTTTAACAACTAAAACATCTTTATCCCAATGACAACAATAAAAATACTCTTTTCACACAAAAATAGTTGGCAACCCTGGATTATCAACCGTTCTACTACAAACCTACCCTGTAGCTGTAGTACAGTAGTTACTCCGTCCTACAATCAGGTCACTTAACCTATCTGTAATTAATCCATGATGAGACCAGTAGACATGGAAGCTCGCTACTTACCATCACTTCTGTGACAGGGTTATTAATTGAGACTCAATATAAAAAATCTAGACAGAACATCATAGTGGACAACATAGGGGAGGGGGATTATTACGAAATATAGTAATCTGAGCATCGTTCCCACAGGAGTTATTCCTTCTCTTTGTAAGAGAAGACAACTCTTTTTTTCTCCTTTTCTCCTGCTCCCTATTCATCCTTCTGCTTGAGACTTGCACCAACTAATTGGCATCAATCTTAAAATAGAAACCAAAAACCGAAAATTATTCCTCTGAAGAAATGTGTCCTTTAAAATACACAGTAGTGAGTGTCAGTCTGCTGATGCAACATGTAAATATAACTAACTGTTACGTACAATCTTGTTGTAGGATCTGACTGTAAGAGAGCCGGCGGATTGAAGTACAGTGACCCGACAGCTGCAGTGATAAATGATAATGATGACAATGATTGTGATGGGATAGTTGATGAGGAGTTATTAGATGGAGTAGATAATGATGGTGATGGTGTTGTAGATGAGGATACAAGTGCTAATGTACTTTACCCTCCTATGAGTGAAGAGATCGTACTCATTGAAGAGAAACCTGAAAATCTGAAAATAGTCTCCGCAGTAAGTTTGTCTCAGCTCGTAAACCTAGCTCCGCCCAACCCATCCCCTTGTTCATCAGCTCATACAGCATATTTGAGTATGTACTCCAGCAGGGGGGGGGGAGTTGTCGGACGATGGGGGGGGGGGGGCACGAGTCTGCTTGGCTCAGACTAATATTTGATGTGTTGAGTGACTCAAATTCTTATCCGATAACTGTTTATTATTTATACTCAGATTAAGGTTGAGGAAGGAGCAGATTATACCTGGTCTGTAGTTATCGCTGCTGTTATCTGTGCTGCTGTACTTATCGGTCTTATAGCTGTTATAATCATCTACAGAAAGAGCAAAGCTAAGCTTCCTGCAGGTAAATTATATCTATGTTATGTAGTTACCTGCACAATGACCCCATGTATTACAACTTCAAAATAGCTACTGTTGTTTAAAAAGTTCTCCTTCCTATCAAACAAAGTATAAAATGTAACGCCTTCCAATTTCACCAAGTGGGTGTGTACGTGTACCCCCATGTGTAACAGTCTGTGCTTATCTCTTACACCGCTCAGGCTATTTTATCTGATTTACTCTTATTTACTATTTAGGACATATACCTGCTGGCTTTGATAACCGTGTGTCATCAGCTAGAATGAGTATAAGAGCTGTTTGGAAAAAAGCTAATCAGGCAAGAAGAAGATCATCTGTGGCTGCTGCTTCTATAGCTGGGCTCTGATAAACTCATATAACTTACTTATACTTCTCTTCCTTCCCCTGCCATAAAAGCCTGCCTGGCAGCGTACTTAATCAAATTTGAAAGCAGTTTGTTCGCTAATACACCTGATCCATCAACCATTCACAATCTGTAAATCTATATGAAACACATTTCATCTAACTACTATTTATCTATTCTAACAGCTCAAAACTTGCATCGATAGTGCAGACTTTATCAATGCTTATTTCCCTGCATTATAATTATTACTGACGTACAGTTTTCAATTTGCTATTCACTACCTTTTTGATTCATTTTTATTAATATCATTAGAGTCTGAATTGAAGCTTATCAGGTGAATGAATTGGCTCTGTGCTATCTCTTAATCAGTTATGGTCTCTTTATTCATCACAATAGTTACTTCGCATGGTAGTGATATTGTCTCTCCATTAGATAGCACAAGTGAATACGCAAAACATTTCTATCTTTATTATTCTGGATTTCAGGAAGCGCAGTAGTTTCCATTTGTATGTCAACCGCAAGATATTTGACGATCGAAACGTGTCCAGAAACACCGAAACCAGAAAATTTCATACATGAGTTTGATACTGTAGTGGTTGCAGAACAACAAATATGGACATTGTAGCATCAAGTTGTACTTCATACCATCAAAGCTATCATTATCATTTTATAAATATTTAATGACTTTTTATTCTCAAGAATTTTTATCACTCTCTTCTCTTATCAATATTTTCCTATCAGAAATTTAGAATAATATCCTGGGTCTAAAGCAAGAGGTCAAAAATAAGCTCGTAAATTATGATGGCAGGTCAGTGCAGAGATCGAGTAACTCCCCACCCCTGGGTCTAGTCTGGGGTAGAGTTTATAATTGCCGATTGTGGCCTAGATTTGTTAATCATGATTGCTTCTCAATGCGGGTCTGCTGGGCCGGTGAGCATACATCTACATTTTATATATTACTAGCAATACAATACTGTAAAATTATCTAACCTTACAAGAACGAATACTATTCCAAAAGAAGACTGAGGTATATAGAATATATACAGCTGGTTTGCATTTTATTTTGTCAAGGTTTTTGTTTTATCATTTTTTAGTCTGATAATGGCAACTATCATCTCCAACTACAAAACATTATCCCATAGGCCTACTGCACATTTATATCTGCATCTGCAGTAACTTACAGTGTACATAGATTTCAGATAAGCTGTGGTTTCCATCTCTATCAAATGAGAGTTGTCATACCATGCTGAATAAGCATTGACCAATGAGGATCATTGAATGTCATTACAGCATTCAAAGTTAAGTCTTTTCACATTCAATGTTGTCCAATGCCATTGGATAATTATGTGACAACTGTTTTGATAAGATCAATCCAGAAAGGGGGTTATTTGAGTTTAAAATAGGATCCGAAAATTATAGAAGTGTAAAGAAGCAAAACCTGTCAAGAGTAATGGAGAAAGGATATTTACTATAGCGTTTAGTTAATTATAGGCGAGGTAAACAGCTTTCAGACAATCTTGTGAGTATTTATTACTGATGTGTCAACCAAGCCAAACTCATTGGTGTCATTCTCGTCATAGTAGTTAGTTTACTAGTAGTTGTTGACATTCAATTGTTGTTGTTGATTGATTCTGATATATATATATATAGGCCTATGAGTAAATAAAAAGATACACAACTGTGACACTTCACTTGTGAGTAACAATACGTAAATAATATATTGTAAGTTCTATATATAAAGATAGATGGTAGATATGATAATGATTGATGATCGCACCATAATAATCAAACGCATTTAAGAACATTTATTTATTGACCCTGCCCATCATGGCTTTGAGCCAAGTAGGTACAACATGTTGTTGGGGAGCCCCAGCCAGAAGTAGGCCCTACCTACTATGATGGCCTACATATATATGTAAGTCCAGATCTACAACACATACAAGAAAGATACATGCTTGCTTCCAACCCCCTGGAGCTCCTGATGCTTAGCTTAGAGTTGCTGTTTTTTCTATAATATTGCACACATAGGCCTAATAATAATATATAGGAAAAGTGATCTAGCTCAAGGCAAGTGCTTATTCAACAATGACCTCTGAATTGATATGTTTTGAAACGGACATCAGCACCAGAATGAGCGCCTTAAAATTACTGGGCCATCATGGTGTACTAAATAGGTGCAGGCCAAGACTTTCCCATATGTCATGTGGACATGGACCTCTAGTATGTGTAGAGTTTACATCTTTGCTGGTGGGGCCATATTTAGCACAATAATGGTAATTAATTACTGGTATTGAACGACAAAATCCAGATCTGATGGTAGTAAGAAAAAACTCTAATGTATATGTGCTAGAGCTGCAATGACTCCGCATCAGATCTACGGGTGCTGACACAGTCCTTAGCCTGCTCAGGCTTGCTATAGATAGACCCAGATTCTCTCAGAAGCCAGAATGGGGACAACTACATGTATACAGTTGATTCTTATATCATGCTCATATTTACTTATGAAATTATCTTTTAGCTGATATTACTAAGGTTGACTGTTTGCTGATTATGAACATTTGAATTGACTTCCTACTACTCAACCATGGGTGATAACTAATATAACAATGAATCAGCTGAAGTTCGAAGTGGACCTCGGGGTGCTGAAGTCTCCTAACAGGTAAATGCCATATTTCAGTTGTCAACAATAGTGATGGTACAACAACCTGTATGGAGTAAACGGAAAGTTCAATTTCCATCATAATCAATACTTGGAAAAAGCCAGTCTAAGTCCGGTGAGCAAAAATTAACTCCTTCAAGTATCATCAAAAAGGTGCGTAGTGCTGAAAAAAATATCAATACAAAACCACCATAAAGAAAAGATGAATACGAATATTCAAAGTAAGTTTTCGAGGAGACTGTTAAAATTGATATCGTAGTATCGTTTCAATGATAGTTATATATACATGTGATATAAGGGGTATTGCAACCGTTGTTGGTCGCATCTCAACTATTTATGATATCAGACCCATGTAAAATTGTAGAACCACTAATTATGACATGCTCTTTCAGATTTTTGATGTTTTGAAACCATATCATCATTTTTGATCACAATTAGCGGCCTATTGTGCAACTTAGTGTAAGGTACAATATAGCCATTGCGATCAGCTTGTAAAACTGCACAAGAAACAACTGACAAACCTTTTCTATCTAAAAGCGCAAATGAAGTTGCATTTCTAGCTACATTTTGCATATGCTGCCACTGTACTAATGTGAGCTGTACTTTGGTTGGTAAGTAGTCAATATTGGTCAGAGGGCAGTGGTTATTATAAGAAACGAATAAAAATGGAAATAGGCTCAGTAAGATATCCCTCATGAATTAATGCTAACAATTTTGAGGATCATGCTATGAGATTTTAGAGGATACCTGGAGCCCATACCAACTTTCTTTTTTGGAAGAATAGTTTGGTATAGAATATAAATACGAAAATATGCTCTACATAAATAGGTCGAATGTTATAATGGTTAACCTTTGTTATTACTGGCGTATATCACAGACAAAGATCGAGGCGCTCTTGGTTTGATAAGGAAGCGGACATTACTGCGGGGGACAGTGCGACCACCCCTAATCCGTTCACACATGCAGCAATAGATGAGAATAAGATTACAGACTATGATGTGATGATATTGGATCATTTCTCAAGACCTCCTAAGATAGACTTTGGTGACACACTACAGGGTAATACAGTACTTTTCTGTTTGTCCGTATAGTTACTATTTAGAAATGTATGAGTTAATCGTCAGGAGACAATTACTTGAAATAGCTAGACCTTCATATAATGTTCTATGTAGGTATTATTGACTGTCGTAGGCCTACATATTTAGTTGTGTTGTCAGTTGTAGTAGTCGATAATGGCAGGTGGTGAATGATGTTGCTTCTCCTTACGACAAAGCATTTTGTTTTCTTCTGCAATGTTGACTAAAATAATAGATATGTGGCGTTAAGTAAGAAGTATGTTCACAGCTTACTATTATATATATATATGTATATTACAGGTAAATGTAAGAGAAGATATCTGAAGATAATAAATGAGAGGAGTGATGATGTCATATTAACTATAGATAAGACTCCGGCTAACTTTACCTTGTCTACATCTGAGCAGACTGAGTTATCTATACCCGCTGAGAGTCATGTAAGTCATTAGTCAAGGGGCCGTTGCCTGCGTTTGGGATTTTGTGGAGCTCCACTATCAAACACCCATGATAGTGGAGCGCCACAAAGTCCCAAAGGCAGGCAACGGCCCCTTGACTAGTAAGTCATATATCTATATTTACTATGTAAGTCATACGTATAAACTTACCATGTAAGTCATACATCTAATCTTACCATGTAAGTCATATATCTAAAGTTACCATGTAAGTCTTACATCTATACTTACCATGTAAGTCTTACATGGATACTAACCAGGAGAGGTATACACCCGAGGGTGCTGGGGGCTGGAACAATCAACAATGAAAGCTCCCCCAGTGGGACTCGAACCCACAACTCCTGCGGCACTAATCGCCTGGCAGTGAATAGCAGGCGCGCTAACCGATTGCGCCATCTCACCATCCCCAAAAAAAGAATGGGTCGATGACGCTAATTAGATAGCCCGCTATTCACTACTCGGAGTTGTGTTCTCTCATCCCACAGCACATTCCATTCCACCATTGCCACCCTATGAAACACAGCGTACGTGTTAGGGTTATTGGCCTTACATGGCCCATTGCTGGGACCCCTTGTAGTAGGTTTAGCTGTCTTTCCAGCTTGTCAGCATGTCTTTCCATGCTGTCACATGTCTTTCCATGAGTCAGTCAGTAGACAAGTACACAGGAGAGGTATACACCCGAGGGTGCTGGGGGCTGGAACAATCAACAATGAAAGCTCCCCCAGTGGGACTCGAACCCACAACTCCTGCGGCACTAATCGCCTGGCAGTGAATAGCAGGCGCGCTAACCGATTGCGCCATCTCACCATCCCCAAAAAAAGAATGGGTCGATGGCGCTAATTAGAGAGCCCGCTATTCACTACTCGGAGTTGTGTTCTCTCATCCCACAGCACATTCCATTCCACCATTGCCACCCTATGAAACACAGCGTACGTGTTAGGGTTATTGGCCTTACATGGCCCATTGCTGGGACCCCTTGTAGTAGGTTTAGCTGTCTTTCCAGCTTGTCAGCATGTCTTTCCATGCTGTCACATGTCTTTCCATGAGTCAGTCAGTAGACAAGTACACAGGAGAGGTATACACCCGAGGGTGCTGGGGGCTGGAACAATCAACAATGAAAGCTCCCCCAGTGGGACTCGAACCCACAACTCCTGCGGCACTAATCGCCTGGCAGTGAATAGCAGGCGCGCTAACCGATTGCGCCATCTCACCATCCCCAAAAAAAGAATGGGTCGATGGCGCTAATTAGATAGTCTTACATCTATACTTACCATACTTCATAAGGCTGAGAAGTAGGGGTTCTGACATGTCTTATATTAGACTAAATATTCAGAATCAGTATCAGCAAAGTAAGAATTGCTTCTCTGAACAAACTCTTTCTGCGCTATATGATATCACAAATATAGTAGATGTGTATAACACATAGTGAAAGTGGAACAAGTACGATACGATTGGCATGCAATGCGGATCGCTCACGATCTTCTGATCAGTCGCCAGCAACTCCAGATGCTGGAGCATTGGGTGAAACCTGATCTATAGTGTGTGTGAAATGTGATGAAGTATCACATTGATATTTGAACACACTGATACACAAGCTTTGATGGTTTACTGGTTAATGTTCTTGCCTATAAAACAGGAGAATAGAGTTTAATCCATTTTACTTTTTGTTTACTGCTCTCGTTCACACTGTACACTACACTTTGTGGCATACACTTCTAATCAAATGTGCTTCCATCTCAGACCATAACTTCTCAAACAGAGTGATCTCAGAAAATCTGATTATTTAGTCTGACCGCCATTTCCTTGCCCTATAATTAATCCAACTCGATCAACATCTAACCATAACATATACTTATATATGATATGATAGGGATTATATACTTTGTATTACAGCTGATGGTCTGGATAGTATGGCAGCCTATAGAGGTCGGAGGTCAGCATGGTGTTGTCAAGTTTGTCGCTAATAATGGAGCGAAGACGTTCCGACTTCACCTGACTATGTTCGGTAAATGTCTACAGGATCCAAAGGCTCAGGTGAGTACCGTGTTGTTATTAATTTATACTGGTTGTTGGGCTATGAGTCTGACCTGACAAATAGATTACTCTGACATCATCCCCGGAAGGCCATGGTGGATATCCCCACATATACCCTCCACCTATACCTCTACCTGACAGACTGAGATAACCGATCGTCTCTCTAATCCAGGCTAGTGCATATCTCAATTATTATATTCACTTTCTATTCAAGCTCATCTTCCACTAATGATAGACACAGATTATGTTAGGAAAGGACCCAGCCCATCCTCTTTCTTACACTATAGTTGAGATGTTGTGCATTTTCAGCTGCAACTTGTTACTAGCAAAGTTTTATTATTGTTATTCAGAAACAGAAGAAGCGGAGACCTCTCAAGAGTACAGGCAGCTCTATAAATAGACCAGCTGTACGGCGTCCTCTTGCTACAAGAAAACCTGCTCTACAACCAACCAAATCAAGTTATAAAACAGATTCAATCTACAACGGACAGGAGAATAAGGAGAACCTGCACACACCTGACACAGTGTTAATCTGCAGGAAGAAGCCTGTAGTCTGTCAATCTACTGGTAATCAGAATATACCCATTCTTACCGGTAAGCTGTTCACTAGGTCTACTAGAGAAGCAATGCCTTGTTTGTATTTTTGATGCGATGAAATCAGGTGTAAGAAGTGATCTAGTATGTCAGACAGGTAGTTGAGATGGTTGGCTGAATAAGTTACTAAATTATTGCGAGCTGCCGGAAAATCATCAGTTATCTGAAATAAGTACTTTCCTGTAACATGGTGTAGTAATATTTTTTAATGTCAAGGCCGAATAGTTGATGCAATGTAGATAAAGGTTTTATAACCAAGTCCTTCATTTGTTCAAATGATAATGAACTATTCGTGGAGTGACACGACAAAACATGTATTGATGGAGATGTATTGTATCTTTGAGCTCCGCTATTTATTGAATCATCGAATTTTTATTCAGAGAGTATGCTGGAGGAGTCTATCCGCACTCCATCAGCTCCTGCAAAGACCTTCATAATAGACAAAACTCTACAAACACCATGCCTAATGTCAGATCAAACTCTGCTGCAGAATACACTCAATTCTACTGACTTATCTCTGCAACAAACTCTCACATTATCCGATCTGCATTTGACACCTACCACAAAGCAATCAAACCTGGAGAATACACCCTCAGTTATTGACAACACATTACTGCAGATGACACCTGGATCTACAGACACTACGCTGCAGGCGACACCTTCTCTGCCTGCTGTGGAGAGTGAATACAGAACCCCTCCCAACCCCTCATCAGTGTTGAATGCAGTGAGGGGTGAGGATATCGGACCGTTGACTCCTGTCTCTGAGCTAGCCAATAATAAGTACACATCACTCTCTGAGGCTATGAAACGGTAAGCTCATAGATCTTACTCAATGAGGCTATGATAATAGGGAACTGGAATCAAGATATCTTCATTTTTACCTATTTTCCCTATTATGGGACAGTAGATACACAAAGTGTGCTCTTATACAACGCACATGATTGTATGTATAGTTATCTATCCTTTGTTTTATGTAGGAGGTCTACCTTTGTACTTGAGGAGCCTTCTCAGACTAACACCCCTACTATTGCCCCCTCCTCAGCCTGCACAGCTCCACCCCTGAGAGACGGACAGAGAGAGAAAACAAGCTTAGATAAGGTGTTAGATTCACTCGATGATTCGTTCACTCCTGATTCCCTTGATAGTCAACTACAGGTAATTGAAACATAATTGATGTTCGGAAAATATGTACTTTTTTTATACAGTGTGTTGAAATTCGGATGGGCAATATTTTGATCCATATATACACTCTAACAAACAAAAAAGCAAAGAGCTCATTGGCCTTACTTAGTAAGCTCATGAGCTCAGCTGGGAAACTCTGTCCCTAGGATGTAAATATTTACAGTGTATATTTATTTGCCAGCTGGGAGACAAACACCCTCAAACAAATCAAGGCAGAAAAACCTCACAGCCCGGGGGAGGTAACTCTAAATCTGCTGATATAGATAATGATGGGCCACTCGCTGAGTCCAGCTTCTCTCTTATATATAAATGTGATGAGATACAAGATTATACAGAACTCCAGTACCAGGTACAATATACAAATGTAATAGATGTTCCAAAATTAAATGTTGGAACTGGTCACACAGATAAAAAAAATAACTCTGCTGATTTACTCAAAATAAAATATCAAATAATGTGCTAGGTGGCTCAAAAACTATTTATTCGGTATATTCCAAAAGAACCGTTGGTTAAAATAAAGGGTCGGATAAGATGATTGTTGCCTTCTATGTACTTGAAATTAGGTGCTCTTGTTTGTGTCTGACTGTGATTATCCATGTCAGGGTGTCCACTACCTAGCTTGGGGAATCTTCAAAAACATTTCCAACTACTTGTTTGTCATATTAATACAAGTAGAAGTACTGGCATCTACATAATATACAGATGTATATTTACCGATTTATCATCTCAACCATCTATAGTGATTCCTTCGTATTATGGTAATATGGTGTATGTGTATGGTTAAACATGTTATTTATAGATGACTCCGCCCCCACCAAAATCTACAATTAGACAACAGTACACCTCAACACATGTAGTCAAACATAACAAACAGACAGCAAAGAGAGAACCCAAACACAATGTCACACAGAATACAACATTACTGTCGGATACTATCGTCACACAAGATAATATCACAATGTTATCAGATATCACTCTTGGAGGTATTCATCCTCTAGAGATGACTACAGGTTAGTGAAACAGTTTGTAATAAGCAGGCTTGTATGATACCTCTATTATACACATACAATACTCGTTTTATACTATAGGAGTGGGAGGTGGCTCAGTTGGTTAGAGCGCCGCTCCTTTAGCATGCAAATGTCGAAGGTCGTGGGTTTGAATCCCACTGCAGTCGATCCAATTCCGGGGTGTGGTTAACCCCAGGAGTGCTCCGACCTGCCTGCAAACCGAGAAAAACCTGACACAGATATTGCGGGTTCGCCACTAAGGCACTAAAATTTTTGCCGCCCATGCTTTGGGATGTGTGATAAAACATCTGATTTTAATCAATTTTTTAATCTATTATACTCAATTTTATATGTAGATATTTGTGTCCTGAAATCATCAGACATTATCAACGCTCACCTAGTGGTTTACAGTAACTGCTCACCACTTGAACGAAATCCCCTCACCTTCCCCCACCCTACCATACCTACCATATAGGTTGTTTACTGGGTGTAACCGCCAGCCCCATGTTAGTTATGATATCATAAGCTAGGCACAGTGATGATCTAATTATAGTAAGTATACATAATAATTTATTATATTATCGTGATTCGCAGATTTATCAGCTATAGCGTTACAAGGTAGCAGTGATTCTAGCTCTGGTTCTTTATCCGGTATTCGAGCTGCTGGTAATAAAAGAAAATCACAGGATAGACAGGAGATAACAACTCCTGATAAGTTCATTAAGATTACTCGCAGTGATTCCACTTCTACTAATTCTGCTGGTGCTCGAAAACTATCATCTACTAATAAAGGTCTGTCAAGCCTTCATATCATTTTCAAACTGATATGAATGCAAACATGGATATCTGTTAAATACAGTCTGGCTTTTTGTCAAAATAATCCGCCTGCATACAACTAATAGTTTATACATGTACAAAGTCTAAATACAATGTATGTATCGCAAACATAAATCAAGCATATAAATGTTTTAGTATAACAGCTCCTATATCTGGTATTACAGCGGCAGCTAACACATCAGTAGCAGTGAGGACTCTCAGATTGGTACGACCTAACTTATGTAGCACAGTCAAGAAGACTTTACCTTATGTTTCTAAAAATAGATTCTATGATGACAGGTAAGTCATTACTGACATATGAATTCTCACACTTACTGTAGCTTAGTCTGCATTTCCAAAAGTAACCATCGACAATTTTGTGCTCAAGATAAACAAACCAATACCTACAGTCGATTCCTGCTGATTTGTCTTTCAAATCCTGATCTATCCGGCCTGCAGTGTAATAGTGAAGAGGGGGGGGGACCCCAAAGGCAGACAAACCGAGGTATTAGTTGATTCAGTTTTACACGTAATTCAAGGTGGAAAGAAAAACAGGAGAGAGGATTTACTAGATGGATAAATCACATCCTCACACCAACCCTACAGCTGTCCTCTTCCTCCTCTTCCTCCTCAGCTTCTACTGCTGATGATGTGACAGCAGGCAGCTCGACAGACTCTACTATATCAAATGATGGTCAGTCTATATCACTACTATAATAAGTCAACTCTCTAGGCGTGAGAACAGGGGGGGGGGGCGTATCCTTATTGTAGGATCTGATTGGCTTTTTTTTCATTTTGTCATCGAAACCTCAGTGTAAAATGAAGATATCAGTCAATCATACTTTTAAAGTTGTTGGGACACAAGGGACTCAGGTGTGTTATTAGCCGCATATCTTGTTTCTTTCTTGTGGTCATGAGTGAGAAGTTTGATATTATTGATCCTCTTCAGGTGGAGATAAAACCCTATTAGATGTGACATCACAAGGTAAAAAGGCCCCAAGTAAGGAGACAATGTCTCTACGTACATACAGGGAAATCAGTAAGCTAAACGCACTCAGATTCCAGGCTCTCAGGCTATTCCAGGTGAGTTTGTGTGTCTCAGACCCTAAGTAAAGAGTGTGTGTGTGTTTTCAAAAAGACTCATCATCGGATAGCTCAAAATATCTGTCACTTTAAGGTTTTCATTTATGTTGTGAGAGAAATCATATGTTAATGTGAGGCATCAGTATGCTAGTGTGTGCTAGTATAACTACAATGGGACTTTGGTATACTGTGACGTGACAAGTGTGATGTAATCACCATGTACTTCAGTGATCATCACCAGTTTATATTCTTGATACAGAGTGAAGATTTACTGAGGATATTCACATCTATAGAAGAAGCTGTAGACAATAATAAGCTCTCTGTTAGACAAGATAAAGCTATACACGCAGACCTCGGTAAGTGAACATAATAAACACGCAGACCTCGGTAAGTGCACATGATATACACACAGAACCTAGCAAGTACATACCCTCATGCAGTAACAATGGGCTGCATGACAAGTCTCCTTTCAATAAGACAAAAAAGTCAAAATCAAGTCAGGCAGCTAGTTCTGCAGTTGTTACGCAAATGATTTACTATTAAAAATCATAGCACTTCCGGATAAAACTATGTATGTGTGAGGAATTGTTTCCCCTGCGAATCTGCCATGCATAAAGTACATGCCCAATAAGCTGCCACTTCCAATTATTTTTAATTTCTGATTTTTTTCGTTTTACATTTTTAAATTTTATTTTCAAGAGGTATTGTACAATAGTAGATAACTCCGTGCATAAAGCTTGGTTGAGAAATTAGGCCTTTACAGTTCTATGATGTAGATTGAAGTTGCAGATTACTAGGCTTGTACAGTACACACACACACCATATGTTTACGGCATGGATGAGCAGGGAGGGCAATTTCTAACTCTATCCATAATTATTACCTCAAAGAACTTTGAATTTTCTCACTGTTAAAATATAGCATAACTACTGCAGAACTAGCTGCCTGACTATGTATTGCTTTAGTCTTTCGGTTGTCTGTAAGTATGACACCAATGGATGCAGATTGCAGACATTTTTTAGTAATTCTTAGTCATTCTGATATTATATGTGTGTATACTTGTAGGATTATGTGGAGAATTGTGTACCATACTGATGTATTATAATCCCTTATGGCTGAGAATCGGACTTGAGTCAGTACTCGGTGAAAACCTCACATCTTATTCTCTCACTTATATTATCAAACAGGTACTCAGTGTGACATACCTAATATTACTCTTATTTATGTGTTTTCTGTTGGGGAAATTAGATTTACGGATATGTAGTAGAGACATAAAAGAATAAATCGAAAATATGTTGATATTGATAATTGGAATATTGGCTGCATCTAGTGATATGCGTAAATATTTTCTAGTTTTTGACTCATAATTTGTTTTATGTATGTGCGCGTGAATTTCAGTGAATATTTTATTAAATGTTTGTTGAATATTGATGTGTATATTTGTATTTATATATATACGTATATATGATCTTTTAACAGAGGATATTGAAGGATCCAGGATTGGCATCTCAATATTCACATCCACATGTAGCTAATCTTTACAAGCCAGGATATCAATCTGAGATCGGCAAACATCTACTCAAGAAAATACTCATGATTGTAAGTCTTATATAAACATAAACATAATCATTCGTTCGCTCAGATTCAGAAAGGTATTTACAGGTATAAATGTTAAATATTTTCCTGTTTATTTTCTGTTTTTGACAGGTCTATTTTCTGGATAGAGCTAAACTAGATAGACTGATAGACTATGATCCTTGTTTATTCAAAGTGACATCACAATACAAATCAAGCAGAGACATACTAATTTATTTGGCCCGAGAACTTATGGCTGGTGAAGGTAAGATTATCGGGTCGCTCCATTCACTCTTATATTGAGATATCTGAGATATAAACCTTTTTTAGTTATGCAGATACATGTTATGGATATTTGATTGCAGTTACTCACTTTCACTGATATAATTATGTTTTGTTTTGATATGATGACACCATTACAGTGATCATAACATATCACGGTACTGTCACTCCTAAGTTCCTAACTCACACTATTATTATACACAGGAGACATAACGAGACACCTGGGATATCTGGGTTATAGAGTATCATATCAACAGAAAGCTCTAGATGAGTATGACTACGGAGTAACTAATATAAAACAAGATCTCAGGGACGGCGCAAGGCTAGCGTAAGGAAACCTAACTACATTCTGTATATGACTTGTAAATAAGGTTGCCCCAGGCATGCACAGACAAATCCTCTCTCCTCAATCACATCGCATAATTCTCTGTAGCTCCTGTTGTTTTCATTATATAGGTTAATCGATGATTATAAGCCGAAGTTTGATATGAAACAATTTCCCATTTTCTATTAGAAATGTTTCTACTGGTCAACATTTAAATATTAAGAGTAAACAAAGCCACAGCAGCAGGCTGTCAGTCTCAGTTTGTTTTCCATCCACATCAGAACATATACAATGTATATAGCTGTCAAGGCTAGTATTAACTGCTGTCACTTCTACCCCATGGCATTATCCTGACCACCTTGTGTGTACACATAGAGGGCTGTACCAGTAGGCCTATAGTTCAGTATTAATCCTAACATAGGCGCCCCCCCCCCCCCCCCCCACGCGGTCACATTATGTTTGCCACGTTAGATGATTGTTTTAGCTTATAACTTTGCTTTGTTATTATAATTATTATATAGTAAGATGGTTGAGATGTTAACTAAAGATTACTCTCTTACTAATAAACTAAGAATTCCAGCAGTATCCCTCACAAATAAGCGCTACAATATACAGGTATATATACAATATACATGTTTATATACGATATATGTACACAATATATATATACAAGTGTGTATATATTAAACAGGTGTTCATTTAAATACACATACACTGAATGACTGACAGTGACAACAGCTACATATATTCTGATAACTTACCTAATTGCAATGTAGGTATTGCCTTTAGCTAACTCAGGTATTATTTGGTTGTTATAGTTGGGTCTGAAGGCCCTAGTCAGTTCTCATGTGGATATCGGTGATGTGAAATCTGAGGATTTAGTGGCCGGTCATCGGGAAATAACTCTCAAGTTACTCTGGATTATAATTTCTCATTTCCAGGTGAGTTATTTCTTTACAGTTTTTGGAGGTGAGAGTATGCTTCACTGTTGTATACATATTAAATTTGGGATGTATTGAGTTGTATAGCACCTGATAGCTCCTTCTATGTAATATTTCGAAGTAAATTTTATGATTACAACACGTTGCCTGTCAAAGCGTCATGTATTACTGTATGTCATCAATAGTGCAGCCATTATCAGGAATTGCCGCCTCAATGGTGAAAATATTGGTTCTGCATAGAGCATTATATAGTCAGACAGTAAATACTGCTGCGCTTATGAAAAAGTGAAAAGTTTAAAGCGCTCTCCTGTAAAAAGTATTTATTGCATTAGAGGATTCTCAGGTTGATTTCTGCCTGACTGTAAGATGCTTTGCTCTTTGGGTATCAGTCTCTACTATCGAGGTTATGATACCAAAGGTTTGTAATATGAGACCTGATTGGTTGAGATACCGGAGGTTTGTAATATGAGATCTGATCACTGGTTGAGATACCGGAGGTTTGTAATATGAGATTTGATTGGTTGAGATACTGATTTTACAGGTAGAGAAGTTGATAGATACAAATATACTGAGAGAGGAAATGAGAAGATTAGAGAAATCTCTCATTGCTATCTCCTCATTGTCATCATCTCCTCACAATCCATCTTCTGTAGATCTACAGAGTCTTAAACGAGGTCAGTATATAATATGTGTGTATGTGAAACTGTACTGTTATGTATATGACTTACCCTGACCTAGATAATTAACGGGCTTTATTATTGATCAAGGATTTAGACAATGATGAATAAATTCATTACTTATATTTCTAATAAGGTTGAAACTGTTTGAAAAATAAGAGAGCTAAGAAATTCCCATAGTGTATAAAAAAATATCTCACTGATGAAATTAAAATAATTGAGCAACAATATAAAGTTAGATGAAACAGACTGACTTGACCATGACCTATTCAGATGAAACAGACTAACTTAGGCGTTTGTTCGTTGAGTTTAATGCAGAATGGAAGCTATCAATTAACATCCAGCCATCATGATAGGACCCGGTATATCTTATATAGACTCACCATCTGAATTTTTTGTAGAAGCTCTTCTATAATTAGTATGTATCTATATAGCTCTATTCTATAGATACTTCGGTAGCTGGATTACTGCTCTACTGTACAGCTCTGGTCTGTGCTCATCAGGGTGTGGGCGTGGCCAATTATTCAGCCTCGTTTTCAGATGGTAGAGCGTTATGTTATCTAGTAAGACATTATCAGAGGTGTGTGATAGGAGATGATATACGTGATAGGACAACTCAGACTGTACTCAGCCCCACATCAGACACAACAGGTAAACATACAACAACACATAGTAAGACAACTCTAACCTCACTCAGTCCAAACAGTACCTAGCAGTGATTTTGATATATGCACGTGTCTCGTCTCATACAGTATCATATGTTATAGTTAAAACGATACATGAATGTTATTATTATATCATGGTGCGGTGGGTTAAGAGTGCATGGCTCCGAGTAGTGAATAGGGCCTAGCTAACTAACTACATCAACTCACTTTTTTGGGGGCGGTGAGATGGCGCAATTGGTTAACCTGCTTTCTATTCACTGCCAGGCACTTGGTGCTGCAGGAGGCGTGTATTCCAGCCCCATTGGGGGAGCTTTCAAGGTTTCCAGCCTCCCAGCAACCTCTTCGGGTGTATATCTCTCCTATTAGTAAAATTGTAAAAATGTTTGTCGGAGTAGTTAATAAATACACTTGTCCATTATTTAATTACCAGGTATTAATGGTTCCATACTAGCGTCTAATAACACTGACTCCACAGCTGATGATGGTAATCTAGATATGAGCGAGCTGCTACAAAACGAGAGAGACAACTTCAAAATTTTACACAAAGCTGTAAGTCACTCTATCTGCTGTCTCTCCCAATAGTTTGATTGTCTCTCTGTAAAATGGTAACCTCGAGGCACTTTGTAGACCTGCAGTCCACTGTTCGAGAACCATATTATGGTGGAGCTTTGTAACCTTTGGAACAATAACCACAACATTTTCTTCTATGAGACTATTCTTACCCAACTAAAGATAATCGTACTGTCATCAATTAGTGTCAATTCTCACCAGCCATGCATGTTCTTGTATTGGCACTTGGTGATAATGGTATACTAAATTGGATTTAAGGGAGAGAATATTTGGTGTTCAAGTACAAAAGATACACATGTGTCAGGATGTGTCAGAATGTGTCAGAATGTGTCAGAATGTGTCAGAATGTGTCAGAATAGGAAAATCGATGAGCCAAGTGTTCAAATTTTAGTGAGTTAGTGTTGAGACAGGGAGACTGCTTTATAGCTCAATGGCTTTTTCCCGTTTTGGGTGCCTGTTTGTGATGATGTATGAGATGAGTGCCCTACAGGGGAATAATATTTATCTCCCAACTACGAGGAAATATATTTGTGAATTTCACTAACATTCATAATGGTATTATTGGTATTTAAAAACTTCGGAAGGACCACAGCAATATATAGTCTGGCGGTTAGTTCCGCAGTAATTATGCAATATTTTCACATTTAGATAATAATAATAACGTATAGTGTTAGAAATCGTCCTCCCTTCTCATCTAAGAGCTATGCGGTATTCATGGGGCCTAGTGCTGTGCCAACCTGATAAGCTACCACTTCAAAGTCCAAAATAAATATAGTTCCATTGCCAGGAGAAATTTTACGATAGTAGATAACTTCATATATGAATTTATACGGTTCTCTCGAGTAGATAGAACTGATAGTTCATGGGCTGGTACAGCACTGAATACCATGAATACCTCATATATGAAAAGGTAGGACAATTTTTAACACTGTACATAATGTTTACCCAAAAGTGATCTGAATTTTTCAGTGTGAAAATATTGCGTAACTACTTCAGAACTAGCTGCCAGACTATATATTGCTGTGGTCATTATGGAGTCTTTGAGTGTTTAAAATTAAGCTTCACAGTAACCGATCTGAGCCAGAGCCTGTGTGTAATCGTGAATCATGAGTAAATGTGATACTGATCTACCAGTTACTTGACATCGCAAGATGAAGTTTGGTTACATAAGAATAATTATAGTTATAAATGATATTATATTATAGGTGACACAGCTGGGAGGTATACCTATTATAAGTACTTCCGCTGATATGGTATCTACATTTCCTGATGAGAAGATAACTACTCTGTATATAACATATATCTGGTCTAGGTTACTCGGTAAGTACCATCAATGAGTGAGAGACACCTTGGTACTATATATAACTCATAGTATACTACACTATATGTATACATCCCAATAAGCCGATCAGTGATATGTATGATCGCTATATCCCGATATATACCTGTGTAATATATAAGCTTACAACGCTACCTTTATAGGTTACTGACACATTATGATTGTTGCTGACTTAGGTACTGATACCTGTCCGACTGTTAAGGACAAAGTCTGTGATTACTGTTCAGGAGTGTTTATAGTGTGTAACTTATAGTGTGTTACTTATAGTGTGTTACTTATAGTGTGTTACTTATAGTGTGTTACTTATAGTGTGTTACTTATAGTGTGTTACTTATAGTGTGTTACTTATAGTGTGTTACTTATAGTGTGTTACTTATAGTGTGTTACTTATAGTGTGTTACTTATAGTGTGTGACTTATAGTGTGTGACTTATAGTGTGTGACTTATAGTGTGTAACTTATAGTGTGTTACTTATAGTGTGTTACTTATAGTGTGTTACTTATAGTGTGTGACTTATAGTGTGTGACTTATAGTGTGTGACTTATAGTGTGTTACTTATAGTGTGTTACTTATAGTGTGTTACTTATAGTGTGTGACTTATAGTGTGTGACTTATAGTGTGTTACTTATAGTGTGTTACTTATAGTGTGTTACTTATAGTGTGTTACTTATAGTGTGTTACTTATAGTGTGTAACTTATAGTGTGTTACTTATAGTGTGTTACTTATAGTGTGTAACTTATAGTGTGTTACTTATAGTGTGTTACTTATAGTGTGTTACTTATAGTGTGTTACTTATAGTGTGTTACTTATAGTGTGTTACTTATAGTGTGTGACTTATAGTGTGTTACTTATAGTGTGTTACTTATAGTGTGTTACTTATAGTGTGTTACTTATAGTGTGTGACTTATAGTGTGTTACTTATAGTGTGTTACTTATAGTGTGTTACTTATAGTGTGTTACTTATTAATACTTATAGAGTTGAGAGAGGAAACGTGGGCAGCTCTCACCATACAGACAAGATGGCGTCTCCGGGTATGTTTGTCTGTTTGTACTTCTACAGCTTATATACGCATAGACATTGATTCACAATATGGCTACTCCATTACTATTATGGAGTTGGTTGCCATTGGTAGGAATGCTACCTCTGATGGTAAAAATCGCCAGAATAGCTAACAGTGGATTTGCTGGTTCTTTGCTGTTTGAGTGCGTACATAAATCAATATTAAGGTCTCACCATTCAATTACCAAGTTCATTTTACAAAACCATAATAATATGTTGACTTGACTTCTTGTTGCATGTGATCACAATCAGCTCTATGTGAAAGAGCTCATCAACAGACTAGTATCTAAGCTATAATCATCTTAGGGTTATTTATTTTGATCATTTATGTCCTTCCAACAGGGACAGAGGAGAAGACAAGAGGCAGAACTAGCAGAGAAGCGTCACAGGAGAAATGAGGCAGCTGAGAGGGTACAGAACTGGTACAGAGCTATGAGAGAACAAAGTCAGACAAGGCAGAAGAGAACGGCAGCTGCAGCTCTCATACAGAGACATTGGAGGGCCAAATGGGAGAGAACTCAATATGTACGGAGACTTCAGACAATCAGAGGTGCTGTTTTAGTGATAGAGATATGGTGGAGCTCTGTTCAGATGAGAATTAAAGCAGAGAATGAGTTACGAAGGCAGAAGAAATCTGCAGTAAGGATTCAGAGTTGGTATCGTTCACTGCGACACAAAGAGCAGGCTAGGAGAGAATATCAGAGACAGACAGAGGCGTCTTTGTTCATCCAGAAATGGTACAGACAACATTACCAACATAAGAAAGGAGCATGCCTCACAATCCAGCAATGGTACAGGGGTTGTAAACTGCAGCAACAAACTAGGAAAGACTTTCTACAAAAGAAGGCGTCTGTGATCTGTCTACAGCAATGGTGGAGACAAACAATGATACAGAAAAAGGACATGGCAATCTTTGTACAGAAGAAAAGAGAATGTGTCACAATCCAGCAATGGTATAGGGGTTATAAACTGCAGAAACAAACAAGGACAGCCTTTCTACAAAAGAAGGTGTCTATCATCTGTCTACAGCAATGGTGGAGACTATCAAGGTTACAGAAACAAGACATGACAAACTTCCTTCAGAAGAAAAGAGCATGTGTCACCATTCAGCAGTGGTACAGAAGCTGTGAGCTGCAGCAACAAACTAGGACATACTTTCTACAAAAGAAGGCGGCTGTGATCTGTCTACAGCAATGGTGGAGACGATCAAGGTTACAGAAACAAGACATGACAAACTTCCTTGAGAAGAAAAGAGCATGTGTCACCATTCAGCAATGGTACAGAAGCTGTGAACTGCAGCAACAAACTAGGACAGCCTTTCGACAAAAGAAGGTGGCTGTCATCTGTCTACAACAATGGTGGAGACGATCAAGGTTACAGAAACAAGACATGACAAACTTCCTTCAGAAGAAAAGAGCATGTGTCACCATTCAGCAATGGTACAGGGGGTGGAAGCTGCAGCAACAAACTAGGACAGCCTTTGTACAAAAGAAAGCAGCTGTCATCAGTCTACAACAATGGTGGAGACGATCAAGGTTACGGAAACAAGACATGACAAACTTCCTTCAGAAGAAAAGAGCATGTGTCACCATTCAGCAATGGTACAGGAGGTGGAAACTGCAGCAACAAACTAGGACAGCCTTTGTACAAAAGAAAGCAGCTGTCATCAGTCTACAACAATGGTGGAGGCGATCAAGGTTACAGAAACAAGACATGACAAACTTCCTTCAGAAGAAAAGAGCATGTGTCACCATTCAGCAATGGTACAGGGGGTGGAAACTGCAGCAACAAACTAGGACAGCCTTTGTACAAAAGAAAGCAGCTGTCATCAGTCTACAACAATGGTGGAGACGATCAAGGTTACAGAAACAAGACATGACAAACTTCCTTCAGAAGAAAAGAGCATGTGTCACCATTCAGCAATGGTACAGGGGTTGTAAACTGCAGCAACAAACTAGGAAAGATTTTCTACAAAAGAAGGCGTCTGTGATCTGTCTACAGCAATGGTGGAGACGATCAACGTTACAGAAACAAGACATGACAAACTTCCTTCAGAAGAAAAGAGCATGTGTCACCATTCAGCAATGGTACAGGGGGTGGAAGCTGCAGCAACAAACTAGGACAGCCTTTGTACAAAAGAAAGCAGCTGTCATCAGTCTACAACAATGGTGGAGACGATCAAGGTTACGGAAACAAGACATGACAAACTTCCTTCAGAAGAAAAGAGCATGTGTCACCATTCAGCAATGGTACAGGGGGTGGAAACTGCAGCAACAAACTAGGACAGCCTTTGTACAAAAGAAAGCAGCTGTCATCAGTCTACAACAATGGTGGAGGCGATCAAGGTTACAGAAACAAGACATGACAAACTTCCTTCAGAAGAAAAGAGCATGTGTCACCATTCAGCAATGGTACAGGGGGTGGAAACTGCAGCAACAAACTAGGACAGCCTTTGTACAAAAGAAAACAGCTGTCATCAGTCTACAACAATGGTGGAGACGATCAAGGTTACAGAAACAAGACATGACAAACTTCCTTCAGAAGAAAAGAGCATGTGTCACCATTCAGCAATGGTACAGGGGTTGTAAACTGCAGCAACAAACTAGGAAAGACTTTCTACAAAAGAAGGCGTCTGTGATCTGTCTACAGCAATGGTGGAGACGATCAACGTTACAGAAACAAGACATGACAAACTTCTTTCAGAAGAAAAGAGCATGTGTCACCATTCAGCAGTGGTACAGAAGCTGTGAGCTGCAGCAACAAACTAGAACATACTTTCTACAAAAGAAGGCGTCTATTATCTGTCTACAGCAATGGTGGAGACGATCAAGGTTACAGAAACAAGACATGACAAACTTCCTTCAGAAGAAAAGAGCATGTGTCACCATTCAGCAATGGTACAGGGGGTGGAAACTGCAGCAACAAACTAGGACAGCCTTTGTACAAAAGAAAGCAGCTGTCATCAGTCTACAACAATGGTGGAGACGATCAAGGTTACAGAAACAAGACATGACAAACTTCCTTCAGAAGAAAAGAGCATGTGTCACCATTCAGCAATGGTACAGGGGTTGTAAACTGCAGCAACAAACTAGGAAAGACTTTCTACAAAAGAAGGCGTCTGTGATCTGTCTACAACAATGGTGGAGAGGATCAAGGTTACAGAAACAAGACATGACAAACTTCCTTGAGAAGAAAAGAGCATGTGTCACCATTCAGCAATGGTACAGAAGCTGTGAACTGCAGCAACAAACTAGGACAGCCTTTGTACAAAAGAAGGCGGCTGTCATCTGTCTACAGCAATGGTGGAGACGATCAAGGTTACAGAAACAAGACATGACAAACTTCCTTCAGAAGAAAAGAGCATGTGTCACCATTCAGCAGTGGTACAGGGGGTGGAAACTGCAGCAACAAACTAGGACAGCCTTTGTACAAAAGAAAGCATCTGTCATCAGTCTACAACAATGGTGGAGACGATCAAGGTTACAGAAACAAGACATGACAAACTTCCTTCAGAAGAAAAGAGCATGTGTCACCATTCAGCAATGGTACAGGGGGTGGAAACTGCAGCAACAAACTAGGACAGCCTTTGTACAAAAGAAAGCAGCTGTCATCAGTCTACAACAATGGTGGAGACAATCAAGGTTACAGAAACAAGACATGACAAACTTCCTTCAGAAGAAAAGAGCATGTGTCACCATTCAGCAGTGGTACAGAAGCTGTGAGCTGCAGCAACAAACTAGAACATACTTTCTACAAAAGAAGGCGTCTATTATCTGTCTACAGCAATGGTGGAGAGGATCAAGGTTACAGAAACAAGACATGACAAACTTCCTTGAGAAGAAAAGAGCATGTGTCACCATTCAGCAATGGTACAGAGGGTGGAAACTGCAGCAACAAACTAGGACAGCCTTTCTACAAAAGAAGGCGGCTGTCATCTGTCTACAGCAATGGTGGAGAAGATCAATTTTACAGAAACAGGACATGACAATCTTTCTAGAGAAGAAAAGGTCATCCCTCGCAATTCAGCAGTGGTACCGAAGCTGGCTGATAACTAAGAGGGAAAGGTCACAGTTTCTTGAAAAGCAAGAAGCTGTGTTAACAATCCAGCAATATATCAGAGCACATATCCTACACAATGCTGACCATGAATACTTTACGATGTGTAGAGGGGCTGCCCTGATCATACAAAGGAGGTGGAGGGCTCATAGACTTGCTGTTGTGGATCAGGAGAGATACCAGTTACTCATCCATGCTATAACAACTATACAGAGGTGGTGTCGCTCTCAGACAGAAATGTACAGGCAGCGTACTAGTTATATACAGCTCAGAGAGGCAGCCATCTTAGTTCAGCAGAGGTGGAGGGCATGTAAGGGCGCCACACAGGTCAGAGAAGCCTACCTGACACAGAAAGCTGCATCGCATACTATCCAGAACTGGTACAGAGCGTGTTTGATAATGAGGCCAATCAGGGAGCAGTACATCTCACAGAGATTGGCAGCTGTGTTTGTACAACGTTGGTATAGACACTGCAGAGAAAAAAGAAACCATCGGATAGCCTTCATCAGTCTACGCAACTATGTGTGTATAATCCAACATTGGTACAGGAGTTGTCATCTAACTCAGCTTACTCAGCGTAGATACAGAGCTCAGAGGGACTCTGCTATCATCATACAGAAGTATTGGAGGTGCTACAAACATAGATCGGCATTCCTAAGGCTGCAGCATTCTGCTGTCTGTATACAACGGCGACACAGAGAGCTGAGGAAAGGGAAAGAGCAGAGGGCGGAGTTTATACAAGTAAGACGGGCGGTGATTAGTATACAGAGGATGTGGAGGGTACACCGGCAGAGACTGGAGGATGAGAGACGGAGAAAGGCTTCGTGTATTATTCGGAGATGGTACAGAGCTATCCGAGAGAAGGGGCTACATAAGAGGAGAGAAGAGGAGCTAGAGCGATGTAAGAAGCATCTGCATACTGTCATCAGAATACAGGTACTCATACTTGATCAATAGTTTGCTTTATACCCTTTTCTGGATTAATTTCATTCACATGCGAATCTTATCTTAAGTGTGTCATCAATGGTTGAAAATATCTTGTCACATACGCTGCCTTCACCTAAGCCTTAAATGAGTACTCACATTGTGTATGATGCAAATATTTTTATTCGGATATCATTGATACTGTAATGCATTATTGAGTTGTGCATATTGTTGTAGTGTTATTTTATTAAGCTGTACAAGTTGTTGTATGATTATGTTATAGAGTTGTACATATTTATGTTTTGTTATGTTACAGAGTTGGATAAGGATGGTCATTATAAGGAGACAGTATATGAGATGCTTAGCTGATATGAGGTTACAGATTACAGCTGCTGTGGTATTACAATCATACATCAGACGATGGCTGGCTAAACGTCACACAAATATACGACTCGGAGCCATTATTACTATCCAGGTATATCGAGGCTACAATATTATCAAGTTTTACTCTGATAGGCATAATGTTCTAGGTTTAATAAATGAAGTTGTAGTTTATAGTAATGAGACATTTGGAACTTTGGCCGAATGACGTCTGACAAGCACATTGTTGTATATTTTTATATGTTTATCTGTGTCATTGAATAGAGTTTTATAACTACCACAATGAGCTCAAGTTCTACCACATAGGAAGTGTCACATCTAACTCAGGGCAAATGCTGCCAACCTCATGCAAAGTTTTTGCTAAAGTTTGAGTAACCTTCCTTCCTCTCTGGTTCTGCTTGTACAGGCAGTATGGAGAGGACACAGAGTACGGAGTAAACTGACCAATCACGACAAGAGAATGACTGTAGTGAGAAGGAGGCTGAAAGCAGCCAATCAGAACGCACAGAATCAGCTCACACTGGCACAGAGAAATATAAAGGCTCTCAACTTTGTCCTAAAATACAAGTAAGGATCAGATCAATGAACTAGTTCACTGATCAGATATTCTCTTTTGCTTTAATCACAGTGATATGTAATTATATAATTCAAGTCAGCGCACATAAAAATCCTCATTACGTTAAATCCTTAATACTTAATGCTTTTTCATGAACAAAATCTGCAGGCTTTTTCAATGAGCTAATGCTCAACTAGCCAGATGCAGGCCTATTTGGTGTTCAATTATAGGTGAACTAGACAATCTGTTAACAACCTTGGTCATACAGAGGCAGAAAAGTAGCTTGTCTCAAAGATAGATGTTGTTTGGCACCAAATCTCATATCTTGTACACCCCTAGATTTATTTGTTTAGTTGTTTTGTATGCAGACATATTATGTGTGGTCGAATTCTACCTATGTTATCATCAATTATATTTATAGAATGATAAATAAAATAATGGAAGCTTTGAGACATCTGATAGTGACCACACGATGGTCACATGAGTGTAGACTCGGTATCGCCAGGTCACAGGCTCTATCAGAGCTAATCACACTGATGAGGTCATGTAATAGGAGTGAACCTCATAAGGATATATTACAGCTCTCTTTAGAGGTTCTTACTAATCTAGCTAAGGTTAGTGATCTGTCTATATACTGTGCACTGTGATCTGTCTATATACTGTGCACTGTGATCTGTCTATATACTGTGCACTATGATCTGTCTATATACTGTGCACTGTGATCTGTCTATATACTGTGCACTGTGATCTGTCTTTATACTGTGCACTGTGATCTGTCTATATATTGTGCACTGTGATCTGTCTATATACTGTGCACTGTGATCTGTCTTTATACAGCGCACTGTGATCTGTCTATATATTGTACACTGCTTAGCTCACAGTATCTAACTTCTCTGTGTACTATAGTGTATAGAATCCGTAGACTTAATGATAAACCTAGACAGGACACCATATACAGCTGAAGTGAGGCGCTCAATTGAGGGTGAAGTTACGACATTGAATTGTGTAGAAGCAATGATGATATCCTTGATTTACTGCCCGCAGTTCAGATCTTTTTGTTTGATCACAATTCGACTTTGAAAATTGTTTCACAATAAGCAACATATTGTTACCACATTGATGTTATTTGTTTGCAGAAAATTAGTATCAAACAGTTCACAACAAGCTGCTTAATCTATTGCAATTTTGATACTCCAAATCTGATAGAAATTGATCAAGTTATCAACTAAAGACCTGGTATGTGGACTGCAAGTCAGTGATAACACCAATTCTACGACACAATTCAATGCCTCAATGTTCCATATATCATACCTTTACATTCTTACACTCTATACGCCTACAATATTTAACTTTTGCAGGATGAGATAACTTCTGTTATGATAATAGACCGATATAATCTTATAGATATAGTCTTAGAACTTATGACGATATATGTGGAGACAGGGCCTCATGTATTCACTGCGGGGTGCCAACTTTTCTCAGCCTTTATCTCACACACTCAGTGTAAACAGGTAATTTTACTGAATCATCACATCTTTTAACGTTATATATCATTGCAATTTGTATGAGATTTAGTTTTGGTGTACAGTGCAGTTCACTTGATTCAAACCTCTGGAGACCACAAAAACTTGTCCTGAGTTAAGTGACATTCAGATGCATTGAGATCCGGCTGAAGGGGCCAATTTTCCTTGTCTGAATTTACAGCAGTTCTGAATTATAAAGTCTGAATTTACCAGTTTATACTGTAGTTGTGATGAAGTTTTGATGTAGTTGATGATTGTTGTGCTGATACCATTATCATATTGATGCAATAATTGGTTTATATTTTGACCGACAGATGTTGACTAGCGATGAAGGATTTATGAGCCAAGTGGAGGCAATCACAAGAATCGCTCAGAGAAAGTTCCACATTGCTCAGAAGACTAAGTCTAAGAAGATGAGACTCGCTTACTCCAGTCACCAATCAGCTGTTAGTCTGTCTGTGTGTCTCACTAGTGATGTCACTAAGAATACCTGATGAGTTGTTAGTACCGCACGGTGAAGTAATGATATTGACTGTATATAATGAAATGTATGTATGTTTGTGTGACATATTGTGTGTGGATTGTTTCGAATGTCTAACTATATACTATACTATACTAACTATATACAGTAGAAATAGGTACATAAATATTCTGTTTTTTCTTCAATTCTTTTTGCATATCATATTTATGTTTAGGTTGATTTTTTATCGGGATCAGGTGTCTTCTACTCTGTATTGTGGCTACAACACTGTTTTCTCTTATTTCTATCAGATATTTTATACATTGCCATATTTTCTCTTCTGTTCAATGCATGATTTTATCAATTTATCAAAGAGCAACGTGATTTAAACAAACAATGAGAAATACTCAAACCAAATTGCTTATAATAACTGCTTACATACACAATACACAATGTTCAAATGAGTATTTCATATACATAATTTACACTAAAAAAATGTAAGTTTGGCTGAATTATTGATGTCACTACTTATATTCATTCATTTTATTCCACAACCATTGGAACAAAGATTGGAATAAGCCTTGGATTTTTGGAAATGGTCGGTAAATTTTTCCCACATCCGAGTCCACAATGAGCAACGTAACAAAAGAGCAGTGGAAAAGTAAAGGTATTTATTTTCCCATGCACCGCTGTTATCCGTCTCATGCTACGATCAGTATTGTGATAAATATATTTCAAAAAAATTTGGAGCCCTCAAAGTCAGTCCATCCACTGTACAGATAAAAATGTGACACGCTCAGATGGTCTACATGCTCAGACAGCTGCAGGTGAGAGCTTGAGGGATGCTGTAGTTAAACACGTTAGGTAATGTAACTTTGCAAACTTGCGCTGGTGGTCGTTTGAGCACTTTCACTAGAATTTGCAATTTAGTTTGAGGAAGCTGAGTTAGATCAAGATCAGGCAAGTGAGCACTTTTTTGGCTCATGTGGGATGACTAAATAATTGGTAATAAAGTCTACAGTCTCAGTTTTATCACCATAATAGGCAAAAGATTACTTGTGAAAACTGCCTCTTTGGTGAAGGGGGTGATGAGAGAGGGAGCTGAACATAGCTGATGATGGGGCTTTTGTGATTAGCCAAGGTCTTAAGCGATCTTTTAGTTACTTTCTAAGTTCACTTACTTTGTCCGATCATCGCAGGATTTTTAGAAAAATCGTGACAGGAGATCATGGTCTGGTCTTGGTGACCAGCCCTTCCCTCTAAAAATTGGTCATGAAAGAAAATACAGCAACCCTCTTCCCGTCTGTCTGTAATACTTTGCTCAAATTTAATAAATAATTGAGAAATCAGCAGAAAACCACTTCAAACTATGAGACATTGATGCTACATTCGATGGAATATCAAGTCTATTATGTCAAAAATTTAATGAAATTAATTGATTAAGATTAAAATCGGATGTCATATCACACGTCACTTCTCGAAGCATGGGCAGCGAAATATCATTTTGCCTTAATAGCAAGGCCGCAATGTCTGCGCCAGTTTGCTCTCTGTTTGCAGGCAGGTCGGAGCACACCTGGGGGCAACCAAATCCCAGTAGTCGATAGACTGCAGTGGGATTCGAGCCCACGACGTTCATCACTTACGTGTTGAAGGACGGCGTTCTAACCAACTGAGCTACCTCCTACTCCTAAATGTTAGTATTGTTTTCATATTATTTATTGTATACATAACATCATTATATACATAAAGGCAGCATTATATATATTGTAATTTATTATAAATGTTTTACATTAAATCAGTCATACTGATCAGCGTTTACGATTTGGTAAAAACTATGACTGGCTGCTTCACTCCATTTGTTTAGGATTTGGAATGAAGATTATGGAGGGAAAGGGAGAAACTTGTAAATAACAAAAGGACCTTCAATTTAATTAAATTCTGTCTCATTCAGTGCAGAAAATTACTGTGTAGAATGAAGCATATAATGACTTATGATAGTATATCAGGACCACTGCTGATAGAATCCGGAATGAAACCCAAAGACAAAAACATGACAAAGAATACTTGTCAAATTGTAATAAAAATGAAATGTAAGATGTTACTTTTATTGTTGATATTATAAAATATGATTGAAAGATGATTTATCCTGGGATTATGAGATACGAATCGAAGGAGAAAAAACTCAGAAACTCAACTTGCAGGACTTTTCCTCTATGATAATACTGTGATACAATTGCTACCAAAAAGAAGATTTTGTATCCCACCTATAAGTTGTTAGGAACGATAAGAGAAACCATAACAAATCGTGATTAGAAATTATGATATCATTGTTATGACCTGATTTCGGGCAAACAGGTATTTTAATGCTTCTGAGACCTAATGTCACTAGGAGCAGCCAGATGTGTTAACCGTTGATTTTAATGTAGTAGTTTATAAAACCTTCGGGTGAGAAGGCAAGGTGATCAATCCCTTGTTGTTTGTATGCTGATTAATACGCATATCAAGTTACCACACCTAATAATACTTACCTTCCAGACTTAACAGAATCTGATCATAAATGGTCAGTTTGGGCTCAAACAGAGTCAGATGTGAGATATTGATTAGTATTATACAAAAACAGCCAAGTCAACAGCTGTCCAACAAGATTTTGATAAGATCTTATATACTACTTGTTTTATTTATGTCTTCACAAGTTGAACTGTTTTTTTACAGCTTGCTCAATCACTTCTTTTTGTCAGTTATGTAAAAGCGTGATGAATTTGCTAATCTATTATCCTGTTTATATGGCTACAATCTAGAGTGGGAGGGGCAGATGACACTTGGAATCGATGCATTATTAACTTATCATTTCATTCTGATGACTTGATGCTCAAGAATGTTTCATACAAACTTTTATAGAGTTCAGCTAGTGATGTAACTGATAAGAGTCTTCTTGGTTGGTGGTATAGTTACATCTTTGAGTGTGATAATGTCCTGTATTTATGCTGCGTGTAATGATTTAGTGTTGTGTCTCGATGGTGAGTTATATTGCGAGAATTGGAGAGTTGGATAGTATGAGATGTTAATAAGGAAAGAGTTAGTTGATAGAGTTGCTACTTTATTCTCGATCCCAATATCACAACTGACAATAGTTAGGCGAACATTACATTATATATCATACTCATTAGTGATGCACAGCATAAAAAAGAAACATTATTAACATACCAGGGAAATTAGTTGCTCATTATTTTTAACTAACACAATCTACTTATAAATCAATCATAAGGGTTGAACTTTCCTCTGGTAATTGAAACCTTAATTAAAATGTCAATATCCAGATATAACACTAACACTAGCAGATCAATCTCAAGGATACTGGCTACTTGAGGTCAGCCTTTAGGCACAAGATGCTATTTTCAAATATTATCTCTATGCTTATTGCTTAACCAGGTAAAATCCCCTGACTACAAACTACACCCGGCCTTGTTTGAGCAGAGATGATCTGTGGGGGTAGAACTTAAATGTTTTGTAAAAGTTGTGCTACCATACCAATAAAGTAGGCAACTCCCATAAGTCATTGTATTCAGAATGGAGAGGCGAGTGTGAAAAACTAGGCTAGGAATTGACAGCTATTTGTGCTAATAGGTATGTAACATTGAATTGTACTATCTATGGAGCATGGTATGTAATTACCTTTGGCGGGAAACTTTTCACCATCAATTTCAACCACTGAATTAGAAGTAAGTAACAATCAATCAAGGAGTAAAATGTACAATCCTGTGTTTCCCACAATTTTCTAGTCTTGGAGCTACTTTCCATGTATTGCCCTACTGTAGTTGCTCTCCCAGTACTTTTATCAAGCAAATTTTGAAGTATTTGTTTGTGTTTGTAAAGTGATTAGTATAGTTAGTACCGTAGATAGTCTACTCAGGGAGAAGAAAGGAAGCTCCACCCAGCGGGCAATTAGTTGTCTAAACTGAGTTGGAAAGAGGTTACCAGAAGAGGCTGAACACTGTTGCCAATTGTATGCCATATGGACCGGTGGAAGAGGTTGCCAAAAGGAGATTTTTAGCAACCTCTTCAAGAAGTTTAATATAGGTTTTATATCCTTCTCAGGGAAGGATATAACAGGGATATTGTTGACCACTGTCTCTATCCAATATTAAAATTGAATAGTTCATTTATTTGTTATATATATTTATTTATTATGTTACTCATAAGGCCTGTAGGGGAGTGAGTCAGGGGTACTGCCTGAGTGGGAATGCTGTGGAAGGCTTCTGCCTTGCTTAGAGCATTTAGCCTGAGAGTTTAAAGACTCAGCTGGAATCAATTTATTCATGCCACAACAAATGCAGCATTTCATGATCACCACTTTTTGTGTTGAGTGGCAAGTGGTGCCAGAAGCAGTTGATTCAATCAATGGCCACGTATTGGCAGTTTCAAATTTCTTGGATGTGATACTGGTTCACAGGAATCAAATAGGGATGCTGATTTCTTATTTGGTTGTTTGGTGTCTGGGTGTAGAGATTTCTCGATAATAATCAATCCGCTAGGGGAGATAAATGCTACTTTGGTCTGCGAATTACATCGACCTCGCATTGACAACCATTTTTACACTCAGCCTAGACTTCCGTGTACTATTGAAAAAAGTAAGGAATAAACTGTTCTCATGCTGGAGCGATACTAATAGATGGTAAATTCATTATAATTTGAGTATTAGCTATGCTTTGTCAGTACAGAAAAGTTATTTCTGCAACCGCCAACGGCAAGAAAATAAAGTATAAAAGCAGAAGCATCTAAAACCACTTTTATCTGTTGCTGGCAAATGGGGATATGTGGCTCCCTCTGGCATACCTATCAAAGAAAGGTGATGTCAGAGGATATTGGCCAACAATAAAGCTACCCATCGGCAACCTCTTCAAAAGGTTGCTGGCTAAGCCTTGCCGGCTGGGCAGGCCCTGGTCTACCCTAGTAAAGTATATTTAGTAAACTTTTTCTTACTTAGGCAAGTTGCTTGCATATATATAGTCTCCGCCGGCCAATCCTTGAGTATGGTGGTGATACCCTTTGGGACGGCCATCTGACAATAATACCAGCGATGCTATAGAACATGTGCAATCCCAACAATGAACATTGATCCCAAGCAGTGCGCTTTATCAAAAACATCAAAGGTAGATGCGGGTAACTGAAGGGCGAGCGCAACTTGAACTAAAACTGCTAAAAGATAGGCGAAAATCACACAGGCTGTCCTTCATCATCATCAGTAAACACTTCACGCTATTCAGCGCATGTGTCATCTCAGAATGCTGTTTTATGATTTTACAATTACCCTCCAAGCCTTGCGGTCTTGGGCTAGTTTCTCAACCTGGTGAGAGGTTATTCCTCGCTTTGTCAGGTCTTTGTCAATCCTTTTCTGCCAGGTTAGTTTAGGTGCTCCTCGTGGTCTTTTGTGAGGGTTTCTGAACTCCTGGAGTGCTTGTCTTACCGGCGTTTCTTCTGGCAATCTCAGGATATGCCCATAGAAACGAAGCCTCCGCTGCTCTATTCTTCTACTCCATTTGTTCTGCCTGGTCTTTTCATATAGTTCGTTATTGCTGATTATGTCCGGGTATCTGATGTTCAGTATGTTCCTCATGTGACGCTGATGGAATATGTCTACTTCCTCTCCTTTCCCCTGTGTGAGTGTCCAGGTTTCGCTGTTGTATAGGAAGACACTACTAACATAGGCATCATAGGATCTCAGTTTTATGTCCATTTGCAGTCTCCTATCTTTTAGTATTGGTTTGATTCGGTTGATTGCACCATTCGCTAGTTGTTTCCTTCTCTTTATGTCCGCTTGTGTGTCTAATAGAGTTCCGAGGTATTTACATTTCTTCCATGTGCTATCTCTGTTTCTTGATATGTCGTATTCCTCTGTCTTCTCTGTGTTGATCTTTAGATTCCTCTCTGCCAGTCTAGATGGTACCTGTACCTTTGTGTGCTCTACTCCTTCCGCACTATTCAGACCAATCCAGCAAATATCGTCTGCGTACTGTAGCGGAATGTTCCTACCAGGTGGATCACTCATAGGCCTACTATATGAGTGCTCCAGATTTGGTATTGGGGCATTCCGCTTCAGTGCTATTGCCAGATATAGCGTGAAAAGTATGGGAGAGAGGCAGTCACCTTGGGGAGTGCCAATATTCGTGGTGAATAGTGGTCCTATCTGCCCGTTTACCTTAATTGCCAGTTGTACGTTCTTGAGGAGTGCTTTGATTAGATGGAGTTTTTCATGTTGTAGTATTGATTTCAGGCTGTCCTTACTGATGAGAATACTCTCAGATGAAACCAGACCCTTGCCTCAGCATATGATGAGCTGGTTAACAGTAGAAGCGAGACAACTGATTACACGAGCTGCTAACAGCGGGGAACCAACCTCAATATATGCCTCGAGTCAGACATATTACAGCAGCTTCCTTCTGCGTAGTGTGAGGGATCTAAGGCTGGAGTCAAATAACACTCAACAATAAGCACTGTCGCTGCCACACTGACTGAACACTGACAAAGGAGGCACTCCCTGTTTGCACCGTTAGGTGATTTTGAGTGTTCTATATTCCACGAGGTGAGTTACGAGGTGGGTTATTACTCCGGTCCTTGGACTGGTTTTATTAATCAGAAGGAGTAGTTTACTACTCGGTCTGCTCAGCACCCAATCATCAGGCTGTGAGTCACGTGGTGGGTTGGTGGTGGGGGCTGGGGACACATGTTGTGGTAAAAATGTGTCCGGTAAAAGGCCATCCGGCTCTGTCACACATCTCTGTAAAAGGGCCATCTGCTTGTAAAAATATCCATCCGGCAGTGCTAACTGGCCATCCATTCCACCATGTATAAATCTGTCACTCTCACAAACCCATCCGGATGCCTGGATATCCGCGTGACATCCGGTGGTTGCCAAATAGACATCTGGTTGGCACTAGGACAACAGGATGGGATTGTCGACCTGTCGATGAGTAACTACAACCCATCCTCCTCTCTTACAAACCCATCCGCCTGTTATGCATCCGGATGCCTATTTGGCAACCACTGGATGCCACGCTGACATCCGGTGGTTGCCAAATAGGCATCCGGATGAATTCTTAGCGCAGCATCCCCATGTGGTCCAACCGCAGCAGGTCTAAGACTAATCCAAATCCTGGTCTGTTTAACAATGTATTTTACTGCCCCCTAACCAATGTGTTAGTTCTGAATGGTGGGAGCCAACCATAGATATAAAAACTGTTTTTATATCTATGAAGCCAACAGGATGGCTCCCACCAATCAGAGCCAACACATTGGCTGCTGCCCCCTCTCCAGCTCCATGGTTGTGACAGAGCACTGTTAGCGTTATCTGTACATCTTGTCAGGCAAAACGTTTGCAGGACACCTGCCTCTACTACTCTACTGCACTGTAAGTCTAATCACTAACTCTATGCATGCATCCCCATAGCCTGATACAGTTACTTATTTTCCTCTGACTAGACTACCCCTTATTATTCAACTGGCTGTTACCAACTAGTCTACGTTAGCTTGTCACGCGGCCACTGGTTTTGTTTTTTTTGGGTGGCCTTGTATTTCTCGGTATAGTATCGGTAGTTGTCTTTTGCTGTTTTAGCTCTAATCTTCATCACTTTGAGCTTTGACTTTCTCTCTGTTCAATAGGCAAATAAATCAACTTAGTCATTTATCATATTCAAAATAAATATAAATATGTTGATTGCACTAAATATTGCAGTAATAATGTGAAAACATGGCTAAGTTAAAAAAAATTTAAAACACCCATGAGTATGACCATGACCTTGACCTCGATCAAGGTCTTACTCATGGGTGTTTTAAATTTTTTTTAACTTAGCCATGTTTTCACATTATTACTGCAATATATAGTGCAATCAACTTATTTATATTTATTTTGAAGTTAAAGACTTCAGAAGGACCACAGCAAAACATAGTCTGGCAGCTAGTTCTGCAGTAGTTATGCAATATTTTCACACTTAGAAAATTCAGAGCACTCCCGGGTAAAAATTACGTATAGTGTTAGAAATTGTCCTCCCTTCTCATATATGAGGTATTTGCGAAGCCTAGTGCTGAACCAGCCCAATAAACTACCACTTGTATCTACCTGAGAGAACTGTATAAATTCATAAATGAAGTTATCTACTGTTGTAAAACGTCTCCTGACAATGAAACAATAATTATTTTGAACTTATGTGAAAAGAATGGTGATTAAGTATTTTGAAGTAGTAGTTTATTAGGTTGGCACAGCACTAGGCTACTTGAATACCTCATAAATCTTAGATGAGAAGGGAGGACAATTTCTAACACTGTACACAATTTTTACCCTTAAGTGCTCTGAATTTTCTAAATGTGAAAACAATGCATAATTACTGCAGAACTAGCTGCCAGACTATATATTGCTGTGGTCCTTCCGTGGTCAAAGCCAAAGCTCAAAGTGGTGAAGATTAGAGCTAAAACAGCAGAAGACAACTACCGATACTATACCGAGAAATACAAGGCCACCCAAAAAACCAAGACCAGTGGCCGCATGAAAGGCTAAGTCTACGTTTGTTGTGATTCCTAATAATGAGTCTCTGTGTTGATGGCGCTAAGTTTGTCTCTGTGTTTATGACGTTGAGTTGGCCTTTGTGTTAAGGAGATGTTTCTTTGGTCTCTGTGTTGTTGAAATGAATGTGTGGTATGTGTTCATGGCGTTAAGTTTGCCCTAATGATGATGACACTGATGGTGACATCAACGCAAGAGACCAACTCAGCGCTATCAACACACCAACTTCAATTTGTAATAGGATCACTTTGCTCACATCGAAATGCTATAAAATAACTTCATTACAACTATTTAATATGTTGTATTCATCAGCTCAGTGGCTTCCATACACTTAATTACCGCAACTGCATCAACGATCCTTGGTGTCGCTACTCGCTAATAATATTTACTAGAATCTCATACCCTGTGATTGTGCTAGGTCGGACTTGTCTCCTCCTACACTAAAGTTGCACAACTTCCTTGCCCATGTAACCCTAGTCATTTAGTAAACGGTTCCATTTTGCTGCGCTAAAACACTTGATAACTATGCATTGAGGGGTAATACGCTGTCATTACATGATGTGTCTTCTCATATGTCCAAGAGAAGATATGTCCAAGAAAAGTTATGAAAAAAAGACAGCTACAAACTTGTCACTAAATAGCACCGGGGAGTTTGGGACAAACCATTCGAAATGACTCCCTGACAACAATACAAAAATTGAACTCCACTTTCGAGACATAATATAATGAGCAGAAAGCTCCTCATAACAATCAACAGTCAAATATCGTAATAAGAAGGTAATTATGATATCTATGAGAGTTCTTTTCTGCAAAACTATCCGTGTGTTCATTACTTGTTCAATTTGGTAACATCGCATTATTTATTTACTAAATGGTCCAACCACCGTCTATAGGCTATGTACCTGAGTAGATAGGTGACCAAAGGTTTTGGATGTACCATACCTAATTAAAACTCCAAGAATGACCAAGCTTCATAACCGAACCCTTTCTCTCAACCTAACACAACTTCTTATGCCAATATGTAATGACACTGAGAACTCTTTTATGTAATTGTGTAGGTTTGAGAGGAGCAGTTGGGTTATGAAGCTAAGTCATTCTGAGAGAGTTGAGCGGAGGGCCAACTTGAGCTCATATGGGGGAGATATAGATAATGTGATGAAATATAAGGATAGTAATCACCAAGAGTACTCCTTGGTAGTAATGATAGATCCATGAATGACTGAGTAATTTGTCTTTATGTATGAGAGTAGATGTATCCACCTCAGTGACACAGAGGGACCTTTGATGGCCTTGAGCCTTTCTACATTTCCAGAAGAGGCACAATGACCTGTCCAACTAGATAATCATGCGTAAGAAACAGGTCTTTCAGAAGAATACAGTATCAACTTTACTTGAAGGGGGTGATAGGCTGAGATATATTATTGTCCAGGATCTCTGAGTGCCAGTAAGGAGTTCAGCACACATCGCATACTATAATATATTTAAACCCTATTGTAACAGTAAATCATGGACTACTGTGCCGTCCTGTCATCGAATGAATTCCACTATTATCACTATTTCAGTAGGGGTGCACCGCTCACATATATTTGTTACACCATAAGATGTTTTATCAATTTGTGAGTCATATTTTCTATTTTTCAACTTGACTAACATACAAAGATTGAAAAATTCTGGGCAGCAGCTTTCATCACATAATAATTTGATATTGGTAACATCTAGGAATGAGAGTTCCACAGTGTTCACCATGTGAGAATTTTTAGTCTTTCGTTATGAATCCAACTCTGTGCTAATCGTCATCATATCCTTAAATATGGGACTGGCCCAGCTCTAACTCTGCATACCAAACTGAAGCCTATCATTGTGACACAATGTTACCACCCGGCCAACATTCCGATCATTATTTATCACTTTAATAAGAGCACAGTTACCATAGTTACCATACAATAATGACAGGTGCCTTATATCTAATAGCCCTGCAGAAGATCACAATTATATAACTTTACTCTGTGACAGTGTTGCGTATTATCTGTATATGTATCTGTAAACTGTCTGACTACTTCGGTTACATTAATTCCTGTATATTCTCTGTGTACCCAGAGCACACTCTCCCCAACTATCGTCCCCATCCTTATTCCTCAACCAATCCTTTACCCCAAACATCCCCTACCCAAACATCTCATCCCTTACCCCATATGCACACATCTCAGCTTATCTGAGGCATCATCGAAAGATTACACCTAAACCTGAAGCTGTTAGTAGGGTTAATAGGGATGATAGGGTGGGTGGTACATATCACCCCTCCCCTCATTGTGGTATAATATAATACTACACTCCACGTCAGGTGGTTTTCCTCCTTTCTCTCTGAGCACGAGTTGGGTGAGGTTGATAGATAATTACAGGTTGTGATAATAATACCACATTGCGATGATAATAACAGACATGTATGATATTGTAGCCTGCAGTGTATATTAGGTATACAATACTGATATCCGGTCCCCCCCCCCCCTCTCTTCCTCTCTCTCTACCTCCAGCACTGGTGGGATAATAATATGTGTTGATGTAATAGGGCAGGGCAGGTGTGTTTCTCTTCTCTTAACTGTAACTGCAACTTATCAGATACACCTCACGAGACAGGTACCCATCACCGGACGGACGGCATCCTAGGCTAATATCACACTGAAAGGGATGTGCTATGTGGCAAGCATGCGCGGAACTAACCAATAGAATATGGAGGCCCTCAGTAACTGTGTCTGACTATATTTTTACTCAAAATAACCAACCTGAGATAATTTTGATAGTCAGAAAACAACAAGATGATGACATGTTTCATCTCACTTCTTTTTTCCCCTCCATGCCTTCGTGAACTATCATAAACAACAAGAAGACCACCCTGCACTCCTCCCTGCTGAGATATCCGGTCTAGCTGGAAGTCTGTGTTAGACAAGCATCGTCAGGTGGACAAAATTATTTCTGATGGACAGCCGGAAACGATATGCTTTCTCGCTAACAAAAATCATTGGACACGCATGTGATGATGGGTGGGAAAAGCATGGAAGTTTCTACAATGTTGCTTCATAGACAGACAACATCAAAGAACGGATGGACACAGGCAATATTTTCTTGTCCGCTAGCCACCTCTGGTTACAGCACTGATTTATAGGGTACAGTATTGGATCCTGAAGTCCTGAGGTGTTGGTTGCTTGTGGTTCAGTTCTGTGCGTGGTATGGCTTGTGTAGGCTCTGTTTTGAATTTGCACCTGCCGTTAGATAATGATAGGTTTTATTGCTCTCCCTAGTTTTCATCACATACAAACTTTACTTATATCGAATAATCATCCTGCCAAGCTGCCGTTAGATTACACCTACTCCAAGGTTCGGCTGTAATAAGATCTCTATCCCTTAGTATTGAGTTATTATAGCCTGCTAACTCCTGTGACGAGAAAGTTTGTTGCCTCTTTTGTGTCCCATACACGGGTCAAGGGGTGAGAGACTCTGTACGGAGGGCAGAGATTGTTAATGGTTACATGGACATTCATAAAAAAATTACTAAATAACACCGTTCATGCTCGTCAGCATTCAGGCAGTTTATAGCATAAAATAACATACTCCACACTCCACAGTGGTTTTATAATAAAGTGGAGTAAAATTATATACCAGTATCAGCTTGTAAGATGATATCACATAGTAAGGTATATTATATTTTTACCCCTTGATGATAAAAAGGAGAGCATTTCGTTTGCTAAAACTGCTGTTAATGGAATGTCACTACAAGCATCCTAGATTGAGTTTGAGCCCTTTAACAGTTGAGCGTGTTAGTAGTTGATGAGAAGGGCAGTTTTCCAATCTTGTAGTGATGGGGGCTGATTAAACAGAGTAACAAAAACCCATACGCTCTATTAGCTGCCACACTTTATCCGGGAGCAGGCTAACTACACCGAAAACCACATACAAGGTTAATTATTACTGGTTTTACTTACTCCAAATATACTGGAATCTGATTGGCTCATCATAGATAATTGACCTGTGATTAAAAATAGGACTTGCTGTTACTCGTATTTAGAACTGAGCTTCACCAAATGAAAATGTATAATAATGAGTACCCAACAAGGCAAGTTTGTCCAACTCTTTGTATCTCTATATGAGAACCATTTTAAAGCTTAAAAATTGACTCAGGTCACCTCTACACCGAGAGGAGGGGAGGACTGACGGGGCCCCTAGGGTAGACATGAGTTAAGTCCGCGCTCTGAGCAAAATTTTATAATTAATAAGGTTGGCGCTAATAGAAGAAAAAACAGAAGTGCTATTGTGGTTTTTAGCTATTCACCACAAGTGCAGTATAATATATCAGTGGCAGATGAGGCAGGTAAAAATGATGAAAGAGCCACCATTCAATTATAGTTTTATTGTTATGTGCATATTTATATTATCTTAATTTTCCGGTGGGCCCTAGAAGTGTCAGTGGGCTCTAGAAGTGTGGTGTATAGTTTGTACTGCAATTGACTAGTGAATGCAAGTTGAAGCCTCGATGAGCTCTTTATAGTTTGGGTTTGGTATCAGTTAGATGGTTGTGGCTATGATGAGAATGTAATAGATTCAGGGATGGGTATAGGAGGCTATTTCTACATTGAGATGGCGATGGCTATAGTAAGGCGTTTACTAGTTAGCCTGATGGTGTAGAGAAAGTGATGATGATGATAATACACATCTAGAATCAACAATGAGCATATGTGTAAGGAGATGTGTAAGGAGATGTGTAAGGAGATGTATGGAGAGATGCTTGTCCCCCAGGGCTTAGTATTATATTAGATTAACAAGCATACTTATAGTAACACTATAACCTCTCAGTATATTAGTAAGGCATCCTCTTATATATCTCAGCAGTAGCACAGCAGTCTTTGTTTTGTTGGTTCTTATTGTACGGGATCGATGAGGACAAACACTTGATAGCTTGTAACACTGCTAACTCTGCTAGTCTCTCAGTCCCACAGGCATTAATTATCCCCCATAACTCATCTCAGCCCCTTATCTTATTATCACACTACTGACAGCGCTACTGATGACCTTCTGTTAGTGACTGTCCTGTCTGTTTGTCCCTGAGTCTCTAGGGTATTTTAATGTAAATATACTCTTTAGTTATAACGGAGGCTACAGCAGCATGCAATGAGTTCCAGCAGCTCTTCGGCTATCTAACATGCTGTACTTACTCAGCGAGGGTTTATCAAATTTTACCAACACTCTGCACACCAAATCCACACGCACTTCGTCATCATGGTTTTTGACTCACTTCATTTTGGTTTCATCAAACTTCATATTTAAAATTTTCACTTTATCATTATCGTCATTGTGCAGACATCATGATGTGACGTGTTAAAAAATTAAAAATATCTCGCAAATTTATTGAAGCAGCATGAATTCCCGAGTGGTATGCAGATCCCCATGTCACAAAGATATCAGCTCACAGTTATCAGGGACATGTATTATTATATTTTTCTTCATATTGATTGACTGATTGTTAGTTATAGACCCACAGACAATGTTGGCCATCAATACTGCTCCACCTAACCTTGTCACACGGCCACGGTTTTCCAAAACCAAAAACTGCCGCCGCGTGACAAGGCTATGCTCCACCAGTTATGCAAAATATAAATTATTTTTGACTTTTAAATACCACTAAACCCTGATGTAGACTAAAACTGCTAAGACTTAGACTAAGATAGCTAAGGCTAAGCAGAACAAGAGGATAGACAGCTGCTGCCGGAGGGTTAACTTATCAATACTTAATATCATTACTAATCAGGTTAACTAATCACATTAGCTAAGTACAATATATGAGGGGTATGATAACCTAATTAATAATAGCTAGCGTCTAACTAAGGGCACCCTCAACTCTCTCTACTCTACCGTATATCAGCTGCCTGTCCATCATATGTATATACTACTATAACAACGCTACTCAAGGCATGTATATGGAATTATCTATCCACAGAGCAGGGGTGCACACTTAAACACTTTCCCTCCCCCTCGTACCCAAACTTTGAACGCGCCCAGACTGATATCAACATCATCAGCACACAGGCTGTTGCCTTTTTTTTCCTCCTGACATATCGGCTGACTTTATCTAAAACAGTGAGAACCATCAAAATCGATATACCCTCCCCTCTCCCCCCTCTCCCCCCCCCCCCGTGTGCAATATAGGAGGCCACAATTTAGAGTAGTATATTGACTAATTTTTATATGTATATATATGTGTTGTAATAATATTATTAATTTCGATAAGCGAAACATGTCTGTCTGTCTGTGAAGAGGCTGGTACAACATCATGATGTAGGTGCTTCAGGCACTGGGGTAGCTCTTGGACTGTTTTAGAAAACACATCTTTTTAAAAACATTGGCCTCAAATTAAATTCATTCTGCCTGTTCCACCTGAGTTATGCTTGTGTTACCTGCTAGCGAGATGTTATCATATAGTGCACTGAGGTGATGAGCCTAATTTATAGATAGTGAGTACATTCTCTCACTGTGTGAGTAAGGTGAGCGGTGAATAGTAATATAATACAGAGCGGCTATCACTGCACTACAGCTAGAGTAAATACTTGAGATTGGCCCAGTTTATAGACAAAGAGACAGCTTGATGCCGCTGGCTGGGCAGAGCTTTGAATGATTAGTATGAGTAGTTTTATTATAAAGCTTAGCTATGCAGCTGTTGATATATATCTCTCATTGTGTGTTAGCAGCCAGCCTATAATGCTATGGTTATAATTAGACCCCCTCATTCATAGATAAAGTTCAGTCAAGCCTAAATAGCCTTAGCTCTAAGCCTCTCATCACTTATTTTGAAAGGGCAAGCAGTCCTACGCCCAATGATGCATAGATAATAGAACAGTTAGGATGCGTATTAGCCTGAAGTAGAGATTTTACAGTATAAAGTTTAGTTATATGTTGAGCGCCATGCTGATGACATGTAGCTCCTAGAACCCTGCTGTGACTGAACCTGCTGTGACATTGTGTATAACATACTTATATACTAGGGTAGTTAGTAGAGTCAATCTATATATCACAGATCAACCCATCACTGAGACACACAGCTCTCAGCACACACTTACAGAAGGCGGACAATTCTTCTCTGCATAGCTACAGCTACTTCTACTAGAGTTAGTTTACTCCTCGGTAAATTGTCGTCAAATGTTGGTGGATGTCTTTTTAACTAATATATTTGATTGTTAATAACTTGTCGATGTTTTGGTGGTTTTGACCTTGAAGGTGGATTAGAATAGAAAATGGGCATGTGGAAAGATACTCCAGTACTGGTGTCAGTATAAGTCAACATCATTATCAGCATTCGATTTGTTCGGACGAAAAATACTTGATCAAATATTATTACTGTTACTTTTCTTATCTAGTTTAACGAATTGTGACAGTAATGAATAAAGAATAAGAGTATCATGTGCCTTAATATTGTGTTGTATCTCCTGTACTGTTGTTGTTATTATTGTTGTTGACCTGATAGCTCAGCGTTAGTAGGGGATAGAAAAGTATAACTTATCGATCACGACAGACATGCCTGTATCAAAGTCGTATCTGATACCGTGAAGTCCACATTTTGTATTGCAGATATAACCTAGACTCCATACACCATTTTGTGCCAGTCGTGGAGTAGTTTTTGATAACTTGCGTTGTGTATAGGTTTTCATCCAATTGCGTATTAAAATCAGCTTAGGGATTTCTTGAGGGGCATTTGTTAGAAATCTTGTGACTGGTTATTTATACTCGTAGATTATAAATGAGCAAATTCATGTTGTGATCTTACCATAGGCCTGCAATTTTCAATATATTTGAAACACAACCAATTATTTCAGTATATCAGGTATTCTGTTAGCTAGCATTTTGTCAAATTTTTATAGAATACGATTCCTTTTTGGTTAGCTCTCTTGGCGCTATGATGGATTTCCTAGGCTCGCACAATATGTGCAGTCAGTTGGTTGATGATAGCGTTTGTGTTCTGCCTCTTGCTTTTTGCTGCGTTATTCCTGTTATTCCTTGAGTGCTGGCTGCAATGCAGGCTGTGCCGTCAGTTTAGTCTGATAGTTACATATGATAAAGTCAGATTACATACAGGAGCTTGTGGTGGGATCTCTTATATTCTGTAATAACCGGGTTATTTATATTTAGCCTATGTCTGTGACAGGTCGTAGTTTACTGGAGTAGTTGTAGCCCAGAAAAGTAGGTCATATTTTACGCATGAGTTAATTATGGAGTATCTCTTATCTGTCGTAGTATGATAATAAATCATACGTCATACTACGCTGGCTGCTGTTAGTATGTATTCACTGCGATGTATCATACACTAGCAGGATTATTATTAGTAGATAAATGAATGGCTGGTATTATTGTTAGACTGGTTTAGTAATCTCTATAATAGTAAAGCTAGTTGTGGTCTCATCAATCTAATTCTAACATTAATTATGACTATCACTATTTAGTTGCTGGTATTTTTAGTGGTTGGTAATTTTGGCGCGAATTTGGTTCTCATTCACCAAGGTTATCAAGATTGAGTTGTTTATTTTTTAGTGAGGGATTAATAGCCAGTAGTGTCCAATTTCAGGTAATTTATAGTTGAAATCCTCGAAGGAGGTTCACAAACACACTAACTTAGCGAAAACCTACAATGATCAGTAATTTCCTATCCTTCAAGCAGTGTCAGTAAAGTATCATCAAAGACAGCAGATAGATGTATGCTCTCTGACTTGGCACTCCTTCACTATGGTTCCATGTGTCGATTTTGTAAGGATTTCGGGAGTAAGCGCCCCATGGAAACGGCATTAAAGTCAAATTGCGATTGTGACGAATGACTTTTTGGACGCGAATATCCGTACCCTGTTTATTCGACCTATTTCCTAATTGGCTGGATGGTTAGAATCCACTGGATTCTAACCGTTCGAAATTGGAGTGAACCACAAAATCGAAGCATGGAACCATAGTGCTTACATTATAGCGTAGGGCTAATTTAATATTTCACCAGGGTAATAGCCCTTTGTGTAGACTATGCAGAAACTTTGACATGCTGTTTTCAATAAAGGGTAATACCATAATTGAATCCCTGTTCCTTGATTGATTGATTTGTATTCTATCACTAACTGTAAAAGTTGCGAGAAAAAGGTTGCTGGTACACATACTCTGCTAAAAAAATAATGAGGTTGCCTTGCATGCAAAAATAGTATTATTAAAAAGTAGTTAGAAAATTGTATTATTAATATAAATGCACATGTGTTTCTTTTTTTTTTAAACCAGTAGTTGTTTGGCCACCGTTTGATAAAAGGGTGCGGTTGAGAATAGCTGCTCATTTGTTAAACTGTTCTGAGGGAGGATGAGTCGGTGAAGGTCTTAAAATATCAACTTGTTAATCTCAGAGTAGAGTCTGGCATAAATGGATTGTCTCCGAGATGAGACTTAGATAGCGTTCTGTGAAAACTAGTTATCAAAGTTACTGGATTGTTTTGTGTACATTCTGTTGTTATAATTCTCTCCAACTGGTTCAGTGCTCAGTTTGATGATTTCACACTGCAATTATTATTGTCATCGAAAGGATGTCGGCATACTAAGTCATCAGTCAGTTATTAGCTACATAGTCTCTCTGTAATTGGTCTACAGATGACCTAACTTTAGACCGTATCGCTTATCACTCCTCCAACCAATGTGTTACTATATCTATTGGACGGAGAACTGATAAGGGCTTTTGTCTGAAACAGAAAACAACTCCTGGGAGGTCTGGTGATATTAATATCACCTCACTTATGTCTCAACCCTCCCCGCTGTCTCGACCATACCCGCTGGCTCTCTGTTATGAGATTACTGATGTGTGTGGATCATTGATGTGAATTTATGGATCAGTGGAAAAATACATGGCATTGCATGGCTATTTGTGGAGAAATGCCATCAGTATAAAGCTTTGTGTCAGGATCTGAATAATATTGCAGCTTTTACATTATGCATCGATTGACGCCCCAGTAGGCTAACAACCTTCAATAACTCGGACAACTACAGATATAATACACTCAATAAGGACAGACAGTCTCGTGTACCTGCTCTGTCCTGCTGTGATGGTAGGCTAGAAGTCATATCATATATTCTCTTCAGATGAGAACACAGTGAGTTGTCAAAGATTGCCTTCTTCAGAGCATTTTTAAGGCTGGCAAATCACTTACTTGGTTCTATTCAAACGGAAATTGGCTTTAACCAAAAGACTGGTGCAAAACATTTTGTTGTGTTACTTGAATTTTTTATTCAAGCTGTATTTGTAGATAAAATTCTGCCATAAAATCTCACTTCACAGAGAGAGGAGTTTAGTGTACAGTTTACACCTGAATCCTCTTAACTGGAACTTACTGTTGGTAATTTACTGTTGGTAATGGAACTTGCTGTCTATCAGAGTGGTCTTGGTGCAGATCATCATCGAAGGTAAGTTGTCAGTGTACACAGCAATCTACTGTTTGGTTTCCTCAAGCTGAAATTGCTGCGTTCATTTATAACCATTCACAGTCAGCTCAAGTCTGCGCTTATATGAAATTATTTAACTCCAGATTGAGCTATTTTCATACCAAAATTAGGAATTTTTTGAAAAGTGTAGCAACTATCTATAAAACTTTAACATCATGATGCTCATGCATCTAAGAGGCAAAACAACCCTTAAAGACAACGGAAGGTTCTGCAGTAATTATGCAGTATTTTATCATTTAGAAAATTCAGAGAACTTCTGGGTAAAAATTATGTTTAGTGTTAGGGATTGTCCTCCCTTCTCATCTAAGAGCTATGAGGTATTTATGCGCCCTAGTGCTGTGCCAACCTAATAAGCTAATACTTGAGACAACGGTAAAAAATATTAAATGAAGTTATCTACTGTTGTAAAATGTCTCCTGACAATTGAACTATATTTATTTTGAACTTATGTGGGAAAGAATGGCAATTAAATGTATTTTGAAGTGTAAGCTTATTATGTTGGCACAGCACTAGGGCGCATAAATACCTCATAGTTCTTTGATGAGAAGGGGGGACAATCCCTACCACTTCACATAATTTTTACCCAATAGTGCTCTGAATTTTCTGGATGATAAAATATTGCATATTTACTGCAGAACTAGCTGACAGACTATATATTGCTGTGGTCCTTCCGTAGTCTTTAAGTTTCAAGGTTCTCAACCTGACTCCAACAAACTAATAAATTTGAACTACAAATTTTGATCTTAGAGCTATTCTGATCCAATTTGAGTTTAGTATGAGTTGCTTCCGTTCTAGCAGAAGCCTCCATCGTTTCAAAAGGGTTTCAAGGGGGAGCAACTCTGATTTCAAGCAAATTGGATCCAATCTGTTCTAAGAAGTCTCGTTGGTAATTTTTTTTCTCTGGAAAATAAATTGCAGTTGAACGGCAAATTTGTCCCATCAATTGATCACTACGATGATGCTTTACTGAGATATTAGAAATACCTCCTTGGGGGATTTGTAAATGATCCTTTCTCCAAATTCCATACAGTTATTTATTTATATTAGTAGCACAGCGGTTTTTTCATCCTTAAGGTGAAATATTCTTGGTGTATGTACTCTTCAGGTGTCTAGATTTGTGTCTAGCTAAGTAAAAAGTGCTACATTTTTAGAAACCGGAATTTTTCCGAATAATGTGCTTTGTGTATTAGCTAGTCTGCGTTTCTCAGACTCTTCCCCCCCCCCTCCAGCCAAGAAAGTTACATGACCCCCCCCTCCGTGTTTTACCTTTTGTATAGATTTTGTTATACAAAATTATCTAGTTGCATAACTAACTTGGTAGTCATCACATTTCTGAAAAGGAGAGGATAACTCTGAACTGTATGAATATCAAAACAGGGAGTTTGGACCCAAACTCCCTGATCAAAATCATCTCAATAACCTCAGTAGCCTCATCTCAAAGCCACTTTTTTGGGGCCTTTGAGTTGAGGCTATTGATCAGTCAATGGTAGCAGTTATTCGATGCCAAGTGTTCAGCACCAAGCAGTGAAAGGTTTATTTTGTGCTCTCATAGATACATTGCCAATGATTTTCCACTGCTTCTTCTTCAGGTATATCACTGATATCTATGGTAATGTGTGATATCGACAGTGATAAGAGGCACACGTAAAGTATATCACTGATATCTATGGTAATGTGTGATATCGATATCGACCCTGATAAGAGACGCACGTAAAGTATAACAAGCAGTGATATTTTAACTTGGTGCTCTTATCAGAATATTGACATATTTAATCAGTTCAGGGATTCAAAGAGGCATGTTCTTTATCAGTGATGTGTTTATACGTAGGATTCCATTTGTGTGCCGCACTTTGATGTGAACACTGAGGTGCATCAGCCAGCAAAATATTAATTTTATATCAGAGTAGGATCGGGAGACATGGAGCTTAAGTGGGCTCTCTATATCGTGAGTGTAAGGAGTGAAGACCTTTGTGATAATAAATATTCTCATCAGTAATTTGTGTTTTCTTCGATATAACATACGCATACCACTGCACAACACACAGGCCTTTAGCTAGAATCCATGAGTCAAGCGCTGTGTCCAGGCCTTCTCTAGTACAGCCTCCTTATGCCCGGACTCATGAAGTCATCCCTTTGTTTTCTACGTATCACTTAATGTGCTCTATCTCCTTACTGTCTGAGGATTAAACAACCTCCTCTAAACCTGACGAATATCTGTAGTATGTGTAGTAGCAGGCTGTGCTTGTTATGACTGAGAACTGATCTGTTCAGCGGTAAGTTATTGATATGTGTGATATTAAAAATCATTGTTTCTAAACAATTTTATTAAGCGTTATATTAATAAACTTTATTATTATTAGCTGAATTTTACTCTTGATTCATCTTCTATCACAATACCACAATTTAGTGATAGAGTGAAACAAGTCTGCAGCCATCCTAATTTAGATGGAGGTATATGATACAGTTTTGTTTTACAGATAATATGTTGTGTGGTGCTGAAGCCTGGTTTGTGTATGAATCAGAAAACTCAGTCTCTAGTTAAGCGGTGAGTCTCATTTTTTAAACACTTTCAACCTCATTAGAAAGAATAGTAATGGATTTTTTCATCATTGTCTAAAGCCTTGATCGATGATAAAGCCCGTTATTATTATTATTCCTGTTGATTTTCTATGTTAACCTTCTTCCACCGTGTCGGAAATGCCTGATCCTGCGCTGCAATGATGAGTCCTTCAGTCTCTTTTTTTTCATAAATCCATTCATTATTATTATTCTCATAATTATCTCCCCCTCGTATCCTCTCTACTATCCACCTCTTCTCTCTGGTTATTAGACAGTATGTGTATGAGAGCCTGTATCTACTCACTCCTCAACTTCGGGGGATTAAATCAGAATAACTCACGTCTATTTCTAATCTCAGTGTGCGGAAAATTCTTTCTTGATATTGATGAGTCACTGTTGCCATCTGTATTATAAATAATACCCGTGGATGATTTATCATACTAGAAACCACTATACCATTAGATTTAAGTTGAATTTTACAGAATAGAGAAATCTACAGCCTCTAATTTCACCAGCACCTCTGACACTGTGTATCACATGGAGATTGACCTGTGTATACCTGGTAACATCATATACACTGATGAGAACTCACTACAGACTAGTGACGGCTCAGTGTCTCACACTATACCAGTGAGTACCAGTAAAGGGCTATACTCTATTACTGGATTCACACAGATCACCGATAAGCGACTACTTGTAGTCGACAATAGTCATCACTGTCTGATGCAGATAGATCGCACGACTAGGCGCACTTCCGTGTTCAGCGGGCATTGTAAGTCGAGAGGATACTCAGATGGTCGCCCCGGTAAGTTCTCTTGGCCCTGGTCTGTAATAAGAGACAGGAATGATGAGAGGCAGCTCCTCGTCACTGACTCTCTCAACAGAGCAGTGAGAACTGTAGATATCAAAACTGGAAAAGTCGGTACATTTTTTAGAACTAAATCTGACTCTCTCTTCTTCGTCAGAGGGCTGACACAGGATAATATAGGTGATGTGTATGTCACAGCTAGGCATGCCATCTATCGTATCACATACAGAGAGAAGACAATCAGCCTCATCTCCGGCTCATCGGGCAAAGACAAAGACGGCTACAAAGACAGCTCGCTACTAAACTCTCTATTCTACTGGCCACATGACCTCGTGATTATCGGACATCAAGCTATACTTGTAGCTGACTCAAACAATAATAAGATCCGTCTAGTTGACATGAATACAGACAAAGTATCCACACTGGATCTCTGCTCAGGATGTCTGAGCTCTCCGCGGTCTCTACTTATCACTAATAACTCTCTATACGTTGAACAAGCCCGGGTAATCAGCCAGTTCGGATGTAAGTATGAAGTATATAGATGTATGTATATAGCCATGGGCTTTTTACTCAATATGTGTGACATAGAAAAAATAGGTGCGCGGTCCATATTCTGGAATTTAATTGTGGCTGAATCGTGACACTATTTTGTTAATCCTTCTTTGAAATCACTTAAGTAACAGAAAATCATTATGCTATAAATGACCTTCCTATAAACATATTTTGTCCGCATAAAGTCTATGATTTTCAGGGTTACTCTTTTGTGACCTGCTGGAACCCAGAAAAATGTATGAACCAAGTTCTAAATAAAGGCTTTTAAATCAGAACATCCCTCAAACAAATTCAGAGAATAAGGAAATTTTTAAAAATTTGTTATAAAATTTACAACAGCACCTGATTGTGATAATATGAATCTGATACAGGTATTGCGTAAAATGTCAGCAATGCTGTGTTTTCTATATGGGTCTGTGATGATGTATAAAATATGTGAAATATGTGAAATATGTAAAAAATATCAAGATATAGAAGATGAGAAATACACTGGTAAAGCAGTTTAAGTATCAAACTGTTTAAACTTAAAGTATTAGTCATAAAACAGAGTGATCCTCTATTAAAACCTGAGTGAATAACTCCCAAATAATGAGCACGCTGCAGATCATGATTGTTGTGTGATGTGAAAACTATGTTGCTTTCATAAAAATATATCTGGTTACATTTACCAGCCGGAAAATATATTTTCCAAGTTTTGGGCTGATAATGGTGGTTCGTTATTTCTTTCTCAATTTGAGCAGAGAAAATGGAAGGGTTTGGAACAGAGTGGGATGTGCAAGGGTCAGGGCCCAGTGTTTGATTGGATAATTGATCAAAAAAATGAAGCAACCGTAAAAACAACTAGTGTTTACGAGATCTTTTTATCTCAAAGCTATGAAACTTTCTTCTAACAACACCTAAAGGGTGGGGTGAGAGCACCCGGGAAAACTTGTTTCATGATGCTGACACATATAATAGTGCCTGACAAAATAGTCACGCCGCGTAACACAATCACTCATAAGGTGTAAATTTTCATGATGTGATAGTGTAAGAGGAAATACTCTGTTGAAAATTTTATGCGGTGATTTCAGATTTGAAACAGACAACGACACCAACAACTACTACAACAACTAGAACACCAAGATCAACCACACCAACAGCAACCACACCAAAAACTACCAGACCAACAACTAACAATCCAATAACTACACCACCAACTAACACACTAACAACCAACACACCAAAAACTACCACACTAACAACTAACACACCAACTACTACCACACCAACAACAACCACACCAAAACCTGCCAGATCAACAACTACCATACCAACTACCACACTAACAACTAACAATCCAAAAACTACACCACCAACAACAAACACACCAACAACTACCAGACCAACATCTACCACAAGAGCACCGTGTCACGACAGGAACATTACAGTCTATGTGACATCTGATGAGGAGAGAGCCTTAGTGGAGATAACTGCCGAAGTACAAACTGAATTATCAGCTGGTAGTCATGTGATTCATACCAATGGCTGTACAGTAAATATAGAAGTCATTTATAATGGTGAGTTCATCTATTAGAAACAATAAATAATTCAGTGGAGATTGCCGCAGTACTGTGACAATTTCAACTGCTTTTTTTTATTGTTTCTATTGAATTTGTTTTATTTGTATTAATAATTGGTTTTTGTTACATATATATACATGTATACATATATATATAACAAGCTTTACGGAATCGATCAAGTCGATAGATTCTCAAGTGTAAAAGAGAAAAAATGAATCTGAACACTGAACCTGTTACGCCGCCAGACATGTAATGAATTGAGACACCCTAGTTGTTAGATTGGTAAGGTGATTAGTTGACATCAGTTTCAGCTGACCATAGAGTTATTATACAACTGTAAACAATAACTCTATACACCTGAACAAGCTTCATGGTTTAGCTGATCTTATTATTGGTCTATCAAACAATAATTCATTAACCAAACAATTCATCACTTGGACAGTTTATAGTGTAAGACTTTAATTATTTATATATATGATATATTTTACTTTGACAGCCACAAGCTCACAGACTATTCCTACACCAGCTGTATGCGTAGATAAGAATCTCACATACTTTGTCTCCTCATCAGAGGAGGAGAGAGTTAAAGTTCAGATTTCTCCAGACATCTCTCAAGAACTACCTGTCGGTAGTTTTGTGTCAAATGTATCCGGTTGTGCGGTCTATGTGCAGGTTATTAATAATGGTGAGTACGCTCCCTGCCTGAAATACAAAAAGTCTCAGCAAGAAATATTTTTGGAGTCTCCGGTGTATTCATAATGTATCAGGTAAGTTAGGCCAGGCCTGTACTCATAGGTAGGGCCAGGTGGCTCTACTACATTTTCGGGAGGTCAATTTGGAGAAACACCTATAGTTATAGTTATTATGACTCTATTCATGTTTATCATTATAAGGTGCTTTGAGGGGCCCAGGAGAAGATGTTATTAGTGGGAATTGTTAAGGGGTTATACTGATATAGCTGTTTTCATTGATCATCAATAAATCTAAAACTGGAACTTTCACCAAAATTCGTAAATTAAGATGTTGGATAATGAATGATTTCCCTCATTCCATTGTTATTCAAAGGGTCTAGAACAAGTTTGTTCCCTCTTTGGTGGCGGAGGGAACAAACTTGTTCTCGGATGGTCCCTGTGGCCAACCAGGCAGTTATGTCCCAATATCCTTGTCAATATTAATGACAAAATGGACTGATATGCGTTTTTAAATCTTTCCTGGCAATAGAGAATATCATACCGCCGGATGTTCATTATAATGCACCCCACCATACTGAGCTATACTATACTATACTATACTATACCTCACATACCATACTAATATATCCCTTTATCTTACCTCACCCTCACATTTTGTCCCCATCTTCAGGTACTGATGACTCAGACATCGCATGTCCAGATATTGTAAGAGATATTATCTCCCCTGTTACTGGAGTAGCTGATGTAGATCTGACTATAGAAGGTATCACACACAGAGTGAAGTTACCAGTCGGTAGTTATCAGTATGTGATACTCGGAGGAGATAATCCATGTAATTTCACTGTAGAAATCAAAGGTATGTCACTGGTGTCTCATTGACTCAATTAGTAATTGTTAATAAATATCAGCGCTCACTTATGTGTGAAACAAACTAGTGATACATATTGTGCTTTAAATGAACATCCAAATCTATAAGGCCTCGCCTCGTTCTGCCTAACCCTTGTACCCATACATGGCACTGGCAGATGGCAGCCAGTTATATGAGCTGTGTGAAAAAAGTGTGCTCAATCAGATAGCTTGCATGCTGTTGGCTGCCAAGTAGCTGGTGCTCCTGCAGTAGTGAGTTTGTGTCCCATTGGGCGAGCTTTCCTGATGGATCTTTACAGACCACAGTATCCATAGGTGCAGTGTAAGCAGGTTAATTCAAACTGGATTATTCAATACTCCTGTTAATTCAGACAAGGAAAATTTTTCCCTTCAGCCAGATCTCAATGCACTCTAATGTCAGAATTCTTGTGGTCCCCAGTGGTTTGAATTAAGTCAACTGCAATATTTTTCTATATTATAAATTCTCCCTTATCTGGGAAACTCAGCACCGATTCAGTATTTTTTGTTTAAAAGATATAACTTTGCCAATGGATGGAGATTAGCAGAAGATTAGGCTTCAACTATGTGGAAGTTGAACAAAAAAATAAACTTCCAATGTACTACGATGTCTCGGCGAGCATTCAACAGACATACATACTAATAAATTTATTTTACTCATGATGTGAACAACTAGTGACAACTGAATCTCATCATGTCATTATTTCAGACAACCTGTTGGTGAGACGTCTAGATATGGTGGCCAGGTACGATATAAAGTGTTCATTGCTCAGTGATAATGCTGCCATATCCACTGTTACAACCCTCGCTAATGGTAACGTCAACCAGATAAGAGAAATATGTCAGCAAGGTAAATCCCATTAGAGTCGGGAGGTTTCTGATGGTTAACATCATATGGTGCCTGGAATTCGATATCATATTGTTTTGACTATCAAAATCAATGTGAATTTGGTAGATAGATACCCATCGGATATTTTTGCTCATGCTCCTCAAGACACTGTTATTTATAGATTGCATCCCACAAGCTGGTTCTCAGGCTAAGCTGAGTTGTGAGAGTGATACTCTGACAGTAACCTGGTCTACTGATGTCACCTTCGATGGTACAGTCACAGAAGTACCTCATGACTTAAAGCAGAGTCTAACAGACAGACTCGCTGAACAAAGCAGATACCCCATTCTAAATCTTGTAGTCATCACTAACATGCCGCCGTGAGTGGTTTTTATGTATTTTACTATTAAGGCCGTCAAAAAGTAACATGTTCTAACATTATCAATTATTCCACATAACATCAGGACATTCCTGGTATGCCAGGGATCAAACCAAACCTGCCTCCTCTAAACGTTGCCTAGCCAAAATTGACAAAAAATACAAAGAAAATTGTTGAGTTATTGTATAAAAGCTGGGTACACGACCAAAGCTAGGCTCAACTTCTTGGCCCAATAAGCTCTTTCTCGGCCCATATATATAATATCATCGCACTCTTAATATAAACTTCCCCTGCATTGAAACTTGGACTCGAGTTCATAAAAAATTGATGAAAAATGAAGTTTTATAGCCTGGGCAATACTAAAAACCTACAACCACTGATTTTAATTTCTCATCTCACCTATTTATTCATCAGGCTGGTTTACCCGACTAAGACAGAGACAGGAGCATATGCTGAGCTGGTGCTGACTTCTTCATGTCTTCAAGATAAGATGTACAACCAGAAAACGGATTCCTGCATATAACGTAACCTGCTGGGATATTCATATCAAATGGCTCATGTGTCTCTATGACATGATCACAATGAGGTCTTTGATAAAATGAATCCAAATTGCTTGCATTTATTTTTCCTCCCACTCTACTGGTGAGCCGATGGCTGCTTTTGTGGCAACCTCTAATGCAAGTAAATCGGATCACTTGGTCTATTTTTTTAGTAATGATTTGACTGAGTTAGATACAGACCACCAGACTATAAATCATGTAGAACAAGGTATAAATATGGTTTTTATCACTCTTATATTAAGATTTACGACCTGCAGACTCTTTATGCACTCTTTTTACATATACTTTTTTTTTATTTGTGCATTTGATATAACTGAAACTGGGGTTGAGGATAACATATATAACTCAATCCGATACAATCAATAGAGCAGACTTACCTGTAATCATGGTCACAAATATAACTTGCTCAAGCAAGTTCCGTTTATGCATAAAGCTATCAAAAAAGCTAGTCATCTCCTCTAGCTGCTGGCTTTTGGGGTTATATAACTTCCCTGGAGATAACATGTTGTCCAGTAAGCGACCTAAGTAGAATCCCTTTTCATTCCATTCAGAATTTCCCAATCTCGCCTTCTTTGTTTTCTTCTTTTTCTTGAGTTAAAGGATCCATAATATGGTAGCTTAGATTTGAATTTAGTGATGTGGTACAATTGTATGAAATTATTCGTTGGTGGATGATAGTTGTCTGCAGTATCCAAATGCCGCTATGTGACTGATGTCTGTTTGCACCTAGACCAAGTTTGGACCATTTGCCTGCATTCCAAATCACTCCCGACCCACTGGTCAGGCCGCAGTGGAAGGGAGCAACAGGAATGCAGGCAATTGGATTAAACTTGTTCTAGTTTGTACCATCAGGGAGGGTACCATCGTACTCCGACTACATACAAAGTAGGAGTTAGCTTTACTTTATGTAGGAATGGGCAACTCCAAAGTGTCTGTGATGGCTACTAAAATTTGGCTAGTAATAAAGGTACAATTTTTCAATTATTCAAGTAGCATATTCCTCCAGACAGGGTTCTTGTTGCGAGCGCAGCGGAATGAATAGTGTGTCAGCGCTACAGTTTCATGATGTAAGGACAGATTACGAGACATTTACAGATTTTTGTCTGTTCAACTATGCAATGATTAAACTAAATAATTCTAGATAGTGAAAACAAACTGGGCCGTGGGAGTAAATGTCTCCGAGTGGTGAATAGCAGCTTTAGTAATTTAATCCATCGAACCCACCATTATATTTTGGGAATGGTGGAATTCAAATTGGTTATCATGGCCGGAGCTTTTTAGGCTGATTGTCAAATAACAGGCACAGGGTGGAGAAGAAGTGGTGTTTGGAGGGAGCGGAGGCGTTTCGTACAACAATAACAAGGTTCTGTCTGTACCAATGTGACTATAATATTGCTTCTCAAATTTGTAATAATATTTATCAATATTTTGGTGGTGGTTAGAAGAAGTGTCACATTACTGCCTCATCTTCTGAACTATGTTCGGAGTTGAGTGCTCAAAAACAATAACTGACGAGCTCAACCCTCCGCAAGCTGCAACATATAGGAATTGAATAGAATATAGTCTCAAACAAATGATTTGTGTAGTAATAATTATTTTACACTGAGAAGCTAGAGCGAATTGAAAGGACCCGCTTAGAATAAAGCCGAATGTTTTAATGATAGTAATGACCATGGTCTGTGGAAATAACAATGCTATAGAGAAAAAAACTACTGTCAAATAAAAATGACTAGAAATTTTGTTACTGGACAAAGGAGTAAAAGGAACATACTCCATGACATATCTTCGCACACTAGAATTGACAGGCTACGAGCGAACATGACTGATCGTACTGCTGCATTCAAATTCAGAAAATATTGTCATATTGATGAACTCCCACCCAGCGCTTGAAAGTATAGGATTGGCGGCACAAAAGACGATCCATTACCTGATGCACTCTTATTAACTAGCATGTCACAAACAAAGCACTTTGTATTATGTTGTGTCATTTTGTATTGCACATGACAGTCCAAAAGATGTCTGAGACTATTGTATGCAGTATCAGGTAAATTTTTCTCTGGCGACCCGCAGTCTTGTATGAGAAAAGTATCTCAAACACTGATATATTATACTATAAGGATGAGGGGTACATATCTGACCCTGAACTAGTGTATGGTTATCCATGTATGGTTGCTGGACCGCATTTCTCATATTTTATTCGTCAATAAGTTCAGGATCTAGAATAGCTGACATTTGGAAACTTTGTCAAGCAACTTGCCCGAGTTCTTGTAGATTGTCACTGGGACATCAATCAATACATAACATAAAAGCTGCCAGATTTATATAGTTCCTGAAAAAGCTTTATACTGATGGCAATGGCATATCTCCACAAATAGCCACACACTGTATTTTATCATAATCATTAATAGAGTGGCCAAATATCGAGGATTGACACTCGTAAATCCTGCTCAAGAAGTAAAATAATCAGATGTAGTGATATGCCACGGGATTGAGTATGAGAGTCATCCACTGGGACAATTCTATCACCATGATTGTTTATCAATGAATATGATCATGACCTATTCGAATTTATCTGGGGGGTCTTTCAATTAGAAAGAGTGATCCTTTACTAAAGCAAGTTATCACTATCACATCGCTCAAAATTATCACTCACTTGGTGTTTCAATTAGAGAAAATCACTCCCAAATCGCTCATTCAGAATGTATATAGTTCCATCAAGTGACTGAGCGATCTGAAAGCGAGACCCCTAGCAGGTATCGCTCACTCAGTGAGTGAGCGATAATATTGCGATTTTGGCTGTTTCTAATTGAAAGACCCCCCTGGCTGGCACCAGTGAGACAGAGGGAGTTTATTGTTCACACCAATGATACCCACATACATTGAGATATCCTGATGATGACATGCTTAAGTAACAATGTAAAGCTGCATTTTCACCACAGGTCTTCCACATCATAGGGGTAAAAAAATCTGCAATACTTTGTCATATCCCAAAATCCAGACTTTTTGTTGCTCCAATCAAGTAGTTGTTTGCTCTGTTTGACAGGAAATTTGCAATTAAAATGCACCTTCGCGCTCTCCTGTTTGATGCAGACAATCCCTAGGGAATCAATCATTGTGATCCATTTACACATTTGTTGATGCAGGTCTCCTCACAGAGCAGACCAACAAATAATCTTTCATACTGATCAACCAGGGAGTTACTCCTTGGATCAACCATTTTCAATTTTCCAAGCCTTGTCAATTAACTTGGTATTGATTAGCTTTCTTTTAGATCGTCTGCTTCATTCTGTTACTCATTTTCACTGTCTCCAAATACATGTAACTACTAAATTTGTATATGTCTAGTTCTGTTTGTTGCAATGACAAACAAAAACATATCACCATCAGAATTGATACCAGTTGTCTGCAGGGTTTCAGATATGTCATGTATGGGTGTAACAGACTGAGCATATTGTTACCACATAAGTCTGACATTATTGTCTTCTCATCACAATAATATCTGAGTGGAAATGTCAGACAATTATAGACTAATTATGATGCTAACACAGTAGGACTGGGTTTGATACCATCTAACTGTGTTGATAGTGTAACCCTATATATAATTGACAACCGGGGCTAATATAAGCGCAACAAAACTGAACCGACTCTATCTAGGACAGATTAGACAAACATCTAGCTATGAAAAAGCTCGTCGTTTAGATTGAAATGAGTTGATAGTTTATGTGAGACAATGTTTTATTGAGACGTTAGCATGGTGGTTTTGTACAGGCTCATGGTTTGAATGCACAGTTTTGAGTTACATCTGTGTATTCTTCATGTTTGTCTGTTTGGTGGCAACACTCAATATTTAGTCCATCTAGAAATAAAAACATAACAATATCAGTTATGTATGAGGAAGTATAATGTAACAATGATAGAATTAGGATATGATACACTGATCAAGTTTTGTGTATAAGTATAAGTAAAATTTCATTATGATTGGAACCATAAAACATATGGAATATACCGTAAGGTCGGTTATTGTAACCACGCGGCTTGCTGGTGAACAGGCCTCGATTAATTTAGGAAACAAAACACAGATTTTAGCCATATCACACCAGCAAGCCCACTGTCATTGAACCACAATATTTAGCCGCCCAGGCAATATAATGATCAAGAAGTGTGCACACTATATGTCACGTGCCCTCCCACCACACTGCACAGACCTGACCACAACCCACAGATGTCCTACTAACTTCTTCAAAACAAAACATTATGATACATTTCTGTCTGCCATTATAATAAGAAGTTGCACCGACTCGTGGGGAAGAAGAATGCTGATTGGTCAACTATACGCCAGATCGTTTCTAATTGGATGATAATTTTATGTAGTTGTAACGAGGCAAACAACTGCAAGGTCAATACATTGAGCTCAACAATTTTATATGTCTCTTCTGAGGTCGAATATTGGTAATAAAAATAAGAGATATTAGTCGCTGCTAGCTTGTTACTACTCAGTTAGTATGTGTGTTCACTCATTAGCCACCTGCCTATAGAATTTGGAAACAATGTCCTTATTATAACCGCGGTATGCTTCACTAAGTTTTAACCACTCATGGACATTAACCACCGACCTTACGGTAGCCAGATTTGTAAGGAAATTTTCTCTGATACTCCACATGCGAAAATGAGCTGCACAGTTACATGGCTATTATTCCTTGCTACTAAAAATAGGCTGGCTTTACCAATGAATGCACGCCTCACATATACTTTATAACATAACCATCAAATCTCTGGAAAGCTACCAGATACATTTAGAAGAAAGTGCATGTTTTAGAGGAGAGAGACTTTACATTCCATAGTTGTACTTTTAAAGGGATAATACACTTCTGATCTCTGTTTGGCAGCCAATGGAGCACAGAAAAATGTATGTACATACATAAACTCCTTATTTGTAATTCAAAACCCCTTGTTCTGCTCAAATGTGCATTCTAAATTGTAGTTGTACATCTCCAACAAGAAATAAGACAACTAACAGAATTGCTTGTGAACTGAAAAAAGCTGATTTTGTGAGCAGTTGTGTGCTCCTACCTCTTGGTTAGTGTCTCAATTATACAGATACTCATGAGTACGCATGTGCAATAATGATGACCTTTGGACTTTAGCTTGTTATTTTCTAACATCCCAGCTTTACACTTTTATTACCATAACCGGATATGGTAATTAAAGTGTAAAGCTGAGCTGTTAGAAAAAAACAAGCTAAAGTCCAAAGGTCATCATTATTGCACATGCGTACTCATGAGTATCTGTATAATTGAGACACTAACCAAGAGGTAGGAGCACACAACTGCTCACAAAATCAGCTTTTTTCAGTTCACAAGCAATTATGTTAGTTGTCTTATTTCTTGTTGGAGATGCACAACTACAATTTAGAATGCACATTTGAGCAGAACAAGGGGTTTTGAATTACAAGTAAGGAGTTTATGTATGTACTTACATTTTTCTGTGCTCCATTGGCTGCCAAACAGAGATCAGAAGTGTATTATCCCTTTAAAATTGATTTTTAACTGACCTTTTTGAAGCCAATATCGTTGGCGTATTGCCTGAAGCACTGTCTGCACATATTGAGTCCGTACTTCCTGATTATACCATGCTGGTTATTGCATACTCGGCTAAAAGAGAAAACCATCATCATTATTATTATTGTATTTATAACCACAACAGAATCCACGTCTTCGGGAAAAAACGGCCATGAAATAACTGTCTTGGTGTCTATCTATGTGGCATTGAGACAGCAACTCCTTGGATACAATGACTAACCAGATGGATATCCAGTTGGGTATTTTGTGTCCAAAACACCAGTTTTAGTAACAATACACAAATATAAACTGAGCACAGCTACTCTATATCTTTATCCACACTTAAATCCATCTTCTCACCCTTCACTTCAGGCTTCAGTACAACTGCACAGTACATAGACCAAGACAGTACACAGTCGAGTCGAGTAAGTCATAGGATAGGTCACAGTTGTTACAGTAGAGTAGACGTTTCTTTCTCAACTTTCTATCTATGTTTATAATCCATGTTGCCAGGGAATGAGTAAACATACATGAACATTACTGTCAGTCAGAAAAGTGGGGAAAACTTAGAGCTCAAGTCTAATGAATTTTGCTCCTCCCCAACTAAACCAGCTCAAAGTAAGATGAGAAGTTCACTTTTTGTTAGAAAACAGTGAATATGGTCATTTTACATCCCCTGATTTCCTTAGAAACGAACACCAATGTGTTGTGATTTTTTGTTGCTTGTTATCGCTAGTACCTTTTGTACAACTCAGCCATAATAATAGTACTAACCAGTTACGGGAACCAGGCCCATACTTCTTAGGATGTGACTTCCAGATATTGGCGTGACCCATGCTGGCTGTGAGTAAGCTTGGAAAGGACGAGAAAAGGCGAGATAGTATAGACCAAGATAAATGATGGAGCTTGTTGGCTTAATACTCGTAATATTTTATCATTAATACGATATTACACAGGCTCTCAAAGCTCTTTTTTGTAAACAACTCCGTATGCTATTGGACTAAAACCCAACATTTCAGATATTGTAATGGGCTATGGGCTGAATTCCACACTATCTATTGAAATAACTTGAAATAAGCTAAATATAGCGCATCAAATACATGAAACTGGAAACAACATAATTTCTGAATTATAGTTTTTTAAATTCATGGAGTTTACTAAAGAAAAGCCACAAGTTTCAAGACCAGTCATTGGTCTACCAGAACAAAAATGCAATGTTTTGGATGATGAGAAAGATTTTGATGACAAGAGAGTTTGGATTGGGAATATTGATAAATCTGTGGCCGAGTATGTACTGTTGAAACTGGCACAGCAACATGGCCAGCTTACACAATTTGACTATCTCTATCATCACAAGGATGGACCGGATAAAGGTGGGTAGGACAACAATGAGAGTTATTCTAGTCTACCTAACAAGACTAAGCAGTCCCAATTCCACCCAAACTCGCTTGCTGTGTGATTCACAGTTAGAACTATTATACAACAACATGCATGTATACACACTGTTGAGGTGTTTTGTCTCATCCATCATCCTCCTTCTCCTAGCTCCCAATAAGATTTACCACTTTCTTTAAACTATGTTTTAAAAAGACCATCATTAGGGCAGTTGTGTACATATAGAGAAGACAATCATGAACTTCTAACTGTAGCTGGATCCTTCCTCTTGCATTGCTCAGTGGCAAACCACTATGATACTTACACTCTTCTTAATCTTTATATGTTCGCCTCTTGTAAAGGCGAGCAGCCTTGACACGCGGCTAACAAGGTTAAATAGCGTACCTGGTGTTTTAAATCTGAAATTTGCTTCATATCATGCTTTAATTAGAAAAAATTTGGGATCGCCGACTCGGATATATCACTTGAATACACACGTGGAGCTTGAATAAAACTTCAGCGTTAGTTTGACAATTAGGCTTAGCCTAGTAGAATCACCAAGAGATACTCTTTGTAACCTTGTGTGAGAACACATAGGATTAGGTCGTGTAATCAAGGACTCCTAGGTGTAATTGTGGCTGAAGAAAAAATGTGATCTTTTTTATAACAAGAAGGGGTCGAGGAAACTTAAAGGGAATTTTTGAAAACATTTATCATGGATGAAAGAAGTGTGTTGTTGTATGTACATCTAATGATATGGGAATCATATTATATAAGGCTACAGGAAGAAGATACTACCCTGCTATGTTGTGTAAAGCTTTTATATACATTTCATTACAGGTAAACCTCGAGGCTTTTGTTTTGTGACATACACCGATGCAAGCTCAGCATCTAAGGCTATAAAACAATTGCATGGTTATAAACTCCGGTCTCGACACCTCACAGTACGGCTGGCTAACAGCACATCGTCCAATCAGAGAGCAGATAACTTGACAAACTCCGCCTCAATGCTGGCTAATAACAAACTAACTGAGATACTGGCCCTGGAGGCTAAGTTACAGACAATGGAGAGTGTAAACACGGGTCAAGTAAAGACTAAACTAACTCAATCTATCGCTCCACCTTCACTACTAAGGATCGAGACTAGAAAACCACCAACTAATCACGAGTCACATAACAAATCAAGACATTCAACGAATCATGAGCCATGTAGCAAATCTAAGTCAAACTCTCGTCAACAACCTGGCGGTTTTTCTGATCCTACTAGCGGATACGGACATAGAGCTAAACCCTATGATAGACACTGATTAGTGAAGCTGATAAATTTGTCGAATAGAGCTTGGTTCTCTCATATATATCAATACATGAGAGACAACTCAGGAATAAAGTGTTGTCTCATACCAGATGATAATACAATTCTAGTCACAAATCCCAGATCCCAGAAGTGTCAGCAACGATAAAGTGGATACTCACATTACTATTGTTCAGTTTTCCTTTATTAAATGATAGCCAGGCTCAAAGGTAGATGATAAACTTAACAAAAGGTCCGTCCCAAATACCGTTGGACCTAGTAAGAGAGAATAGTAGGACTACACTGGTATACCCTCGGACCGGAGGAAATCTATGCGGTTTATCTGAAAGTATGGAGATGATAAAATTAAATTATTATTATTATTATTAATAGTTTCTAGGTCTCCCACTTGACTATACTAGCTGCCTAATCTATGCAGAGTTGAGGATGTTGGGGGATTTGACATATGAAAAGGGATATCAGTTTATGTTTTAATGATATGGCTGATATATAGACTTGGCATATGAGACAGCTACCAATCACAGAATACACAGTGCACAAAATATGGTCTCAACATTCTCAGTGTTTTCTCATTAAATTTACTTAAAAACAGCTGTCAGAAATACACCAGAACAGTAATAAACAAAGAACTATATATATAATCATTGACAAGTAACCGATTCCCATAGTAGTATGATAGTACATAGTGATTATATATATTGGATCTAGTGATAATATCTGAGTAGTTGACAGGTTGGGTTGTCCAGTGAGACACTTGGTGATAGAGAATGGTACCACCACAGAGACATTGGTGCCTTCAGGTACCACCACAGAGACACTTGGTGATAGAGAATGGTACCACCACAGAGACATTGGTGCCTTCAGCTGTGTTGTATATAAACTATACTTCACTCTTTCTGATCATGCCTGACGGCTTGTAGTCCGCAATCACAGGTTACGACTGTTTCTGTGGAGTTGTAAACTCGAAGTCTTTCGAAACTGGGTCAAAGGTCATGCTTGAGCATGTCTCATGAAGTAGTCCTAAAAATATTAAAAAACAGTCATAATAAACAGTCATAATATCGCCAGTATATAACTTGTTTGAATGCCGAGTCTTAGGTTACGCCTGCTGATTTAGACCGAGCTTACCCATTGGAGATGTTGGAGTTGTTCTGCTAATAAAGGGTTCAAGTGAGATGGGTTGACGGATTATGTGAAAGAGCATAGTTTATTTATGAGTTGGTTCGCGAGGCAGGGTGCTTACAACTTTGGTGAAGGGTGTGGATTATTTAGGGATGCTTTTGGGGGAGAAGAACTCAGAACTACAACTACTCAGGTAACAAGAACCCTAAGTCCTTACTATCCCTGGACGTTATATCATGACACGACCTTACACTGAGATATATTATATTCAGATCGAGCTCTCCAGTAATGAAGGAGTTTCTCCCCATCTTACAATGTTAATATTACAAACTCAGCCTAGTCCAATCAGTGGCGTTATGTGACAATAACATTATTGTTACTTAGTCTCACATTATGGATATTAAAGTCTAGCCTATGATTATTGGATATATACCTTGAGTGGATTGAGGGCGTTGACAGTAGCCAGCCCCAGACTGCGAGCTAACACAAGAGGTGTGCTCTGTGTAGAATATAGTCTATATAAGCCATCGATACCTGCTGTCGCTGTGACGTTATGTCGCTGCCTCTCTGTCTCGTATGATATGAGATGATCAATCCAACCTGATAATTACAAAAATGATATTGACTTTCTATCGACGCTCATCTTTGACAATGTCCACCCTTGTCATCAAGATTTTTATTCACCCCTGCCAGTTGACCAAATAGCACAAGGACATAAGTCTATCACAAGGGTTGACTGTGCCAAGACAATCAGTGAATAAGTGAATAAAAGATATTCATTTGCAATCAGAACACATTTATTTACAACCACTGAGAGGAGAGCGCCGCGTTAATCTCACACAAATACTGATATTCATTTTCAGGATGAATATTAGGCAAGTACAGGACAACACATAGTAACTCATACTGTACATTATTAACTACTGGTGTATAATAGGCTCAACATGAGTGATGATTGGCTATATACCATATCATATGGTGTGGTGTTTGTGTCCTAGCTTTGATTTATAAAGAATATTTGGATAAATACTATTTCCAAAATACATAAAACTAAATATTCTATCATATTGTTGTATAGCAGCTTTCATACATTACCTATGTCTATGCCAAGTTCCACTGCCTTAGTTATCTTCCTAATGAGACATTCTACATCTCCGAAGCCTAAGTTCACACCTTGTCCAGCTAACGGGTGGATACGATGACATGCGTCCCCAACCTTAAGTAAGATATGTCATAAAATTAACATAAACATAACATGGAATAGATGTAATAATGTGTATAGACGTGAGAATGCTTCTACGTATGGGGATGAATCAAAACTAAGCTTACTGTGTGCTATTTATCTGTGGAGAGAGAACAGCTTTAGTATGGTCACTGATCACGTGATATACTGTAGCATGCAAATCTCTGATCGATGGAGAGTGAATTAACTATGTAGCTGGAGTACCATTAGAAGGAATAAGGTGTGACAACTAGTTAGGGACGGGCAAATATTATGTACTCATACTTAATTGACAAAGATACACATGCTAATAATGTAGTCTTGTTGTCAATGTTAGCATGGTAAAGGTAAGAAGATTGTAGTTATTTCTTTCTAACAGTAACATATCATAAACCTAATCAACGTACCAATATCTATCAATGCTGCGTATCAGTTTCATTATTATATTATCACCTATTATTACCACAATTTGGAGGTATGCACTTATTGACAGTGACCTCAGAGAGCGCATAACTCCAAATTAGGTTGTCTGGAAAAGTTGTAACGGTAAAAATCAGCTCCAAGTTGATCATGTTATTTAAAAAAAATTCGATTCCAACGCAAAGCGTTCCAATCTACAAATCTTATGATGCAGCCTTGTCCAGAGGAAACAAAACACACAAACTGAGATAAAACTGAGATAAAACTGACACATACCAGAGCTAGCCTAGGAGCGACGTACTGGTCCGAGTGCATCATTCCAAAAGGGAACATAGCCCTGCTGTCTGTATCTATATCTATGATCGTTGGGGGAAGTCTGCTCTGTGATGTCATCGACTCTTCACTTTCTTGTGTACTAACTAATGACTCTGCCAAAACAATATATACTAGTCGATGACTCGTCTAATGAGTCTACAGCGAGTCTACAATCTGGGGATCTGAGACTACTCAGAAGGCGCTAGAATCTACCAATGAACAAAACTATTTATTGTGCAACTTTGAGAATTTTCAAAGTGTTAGAGATCATGTGTACAATATTATAGAGATAATGATCTCTGCTCATGTCAAAAAGTCAGACCATAGACAGTATACTATCTCCTAGTCGCACCATAGACAGAATACTATCTCCTAGTCAGACCATAGACAGTATACTATCTCCTAGTCAGACCATAGACAGTATACTATCTCTTAGTCGGACCATAGACAGTATACTATCTCCTAGTCAGACCATAGACAGTATACTATCTCCTAGTCAGACCATAGACAGTATACTATCTCCTAGTCAGACCATAGACAGTATACTATCTCCTAGTCAGACCATAGACAGTATACTATCTCCTAGTCAGACCATAGACAGTATTCTATCTCCTAGTCAGACCATAGACAGTATACTATCTCCTAGTCGGACCATAGACAGTATACTATCTCCTAGTCGGACCATAGACAGTATACTATCTCCTAGTCAGACCATAGACAGTATTCTATCTCCTAGTCAGACCATAGACAGTATACTATCTCCTAGTCGGACCATAGACAGTATACTATCTCCTAGTCAGACCATAGACAGTATACTATCTCCTAGTCGGACCATAGACAGTATACTATCTCCTAGTCGGACCATAGACAGTATACTATCTCCTAGTCGGACCATAGACAGTATACTATCTCCTAGTCAAACCATAGACAGTATACTATCTCCTAGTCAAACCATAGACAGTATACTATCTCCTAGTCGGACCATAGACAGTATACTATCTCCTAGTCGGACCATAGACAGTATACTATCTCCTAGTCGGACCATAGACAGTATTCTATCTCCTAGTCAGACCATAGACAGTATACTATCTCCTAGTCAGACCATAGACAGTATACTATCTCCTAGTCAGACCATAGACAGTATACTATCTCCTAGTCAGACCATAGACAGTATACTATCTCCTAGTCAGACCATAGACAGTATACTATGTCCTAGTCAGACCATAGACAGTATACTATGTCCTAGTCAGACCATAGACAGTATACTATCTCCTAGTCGGACCATAGACAGTATACTATGTCCTAGTCAGACCATAGACAGTATACTATCTCTTAGTCGGACCATAGACAGTATACTATCTCCTAGTCAGACCATAGACAGTATACTATCTCCTAGTCAGACCATAGACAGTATACTATGTCCTAGTCAGACCATAGACAGTATACTATGTCCTAGTCAGACCATAGACAGTATACTATCTCCTAGTCGGACCATAGACAGTATACTATCTCCTAGTCAGACCATAGACAGTATACTATGTCCTAGTCAGACCATAGACAGTATACTATCTCCTAGTCAGACCATAGACAGTATACTATGTCCTAGTCGGACCATAGACAGTATACTATCTCCTAGTCAGACTATAGACAGTATACTATCTCCTAGTCAGACCATAGACAGTATACTATCTCCTAGTCAGACCATAGACAGTATACTATCTCCTAGTCAGACCATAGACAGTATACTATCTCCTAGTCGGACCATAGACAGTATACTATCTCCTAGTCAGACCATAGACAGTATACTATCTCCTAGTCGGACCATAGACAGTATACTATCTCCTAGTCAGACCATAGACAGTATACTATCTCCTAGTCAAACCATAGACAGTATACTATCTCCTAGTCAAACCATAGACAGTATACTATCTCCTAGTCAAACCATAGACAGTATACTATCTCCTAGTCAGACCATAGACAGTATACTATCTCCTAGTCAGACCATAGACAGTATTCTATCTCCTAGTCAGACCATAGACAGTATTCTATCTCCTAGTCAGACCATAGACAGTATACTATCTCCTAGTCAGACCATAGACAGTATACTATCTCCTAGTCAGACCATAGACAGTATACTATCTCCTAGTCGGACCATAGACAGTATACTATCTCCTAGTCGGACCATAGACAGTATACTATCTCCTAGTCAGACCATAGACAGTATTCTATCTCCTAGTCAGACCATAGACAGTATACTATCTCCTAGTCAGACCATAGACAGTATACTATCTCCTAGTCAGACCATAGACAGTATTCTATCTCCTAGTCGGACCATAGACAGTATACTATCTCCTAGTCGGACCATAGACAGTATACTATCTCCTAGTCAGACCATAGACAGTATACTATCTCCTAGTCAGACCATAGACAGTATACTATCTCCTAGTCAGACCATAGACAGTATTCTATCTCCTAGTCGGACCATAGACAGTATACTATCTCCTAGTCAGACCATAGACAGTATACTATCTCCTAGTCGGACCATAGACAGTATACTATCTCCTAGTCAGACCATAGACAGTATACTATCTCCTAGTCAGACCATAGACAGTATTCTATCTCCTAGTCGGACCATAGACAGTATACTATCTCCTAGTCAGACCATAGACAGTATACTATCTCCTAGTCAGACCATAGACAGTATTCTATCTCCTAGTCGGACCATAGACAGTATTCTATCTCCTAGTCGGACCATAGACAGTATACTATCTCCTAGTCGGACCATAGACAGTATACTATCTCCTAGTCGGACCATAGACAGTATACTATCTCCTAGTCAGACCATAGACAGTATACTATCTCCTAGTCAGACCATAGACAGTATACTATCTCCTAGTCGGACCATAGACAGTATACTATCTCCTAGTCAGACCATAGACAGTATTCTATCTCCTAGTCAGACCATAGACAGTATTCTATCTCCTAGTCAGACCATAGACAGTATACTATCTCCTAGTCGGACCATAGACAGTATACTATCTCCTAGTCGGACCATAGACAGTATACTATCTCCTAGTCAGACCATAGACAGTATACTATCTCCTAGTCAGACCATAGACAGTATACTATCTCCTAGTCGGACCATAGACAGTATACTATCTCCTAGTCAGACCATAGACAGTATACTATCTCCTAGTTGGACCATAGACAGTATACTATCTCCTAGTCAGACCATAGACAGTATACTATCTCCTAGTCGGACCATAGACAGTATACTATCTCCTAGTCAGACCATAGACAGTATACTATCTCCTAGTCAAACCATAGACAGTATACTATCTCCTAGTCAAACCATAGAAAGTATACTATCTCCTAGTCGGACCATAGACAGTATACTATCTCCTAGTCGGACCATAGACAGTATACTATCTCCTAGTCGGACCATAGACAGTATTCTATCTCCTAGTCAGACCATAGACAGTATACTATCTCCTAGTCAGACCATAGACAGTATACTATCTCCTAGTCAGACCATAGACAGTATACTATGTCCTAGTCAGACCATAGACAGTATACTATCTCCTAGTCGGACCATAGACAGTATACTATGTCCTAGTCAGACCATAGACAGTATACTATGTCCTAGTCAGACCATAGACAGTATACTATCTCCTAGTCGGACCATAGACAGTATACTATGTCCTAGTCAGACCATAGACAGTATACTATCTCCTAGTCGGACCATAGACAGTATACTATCTCCTAGTCAGACCATAGACAGTATACTATCTCCTAGTCAGACCATAGACAGTATACTATGTCCTAGTCAGACCATAGACAGTATACTATCTCCTAGTCGGACCATAGACAGTATACTATCTCCTAGTCAGACCATAGACAGTATACTATGTCCTAGTCAGACCATAGACAGTATACTATCTCCTAGTCAGACCATAGACAGTATACTATGTCCTAGTCAGACCATAGACAGTATACTATCTCCTAGTCGGACCATAGACAGTATACTATCTCCTAGTCAGACTATAGACAGTATACTATCTCCTAGTCAGACCATAGACAGTATACTATCTCCTAGTCAGACCATAGACAGTATACTATCTCCTAGTCAGACCATAGACAGTATACTATCTCCTAGTCAGACCATAGACAGTATACTATCTCCTAGTCAGACCATAGACAGTATACTATCTCCTAGTCAGACCATAGACAGTATACTATCTCCTAGTCAGACCATAGACAGTATACTATCTCCTAGTCAGACTATAGACAGTATACTATCTCCTAGTCAGACCATAGACAGTATACTATCTCCTAGTCAGACCATAGACAGTATACTATCTCCTAGTCAGACCATAGACAGTATACTATCTCCTAGTCAGACCATAGACAGTATACTATCTCCTAGTCAGACCATAGACAGTATACTATCTCCTAGTCAGACCATAGACAGTATACTATCTCCTAGTCGGACCATAGACAGTATACTATCTCCTAGTCGGACCATAGACAGTATACTATCTCCTAGTCAAACCATAGACAGTATACTATCTCCTAGTCAAACCATAGACAGTATACTATCTCCTAGTCAGACCATAGACAGTATACTATCTCCTAGTCAGACCATAGACAGTATACTATCTCCTAGTCAGACCATAGACAGTATACTATCTCCTAGTCAGACCATAGACAGTATACTATCTCCTAGTCAGACCATAGACAGTATACTATCTCCTAGTCAGACTATAGACAGTATACTATCTCCTAGTCAGACCATAGACAGTATACTATCTCCTAGTCAGACCATAGACAGTATACTATCTCCTAGTCAGACCATAGACAGTATACTATCTCCTAGTCAGACCATAGACAGTATACTATCTCCTAGTCAGACCATAGACAGTATACTATCTCCTAGTCAGACCATAGACAGTATACTATCTCCTAGTCGGACCATAGACAGTATACTATCTCCTAGTCGGACCATAGACAGTATACTATCTCCTAGTCAGACCATAGACAGTATACTATCTCCTAGTCGGACCATAGACAGTATACTATCTCCTAGTCAGACCATAGACAGTATACTATCTCCTAGTCAGACCATAGACAGTATACTATCTCCTAGTCAGACCATAGACAGTATACTATCTTCGGACTCCTTTATATCACTCAGCGAGAGGAGTATATTATTCTAACTCTATGATAATTCCTCTTAGGTGATAAACTAATAACAAAGGTACATTTCCTAGTAAACGATAATACAGTCATACTTGTAGTAATGAGGTTATCAATATTAATACTGAGGAGACATACGGAGGTTGAGAGAAGAGAGTAGTTTATCATAACTCTTAGTAATCTCACACACCAGACTGTCTTTGTTTGAGTCATCATTCTGTAAGTAAACATACAAAATGAAGATCATAACTACAAGTCATACAAGTATAAGGAGTTACCTATGTGTGATGTGGTGCGTCGCTGAGTGATTTATCAATTACATATACATGTACACTGATTGGTGATAGGTTGTCATTGTGTGTATACTGACCAGCGCTTGATTGAGCTCATCTACGAATGATTCCGAGCTGAGAGACAATAGATGTTTAGCCTGAGTTCTAGTTGTTGACCATACAAGAGAACTGTACTCATCAGATAACTATAACATCAACATCAACACAACATATATATCTTGATTCACCAATGACTGTCAAAGCGAGATATAAGGCAATAGATTTTTCATATTATTGTAGATATGATTGTTTACCTACTGGGTTATAAAGCAGTGACGGCTATTTTTCTTTTATAGTATTATCAGATGTATAGTTTAGCAGACTGGGGACCAGTCCCCTCCTGAGATGGCTCAAACTGGACACTGAGTAAATGTACATAATATGGAGGCCGTGCACGAGTCCCCTTCCAAAGGCAGGTATAGACTCATAACTAACTCTTAAGAAAAGGATAGTCACACCACTCAAGTAAGTTAACATAGACTGATTACTTACAGGTAATATAGCTATAGGTCCTGTAGGTAGAAATCTCTGCCAGGCTATATGATTACCACAATCCTGATAATTATGTAAAAACAATATGTGCAATATATAATAATTATAACGTTTAATATATCAAACATTAAATATTACGCCTTGTTATAGCTGCTCCATGTCGCCTAAAAATAGGCCTGGTAAATTGAAACAATATATTATAAAATAATAAGGTCAGATGGCACCTTATACAACCAGTGCTTGTTTGGGACGAGTGCCTGCCCTACAGCACCCAGGTTTCAGTAGTCTTTTACTCGATTGTGTCCAAATGGCATTCCTAACCGCTCGCAACTGGGCATATCTCAGCACAGTAACCGTATAACAGAAAGCCTTTGATTACACCTTTTAAGTTTAAAATACCTGCTTATCTAGTTTCAGAGTGGCGACAACTCCAACTTGATCATAATCCCAGGACACAACGTCAATCTCTGTTGACCTCCGGGCCAGTGATTTAAATCCATCAGCTCCAATCTGAACAGATGTAACACACACACATATATATAAGGTGACTTCTGGACAGTTATTATGTTACTCATGGGTTCAGAAACCAGTGGTAGCATTCACCGACCACACTATCTTACTTCGGAATACCCTTCAGGGATCCCTCTATGCCATAGATAGACTGAGAATGTTATCACTGATATAAACAGAGGAGAAGCAGCACTTCCTCAGAGGGGTACACGTTTCAATTGCTTCTAATTTCTCTGAAAAAAATATGATGATTTACCACACAATCATCACCATAACATAAAACATTAATTACTAAAGGATCATTCGGCACAAAGTCTATATTGTGACCACAGCGCCTGGCTTGCTAGCAAATTATCTGACTTTTAAGGCATCCCCAAGGTCTGTTTGAGCCCCTAAATTATCGCCCCCTGTCAGACAGCCCCAGGTCGGGGAGTATATCATACATCATAACATAACAGATATCCCATTAATGAGGACTTGACTGCATACTAACCACAAGTCGAGCAGAGATGACGTCACCGCTGCTTAGTGTCATGTCAATCAGCCTGTTATCATGTGAGGACGTGTTGTCACACATGTCGTAATGTGTCACACTTGTGTCGTGTTGTATAGAGATATTAGTATGAGGTGTATCTGTGAGCAGTGAGAAGAGACAATGTGTGAGCAGGTCGTTCTGTACGAGATATGCTAAGTATTCATCCGTCTCTGGTGGCTGAACGAAATATCAATATTTTATTTTAAATATATATACTGTAATACAAACACATGTACAAACTATGGAATAACACATACACATGTTATACAATATATATATATATATATATGTATGACTACAAATACTACATAAATAGCAATATTAACAAAATACACATTGTTGTATCAAATAAGTATATGGCTAAAAATACATCACTATATAAACTGAGAAAGACAAGCAAGGAATTAACCATAGAGTTATTATATAACAACGCTATGGAATTAACACATGAGCAAATCAGTTCTACACAAAGATTTGTCTTGTTTGCTGTTTTGACGATGTGGATAATCTTCCCATTTTCCCTACCACCTCCTCCCCTGAAGGAAAAAAAAACAGAGCTCAGTCAGTAGGCTGATTAGAGAAGATCCACTTTATTTCTAGGTACTGAGAAACAAAGTTTGACTTACCTTATTAAACATGATTTTGGATTCTGAGCAAGCATCCCAAACATACATGGAATTCACAGGTTGATACTTGCTATCTAAGAGTTTCCATGCTCCGATATCTACAACATTATAACAGATACTCACTGGCTATTTTCGTATTAAACACAGCTATATGGGCTGACTAGTTGTTAGGGTGGGAAGAGGAGGGCGTAGGGAGTATGAGCAATCGAGGGCATCAACACCTCACCACGCAAGCAATGTAAAGGTTAAATCATATCTTAGGAGGATGATGATAACAGTTGTATGTGTATTGTAAATGTAGTGATATTACCTTCCAGGAGCTGCTTTGAGGATGGACTTATAGCACTAACTCTATTACTATAAGAATGAGGCGGTTTGTAGGGTTTATGTGGTGCTGACTCTAATAATAGTATTCTCTTGTCCTGCATACAGCTGGTTGAACCTGAGAGAGAAAATAATAAACGTATTGTTAGAATATTGGATGGTTGAAAGTTCAAGGCCTTCAGTGGCCTGAAAACTCTCCATGACTCATGACCTGAATGGAAGATCTGTAGAGTGACACTAAAGGATCTCATCACAATAATAAAATTTAGCTAGTAATTATAAGTAACATTATAAAGTGAAGCAATAAACAAAGAGTTGTCTCATTCATAACAATGGGCGGATCATCTAAAGTCTTTGTACCGTCATGGTTTATATTGTTATGTGATATTATAGGGATTGTGAGCCATACTCAGAGCAGCAGCTGCAGCGGTGCCAACCATCCCTCCTCCTGATATCACAACATCGTAAGGCTCTGAAGACCTTAGACTAGACTGAGAATATGAGCGCCTAGTCTGAGCTGGTGTCAGCAGGCGATTATTAGCACTAAGACTTTTATATTGACATCGATGACAGAACTGAGATATCAGAGATGTGAGTCTAGCAGACATCTTCACACTCTCTTACTGATATCTACAATGATAGAAACATATACTTATATATTATATATATATATATATATATATATATATATAGGAGAACATTCCCGATGACCCAGGTTTTGTGGAGTCTTCAACTTCTTGGTCATACCCAGGGCATATTATTGGGGGTGGTGGTTCTAGGTGTGGACTTCTGGTAATGAGCTTCGGTAAAGTACATTCGAAACACTCAGACATATATATATATATATATATATACAATTACATGCTCTCCTTCCACACAACCCAGGCTAGGGGCCTAGGCCCATGAGCCCCTGGGACTTACATGCCTTTAATTTGACAACATACTTTGTCCATATCTGGACATTGGCAAAGTAAAGGCATGTAAGTTGCAGGGCCCATGCCTAGGCCAACATCAGTTGAATGATAAATCCTGGTGGTCAAAATAGAACACCAATCACACTACCTACTCCATAATATCATCTTGCACGAAAATTACAAAATAAAGTACAGTTGTAAAATACCCTTAACCAGTGGTTCCGACATATTGTAGCAGCGGGTGGATTGTGAATACCCATAAATGAGTGTAGCAAAAGTGGAGAACTGAGGCTATCATACACGTTCCTCAACCATCCGACCAGCCATCCAACATGTAATCAGACAGGCAAACTTTGCCTGACATTGTACTCCTTTGTTCACCAAACAAAAGGCCTTTTGTTATAAAAGTCTCATAGGTGTCTTGGGACATGTTTGAAGACAGACTACCAGACATAGGCCCCCAGGGCCTATCCAACAGGGTACTTTAGAACTGTACTACTCTCGGTACAGCAGTGTATCTGCTATGAAGCAACAACTCAACTGGGAGTCACTCCAATCAAGGAGAAAGCTGAGTAAAGCAACAATGCTCTACAACTCTATCGACATCCTGGTTGATGTCACTCTCTCCCTGCTCTGACACTGCGAGAGTCTCCCACCTACCCTGGCAAATTCACCCAGTTACATTGCCGAACTGTGACCTATCAGAAGTCGTACATCCCCGATACCATCACACTTTGGAACAGCCTGTCAGCAGCTACCAGATCAGCACAGTCTCTCCGGATTTTCAGACTAGCCGCAGCTTCTGAGCTCAACCAGATGTTCTAAAGCCACCAGAAACTCAACCACCTGTACATTCGTTCGAGCACCATCTTCATCCTCAGCACCTACACTGCACCCTGTCATATAACTGCACCTACACCCACTGTGTATCGACGCGTAGATAGGTAGGTAGGCAGATACTTTATTTTGTAAATGTAATGTGGGAGACAAACAACATCAAACCACATTTTTCATCCCAGTGGAGAATGTTGACATTGCAGAGGAGTGACTCGACTGAGTGTGTCTGTAGTATGTGAGGTCAATCAATGACACAAAAATGATGATGAGGTCAAGGAATGCTGCTTGATTGATTTGAACCAAGGAGTTAGACTCCTTGATTGAACTAGACTTGAGTTCATTGACTTGATTGAGTGGGGTTACTACTATTTCCACCTATCCTGCCTATTGTATTAGACAAACATATGCCTCGACAGTTTGCATATGCAGACTTGTTGCATAATAAAAAATCATAATATTTGTGCGCTTACTAGCTTACTAGCTATAACTCACAGAACTTGGGTATGCAGTATAAAATCCTTTTTATATAATCACTTTAGTCTGAGTCTATTCTGTAAATGAGAAATACTTGAGCAGCAGAAATTGCAATATTTCATAACTGGCCAATGACCACACAGAATTCCTCTTCAGGGGGGACAACTACTTCCTGTACCTATGGAGACAAATAAACAAAAATTACTGAAAAAGTTTTATGTATAAAACTTGAAAATAAAAACGGTAACTCTGTGATTTGGTAGTTATATGACTTTGATATACAACAGCCATCAACATGACAACTAGACTACAGATGCTTGAAAAGCTTATTAATAGATCAACTTTATCCACCCAGAGAGCTGAACACAGACATGTCATCAGTAGGTTCTATGAATCTATACCATTGAATTCCATATCTGGAATAGCATCATTAGCTTTCTTTTGCAAAACAAAGGGCTTGCAAAAATAGCCAGTCCCTAGTAGCAATCTAGAAATGCCCTAATCAACGACACTGTATGGAGTATAATTACTGTTTGCAATTTTGTAAACAAGACAATTTCTCAGGCTAATTATTCTTGCTACTAGGGACAGCCAATCAGATAGCAGTCAGATGGGTCCCTGTGTTTAGTGTCCTAACCGTATAACGCTATGATACTATTTCCATTCTAAGAGAAGAATCTAATTCAGTGATCTATACATACTTACTAGTTACAAATTTGTACTATTATTTTGAGTTCAGTGATACTAGTATGATAACTATTACTATGTATATTATAGCTATGCATTAGAAGATGTGATTGGAAGTCTATATTCCCTTGCAACTAATTATAACCCTAAATTCAAAGAGCTGACCCAATTGAGAATATCTCTTGCTCTTTGATCTAGCAGTGACTAGAAAGAGTTAATGAAAAATATTTTCATATTTTTAATTTATATTACTGGATGAGTTGACTCACAAATGCTAGATTTTAATTGTGCTTTAATTATTAGCGGTGGTGGTATCTCTTCAATCATTCCTTATACAGAGATTGGTGGTAATGTGCTGGATAACTTTGAGGACGATAAGGAGATGAGGTTTCAGCGCCAGTTAGAAGAAGCAATAGCAGATGCCGAAGCTAAAGCTGAGCGGGAGAAGCAGCGTGCCCTGATGCGTCTGACCAAACAGATGGAGGAAGCTCAGGCTAATGCACTAAGTGCCCAACAGGATTATTTTGAAGCAATGGCGGAGCGAGTGTCCGAACAGCGTGACAGGTAAGCTGTTAACCACTCTGGACTTTACTAGGCAGGTGTCCTTTCTATGGAGCCTGCATGCAAAATATGTCGATGGAAGTTGTTCCACTCTACATGGTCTATCTCTCAAGTCAAGCACACATGGTTCAGTCTGTTCAAATGTGTCAAAACTTTACACAAGTGTCTAGAATGGCCATGTAAAACAGAGGTTGGATTCGACATTTGTGTGAATTTTGCGTTGATGAAATGTGCATGTGATGTATCATAATAATGTTCGTGGTTTTCAGATACATTGAAAGTCCTACTCAATGAATCACATTATTATGTTTATCTTATATTTCAGCTTGGATTTTCAGCTGCTTTACTTGAGGTTTTCTCACCATGCATTTATATGTTGTCAAATATTAGTGTGACAGTAAATTATGTCCCTTTTATGCACATAGCATAAAAATCTCCTTTTCCAGAAAAACTTTCCTACGGTCACATTTTAAATCTCAAAACTTGAATAACTGGCTAACTGAAAGTTTTGATTAGTTCAAAGAAAACATGTGATTTATATTTTGTTATCAGGGTTCGTATTTTGGAATGACATGTCAGACTGATTTGACAGGACAGCTGCTGTTATATGGCTGGTCAGTGACAGTCTTATACATATAACTGTAGACCACACTGCATGTCTTACGCCTTAGATGACCCTCCACATATATCCCAATCTTACGAATACCCCACTTCACCCTACGCGACCACAACTAGCATAGATTATCAAAAAGAGGCTCTTATAACATAACAGCCTCAGATTATCTAAGCCAGTCCCAGATAATTTTCGCTGGGCGAACTTACCCTGTCACTGATTCATTCTCAAGAGGAACATTGCATGCTAGAATTATTGGACTTTCTATACATCTTCTCTGTGACTTCATTGAGCACAAAACAAAACTTATTGAATGACCACCATACAGAGAATTGGATTCTGGCCAAATCAGTGGTTTGCTCCAAAAGTCTCACCAATCCGAATCAGGCCCCCCTCCCTCCTTCGTGGTAATTCAGTCAGGTACTGTGTCTGCACTGTGGCTCTTCTTTAGACACTTATTAGCCTCTCCAATTCTATCTCTCCCGGCTCAGCTTATTGGAGTAATTTATTCTTGGTAGGCTTGAAGCGGAGAGAATGGAAGAGCTAACAGAAAAACTAAATACTGAGAAGGCTGAAGAACTAAGGCTGCAGTGGGAGGAGGCTGAGAGACAAAAAGCCAAGGCTGTGGAGGATGCATGTGACGCCCTTACTATTAAGCTCAATCGAGAGCACAGACTAGATAAGGAGATCTGTATTGCTAATTCTCTCAAGAAAGCGAGAGTAGGTGTTCAAATCAGCCTATATAAACTGTCTTAATGCCCTAACGAGGATTTGTGTTTAATTTTTGATGCTTACCCTCCAATGTTCTTGCTCAATGTTTCTTGTAATAGCATCACAATATTCGTTCATTTATAGTGATGAGCTCAGGGCCCGCATCTGTGAGATTCAATAGCTCAGTAATCAGGCCTTTCCTAATGAAGTATCAACTAACAATGTAACGCTATTTTCCAGGAGGGATTCCAGAGGCGTTTAGAAGAGCAGATAAAGGAGACAACTGAAGAGTGTGAGAGATTAGCTGCTGAGGAAGCAGCTAGAGTAGCCGAGCTCACAAGACAAGAGATACAGCGACACACTATCAGGTATTACTGCTCATAGGCTAGTTAATCAGTTATACAAAAAGGTGATAATATGCACAGCATATGCATTGACTATTAGTTATTTCACATTGGATGTTTACTTGTGACCCTTGACTCATGTTACATTGGAAATCAACCATAAAATATAAAGTGTATGGCTAGACAAGATTAAGGGCTCATTAGGATACAAGGAAGATTTTGTGGCATTCGATAATTAAGTCGTTTCAGAAAAGTGCAACAGAATTTAGCTTGCAGTCATTTTAGCCATATGATTAAAAATGTACGCAGTCACTTCAGCGCAGAAACTTGTCAGCTATTCCTTTCAATTACACACATATAACACAGCCTTGGGTACAATATGGAGTTTGGGTACAAGCTGAATACTACATATGTACATTTGTCATCTATATATGTATACACTATGTATATTATTATGGGGATTCTTTGTATCAACCATTCAAACTTCTCAATTATTTCCAGACTTTTTACGTTGATAGGTACACAGAACTCAAGGATAAATATAACAGAGAACATGAACACAGGATCAAGGTCGACTCAGATTTTAATGTAAGTCTGTTGCAAGCTTTTCATGACCTTCACTAGAGTTTGTCATCTTGTGGCCATGTTGTTACCCCTGTCACGAGTGCAATAGACGTTATTTCACACACATAATTGAGTAATATGTGTGTTTTATTACTGAGGGCAAATTGCTGAATGTTGAACAGATAGGTTGCATCTTTACATAGTCATTCATCTTAAGACAACCAAGGTCCAACTAATAATTCTGCTATTCGATATTACAATAAAGTTGAACTAGTTGTCTCTCTGCAGGAGAATGTAAAAAGCTTTAAAAAAATTGAACTCTTTACTGGTTTAAAAAATCATTGAAATTTTGACTCTGATCATCATAAGATGTTGGAAAAGTTTTTGATCTAAGCTGAACGATCAGGGTGAATCAAACTTGAAGCACGTAAATGTTCACATCCTCCTCTAGAGTCACATCCTCTTGTTCACATCCTCTAGTATAGGTAAATGTTCACATCCTCTAGGCTAGGGTAAATGTTCACATCCTCTAGGCCAGTCTAGGGTATTTCATTTGATCTTGAATTTAATTTCTTTCTAGTGTAAGTCACTAGATGTTTAACATGTTTGTATACTTGCAGGCGTTGCAGACAGACTATCAGAGGTTTATGAATTATACAGACGGTAGATATCACTCAGACTATATGATGAGTTTACGACGTCACGGTATGAGAGTGGCAGAGAAGAGACTGAGTGATGTATCAGAGTATGAGGAGAAACAGATCAAAGATATCATATTACCTTCACTATCTCGGCGCCACAGGGACAAGCCCAACACCTGCCACAGGGTTAATAAAATATGAGATAACTGGTACTACTCACTATCTGCCATTTTTGGATAAGAACCACCAGCAGGAGTTCATTTATTCAGGTTGAAGAAACCACGCAAGCAGTGAATCAGTGACCTAGTTGCTCAACACGATCAGGCGCTGGTTATCTCTGCACAGACATTGCTAGTTATCTTGTTCACCTTCAGTAATCAGATTGCTGTACTGAATATGTGAACAAGCCTCTGTAAAAACTTTTCTTTTGCTAGAATACCTGCTACTAGTATTCTGGTAGTTTTTCCATCAGGTATTCCATCAGAGTCACATGACTTGAGTATAACAATCCTGTGGCAGACTGGCAGTTTTACAATTTTCTATAAATAGCATTTATATCATGAAATGAATCCGATTTATTTTTTAATGTATTTAGTTTTCATTACTTTGAAAAAATTATTCCTATGCAGTCAAAATTTTTTTACTGCCATATGCGGTTGTAGGGTTGGTGCTATTTTTGTAAGCCTACGTCAAACACTGCTCAGATTTTACTGATCAATATACTTTGTTAGAAGTTAGCTCTTCTGAGCCAATATATAATTTGACCAAGAAGCAATCTAACATGAGTTTATCATTTGTATATGCTAGGTAAGTCAGCGTATTTTAAAAAAGTACGGAATGTGTCTTGACCTGTAAAGCTTCCTCAAACTTCCGCTTCAGAGCAAGACTCAACTCATAAAGTATATAAAAAGAATTTCAAATGATGTCTTGCAGTCTCTGGAAGTTTTGATAGACTCCAATCAATGACTAGCCAGGCCAACAATGGGGCCTCGTCTGTATTATAGGTTGTGTTGTATATCGCTTCTTTGGTGGTATCTACTCATGTACAAGTATTGTGCATCCCTGACTGGACCCATGCGCTTGTGTTTCGGCTTTATTTTGATTGGCCGATGGGTTATGGTGTGTTGTTGAGTGGAATCGTCTATTCATGAGAAGATAACTCCAAACTGCTTGCCTGAATCCCAGCCCCCAACTCTCCTTGGTCTAACAGGAGATCTCTTTAATTTCTGCTTACACTATTTTACATAGATTATATTAATTTGATTTTTAATTTGGCCTCGAGCATAAAGATGTATACAAAATGATAATGAAACAAAAGTAAATACAACAATATTATTACAGCAGCAAAAATATAGACATCCAGAGTCAGCAACAACACTAATGTCTGTGGTTGATCAAAAAGCAAAAATCACTTCGAATTATTCTTAAATTGATTTTTGTAGATATATTATGACGGATTAAAGTTTGACCAGTTTTTAGCTGCCCCATGTCCACTGTATCCAGATTTTAATGAAGAACCTCGATATTCTTTTTATCACAATCAGATCTGCAAGCTAAAGCCCTTATAAAAGAGTTATACAAACTTTGGCACGTACATAAAAAAAACTTTGGTCAACAACAACCTAAGTTTTGATTATTCGGTGAAGCATGTCAGAAATAGCCTGTATTCCTGACGATGATGATGGATGCTTTACTTCATAACGGGCATGGCTACTGAAGCCTTAGTGGAGGTCGTATCCTCCTCTCTCCACAGCTGGGTGACTGTCTTGAGCTGAGTGTAAAACTGAATACCCTGTAAATAATTATATAAAACTTTGTTTAAGATCGGTAGTATATTAGATTGAGTTTACTCCAAACTGTCCGCATCTTGGGTGGCTTTCATTCTACCGCCAGGTCGCTGGACTCTCCAAAAGCACGCAAATTGGATGCATTAGGTAATCAGCATATAAAGAATTATCTGTAACATATGTTTATGGACCGACAGCAGTATCATAAATTACACTGGGCATTCCAGAATGATACAAAAAGTCTGTTTCTTTCGTAATCACTTTAATAAAACTGTGGATGCAACTTACGGCTTTTCCGTAGAAGTTTAGATCGCCTCTGAAGGATCCTCGAGATCCGGTGAATGAGAACATGGGTAGAGGTACTGGGATAGGTACATTCACTCCGACCTGTAAACAGTATATATCACTCAGTAACTAACTGATAACTGGTAAACCATAGTCAGAAAGCATCTTATAACTAGCTTACATATTACAATATTTAGCATTATCACTAAACTTGTCGGGCAGGACACAAAATCATCTGCAGGCCCAAGCATAGGGCTATAAAACCAAACACGAGTAAGTTTGTATATCTGTTGTGGGTAACAGAGTAACTGAAGGGTAGTCTTATCAAGTGATATACTATTGCATGTATATCTCTGAATAATAAAGTTTCAATTAGTAGGAGAACCATCACAAGGAATTTGGCGTGACGACCCGTGTTCAATTTTACTAATAAGGAGAGGGTACATATTAGATACAACTACTAACTTCACTCTAACGATCAGAGATACACATGTTAATAGTGTAATCTCGATGTCATTGTGGCGCACGCCTCCATCTCCCAACCTTGACCTTACCTGTCCAGCTTTGACCTGATGTGTGAACTTTCTAGCTGTGGCTCCGTTAGTAGTAAAGATGGCCGTGCCGTTACCGTAGCGATTATTGTTGATAAGATCGAGTGCCTCATCCAGAGTATCAACTTCTAATGAGACTAAAACTGGAGCAAATATCTCCTCCTGATAACACTCCATGTGTGGCTGCATCAAATATAAATAAGTCACGGCATAATTATGACTATCATAAGCCAAAGAGACTATAACTTCAATGATTCTCATCAACTTACGGTACAATGGATTATCACAAAAAAGCAGGATTATTCCCACTGCACTCCGTGACAGGTAATACACTAGCTATGTCACTAGCTATGTGACAAGGCTAGCAATACACTGTAACTGTTAAAAGTCTGAGAACTATCTCTGGACAGAATGTTATAAAAGACATAGCCTGAGAAGTCATTCCCCTACCTGCACTTTTGAGATGATAGTTGGTCCGAAGAAGTTACCCTTCTCATACCCAGGTACTACAGCGTCACGCCCGTCTAGTATAAGCTCCGCCCCTTGGTCTACACCACTCTGTACGAGGTCGATAGCTCTCTGTTTAGCTGCAGGGGAGATCATTGGTCCTATATCCGCTCCTGGCTGATCTCCTATATAGATACAACACAATTATAACTATGTTATACATGATAAGGCGAGCAGACATACCTGTATCTGAACTTCATATTATTTGACAGTCATAGAGAATCACTGCTACAAGGTAGGGATGTCCCTGAAGAGGCTCATCGCTGGCTTCTGACTGAATGGCTGATTAAAATTACCCTGTTGGTCATCGAAACTTTAAAATTGGTCTTGAGATACAAACATGAGTATCTAATCAACTAGGTCAGAGTTTGATTTTTCACACCCAGTGACTAACCAGCGTTGAGTTTAAGTTTATTTGCTCGCTCGATGATCTCAGGTATCCACTCCTTAGATTCTCCGACGAAGACAGCAGTACTGAGAGCCATACATCTCTGTCCTGCAGCTCCAAACGCTGCTCCTGTTAGAGCGTTCAGAGTCGCCTCCTTATTAGCATCAGGCATAATCACTCCATGGTTCTTAGCTCCCTGTATGAATATTAGTATCACCCAAATAAGAAATTCTTGTAGTTGTTAAATATCCAAGGTCTATCTCAATCCAATGACTGGGAAATATAGTTGCCTAAAGCTTGCAAGTGTTAGTTCTAGTTTGATCCAAATTGTCAGCAGTCCGGTCATTTCCATTCTACTGGTGAGCCAGCAGCGGCGCAAACCATAAATGTAGGCAAATAATTGGATTATGCTTGATCTAGGCGGGCACTGCATTTGTCGCGAACAGTCGACCCAGTTTGTAGGGGGGTTGGAGCACACTCAAGTCAACAATACAGTAGATAATCCTACAGCAGACACACCCACCATATTAGACTGTACACGTTTGCCATTAAGCGCTCCTCTCTCATAGATATGCTGTCCAGCTCTATCTGATCCGACGAATGAGATCGCCTGAATATCGGCATCATCACAGATAAAGTTTACAGCTACAAACAAATACCACACATTAGACATATTCATTGAAATACACTAGTATTATATCTTAACTCTAGATGAAGGGCACAGCAAAACACAAATCTGCACAGATAAAGTAACTGGAGATGTTTTGTAAAAGCAATTATGGCGATGACTCTCGGTACAGGCCTGCACATAAAACCAGAGTGTATTATAAAGAATATTTTAATATAGATATCTACATATAGATACATCTATATATTATGTATAAATATATCTAGGCTATATGTGTTCACAAATAGGTTAAAACTGAACAGCAATAAAACCTCATCAGTCAACAGTCCTATTTATTTCTAGATCACTTACAGTGTTACGGGCGTCTTATATAAGTTAGTTACTAGACAAAGAGAGTGCCCTTCATTTGGTTCTTACCCATCATGCTAACATACCTGGCTCGTATTATGACAAAATCATAAAAGATGGTATCGAACCGACTGGTCTCATGGGTCTGACTGACAAATGGTTCATCCAGGGAGAGTGGGAAATTTAGTATGCACATGACAATTAAGAGTTGCCCACTCTCTGAAGTGATAGTTCAGAGAGTGGGTAACTCCTAATTGTATCACACAGAATCTTCCTACAATGAGTTCAGGGATCATAAGATATTTTATTACCATCTGTTGCTCCATGGAATACATTAACAACACCAGGAGGAAATCCAGCCTCCTTAGCCAGCTCACATAGTATCATAGTGGCTCCTGGGTCACGCTCTGATGGCTTTACTACCATAGTATTACCGCATACAGTAGCCATTGGGAACATCTATACAATATAACATTATACACCATTAGCTGCACACATTGAGGCCCAATCAGCTCACAGCACAGGTTGAAAGGGAAATGTTAACGTTTCCATTCATCTATCGTGAATTAACCTAAACATGAATACTCAGTGAGAGATGTGTAATCATCATAACTCGTGCTGATGAAACATGATCAGCACAAGATTTTGATGATCTCACATGGATGTGACATCGTCAGAACTGGTGCTCATAATAATATGAGCTCAAGATCTGATGATCTCACTTATGATGTCACAAGTACATGTGAGTGTGACCCTCAGTTCATTGGTGTGACATCATCAGAGCTTGTGCTCATATGCGATAATCAGTATTGTGTAATATAAGTTACCCATAGAGGAATCATAGCAGGAAAATTAAATGGACAGATTCCAGCGGTTACTCCTAGTGGTTCTCTGTATGAGTGTATATCCATATCTTTAGCTACATTAGCTGCTGTCTCTCCCAGACTTAGTGATGTTATACTACAGGCGTGCTCCACCACCTCTATATCAATAATATAACATTATTATTTATTATTATATCATAATATAGAATATGCACAACATTTGGAATGATGAATTGTTGCTGACAACAAATGTACACAGTCAGTATATTATATTAGCACATCTCAATCCGAGTATCTTGATTCCCCAACAAGATCAGATTATTGCTGATGTGTGTTCTAGATTGACTGGTTTACACAGGGATTCTGTGTTAGAGTTACATTGAGGGTAGCCATCGATTTGCTCTATTTAGATTAAAATGAGCGGGATAAAATTACTTGTGGGGCTTTTGAGTCTCAGAATTGAGTTTGAGCTGTGATGTCCTAAAAGTGGAGACGGCATTCCGATTATTATTCATAGCTCATGATAGGCTTTCCCTTCACGTTGTTTATAATAATACATACACACATAGGCCTACATATACATGGGTATTTATAAGGTTCAGACCAGAGGAGAGTGCAGGCATACTCACGTAATCCTCTCATTACATCTCCCTCAGCATCGACCAGAGTCTTTCCTTGTTCTAGTGTAATATTAGCTGCTATTCTTTTCTAAAATCATAATATGAATGCATATAACATGATATATGACAAAAACATAGCAATGATATAAGCATATATAACTTATACCAGTATATACTCACACAAAACAACTATGATGAGAACATGTATAACGGGTGGTCACGCCTGAGGGGTGCATCTCAATATATTTTTGACAAGATAATCTAGACTAATTTTATTGGGTAAAATAGCCAGAGCAAGGAGTTGGTACTTTTCCCTTAAAGCTGCACCGCTAACAGTTACAACTGTATGGTACATCAATATTGTCTAATGTGGCAAGAGTCACTTCTACATGACTGTACAAGAGATAGTAGCTATCACAATTTGTCAGGGATACATTGGGATACAATATACCCGTTAAGACTTGAAAACCCTGCTGTGTCTTTGCATCACCTTATCTAAGATTACCGTGCTTGTTTGACCAGAGTGCTGCTAACTCCATAATATCACAGAGTAAGGATATATCCTTACTCTGTGATAATATATAGAATACCATGGTAACGATGGCTGTGTATATATAGAGTGTCAATGTTAAAATAAACAAATCTCTTCCCTGCCATATTTTCAGGTGCGCCACTGTGTATGACAGCTATGTGTGTGTGTGTGACAGCTTCACATTGTTTAAAGCCACCTGACCTATGCTGTCACAGTGACCAAATAGGGAGTTCATTGCAGTGATTAAGTTGACCAGCAGATTATTGAATCCAATCCCTCATCAAGCATTTTAGAAGTATGATGATGGCAGTCAGACTACATTCACATGTACTGGTTAACTGAGGTGCACTCCGTTTATACTGTACAGAAACTTGGTCAATGGGCCTGCAACTAATTAAAAGGCTTTATCTTATTAGACTGATCTCCTTACCAGGTTAAATATCTATCCTTATCTAAGCTTCTTGGTTTTCCTGCTATCGAAAAACATTCTGTTGGTTTAGCTTGATATATTTGGTCCTGCTCAAATATCACCTACTGAAGTGACATCAGTAAGGACTAACTTTTTAATACTATCTGTTACATCAGTGTATCACAGGGTAAACAAGCAGCACCACTATTTTACACATCGGGGCTTAGGAGCTGCTGAAATAAGAATATGAAGAGGATTTTTTTACACATACCAGATTTTTCCTGACAAGATCGGCATATCTGAACATGATCTGTTGCCTGGTGAGCACTGTAGTCTGAGACCAACTCTTGAATGCCAGCGCAGACGAATCTACACAAGCCTGCATTTCTGCCTGCGTAGAGACTGGCACTCGCGTCACAACGTCATTGGTAGCCTGAGAAAAGGAAATTTACATCATTGACCTGCTCATATAATGGTGATGTGATTTCTCAGAAACAAGTCATAGGAATGGGTGTTTGATATCTAATATTTCATATGAAAAATTGGGTCAGCTGGTTGAGGGGAGCTCATGTAACCAAATTTACCCACGCAGCTCAATGACTGCTGCACTAAGCTACCTACAAGCCATTTCCAATAAGATCATGAAATTCTAGCCAGTCTCATGTGTAGGACGGTTGTGGCAAAATTTGTGGCTAGCCAACATGAAGTCATCCCAAATCAGGCTGACCTAAACTCTAGCTAATATATACTCCTCTAGGAAAATAGGTCAGTTTTATATAAACTAACAATGACCTGTATCACCATAAACAGAGGGACAGAGCAGTCAAACTGCCCCATACTCCTCACCCCTATCCTCACAGAGTGACAGGGCAGACCTTACTCATAGAGGGACAGGGCAGACCTTACTCACAGGGTGACAGGGCAGACCTTACTCATAGAGGGACAGGGCAGACCTTACTCACAGAGGGACAGGGCAGACCTTACTCACAGAGGGACAGGGCAGACCTTACTCACAGAGGGACAGGGCAGACCTTACTCACAGGGTGACAGGGCAGACCTTACTCACAGAGAGACAGGGCAGACCTTACTCACAGGGTGACAGGGCAGACCTTACTCACAGAGTGACAGGGCAGACCTTACTCACAGAGTGACAGGGCAGACCTTACTCACAGAGTGACAGGGCAGACCTTACTCATAGAGGGACAGGGCAGACCTTACTCACAGAGGGACAGGGCAGACCTTACTCACAGGGTGACAGGGCAGACCTTACTCACAGGGTGACAGGGCAGACCTTACTCATAGAGGGACAGGGCAGACCTTACTCACAGAGGGACAGGGCAGACCTTACTCACAGAGGGACAGGGCAGACCTTACTCACAGGGTGACAGGGCAGACCTTACTCACAGAGAGACAGGGCAGACCTTACTCACAGGGTGACAGGGCAGACCTTACTCACAGAGTGACAGGGCAGACCTTACTCACAGAGTGACAGGGCAGACCTTACTCACAGAGTGACAGGGCAGACCTTACTCATAGAGGGACAGGGCAGACCTTACTCACAGAGGGACAGGGCAGACCTTACTCACAGGGTGACAGGGCAGACCTTACTCATAGAGGGACAGGGCAGACCTTACTCACAGAGGGACAGGGCAGACCTTACTCACAGAGTGACAGGGTAGACCTTACTCACAGAGGGACAGGGCAGACCTTACTCACAGGGTTGTGTAGATCGATCCAGTCTGAGGTTTTTGACTCAACAAACTCTCCATCCAGAAAGAGCTTTGTTGTTGCCTGCAAATACAGAAAATATCAGCATCAGTGAGGCATAACATCAGCGTAGCATAGCATCAGCACTTACTACTGGGGCCCTGGATTAACACTCAGTCATCATCATGCTATAATATAAACTCACAAATTAGCTCGGAATTTCTAACAATCAGAGTGACAAAATCCAGTTATATCCGGTTCGTCAGCAGAACTATACTAGCTAGCTATTTACAAATATGTCATCTTGTCACAGCAAGAGTCCCGAAATATTATGTTATGTTTTTCGCTGGTAATAAAGCTGCATAATCAAAGTTATGTTTACAGCATATTGTAATTGCTGCACATATCCTACAGATTTGAGGCCTTGGTGGCCAAACCAGTAGTATTGTTGGGCCTGCACTGCACATACAGTTGTCATACATTTGTCCCTCTTACCAGAAATTGGTTCTTGCTTTTGAATTCTGGTCATTTAGAAAAAATCAGACCAAGCCCGTGTGACAGCATTAACCTGGGTCATGTTCGTGCTAGAGATTTTCAGATGGCACTGCATACCAATCATTGATACGACATTGCGTTCATGTATTTATACTTGTGTGTATTCTGGATGTGAAGGGATACCCGCAGAATTGAATCTAGAGAACCCAACAGATGGAGTATATATACCAAATACCAGTTATAGACAGACACCCAATAACTTTGTCGTGTTGTTGATTAAGGAAAAATAATTACTTAATTCATGTTAGCGAAGCCCGAAGCTTACATTCTGATGTAGATTGCTATACTTACCACATTACGGCGCTGTGTGGTGGCAGAAGATACTCTACTGCCATTCAAAATCTGAAAATAAAAACAACTTATGAGAACAGGTTTCATTTTTTTAGTAAACTTGACATGATTATTCATTAATAAGCAAACTGTGATACTTTAGTTTTGTCACTTGGCCCATCTCCTTGCTTGGCCCATTGGTGGTTTTATTTGTTACACAAACACCACTGGGTCTGATGACAAACACCACTGGGTCTGATGACAAGCCAAGGATTACTCACTTTATCTATCAAAATAAACAATAATAACACAAAAATCAATCGCTAGCCTTCCAAATCAGCCATGTGATTTATTGAGCTCTCGTAGGTACATCCTGTACATTGTATGACTGTATATCCGAATCTTACATATGAGAGACAGTTATCGAGGAACCCTTCCGGGAAATCCAGTCTGGCAGCATTGCAGGTGACTGCCTAACATACTAATATGTAACTTGCTTGAGCTAAGAGTGTATGTCTTAGGAATGATTCATGTTGCAATCAGATTAGAATTAAGAACTCCACTTCTGCCCAAAACAACACAAAAAGAATGCATGTTTGAAAATCTTACTCCTTGATGAATTCAAGGATTGGACTGAGGCACAATAATGGATAAGAATGTAAGTGTCCTCTTTAGTTGAATGCTTTAGGTGGTGGTGGTAGGTGGTGGTGGTAGGTGGTGGTGGTAGGTGGTGGTAGGTGGTGGTGGTGGTGATGGTGGTGGTGATGGTGGTAGTAGTAGGCCTAATAATGCACCACCAGAAAACTTGGAATCTAACAGTGCCCTGGGCCTTTGCAATCAACATAAGGCCATCCAAGTGCAAGTGTAATTAACAATTAACCCAAAGTTAGGAAATACAGAAGTCCTAATAAAATGTTAAATATGATGAGAAAAAACAATTCAACGAATCGAAAAAAACAGATATAAGACAGGTACAGGCGAGGCAAGGAGTACTCCTTGGTACAGGTGAGGTATAACTGAGGTATAATAATTATAATAATAATAATGAATAAATAATTAAATTATGATTGAAAACTTTAATTAATCAATAAAACATTTATATAATAAGGTTTATCTCCGTAATGATTTGCCTAACATGTAGCCTACATACCTGTCTACAAAAGCTTGACCTCAACATGCCAGCCATGTTAGAAGAAACTGGTTATATATGTGCAATAATTGCTGCAGAAGGAGAATAGTCAGTGTGCATAAGTTATGCAAAAATGCCAAATGAAACTAACTAGTCTCAAAAAAAGTAGGTTTGCTATTTCTTTTTATTGCATTTTGGAGGCTAAATAAATTATACATCCTGTATAAATGATGGCTGAAAAGAATAGTGCGGGTATTTCAAAAGATATTTCAATCATATAACCATTATTATATAAGTTTCCTATCATCAATGTATGATTTGTTTATGGTGAATAGAATAGGAGGCATTCACCTCACCCTCTGAGCTCTTATATCTGATGTATGTATGTATGTATGTTTATATTTGGTCTCAATCTCTGAGAAAGAAATAAAACTGTCTCTGTAGGGTGCTCTGTAAAAATTATTAAAACTGTTGATTCTGTAAAAATAAATAAAATGATAAGACCATAAAAAAAAATACTATTACTTTTGGAAGACACTATTTAGGTATTTGATACATTCTGCTCTAAAACATTTGGCACGGATCTGCACGCGGAACTTGACTGATTGATATCTGCCTGACGGCAGCTGGTTAAGACGGAGTAATGGTTCATCTTCGGTGGCAATCATACGGAGGCTCTTTACTTTCAGTATATTAGAGTAAAGGTCGTCTACGGGTGTGAACGTAAGTTCGCCTGATAGGTAACCTGCAGTTCTTATCACAGATTTTAACTTTTTCTTAGAGTCTGCGCTCAGATGACTATATAGCGCAACCAGGTGGTAGGTGATTACTGACTCTATGAAGGACATGTAGCAGGTCGTTATTAGTTTCTCAGTGACACCGAGATGGTATAGCTTGGCGATTATATGTAGCCCAATGAACTCCCTCTTCATTGTGTAGCCTTTGGCGAGCTTTCGCTGTAGTTTTCAAGGTGTTCAGAGTAAAATCCAGTTTGTTGGTAATAATGGTGCCTAAGTATGTAAATTGTTCTACCTGCTCAATTGAAGTATTGTTTACAAGCAGTTGTGGGTAGCTTGGGTTATCCCTTGCATTGCACATGACCATTTCTTTTGTTTTCTTTGCATTGAGTATTAGGTCATTATCCGCGCACCATGAGTTGATGGTATTAGTCATTGTTTGAAGTTCAGATGGCTGGTTTTCTGTCAACAATTCAATGATCACAGTGTCGTCGGCATACTTTACTAGTTTGATGTTGCTTGTTGATGGCATATCGACAACATAAAAGGAGAATAGCAGTGATATGTTTCAATTCAAGTCATGATTGTTATGTAGTCCTTGGTCTTTTAATTTTGCATAAAATTATTAATTATTTCAGTAGAAATATAAGTAATAGTGATTATTTATAATAAATAGGCTTTTCAAGAAGTAAATTCATGCTTCACGCACTGTGGCCCTGACATATGCATCTGGAGTTAAAAGCATGCATAATTTGCCCATGTCCACTACCAATCATGATAATCATTTTCATGATACTGGACATGGGCAAATTATGCATGCTTGTAAGTAACTCCAGATGCCTGTATGGGCCCTGATTAGTTAGTGAGCAAGGAGTAAAATTATCCATGAAGCTAAGTTTGGCTCAATCATTTCTCCAGCTAATCAGCTTCAAAACAAATCTAAAACTGACCCTCCTGGAGCATCAGAACAATGAATTCCCTGGGAGAGGGAGTTCATTGATCAGAAGCTGTATAAGAGGCGTTGTACCATTTCAGCACATGCTCAGAGAGTCATCGTGCCAGGTTCACATCAGGATTCTCAATCAAGATATTGCATTTCTAACAAACAGTCCTACTGTAGTTCAAATCATTGGATCTGGAACTGTTATAGTCAGACTTTTTCCACCTTAGAATTAGGAGCTGACCTCATTCAATGTTTTCACGCTGTTTTGGCAGGAGGAGACTCTGGCAGCGATTCAGAGATGTTTAAACTGATAAGCTTAGAGAATTTAGAGGATCGAGCCTCACCAGAACTCTGGCCTGAACAAAGTAAGTGTTATTTAACTTGTTGGAAGTGGCGTGTAAAAAAGTATAAAATTAAGCCAATAAAATTTTATTTTGATCATCTATCAATAGATTCTGACCAACTTGTTATTAGTTTTCTGAGGGAACGAGTCCTGCTAGGTGTCTTGTTCCCAAACCATTTCCTTGTTGATGACATAATTGTTAAGTCATTTTGATTGTATAGAACTATCACCTGTGACATTTCTTAGACCAATACTATAGTTGATGGACTGAACAAAACTCCACAAGACATATGGTTGAGTCAAAATGATAAATTCAAAGATTCAATACACTAGTATTCGTATCAATATAGGATATGGATACAACTGATTCACCTCACTCTAATCAGTCATTGAGAGAATTTGATTAAATGTTGAGATATTTATTATTTTAGTGCCTGGTGTGAATGAGTACGCTGCCACAGTAAGTAATGGTAGCCATACACTAACATAATACGCCTCAGTATAGAGAGAGAGCACTAAGCACTTACCTTCCTGAGGCCCCCCACACCTTCCTGAGGCCCCCCCCCCACCTTCCTGAGGCCCCCCACACCTTATACTATGTTTTGCCTAAAAGAAACCAGAAAGTAATAAATTTGAGCAAATTTTCCTTCGTCATAGTCTTTCTCTGCTCATTATGTCGCACTGTCAAGTGATCTCCACATAACCGCTCCATAAGAGAGTTTAGGGAACTCCCAAAACTTAATTGACTGATCAATTCTATCATGTTAATGTTGTTTGAGTTATCTTCTTCTTTATAATGAGAAGACCATCCACGCTTATTAGCTAGCTGTGTTGTATCAGATAAGAGATAAGTTCAAAGTCCTTGGCTCTCACCACTCTGCCTATGGAATGGTATACACATTGTTTGTGCCCAAACCCACTAACTACAAATAATTTTTGCTTCTCAGACTTTCTCTAGTGGATCTTCAGCGGCCAGTAAACCAAAATGGATGAAAGACTTAGAAGCAGATGATATTACCATGGTACAGGAGCTGGGCAGCCTCACACCCTCCCAACTATTAGACAAAATCAGACAGTTACAGAACTTGGCCTATCAGCTTGGTTTAGAGGAAGGTGAGTATTCTGTATTACATAGCCTCAGAACCTTATGACACTAGGAGAATGTGGGTGTCAGATGTAGTAGTCACACCCTCCCAACATTAACATCATGAATCCTTAAACAGATATCCTGTCTATTGTCTGTCTGTTATTAGCAGACAAGATGCTATTTCCTTTTTGTCAACTAAGCATATTCCTTTTGACTTGATACCCGCTGGCGGACCCTCCCTGATCTTACCTCTAGATTATTACCTTACCATTGCAACAGTATGTCTACAAAGTCTACGCCTGCCCTGTATTACTATCACACTTGATCACCAATCAATCAGAACAATTATTAAACCCAAATTTATATTATAGCCAAGCGTGACAGCAGGTTCCAGGCTATCAAACACCAATCAAACCATATAAAACCTTGGCTAATAAATACCTTAGACTTTGAAACATCGATGAAGGATGCTTTGAACCCTAAAACTTTTAGTAGTATCTTGTTTTAATTTGTATTTTTTAGCCAGAGAAATGACACGAGGAAAGTTCCTCAATATCTTACAGAGGCCACGTCAGGGTCTCGGAGGCTGATCACTATCTTATATGCCGCTGAGTGATAGCATATGGTGCCTCAGTAGGAGATTTGATGTCTTCGCTGCAACATTGATAACTCCCTATCTATTTATGGAAGTTAGTGCTCAGGATGCTTCATTTATCTTTTAGATATTTCGTGGTGATTTGAAAATATCTGCAACACTCCTCATAATATGTAAATATTCTCTCAAAATGAATATGGTTTAGTCCTTAAGACTTCACCGCGCTGCAGACACCCACATTTAAAAAATTTTATGTCACCTAAGTGTGTACATATTTATTTACAGTGTACTGTATTGTCCAGATTGATGAAAACTATAATATTCTCTAATTTGGCGGCAGCCTCACCTAACGGATGACATTATGTAAATAATCTCCGTGACGATTTTACGAGAAAACTTTTCTGTACATAATTATTTGTAGTAAAAGTAAGTTTATAATATAATTCAGAGTAAATATCAATAACCTGTAGTAATTGTGAAGGTACAAAAATGCCTGAAGAGTGTTACGCCACATTCCCATTTATGGTTTTGATATGTTGTTAACTTCCGTTATTCGTTAGTTATAAATCAGTTTGCTGCGATCAAGTTTTGAAAATTTAAACTGTTATATCAATGAGAGGTAGTTCATTGGTTATATGTACTGGAATGAAATTCAATGGATTATGGAGCTTGAAACCACAAAATATCTTATAATACTTATAATATATCTCATAACACAAACTTAGAGCACAAATGTTATGAGTACCTTTCCTGAATGCATCAATTACAGATTTCACAGATCGCCTTCAGATTTCATGTATAATGCAGCTGTGCGATCCTTGCAATGGATTTAATCTTTCGATGCATGTTTTAATTAGAGTTGTCTTCTCTATGTTTAGGAGAAGACAAGATATCTTTTAACTTTTTCGCTCTAGAGACTTGTCCTGAATTCCCTAATCTCATCAGGGGGTTTGAGAGTCTTAGGTATAATAGTAATCATCAACTATTCTTCAGACTGGACTCCTTGATCTTATGGTAATCCCGAATTTAAACAATGAGGTTCTAGTGAACTCCTCAGTCTGTGTTGGTGTTTCTCAGCCTATTAATGAATAATCTTGGTGACAAGGTTGTTTGGTAAACCCGGATTCTAAGCGGGCGCAGCAGGAATGATATGAATTTTCTCTAGTTCCTTGGTTGGTTTATAATGACGTCAACAAGCCTCATATATTTTAATCTTATAATCCAAACTCGTAGCTCCGGCAGACATGAAACATTTTCTCTTCCCAATTATCACCGCCACGCTATCAGTGGAGATTTATAGTTTCCTCTGATCCTCACCATCCCTCACCTCATGTATGGTCCCATCTAAATATCTCATAGTCAATAAATCCTGGTTTGTTTTGGTTTTTCTCTTTCCAACCGTAAACTGGTGATCAAAGCGATCCTCGCCAACTCTCTGGCGGTTTTTGATTAATGTAAGCTGTACTTCTTGTCATGCTCGTAGATTTTCTCTTTATACAGGGTATATATAATGGTTACAAAAACCATAGCTACATTACCATGCAATAACTTAACATCCCATAACATTTACCTAGTGTATTATAACTCGGTCTATAGATATAGCTTATGTATCATCATAGCCCAGGTTGGATTTTTAAATGCAAACCAATCTGGAAGATTACCAGATAAGATAATTAATGTCCTCCTTCAGAGCTACATGATTTGTGGCAGTCTGTCTGTGAGGCTATTTGGCACCAGAGTTGCTCTACTTTTATATCTATCAGTAAGGTATTCTTTCTTCTGATTGATGTAAATACCTAACATATTTTTTCGCTGGCTGGTGTCCAAAACTCACCAATCACTCACAAACTATCACATACAGCTTCCGTGTCTTGTTACGACCGAAGGTCAATACGAGAAACTCAGTTTGGTAATCTGAGTTGTGTAAGCATATTCAGAAGGAGAAATGGAAAGTGTGAGGTTTTCTGACTTATTCGCAGGTGAGCACAAGGAATAAACCGTCCAACGCAGTCGTCAGGCAAAATCGTTTGAATGTCAGTGTGGCTGTTGACCTTGGCGAGGAGACCAGTTCCTTTTTATCCCTGTATATGTGGATTATGGTACATCAGACCCTTTTTTTGGACCAGACTACGCGGAGCACAGAGGCTAAGATCTGGCTTAGCCTCTGTTCTGTAGAAAATGTACCATTCAGTTAAATACTTGCTACTATCCTTACACAGGAATTTGTCATCATCAACGTATCAAATAGCAGTTAACATTATCAGGAGAAGCTCTTGCGACCATGCATATCTCCACTTAGTCTTAATTTATCTGCAGCATTCAGAATGCAAATTTGACCTGGTGTTAAAGTTCAAAATTAAAGAGTAAATGATATATACTTTAGGAGTTGTCTGCTTCAAGTCAATACTTCACTTTGGCTCTTTGTGTTCTGATGATCAGCAAATTTAACTGTCCGAGTTTGGGGATGGGTCAGACAATGATTGTCTTTTCCTTATTGCCTGCCTCACACGAGACCACAACTTCCCCCTACTGGAGACGGTGACCTCATAAGCACGAGACTGTAAGCTCCCACTCACATGACCGAGGAGGTTCCACGTGAGATACAAGAGGCCGATGTGGAATGAGAGTGGATAACGAGTGAGTCTTTCCACCACCGGATCTCCTTATTTAGACCTCCTTTAGCTCAAAGTACACATGAAGTCTTGGTAAACAATCTAAAGAATTTGTGAGTTCAGCCCAATAAAATAGTAATCAGTCCCCTTATTAGACTTTCCACACCCTGACTGTTCCTTGTTTGTTTGATGTTATTCTTATTTTTAGCTCTTTTTGACCGGTTACCCAATTCCATGAGTCAACAAAAATAGAATATAGTCCCCAATTACTCATGGGTACAGTCTGTGGCTGCGTGTTGCAAGATATGATGCCAGGTATTTGTGCTATCAGCTGTCAGGGTACAAAGCAGCATCGTTTTATAGCGAGCAGTCTGTTATTTTTGGAGGTAGCGTCCGCCGCTGCTTTTAATTTAGAATTAAAATCTTTGTTTGATTGATTCCAAATGAGGTTTTTAAGATCTTGTCAAAACACAATAGTATGTTGTCACCCGGTGACATAGACATGCTCTAAGCTCAGTCTGTGCTCAGTGATCTCAATGTCAGACGGTGGCTAGAGTGTGTTTCATGTTTTTTGTAGATTGGTCTCCTAAATGAGGGTCAGGGTCCAGTGGTATTCATGCAGCGAGCACCTCAAGTGATGGATTCAGACTTTCAGCTTGGGGGAGAGATATTGTTGTGCATTTTCAACCCAAGTGCAGAAAATAAAATGCTGTGATTTTATCCTGTGCTAAAACAGCAAAATGTCATTCATGTGATGGCTTCACAGCTACTATAATCAAACACCCATTTAGAGATATGTGAAGGAGGAAGGATAAATCTGTACTTCAAGACCTAGACCCCTCCTCCCTCGAGAGCTCCTATCATCCACTAAGCACGTCGATCACACATGTGTAGGCCTAATAGTGCTAAAGGCCTCTCATACATTTGCTGTGCACTAAGTCTGTGTATTAATGTTACTGGGATTTTTATTAAGATTTATGAATAAAAGTTTTCTTGAGCGGGCAAAGGCTGGAGGAAATTTAACTTTACAATACAATGTTAGTAAGGGAGAAAAAAAAACCTGACTAATGTGGACAGTTCAACGTTAGTTAAAATGAGAAAAAAACCTGTTTAATGTTTAATATTAGTAATAGAAGTGAAAAAATAACCTTCAATACAATGTTAGTAGCGGCAGGAAAAACCTGTCGAACATGTGCAACTCAATAACGTCATTATCTTGTTATAGTGACCTTAGGAAATCCCAATGTAAGAGTTCAGAAAATTTTCCTAGCTCATATGTGTGTTGAAAAAAAAATTTGCACATGTGTGTTATTAAAAAAACTTGTTTAAAATAATTTATTTTAATATCATCTGTTTTGAGCTGATCAGTTTCGTATTCCAATCTGCTTGCTAATTACATGCAGAGTTAAACTCTGTCTTTGAATAGCATGCCTTATGCCAGTAAGACCATAAGCTTCTCTTTATTAGGGATGTTTTAGGATGAGTTAATTGCCCCCATCCCAAACTCCCAAATGCCACCGATATTGAATTAGTGACACTGACAGTGCAAACTTCTGTTCTCTCCGGTATATTCGAGCAGGGTGTCTAAATCTGCTTACTGAGATCAAACTGAAGAGAAATTCTTCCTTTTTCCATTTTTTTGCTATGAGTTCACAGAATAACACACGGAAACAGCAGGTAGACCACACATATAGAAAGAGAGAGCAGGTATCTAACCACAATAAACTTACTCAGTGATGACCTTGTGTCATTACTGAATGAAACCAGCGGCTAATTCTCCATTTCTAATGTAAATAGGAATGGAGCAATCCGATTGGCCACTTAGTTGAATGGTAAATATTAAATAATACAAAGGTCATCAAATCAGAGCTTGATTTGTTCTGTCGAGGTGATGATGATAACTGTCACATCTGTGAGTATAAATTTAGGACACTCTCCCCAAGAGCTTAGTTATCCCTGAGCATCTGAAAGAGCAGTTCTACAGCACAACTGAGCTAAACATACATCGTCTGATTATTCTAGTGTGAAGAATCGCAATCTTCAGTAACACTTTATTTCTCACTCGTAAACGTTGACATTTCAAAGCTTTTTAAGTTTTTTCATAAACATGGTGAGCACTGAGTCACACGGGGTTGTGCTTAACTATCCAAACATGACCGAGTACATGACGAGTACGGAGATCATCTCACGTCATATCGAGGCTACCACCTCACACTTAGAGAACACTGAGGCTAAAGCACTCCGCCGACTTCTCTACTATATATTTCACGGCATTGTGGGATTGCTCATCGTTCTTTTTAACGGTATCGTAATCTTTGCCTACGCAAGGCGAGAGAAGATTCGTCAAAACATCTCGATAGTTATGATGAACATGTTTATATTTTGTTTCATTCATGGATTCATCGTAGGGATTGTCTGGCCTTTGCAGAGAGTATACAGATACTCTATGGGTGACACTTTGTGTGTACTAAGTACACTACTAATGGACTTTGCTGATAACTATATACTCATACTACTACCTGTACTGTCTATAGAGAGACTGATCACAGTAAGATATCCTCACCTGTCAAAGAGAAAGCACCGACTATTTAGTGTCATATCTATAATCATAGCACTGCTAGTCACTGTATGCTATGCCTGGCTACCTCTCGTACCAGCCCTCAATATACGTATGGCCGATAAAGTCACTCATGATAATAAAGGTAAGGAACTAAGTCTATAGTCACCCTTGTACTTCTCCCCCTCCCCCACCCCCCCCCCCCGCCCTCCCATACGTTAGTACATAATTACTAGCCCTTGCATCTGTATTTTCATATTGATTTTCATTTTTCAACACAAATCAAAATTATAATTTGAATCCACAATAAAGATAAACGATAAATATAAAAGTAGCTAATATTTAATTTCTAGTAACATTTGTGTCCTTGTGGTTGCCAAAATATATAAAACTTTCATTGTCAGTTGTATCTCAGAACAATAACATCATCATTTTCTTGTACTTGTTGCTAGGATGGCAGGATAAGGTTGAGATCAAGGCAGAAAAATATTAGCTGCAATGATATTTGATGATGATGATTTTGGGTGAAATTTTGGGCGGGAACAAAAAATATTGTGTGTCAAAGTCCAGGTTTATCACTGAGCAATAGTGTAAAAATAAGGGAGTATTAGGCCACAGTTTAATCAACGATGTGACCAGCTAATGTGATAGTGAGTAGGGCAATGACCTGACAGGTGTACCGACATTATAACTGGTATTGTGGATTTGCTTTTACTTCCCGCCGTGGTAGACAATCCAGGCAACTGCCCATGCTCAAGAAAATATTTTTTTAATTGATGCAAGAATTTTGTTTTAGAATCAAAATTTATTTCTTTTTGCACTTTATTACTATGAACATTTAAAATAGGAAACACATAATTTCAAAGTCAAAGACTTCAAACTTGAAGCGCCTTGCATTCAATTTAAGAAAAAAATTCCACTTTTGATAAATATGACAAACATCGTTGCTGATAGCATGCTGTTAAATTCCCATGGTCGCTTATCCCCTCTGATAATCATGGAGCCTCACCAGCCACTAATGGCCCTGTGGTATCTGTGGTATCTGTTAACCTATCAGTTAATTGATTACACACAAGCATGTTACCTCTGCGGCTTGTACTGAATGGGTTTTGTGCACTCCTTTAAACTTGTTGACAACCGTAAAATTAGCATTTTCTCAGATAATTTTGTTAAGATAATAACTGAGGATGTGTGAATTTCAACTTACTCTTGAATGCCTCTCAACCAATAGTTGGTGACACAAATAAATTATTTTGGCTAACTTACATTTTTCTTGTAATTTTCAGAGAGACAGGAATACCTGACCAGATTCTACGCCCACTACACATGTCACAATAAGCTGAATAAGAAGAACGAACTCGAACCTGTGTTTAATATTCTAGTCGGATCGATATGCGTGCTGACTGTAATCTCAGTCTATGTCATCATGTACTTTATGCTCAGGTAAGGAAGAGTCCACAGCTCTTATATCTATACAGTCTGTTATTAGTTGGGACTGTTTTGTGGCTCAATCCGATCGCTTCAAAGCCAAACACTAAATATCGGCGGTACAAAATAAATGGTTAGCTTTGAATCTTTGATAATATCAGTTATTTTCGTGATATTATCTCTCACTGCACAGCTACATATATGTTTTGTGTTATCAGGTTTATTTCTTAAATCCTCACGAAACTAGTTTAAACATTCAAACTGTGCCGGGATAGCTGGCATTTCATCATCAACCATTATCCCAGGAGAAGGTGGCTGATAATGAAATGCCACTACCAGCTCTCCCGGCACAATCCCAAAACATATCATTTGACAAGCTATGAGATGAAGGTGAAATACATTCATTCGTTGTGCAGGAAAACCTGCAGTCTATTCCTTTCCGCTGCGCTGCGACAAAATTAATGGAAAATTGATGAAGATAAGGTGTTTTCTATCAGATTTTAATTGGCTTGTATTGGCGTGGGCAGAAAACCTGAGAGAGAACATAATAACACGATCTGTACTATTATCATCTAACATAACATACCATCATAACACACCGTCTCTACGTTTAGATCTATCACTCAGATAACTTCTCAAAAAATTCCTCGGCAAAAAATGTGATTTATTCCCTTATTTGAAATGAAAACAAATGATGATGACTGTTGTTCGGTTAATGCATTCAGAAATACTCCGTAACAACACTGTCAGACGCTCTGAGAGTGATCGTATGTTTTGATTTCAAATTTTTAAGCAGTGTACTTAGAATATCTTTATAGTAATGAGGCTAATGCTTGCACAGTGTAGAAGTTTTTTGCAGCTTCTGTCTGTGTTGAGGTGACAATGTTTTGACATCAAACAACCATAAGTCAGCAAACTGCAGAGAATCTATTGTTATCTTATCTATCAATCTTTGGATCCTGTCTCTCTGGCAGCATCAGACTGAACTTATAAATTCCTGACAGATAAATTCTCACACATATGTAGCTATGTGTGAACACCACTTACCTGAGCCAACATAACATTAACCGCATACTTACACCAAAGTATGCAACACAGGAAAACCTGAGCCAATCATAACTATATAGATCAAAGTGCATCTCCTAATAATGGAAAAGGCAAAAACTGTACAGATTAATTTGTAATCACACAACCAGGAATAAGCCAATTAAGAATAACATTTCAAATAAAACTTACATAACATTGGTGATCTCCTAACATGCTTCCACAATGGTAACACTTGTAGAAGATTGCTTATAACTTCATACAGGCTGATAACCTAACCCCTCTCTACCTGTTAGGATCGCGTATATAAGGTGGTTCGTAAATCATCTTCTCCCAGTGTCCTCAAAAAAGATTTGACCACATGATGATAATAGGCCCATTCTAACGGTTTCATTTTTCTCTTACTTACAGCTCACGATTATCCGCTTACGCTAACATGGCCGACAATAGGAAGGAGCAGCTGAGGCGAGCCGCTCTCTCTGTTATGTTATTAGCCTTGACCTTTGTGTGTACTATCCTGCCTTATGGTATCACAATACAGATTGCTGCCTTCTGTGAGACTGATGTAAGTATATAGATTCATTTGTTTTGATAACATAGTCAATGACATATCACAATGATGGTGTTGTAATGTCTCTGTTGTATAAAATCTTAATGCTAACCAGTATAAAACTATTTAGAATAATGCCAGTCCTAACTTTTGGTAAGAGTGTTGCAATCTTCGGCATGAATAACAGTCATTTAAAATATGCTCATCCCAGTTTGCATAGTTTGTGGCTAAAATACGAATAAAATATGTTATATGGTAATATAATAAGTCAATAGTCAGTATGGCTAACATGCCGAAGAAAAGATATATACATATACATAATTCTTGGCTGCTACAATGCGTTGGTTAGATTCATCTTTCTCCTTGTTGGTATGAGCTCATTTTCTGTAGGTACTTAATTTTATTAATTATGTACTTTTTACCTTTTATCCATGATGAAATCATTGCTCCAACCATAGCATCATCAAATACCTGTCAACCATAGCATCATCAAATACCTGTCAAATTTGATGGATATAATAATATCGGAATAAACGACAGTCGACAGTCCAATTTTTTGTAATGCTAATCAGTTATTATTATTATACTGTTTTTCTAAACAGTATCAAAAACATTTCTTCAGCATAACGGTCTCTCTGCAAAAAAACACTCTGTCAAAAGTTATTCTGACGAAACTGAGGTTCTTAACCTGATAAATGATGATAAATTGAGTTTTAATACTGTCATAACTCGTGTCAAAAATGAGTCTGATAAAAAAAGGAATTATTGTAAAAAAATCGTTTTTTTTTTTATAATCCATCAATGTTTGCGAGAGTTAACCGGAGCAGAGTTAACCGGAGCAGAGTTAACCGGAGCAGAGTTAACCGGAGCAGAGTTAACCGGAGCAGAGTGGAACAGTTGGTGAATTGTTATTGTTATCGCTATTATATTATCATTATTTTATTTCTATTACAGACAACTAATAAATCGAGCAGCTTATGCGTCAACACTACACTAGAGCTGAGGTTCATGTTTAGTATACTGGCTCATATGGGGAACCTGCTAGCACCTCTACTCTTCATTCTCCTCAATGTCAATCTGAGACAGTCACTCATCGCATTCCTCAGGTCTGGTATACAGAAGAGTGCTCCAGAGAATAGCAGAGAGATTATATTAGATGAGATGACAGTAGGTACGACAACTATGACAACGCCTGCAGATGCTGGTTATAATAATGACGCTATGAAATACTGAACTGTATATAGAGGTGTCAGCTCAATGTTAACCTGTCAGACAGTCTAACAATGAAATGACAGTGAGCTCAAACTGTGATTGGTTATTGAGACAGCAGATTATAAATGGAGTCTTTGTAAGGACACAGACATATAACCTTTAAAGATTGACGCTGTATGTCATGCATAGTTATAGTTATGTAGTTATTTATTGCTCTGTATTCTATACCTTGTGTAGCTCATTTGTAATAAGTCTGAGACACTCAGACATCTCTCACTGTTAAAGTCTGAGCCGCACAGACATATCTCACTTTAAGATGAGAAATCTAGACATTTATGACAGCAGGCTCTTGTTGCACCATAGTATATAAAGTCAAAAGGCTGTAGCTTTCTCTTTTTGGTAATGTTGTATTTTCTGCTAACCTGCAGTCGTATAATGAAAAAGAGGGAGCTTTTTCAGATATCAGCACTTATACGTTTTAGTATTGCGCATAACTGACACTCCTCTTTTTTGTATGCACAACAATATTGTCCTAATTTTTCACCTTAGAATTTGTTGTACAGTTTTATTTTTATCGTTGTTCTTCATGGTGTACAGGAAAGAAAATAAAAAATTACCCATCATCATTGCAAATGTCATTTATCATAGTGTTCTTCCTGTTGCACATCTCATAACATCAAAAGAGTTTTTTAAAAGTAATTGACTTACTGCAATAGTGTCACAACGCATTAATAGCATTAATGGCGCATTGTTATGATGGTAGAGAGCCAATATACATGGAGATTGCCATAAAAATTCTTTCACACAAAGCTATCGATACCATAAAATGAACATTTCACTCATGAAAAAAGATTGAACTATCTTTTAGCAGCCAAATTTATGAGCATGCTTCATAAACTATTTGTTTATTGCCAAAATACATTTTTCACTTTGCATAAAAATTGAAAACACATGAGATCTATGTGGTTGCTGCCGCAGCACGGTTTGAGCTCTTCAACTAGATCTGCAGTGAAGATGTGGGCTGAGGACATCTGCACTTACACTAGAGCCCTAAACATTCTAGACTTAATCAGGTCCAGCAGTTTGAGAAAAACTGCCTTGTTGATGATGCAATTAATGACAAAGTGCGGTATGGGAAATGATTCCCACCGCCCCTACCCAACTATTCAACTGCTACATCAATAGTAAAACCCTGGGCTGGGCTGGGAATTTTAATTTAAACCACAACTTTGCACTTTAAGATTTAAAGAGACTGGATTCTTAACCTTGTCAAATATAAAGTTGTACAGAGTACTTTTATTGACAATGTTTTATTCATCAATTACATTCAATCTGTACATACATGATTATATCACATATTATATATTGCATATATAAATTTGGTAATTCTTGTATATATAACGTTCCATGAAGATGATTTGGAGACCTTATAATACATAGAAATCGATTTGAATGCAGTTTTTGCTAATGCTGGGTAGGTATGTACAAGTAAGTGGGACGGTGTTGTTGTAGCAACTTCCGTACTCTGCAAGCAAATTCCCTTAGTATATCACTCATCATACGGCTTGTTCTGGTTTTATGGCATTGGATGATTCTGAGCGGTGCAACCCTACAGGTATACCTTCTAGAAAGAGAAGGCCATTTACTCTTAGTCATCGTAGATAACTTTAGTCATAATCAGTGATACGGCCTTGAAAATATTGTTGCCAAGGTACAGCCTGATGCAATGTCAATCAACACCATGATAGTCGGATAGTTGGCCAACACTTTCAGCTATTTGATCCAGTTATTCTTTTGCTCAGTTTACGCCGTATTACTGATTTTGATATATAAGCAGATGGCAAAAAATTGAACCACATAATCTTAAAACAACAATATTGCCTCCTAATAAGGCTGTGCTCCGTATTTATCGATACTTGTGTATATAAAATCCTCACAGCATGTTTCAAGGAAGCTTATTTGTTTTCATAAATGTTACACACAACTCATAATATTGTTTCTAGCAGCTATATATAGTAAATTGTTAGATATAGGATGGAAAGACTATAGCTTGGCTCTATAAGAGTCAACTGCAGGCCAATTATATAACATTGAGTAAGAGTTACGCCACCAAATACCATAGTATCATCGTAATAGCCACCGGTTCGAAAGCAGGGGCGTTTATTGCTGGTTGCATCGCTCACTATTACCCTCCCCCAACAAAATCAGCTGTGACTATGGAGCTATGATAACAAGGATGTAAGATAATATTGGTGGTGGAAGCAAAGTCAGCACTTGCAGCGACCAGTTTCTGTTACTATGGAGTGATGTAATCTGCTGTTTTAGGCATTGGTCATATATCACATAATAATAATAAGCAACACTGCGCTACTATTAGGACAGTCAAGCTATGGAATCTCATAACTAGGGGGGCATCGGACGGGGCAGGGGATGGCGGCATAAGTCTGGGGGGGGATGCGGGCTTAGACTACATAACTGACTGTTTCACATATGGTAGGGCCCAAGATTAAGTTGATGTTGATCTGTTCTTGGTCTGAGTTGATTTATTGGTCCCTTCCCAGATATCTCAGCTACTAAACAATACAACAGTTAATAAGTTAGTCATCAGTTAGAAAGCTGAAATAATCAGCTCATCAGAATGCGCTACAACAGCATATGAGAACTAAGTTTTCCACATAGTATCATTAAAACCTCGCGATGTGCCGATACAAATTTAATCTTAGTAAAGGTACATGACACTATTCCTCAGCTAATGCTGGTAGCGGGCTCCATATTGTGATTCGGATAATTTAAAAGAGTCGGGTTTTTCTAACCAGAAATCAGGGTGGGTATGGAATCCTCATGCTAAGTATTTTTCCTGGTTTGGCAAGGGCAGAGGGATTCTGTCTCTATAACAAAGAGCAACCAAAACATTAATTAAACTGGTCTAATCCTCCACTTAGTAAATCTTTATCACAACCCATTAAACAAACAATAAAGTCTCCACTAAAGATTATCTAAATAAAAGGAATGTGCTAATACAATTTAAACTCTGTGAAGACAAACCACATGAAAGAAATTTCTAAATTTTAATCTTATTCAACAGTACTTAATGTCTCAATGGGGAGCATGAAGTATTTTTTATGTCAACCTGATGTATAATCTTGGATTTTTTTGTGAATAATTATCAAGTATTGCAAAATCTAGGGGCGAAACTTAATTGTGCAATGTGGCTGTCACTTCAATATTGGTATAAAGAATCCTTTTGGTTGTATAAGAAAGACTTTGGCCAGGAGCCAATAATATACTAGTTCATTTCATTCGTGCACCTGGCTGTAGCCACTAAGCAAAACCACTGTGGTAGCACCAATGGTTTAGTTCATTGGTAACACTGTGTATGTTTCATTGCTGGTACTGGGCTTTTATTCTAATCTTGTCAAATTGTTTCTGTGATTCAGGCATGAAAAAAGGGCCAGAGTTATCTTGTCGCACTTCAAGAAGTAGACAACCCAGTACTTTTTGATCCTGGAGCCATTAGGCGCTATAAGTTAAGATGTGTTTTGGTTTCTCTGAACTTCCACACCAATTATCAAAGTAGTGTGATCAAATCTATTGTCACAAACATAGTCATAGTTGTCGCACGCACTGTAATCTCATCTAAAATGATCTCTCTGCTCTTCTCTGCAGCACTCTTCTGTATACCAGATCAGGTATCCCATTGTGAGCCAGAATACTAAACATACACCTCAGTTCTTGAGTAGTTTTGGCACGGAGGCTGCTTGATCTATTTTGTGGTCTGTAATAGACATAAAGGTCTGGGAAGCCTGGAAGGTCCTAAATCAAAAGATTCTGCTCAGAACAATTACAGAAAGTTACGGATTCGACCCATTTTTTTAATCCTCTTACAAACAAAGTTGATAGTTCACTATAATCTTTTTTCATCAGAGTAATTTTGACAAGGCATGATATTTTTGTGAGGGGGTTAGGAATTTTGATACTGTGTCATAATTAACTGACACAGAATAACATATCAAAATGTGAAGTGGCACAAAAATGTGATAATCCCTCCTAAGTGATTTCTCATACCATAATATAATGATCAAATAAATGCTCCACTTAATCTTTTAGTTAGGTAACATGATGGTCCGATTATTGTGGCGTGTTTTGGAGATAAAAATCATGTTTTTAACATGAAATTGACTATTAGCAGAAGGTAACGATCGATCGTAATGATGGTCCGATTATTGTGGCGTGTTTTGGAGATAAAAATCATGTTTGTAACATGAAATTGACTATCAGCAGAAAATCTGAACATATATAATATTATGAATAATAATTAAGTAACGCAGATAAATCAAATCCTTGCGGCCAAGTATATATATATTTATTTAGGCTTTCTAAATGTTTAATGTTTAAGTCAAAGTTGAAACTAAAAATAACTTGTTGACATCACATACAGTTACATTGGTGTATGCATATGTACATGCATAAAAAAAAGTCAAATATAGATATAATATATACATCTACTTTATATTCTCTGCTATCCTATCAACACAACATGTTGTATATACATACATCAGTATCTTTACATCTTAAAATGCTCTGGAGTCTCGGGCAGAGAAGAAGGAGCTTGCAGAAGATATACAGAAGTAGCTTACAGATCCTCACCTTGTGTTACTATGAGCTCTGCTCTCGATGAGTTTTGTGGCTCTGTCGCTGCAGGATGTTATGTAAGTTTTATTTGTTATGAGAAGCATATTTATTTTCTCATTCCTCACTCTGTGGTTACAGATTAATTATCACAGTTTTTGCCCTGTCCACTATTTGGAGACAGTTTTTTTGTACTTTGATCCTTATGGTTATGATTGGCTTAGCTATGAATCCTTCATACTTTGGTGCAAGTATGTGGTTGATATTGGCTCAGCGATCAGGTGAGAAATGTTCACACACAGGTACAAGTGAGCGAGCTTTTACCTGTCAGGAATTTATAAGTTCAGTCTGATGCTGCCAGAGAGACAGGATCCAAAGATTAATAGATAAGATAACAATAGATTCTCTGCAGTTTGCTGACTTGTGGTTGTTGGGAATCAAAACATTGTCACCTCAACGCAGACAGAAGCAGCATAAAATACCTCCTCTGTGCCAAAGTCAGCCTCATTCCTATTCAGATATCTTAGGAGTGTTGCCTGAGAATTTTAAATCAAAGCGTACTGCATTCCAAAACTTCAGGTATACTGACGAGTCATCATTGTTGTTTACATACTAAATTGGGGAAGTAAATCATGGTTCTTTTTTTTATAATTCGAGGTGACTAGAGAGATAAATCTAAACTTGGCAACGCTGTGTCATGACGGTATGTCATTTGTTTTACTAATAGTACAGGTAATGTTATTGTGTTCTCTCAGTGGTAGTCCAACCCACACAAAACAACAAAGAGTCATGGCTACAAACCAATCATATCAATAATGTCTGCAGTTGTGAAAAAAAATGCACAATAGATTTCCTCATTTCTAACACCATATTATCAGCTGGGCTATGTGGCCTGCTGACTGATCGTGTCTAACAAATACAAAAGAGTTGGCGGCGAATCAATTCTCGGAAGCAATTAACGCCAAGATCAGAGCGTTCCTGGTGTCAGAAAAAAACCCAGTAGTTGGAAGACTTCTGTTGAAGGCAGTTCTCTAGATTTTCCAAAACTTGTGCGCTGTAGAACTGGCGCTCTTTACAACTGAATCAACACCTACCATTCCAAGTGTTATGACAGTATCCCCCTGTTTTGTCCTGTGCATAAATTTCCTATGAAACTTGTTACAATGTCTGACAAGAGCACTTACAGCTCTCCAAACTTTTCATGCTTCTCCTCAGAGCAACAAGACATTTTGGGGTGGTGACCGCAAGGGGCAGAAAAATAATTCCGCACAAAAATTTCATCTACAGGCTGTTTCTCTAATACCACCCAATTATAATCTGATAGCAAACCGCCTAGCTGTCCATCAAGTTCCCATCAATTTCCCATTAACATTGTCTGAATGGACTAATGGTCTTCTTGAGCACCAAATATCTTATCTCTGTATAAGCTCAGGGCTACCAACTACCTGTCTCTGCTCAAAGGCATCAATTTATCGCAACTTGTCAAATGATAATTTTTAGAGGGATGGAAATATGAGCCTGGCCACACACTACATATAATGCAAATAATAATAATAATAATACATATAAAACAAATTAAACATATATGACCAGAGCTAACCATTGATGTTTTATTGATATATAATTTTCAAGATTTAGGTGTTCGGACAGGAACGGGTGAAGTAAGCTGTGAGGTCAAAATGCTAAACAAGTCTAAACTAGAAATGGACTGCAAAGTGACTAGATCCGTGGACTCTTCCTTACCTAAGGATACAGTACATGAAGACATAGACCGTGATAACAGTCTGCACGCATATCGATCCGACTAGAATATTAAACACTGGTTCGAGTTCGTTCTTCTTATTCAGTTTATTATGACATGTGTAATGGGCGTAGAATCTGGTCAGGTATTCCTGTCTCTCTGAAAATTAAAAGATCAAAGTTATCATAAGATCAGGGAAATTATGGAATGGTGTATTTAATTTATTCAGTGTTTTCAGGAATTTTTAGCCACCATATCACAACTCTCCATTTTCAATCTAGTAATAGAATAGGAAAACTGTTGTCTTGCATCATCCATGATATCTATTGAAGCTTACAATGTCTTTTTTTTATTCTGGACTTGGATATCCGAATGGCCACAATATATGTACAGAATGTACAGGATGCGGACATGTGGAATGCGTAATGTTTGCGGCTTGTATCCGGGTGAGGGGTTGTCTGGGATGGTGAGGAGTTGCCATTCCCCTCAATGAGCCGAACGTGCGTTCCTGAATAAAGTCACATTCGCCAGAAAAATGAACTCTGATCCTTTCAGCAACAAACGTTTGCTCTAAAGAGTTAAATAGGTAAAAAAGTTATTGTAAGTTATGGTTTGTCACAATTTTAGGCGAGTGCACATAAACCATTAACCTGAGCCACAAATGTTACACAAATGTTTATGTGTGATTAATTAACTGTTAGACGAGGACCCATAACTCTGACATATGATCATCACCTGAAGGCATGATTATTATGCGAGTTTAAAAGCTATCTAAGGTCCAAAAATACAACTACACGGTACTACTATACATGTGACCAGAGACTATAAATATTCATGATCTTTGCTAGTATCTGTCCATCTTTGCGTGAATTCCAGGAATTTGAGAAGACAAAGGTAGCCGAGATGTTTGTGTTATATTTGTGATATATTTTGAGTTAAGACAGGGACATTAGTGGGAGACAAGGGCCCATAACAATCAGAGAAGTGAATCATTTATGAGAATTTGAAAGCTTGCTATCGGCAACAAAACCTGGAAATCAAGTGTTTTTTTGCAATCTGAAACCATAGCCATATGTGGAAAGAACACAAAAACAAGGATTCATAAATTGGTCAAGCCACGAGGGTAACACAACTATTTGTATGAAATCAGTTGATTTAATATTTATACTAGGAGTTACAACAGGGGCATTAGTGACCATAACATAATTCTAAGCTCTCGATCATAATTCTTATCTCAGTAAATGCGTTATCAGGATCCAAAATTATTGCCATAGAGGATTTATTATCTCCCCCAGTATGAAACTCAGGGAGTCTAGATTTTTACACTAAGTAAACATGTTATGATCAAGTCCAGGATGTAAGATAGAACAGGATACTTCTCTCTGTTGTTAATATTGGGACACAATTTGAGTTTTTGCGTTGGAATGAGCTAATGCTATGAATTTGTTAGTTCCATTTCTAAAAGTCCTCTCTATTCTGGTGGTCAATGATATTTTGGATTGCAAGTCAGCGTATACTCAAGCAGCTGATCGCAGATGCGAATAAGAATAATGCCAAGCATGTACTACGTTAGCCTGTCTTGACAAACTTTGTTTGCCCCTCCCCCCCCCACCGAACAAAGCTTGTCAAGACAGGCTAGTACTACGTAGACTAGGACGTCCTGGGGGGGGGGGGAGGGGGAGCTTTTGGACTACCTATGAGTGAAGTGGGTAAGTGTTTTTACTTTTCCGCTGACTAATGGAATTTTGTAACTGGTCAACAACAAGCGCAAAGTACAGATTTCACAAAATAAAAACATTCAGTGTAATCAGTGGAACAGACAGCGTGTCTATTTATGGAAGTGAGATTAATACATTATTGGGAAGAACTCTCAAACTCTGAGTTTGTACACTCCACCTCGGCCATCTCACTCTGACAAGATACTGTGTGGTACCAATGACTTACTCTACAGGCAGAAAGTTCTCATAGGAATCATGATTAAACTATTTAATTAAAATTCAGAGATTATAATCTAAACTCATCAGGTTTGTCAACTTCTGAATCTGCAATAAATATATAATATATTAAAGGGTCAGTTCCATTAGAAAAGTGAATATATTATCCCAGTAAATCGATTATTGTGAGTTCAAGGGGCATATAAAATTAATGAAAAAAAAAATGTGGAAAATAGCATTTTAGTTTTTTTAAAATATATTAGCAAGGATCATAGCGTATCATAGTGGTCAGGTGGAGGCAATAAATCACTATGATCCACTATGATCCTAATTTTCAGACTTTGCAGCAGTTTTATTGCAATTGGGTTCACAGGCTGTTTTATTTCATATGCCCTAATAACATTTCAGCCTGAGATCTAGAAAACCATACCAAACATGGCCTAGTAGTTGATTTGTTTTCCTTGAAAAACTGGAATCACAAATATTCAATTATATTGAAGCCAGGTCCGTTTTATGTACACATCTTATGGAATTCTTTGACTCTTAAAGTGACAGTTCTATTAGAAAAGTGGATATATTATTCCAGTAAATCGAATATTGTGAGTTCATAGGGCAAATAAAAATAATAATAAAATGAAAATTGTGGAAAATAGCATTTTAATTTTTTTTAATATTTTAGCAGGGAACATAGTGGTCAGGGAGAGGCAATTAATCACTATGGTCCCAATTTTCAGACTTTGCAGCAGTTTTACTGCAACTAGGATCACAAGTCTCTATGATACTCAATTATCTGTCAATGACCCTCAGCCAAAGCCAAACATGGCAGTTTGGTGTTTTAGTTTTTGGTGAAGTTTTGGACAGAAGCCAGAGGGGCAAAGATGTTCGGTATGCACATCAATCAGAGGAAAGAATACCCTATTAAGAAAAATAAAAGTGGAGCAAATCTGTTGCCAAATAGCCTCACAGCAGAGACAGACAGACAGACATTAAGATACATGTCACGTAGCTCTGGGGGAGGAGTAGAGTAGGTGGTCTCTAATCTCATGTGATAATCTTCTATTAGTCTCATCAATAAGTACAATAAGAGTAACGCAAGTACAGAAGCCTCCTAACATAATCTGTAGACCGACTTAAGATATGCTAGGTATATGATATGGTATATGATATGGTATTTGCACTGATATATATATATTCATATCAATGGGTATATGTTATGGTATATGATATGGTCTATGATATGGTATATGCACTGATATATATATATATTCATATCAATGGGTATATGTTATGGTATATGATATGGTCTATGATATGGTATATGATATGGTATATGATATGCTAGGTATATGATATGGTATATGATATGGTATATGATATGGTATATGATATGGTATATGATATGGTATATGATATGGTCTATGATATGGTATATGATGCTTGGTATATGATATGCTAGGTATATGATATGCTAGGTATATGATATGCTAGGTATATATATATATCTCATGGTATGTGCAGGACTGCAGGTACACAGGTAAACATAAGATTTATGGGCATGACAAGCAATATTCACTCTCACATAAATCATCTCGATTAAATCAAAACAGTCAGAGAGATTTCATGGAAGTCTTTGATCAAAACCAATAAGTTTTATGGTTGAGAAGAGAAAAACCAAAACAAACCAGATTTTTAACGTTAATTAGATATTTTTATCATGCCATACATAAGATGATGCAACGTTTCTTTGAGACCGATAAGGGGTAGATCCGGCTCCACCTCCTCTTCTAACTCAATTGCTGCACTCTCTATCTCTCTTTTTAATTTTGCTGTTCAAGCATAGATGGATATGATATTAGGCCATGCATACAGATATCATATATGAATACTTCTTTGCTCACACAAAATGCCAGCGTTTTGTTCAGAATAACTCCCTGTTCACCTTTGTCCTTCGATCCTCACCTGGTATGTGAGAATGTACTCTTCACAGGAACAGGATGCACTGATAATTGCAGAATTCTTCTAGTCAAGACTATAAATCTCCATAGTCGAGTTCTCTGGTTATGATTAACGACACAGATCTGCAGGAATGAGAGAGATGACATTGCAATATTACTAAAATATGTGTGGCTGAAAGACGTCATTGGAAGTCGACGATGATGAATCTTTTCCCACTGTCTACCTTACAATAGTGCCTTAAAGTCAATCAATTACTTAAAAACAAAAAACTAAACCAAAAGAATAAATTGGATATATATTTTGCCATAGTTGCTTATTTACATATCAGCCTTAGAGAATGACATACATGCAGGAGACATCATATATTGGTATATCATCCATTCTATAATCTAAAGTTGATCACTCTGTGAGGTGTCGCACATATATAATCCCCTCACCACACACAATCATATCTCAGATATCTCCGGCAGTATAACAACAGTAGAGCATCACATCGGTGTTATATTTTATTTATTGAGGTTTTCTAAAAGTTTATAATTAAAGCAAATTAAAAATAACTTGTTGACCTCACACACATTAACATAGATACAAAAAATGACTCGAATAAAAAGATATAAGTGGTAGGGTGTTACATACTTTATAGTGAGTAGGATAATGAAAGCATGGTATCATAAATTGCGTGAATAAGATGAAAAAAGATATATATTAGGTTATGGACAGAATAAAGCAGTCAATCAGAGTGTGAAAATATGCATTGTTGCAAATTTTGAAAGCTGTTCTGATCCGAAAGTATCCCCCTGACCCCATTGGCTGTAAATTTCAAAGGTAGAATCACGTTCTTGTCAGGGTTATCCTGACACACTTAAACAAGTGGACAACTCCAAATTATCCTGTAATTCTATCATTATAGACAGGGAGCACTGGAGCACTGGAGAGATATCTAAACCTTTCTGAAAGCATGTGATGCCGTGCGGAAAAATTCGGTTCTAGTGATATGAACTTATTTTAGAACTGTACTTCTGTTTGTATGTGATACTTATATAATAGGGATGACTTGATAATTTAACACTATCAGTGATTATGAGGGATTGACTGTACATTTCAGCAGGTTCTCCTTACCACCCTATCCATCCTATGGTGGACTAAGCAAACAACCAAGGGAAAATGACATAGTTCAGCTTCCAGAAATACAATTAAATCTTGAAATCACATTATTGAGCAACCATAATTAGTCACACCTGGAATCAAACAAACAATCATAGATATAAAACAGTTTTTATACCTCTGGTAACAATTAGAAAAATAGTTATAGATCTCCAAAAGACTGTATTCATTGCTCAAGACCACCACCAATAATCTCTATAGTATAATTGTGGTAAGCCCCATTTCTATCATGTCTGGCTGCTGGCTGTGATTAATCGTAACTCTCATTCTGCACTATAGATATAAATCTGCCTGCCTGTGTTATATTTTGCTAAATGCTGCCGAAGCAATAATATATAACACAACGTAAGACTTACTTACACCTGAATGGATGTGACATTAAGTGCACTGCTGCCTTTCAATCTGACAGATCAATAAGCTGTCAAAATTCAACCAATTAAATCAAATTAACCCTGGCAGCTCATATACAAGTCTATTCATCGGGTCAATTCAATATTATTAGTTTTATAAACAATTAAATTTCAATCATATTATCATTAAGTGAGAATTGTTATTATGAAATATTCTAATTATTAAAATTCGCTGACCATGTAATGTAGGGGTTACATAATTTAATTGTATTTAATTAGGTATTAAAACTTTGAGTGTAAGAAAAGGTGATTAATATTTTACCGCACACAATCTCAAACTAGGGCTGTGCCACCATATGAGAAGATATAAAAAGTATTTCATTGGTAAATCAACTCCTTGGCTTGGTTATATCAAGGTGGGCTGAAGATTGAGCAAGGATGACATTAAGTGGCTGATTTTCGTACATCACGTAGTAGTGTTACATTTTAGTATTCCGCCCTCATAGCAGGAATCACAAGGTGGGGGGGGGGGGTGAGTGGGTTTTTGAAACTTTACTTTTGATTTTGCTTTTATGACATTGAGGTTGAATGTCAAATTTTATTATGAATTACCTGTGCAGCCCTAGCATTAATTTGAATGCCCTCATGTTCCCTCCATGCCTAGTCAACGGCAGCTGAATAACTAAACGTCTCAGTGTGTATATCTCCACACACAACAGAGTAAAGTGCAGGTGAGTGTTTACAGTTTTTTTGGAGTTCTTTCTCTGTCATATTTACTAGCCTGGGCAGGTTGTCGGGGGTGGGTGAGGGTCCTCCCGACACCCACCCACCTCTGACAGCCTGCCCAGGTTATATTTTTACCATAGCTGACCTGCAGACGTTTCCTTCTCTGCTTGTTATTGCTGTTTGTAGGTATGCATTGAGTGTCAGGTATCCTTCTCATTGAGCATTGCGGCCAGCATAGCCAACCCTCGCTATACCACAATCAAATTTGGAATAAAGGATAGTTTATCAAAATCCTATATTTTAAACAGCACTGTTACTGTTATAGACTGTTGCTGCTATGTTGTAAAGGGGTGAGAGTTTCTTTTACTCTGCCGCATCACTCCTGGTCTGAGTGATCAGACTTCATTGTCAACCAAATTCGGGATAAGAGAGCCTCGATAAATGTCGGTCAGCAAGCTTAGAGTATGCCATGTGACGTCACAGTCGCCAAGTTATCATTGTTAGTTGTTAGTCTGTGTGTGGTCTAAGAATTCTCATTGTGTTTCCAGCTTGCTACTCAAATATCTAATGACTTCTACCTGCTAAGAAATAATGAAGACTGAAGAACTACTACTGGAAGGCGGAGAGCTAGTAGGGAAGGCCATAGCCATGCCCGTACCTCCGTCCTCCGCTGGGCCATGGAGAACAAAGTCTAGGTGCTCATCATTCAGAGCCAGAAATATATCTACTTATCAGACTCCTGATCCCATAAATGAGTTCCTGATGAAAGTATCTATAACCGCAGGTAAATATAGTCTGCAACTCTGACTACTATCACAGGTTAATATTCAGTCTATCACATCGTCTATTAAAGATGAACATTTGGTATACCAGACAAACATTTTCTGTTGGCAGTTCTTGAAAAAGAATTGAAGCTATTTCATTGGACTTGTGCCAAATCTAGTCAATTTCTCTATTTTTAACCAGTAGTTTTATAAGAGAGCATTAATTGGCCAATATTAGAGCAGAACTGTTGACTGATTTCCAAATACTTTGACAAGTCATACCCATGAACGTACTTGACATTGTTGTACAAGGTCTACTGCGAAGCAGCTTAATCTAAAGAAGAATTCCCTTATTGTCATAACACCTGAGCAAGAACTGTTCAAAGTATTAAATCGCTATACATGGACAGCAGTTAGAGGAAACCTTGACAAAGACTATTAAATTTGAAATTGTCCTGTCATTAAAAAGGAGCAGACAACTGCCAGGCATAAATAGCTTTAGCAATGCTCATGATAACAACAATGATACAAAATCAAGTATTTCTTGCAAGCTTACAAGGTCTGATCATGTTAAGTTATGATCCTACGTATTAATTTGTTATATTTAGCACATGGAGATGGAGTGGATACCAATAAGATTAGATCAGCTGATTCTCCTCTCACTGTTGGACAGGTGAGTTAGAGTAATTCCCTCTCATCTAATTGCCTGTCTGTGTCTATCTATCTATCTGATCAAGGGAGTAAAAAGGAACTCCTTGGTCTACCTTAGAGGAGTAGATATTTCCTAGAGTTTAGGTTTAGATCAGCTAGCAATAAATTTCACACTTTCAGGTAGTGTCCGAAAGGCAAACACTACCTCCTGCGAATACTTTACTCCTTTCAGGTCTGGTCTGCTAGAAGCCCATCTGCATGTCTGGTATATCTGTTTGTTTCAATCTATCAGTTGTGTCGATGTGATCCATCAACGACTGAGAAACTCCGCTCTATATATCTTTTAAGCAGTTACTGTATCAGTAAGTTTTCTGAGACAGTTTGCTTATAATATCTAATACTTCATTTGATTGTAGCGTACACCGATGTCACCGAGGTTGCGGAAGTCACCAAGAAAAAGATCAAGTACAGTCTGTGGTGAGTACTAGACATATCTCAAGTTACTTTCCTGTTTTTTTTTCTAATCAGCTCAGAGACATTCATCCTACCACCAGAGCCCCCTATAATGGCATGTAGATAGGAACTTGCAGGGTGGTCTCTGATATTACTCCACGGGTAGGGTCAGGCTATCCATGGAGTGATAGCTAAGCCCACCCTGTTAGTCTGACGTATCCTACCCGACCTTGACCCCTCATGCTGCTTTATTCGGGCGGATCAGTCAGGTGATTGATCTCTAACTCTGACACAGATAGAGACAGACTTTGATGGTTTCAAAACAGGCCACCCAATAAGTATTATTAGTCTACAACTCAATAATCACATACTGTGGTATATCGATTGTAAATACACTTCAAAATTTAAACATATGGGGCTCCCCCCACACAGGACTGTCTATAATATCTATAAATTAAGAATCCCGCTGCGATGGCATGTGGCTATTGTAAACATATCTGAATGTTAGCAAGGCCTTTGCTACACAACGACCATACACACACAAAGAGAGCACAGGAGACACACAGCACTGACAGCACTTTAGAGATACATTAAGAAATCTATAAATCTATATCTTTACATTGATAACATCTATAAATCTATATCTTTACTTGCATCTATCTATAAGCCTACAAGCCTATAAGCTAAGAAATGGTCATCTATAATCTATACTATAAGTAGGGGGGGGGGCCCCACATATAAACGCTCGCAATAATCTCATTAAAATTGGATACAGGTTTATAGAGCTACCTAATATTACGATCAGGAGTTGGAAGCAAACTACTATTTTATTTAAATAATTAAATTCTTCTACAAATACATTGATTTTCGTTACTTATTTCTGTAAGCAGCTGTCTTACATCAAAAAGGTCAGTATGTCACCACATTATGAGATAGGCACATTCATTTCACGCAACAGCTCATCTAGGTTTGGATTTGATTTCCAGTCAAAGCCACGAGGGCACAGTGGGTGGTATCCTTATTTTGGCTTTCTTGTTTGCTCAGCACTGGAATGCTTGCAACTCTAAAATGGTCAACACATTGGTTGTACACTATTCGAAGTTTGTCATGAACACACGATCTTCGCACATGCTTTCATTCGTTTTTATTTCCGATCCTTCTCATTATCCCTCTCATTTGTCCACAGCAGCTATTTTGTATATACTAAAGTTGAAAGCACAAGTAGTCTGCTTCACTATGGCCACACTATCACATCACATCTATATATTGATGAGACACGGTCAAACCACAGCCAGCCCTAACAGTGTTTGGGATGGCGATCGCGGCTGTAGGCGGTCGTTAATGGTGTGCGATCGCCACCTGAACACTGTTAAGGGCAAAAAACAATTTTAAGCCTGAATTCTCAGCTTAGATCAGACCGAGGTCCACGGGTAAGATTAGACTGAGAATGGATCTAGTAGGACTGTAGATTACAGGAAGTCACACACATATTTCCATTGTTCACAGGTACTCTCTCATCCAATAACTCAGCGGTGTGGACTGGTAGTTCAGCTGACCAATCAGAAGAGAGCGATCACCATGCCGACCAATTAGACGACAGTGATAAAAGTCATGAGGTCATACCTGGGGTGAGAAGAAGCGCTCCAGCTTTCTATACAAGGGGGACAAATCTAGTCAAGCGTAGATCAATTAAAGGTGAGTTTAAGACAAACTCCCTGATAACATAAACCTATAATTTGTCTTGACTTACAATCCGGAGAGTTCTCCTCACATGAGAAGAGGTGTTAGTACTGATAGTAAGCAAGTCACTCAAGCCCCTTACCGATGCTAGTCAGAAATATGACTGCTCCATCTATCTGAGCAGTAGTGGGGAGGGGGATTATTTACTTCGCATGGGGTTTTCAATATATTGAGTGGACCTGAGCCGACCCATAAAAACCATTGTCAGGAGTTTATCAGGAATCAAACAGATTTTTATCCTCAACCATCAGACCACTCCTGAATCAAGAACATGCTGTTTCCTCACTAAAAGTTCACTTGCTATTGCCCTAAAGTAGTCTAGATGTTATCTAGAGTTTATTTTAGCATATTTTTGGGTGAGTAGATTATATCTTAAAGCTAGAAAAATAATCACTAACAAAAGATGGAGCATAAATAATATAGAGAGATGAGAATAAGTAAAGATCAGCAAGTCACTCCTCTATTCCAAGCCTGTCTGAAGTGGAGATGTTTTCCGAATAAGGTGACACGAATCCTCTTCTGGGGTGTAAATGTCAGACAACTCCCAATTCACTATAATTTTTCTTTGGACACTAAAGTTTATATTCAATTATAGGCATAGCTGTGTTATATCTTCGTAACACAGGCTTCCTATATATATGAGGGATATATGAATATCTACGCCTCAGCATAGGAAACTCCTGATACAGTGTGTAACAATGTTTTCCCCTGATAAAGCCTATTTCTTCCTCACACATACATACATGTAGGCGCACAGTTATAACGTATTCCCCGTAATACACATAGTTCTGAAGAAACCCCCAAATATACCCAGTCTGAGATTACCCTCTCACAAGTATACGCTCCTAAGTAATTATATCAGATTTTATATTATCATAATATTCATTATGTTGCTTCTCATGATACGAGGTTGAGATATCATCACTAGGGAATGTCTTGAAGTTATCTGAGTTATGCGTTACATAGTCTAAGTTCTTGAATGGTTATGAGCTGAGAAGTAGAGCTGTACTATATATCGGAAATCGGAATACCACAGATCCCTCCCCTGCTAGAGAACTCGGGCTACATTCCATATATGTATGTTTGCTGTTCAGTTTATACAATGATGTTCGTACGGGCCAAGAAAAGAGTATCATAAGAACAGCAGATTATTTATGTCAAACAAGCAGGGGTGGTTACAAAATTATGCATGGGTTGTATTTCTTAATGAGTAACTCCCTACATTTACTCATGGAAGAGTCAAATGATCAAATCCTTGAGATGGTATTACAAACGGGCAGCAGTAAAGGATCCAGTAAAGTCTTTATCAGGTTGCTCTAAAATTCTATTAATTGATTATACATACACAGGTGATGTATTTTAGGAATTTGGAGGCCAAACTGCGAACTATGTTCAACAAAGTAAGCACCTCCCTTTTGTTTAAGTTACCTACACCCCTTTTAGATTAAATCATGTACGGCCCTCATGTAGTTCCTGTAGTGCAGGGTAGGAATACATGCACAAGTAAGTATCATCAAACAGATATGATCAAACACCAAACAAACACTTACAACACTACAACTCCTATATGATCTATTTCATTACGTCTTGGTTATTCAATGACCTAAGAGAAAGGTAGATCCATTCAACAATATAAAGTATAGATAGAAAAAAATAAAGTAAAGATGGGGAGTGTATATGGGATGGCATCAGGCGGGAGGATAACTCTGCCACGTATAACAGGACATGTCGGGAGTAATGGTCGACTGGTCTATTGTGTTACAGAGTCGATAAATCAGAGGAAACAACAGAGGCACTGTGGGATAGATATACAGTCACCACTACATAAAGAGCTGATAATCACAGCAGCTGCAGAACCTCCGACAGCGACCTCAGGGTCAGCAAGGAGGAACAAAGGGAGACGATCTCATAATAAGAGGACAATTACATCTCCGATACCTCATAAGGTATTTACTGAGTACATACATTAAATGTATGTTAGCTCTGAAATGTATATCTACTGTATATACCCTAATTGTATCAGGGCATCACTTAATACACCCCATATACAGCATTCAAAGCAGAGACTGACCCCTCGTTGTAGACTGTTGACTCCTATTATAACCCCAATTGATATTCATTTTTACATCAAACAATACAGCTGCCATAAACAACCTAATCAATTATTGATAAACATATCCGCCATCATCGGCTGCCTTAATAATCACATTCTGTTATCAATAATATAAATCAGTTACCTTATTCTCGTAACAACAATAGTTATAAATCAATCCCAGCAGACAATGAACCAAAGTTTTCAATAAACAATCATTAATCATAAAGACTCAGGATTTATTGATTTTAGAAACATGATGAGGGTGTAGGACATCCGCCCTCATCGCATAAGCTCAGACATGGTGAGGATACTAAGCCACCTCCATCAGCTGCAGTACTATTTGTACCGACGAGTGGAGGAGGAGTTGTTGATGCAGAGAGAAGAGAAATAAGAGATAGATTAGAGAATTCACAGAAGTATGTAGCAGCGTGGATAGATTACCACAGATATCTCGGTCTTATGTCAATCTCATCGGTAAGTCTCACCTCCTCAAGTGTTCGTATATTTCAGTATGTGTTTATTAGTAAGCATATATCATGATGTCTACATTGATATGACTACTCCAAGAAGTTACAGAATGCGAGAACTTCGGTCTGACAAGTATTTTGATTAGAGTTCAAACAGGGATCCTTAGATAAATATAATGTAATATAATATAATATATGTGATTAATTGCCAGCTACTGTTTCATGTTTGTAGTATGACTGTGTCTCTTTAAACTGATTCTCTAAGATCTCATTGCTAGCAATCTTTCTAGTGTAGATAATATTCATCATTTCACTCCACAGAATCAAGAAGAGATAGGAGATGCTCAACTAGAAGTACCACAAACTGAACAAGAACAGCCAGAAGTAAAACTAACAGAATTATCAACTGAAGAGGAAAACAACAAGATACTAGAGAAGGAGCTCGAAGAGCAAACCGTTAACCTGAATACAAAGGAGCAAGCAGTCACCTTCCAGGTCACAACAGGAGAGAATAACGAGCCAGTCGCTGAGGTTGGCGAACTGACCCACCCTCAAAACTCTGAGATGTATCACAACAGTCGCAGGATGGACCTGAAGCTTGGCCAGAACTTTTTGGAGAATCAGTCCAAGTTAAGTCACTCAGTCATCGCTCCCAAGTTAAGACACAGGGCTCTGATGAAGAACGCTGCATTACATGGTGGGTCAGGTGACAATGCGCCTTCTCAAGAAGCAATGTTGGGCTATGGTTTACAGATGGCCTCAGAACTAGTTGGAGAGGAGGGAGGGGTCTATATACCCCAGCATGTGGGTGAGTATAGTGCCTTATATCTTAGACTTAAGTTATTATGGCGATATCAACATGGTAGCTGCAATGTCATGAGGCATGCATGTCAATTCAACTTGCTGAATATAAAGCCTCCCATAAAGAGCCATAAGTAAACGACTCCACCAAATAATATATCAATATATTCTAAGCATTAGATTCTACTGGTTAGTCTTTGCTAAACTCAACATGAGGACAATGTTATTATTAATAATTTGATTAGTCCCATGTCACTAATTACCAAAACATTTAAGTTCGAACTCATACAGGTAACACAACGTCCTCAATGAACTCACACTCAAGGAGGGATAAATCTACAGCCACAAGCTATGATTACTTTCTCACAAAATATAATCAAGAGCAGAGAGAACAAGCTAACAGAAGGGAACGACTCCTAACTACAGCCACCGTCCAATCAAACTTCAGCAATCACCTTAGAGACTCAATCCGACCAATGAAATACATTGTGACACATACAGGTGTCAATCCTGTACTAGCAACAACTCGAGTAAGTCAGGGACATCCAGGTGTCATCGAGCTACGACCTGAAAATATGAAGTGGAATATACCGAGTCTTAGGATGGAGAACGAAGAATCATCATTTACTAACTTTGTAAGGATGAATAAAGCCTCAGCTCAGAGACTAAGGAGGAGTAGGTTGTATAGTCAGGCATATCAAGGAATGGGGGTGTGATTTAATCCCATCATTGGTTGACAATATCGTCTGAGTCTAAGCTATCTAGATAGTCTGGGCCAATAATCAGTGAGTCTCAGACGGTGAGCCCAACTTTGTTTCTGTATAAGACCTATATGAGACGTTGTTTCTGTATAAGACCTATATGAGACGTTGTTTCTGTATAAGACCTATATGAGACGTTGTTTCTGTATAAGACCTATATGAGACGTTGTTTCTGTATAAGACCTATATGAGAAGTTGGATGCCGCTCATGTAACTGTGATGTCTATGCTGTCACATACCGAAACATTATTCTATAATATAGACCTATATCATTCACCATATTGCTCAAATTAATACATGTATATTTCTACACATTCACGGAGATCTGAGTCTAAATCAATGAATAAAATAGGTAACCTCCCAATAACAATGCTGCCATCTTGTGCATAATATCCTATATTGTAATCAAAATCGTTTCCCTTCCATATGTAAAAAAACAACACTCAAACACATTGTAAAGTACGAGTATGAGTATAACACACAAAAATAAGTAAGTCTCAAGACAGGATTCTGTCAATGTTCTGTGGATTATACCAGTCAATAGAGGCAACTTTACACAAGGAATGAGGATATCCGGCTCTTCAATACCAGTACAGCTGTTTAGTTTTGGGCAGGGTTATAAGCATCTGGTAATACACATTGGGTAGATATTACTCTCCTTATATAACCTGGTAACACGTAGTACTATATACCTCATATTCTGATATCAGTCTTATCTTAAGACTGACTCAGGTCCATCCACTTAATCTCAGTCTGTGCTGCTGCTGCTGTTTTCAAAGTCTTCAGATGATAGTCTGGCGATAAGCTTGCAGTGATGGTGCTATAAACCCTTAGATAATAAGAATTTAGCTATCCTCTCCATATGTACACCTCTTACTCTGATCCACCTAGCAGGCTCTGATACCTGAGTTAGTATTAATCCTTCTTTAGGCTGGTCGACTATCTCCTCTAGGTGTGCTCTTATATCCGCGTCTAACGCCTGTGTGTATGAGAGGGAAATTAGGATGAGCGATGCTTTACTAGAGGAAATTATCACATCGCTCAAAATTATTACTCATCTGGTCTTTCTATTAGACGAAATCGATCACTCAGAATGTATAAAGTTCCATCAATGGGTGCGCGATTTCTGAGCGAGACCCACGCAGGTATCACTCGCTCATTGAGTGAGTGATCAGATTGTGATTTTGGCTGTTTTTAATTGAAAGACCAACAAGTATCACACTATGAGTATTGCAGGTAGATAGAGCTTGTGAGCTTCGTAACTTTCAATTGGCTAAAGGGCACTCACACCTAAGACTATCACCATGTTTCCATGTGAATTTCGAGGTCGGCCTAGATCGAGCTGAGTTGTCACATCTTGGCTCGATCTCGAAATATACAGCCATTCCCATGATAGAGCCGAGGAAAAAAAACATCAAAAAAATCTCCCACCGCCGAGAATTGAACCTCGGAGCCATTTCCATAGCTCGAAGACCATCGAAATTAGTCTCAGGTCGATCTCAAAATTAACATGGAAACACAGTGTAAGTAACTAAATTTAAGCCTCTTATATCAGATTTATCGATGCTGAATCTGGGTCACATAATAATTTCTGTTCACCAAACTGTATGAGCTATTCATCATTCACTTCATTCAAGTCAGCTATAGAGAGTTATTCTAAAGTAAGAAATTTAATTGGTTTGTAACAGTTTAATCTATAAAAATACATTTATCTGAATTCAAATCCATGTTGTGGTAGTCATACTTCTGAGTGAGTTAAAAAATGGCAGAACCCTGGTGGTACATATCACACAGAGTTATCGAGTCACACAAACTAAGAGTCTGGTGAGTCATTAAGTATCGAACATGATGTATCTTTAGACACATAAAAAACTCGATCCAGTACATCTAGCACCTTACATACCAACTCCAAACATGTTAATCTTCTGCTTGTTTATAACTGAGCTTGATATGATATATCAGTTAACTCCTCTTTGACACAAAGGAGATAACTCCAAAGTGGTATTGCTTGACCCTAAATATGTTAGTACTCCTATTCACACACACTTGACATCATGGCATACTGAGTCCCTCGTTCAGATACTGCCGATCACACTGTGATGTTTTGGTACCAGACTAACCTCTTATTTTGACACATTGTTAATAAAGGGCTTCTCTTGTTCACCCCATTATAGTTGATCAGCATTTGAGATCTACGCTAAAGGCTCACACTTACATTTACATGAATGAGTGTATCAAAGTATGATGTGTAGACAAATTTAGCGCTTGAACTTTTCCCAGGATTGCCACTATCAGTGACCTAGTAATACATATATGTGTGTATTGACAAATGACATACCCATATATCACCTCGTATGTGAGATATACGAGTATACTTTCTCAGTGAAGAGTCAGACTGCTCCAGATATATTGGCATCATATGGTTACGAGTTCTGGGTACATGATAGCTTATTTCTCTGTATTTACTCTCTATGTGTATTAAAAATTGAAATATCAATCAGTCATAGTATTACCTTTGACCAACTATAAACTTATGTTAGTATATCCTTCCTACACTATCTAACTATGTGCAGTAGGCTGTGAATCCACATAGTTGGATCAAATTCGATTTTCAGATGGTTATATCAAATAGACTCACAGATCTCACAATATGCCACCATCATGTAGTAGGACAATCTAAACATTGAAAACTGAACTGAACAGATAATAAGGGAGAGCCGTTTGTTCGTTTATTGATATGATTTGATAGTTAGACAAGTAGCTTGATATGCTCTGGTGATGATCGTATTATTATAATATAGATAATATGACATCTGAAGTTACAACCAAATCTTTACAGTTCATCTTAACGTTGATATAACAGCACCCCCTACTTCTGTGCTAGTACAGTATAAAAAGTCTAATAATATTATATAGTAACAATCTCACCATCCTGAGGTATCCAGCCGGAGGCTGTAGGGTTCTCAGCTGTCACACCTGCCGGAGGGTCTGGTACTCTCGTCTGTGGGAGGTACCATTCTACAAACTTCCATTCTTCGTTATCCTTACTTATTTCATATGTGTATTCAGGTCTATCTTTAGAAGGTGGTGATGATGAGGAACACAGTCTAAATAATGTGACTGACTCCGCTCTGAGTGGCTACAAATAGATTCAAGATAACAGGGAACGTAAGATTGAGCTTGTTTTAAAATTAACCAAGAGCTTATAATGAAGAGAAAATTTGATCTAGCAAACTTTTGACGATGGGACCACTTATAAACTATAATTGTCGGCTACCTTATATCGTATGATTGATCAAGCCAATAATTATGCAACTGCTGTTGAGTTTATGCTTACGAAGGTTATTGATGACATCAATTTGGTTGGCCAGGTTTAATACATCAATCTGAAATCACAACAAAGCAAATGCTTCATTTCAGTTCACTGCACTCCCTCACAAGTGAACCTTCTTCTTCTGATGATCGAACAACCAGTCCAATGTATTTGACCAAGGAGGTCCCTGTTACTGTTAGTCCTTGACAGCGCAGCTGCAGTCCCAAATTTCAAATTTACTTAAACATCATAATCATCTTTTCAGCAGCTGAGAATTGCATGCTTGTCAACTCAAGTTTTACCCATCACATGTTGTGGCATTGATGTCACACAGGTACACATCACATGCTTGGTTGATACACTGGGATGATTTTTATGCTTACTGATGTTCACAATGACCACATGTGACAACTCAACCATTTCTATCTCATTCAATGATTCATTCAATTCATTGAAATGATTTATAGTATTGGCATGCATGGCATTCATTGCATTGGCCTGAATCATTGTTGAATGCATTTATTTGATTTGGGCTGGCCTGGTCATGCACTCATCATTGTGTAGACAGGCTTTGCAGAGATATGGATGATGGGTTGGCAACATATTTTTGAGTCAACTTTGGATGTTGGGCATACCTTGGTGACTGGGATTCTCCAAAACTGTGTCAGGATAGCGCCCTGATTCATAAAAAGTGTTAAAGCCCTTTTCGCCATTCTTCTTGCTAAAAACTTTCTTCTCCTCTGCAACTCTCCCTGGATTGGAGGTAGGTAAAGTATTATCTTCATCCGCTGAAGTGGTTAGCTGTGGAAATGTCAGATGGATATCTACAGAAACTTGTTATAAGCTCCGCCCACAACCTTATTTGGGTCCACACAAACAAACTTTTGAAAAGAAGTCAAGTGTGTGCAGGTGGTGTCTTTACATCAGAACAGGCCTGAGCAAGGAGTACAGTGAAGAGCAGAAGTTAAAGTGGGAAGGTGAAAGTGAGTATGCTTACCAACAAGCTGTTTCTGCTTACACCCTAATTGCACAACACAAGCTCATCCACAGAAAATGGGAGAAGAGTAAGATCATGTGGAGTGACACTATTATTGCCAAGTGTCACTCCACACACATGACTTGGCTTACTCTACTGACCAGGGAGGATTCCCCCAGCCAGTCCCTGACTGAGAATACAGTCTAGTAGTTGGTGGTGAGGAATGCAAAGCTGGATTTATGACTGCTTACAATTTGTCACTCAGTCAGGTATCTGGCTTTGTGACAGACAGTGGAACGATTTTGTGCATAACAGACAGGGAACCTCAGAGGTGAAAAGTGTGACAGCTGTCCTTTCAATCTATCTCCTTCTCTTCCTAGCCCAATCAAAACCAAAACCAAATGTATCATAAGGTTGGATTCTCAATGCTCCAAACAGAAAGTTCAACTTGTCCAATTGCTGCTGCCGTTGTTGGTGATAATGCTGTTTCTGTCATCTGTATAGTTGGGTCAAAAGAATAATGCCAGCCACCCAATTGTATTATGAGGAAATGGTCAACCAGAGTGCTTTATTAGTAAGCTGAATGACAGTCAGACCCAACTTACGAAGGGATATCCCTATTGATAGGCCTACCTGCAGTCATTCTTCTACATGCCTTGGGGAGACTAGGGCCATCACATGCAGTATTAGGAGTATTAGAGTTTGTCGAACCACAAGTTCTGACATAAATATTATGGCAATCATACCTCTCATAAGTTCTTCTGTTTGTAATTATACATAAAATACTCTTCCATTGCACCCAGTAGTTGGCAGTGTTTTCCAGGTTTAAGTAAACTTTATTTGTACTAAGGATCTCTTGCAGTATCTGCTCCAAATTTTCCAAAAAATTGTTAGTAGAATTTTAAATCAATGCTCTGAGGCTACGACTTCTCCATTTTTCTTGGATTGTTCATAAATACGACAAGGTATTTTTATGTTTGAATCTCTAAGCTGAACCAGGTCCCGGCTGATTCATTCTTAGCTTTACACCAGTGCTGATATCCAGGTGTTGACTTTTTTAGTTCAATTAAGACCTCTGTAGCTACCCTGTATGGCAATAGATTCTCCCAACTTCACAGTTTCATCTTTGTTTCATGTTACATGATAACTTGAAAAGATTGTTCGATTTGAACATATAATTGAAATAGAAAATATATGTAAGCCTATTTATTTTATAGTAGGATCTGATCAGGATCATGAGTTAATCATAAGACAGTGGTAGATAGAACAGGCGATATATGTGTGTACAACGTCTGCGTTTAACCTTTGCTGTTTCAATTTCCCTCAACTTTCCCTTCCCAGATTTAGCTGGAGTGTTATTCGTGCACGTTATTCCGCCTTAGCTGTCAGAGAAATTCTGCTGTACTGTTTGATAGGCTGATTGTTAAGTCCATATAAGATTAATTTTATACTCCTTTGTTATGCTAACATTTCCTCTATTGTTCTCACAGCCGCACTGTAAATTCCTGAGGTTTTTACATAAAAGAAAAGAAAATGTTGTCTTTAGTATTTAATGATACAGTGTATGGCTGGTGTTTATCGATAAGGGTGTTAGTTTAATATCAGCAATCTAGATCTTTGTATAGAATATTTAGTTCTCATAGTTTTGTATATGGCTATGTCTGCTGTTAGATTTTAACAATGACTCGGAGGTGTTTAATATTTATCTGGCTCTTGAGTATTTCATACATTCAGTTTTTATCAATGAATGCGCTGTAGGAAGCTTCACTCCTATATTAGTCTGAGGGGGAGGCATTCGGCTCTCGCAGGTTGAATATCAGACTAATTATTTGACTGTTATTTCTGCGTCAGTTAGGAGTGCTCAGTGCTCGCTGACTCACAATCATAGCACACCGGGAATGTTATATGGAGTAGATTTGGCCTCCGGGAAAAATCGGAGGGTGTCATTCTTGTTTTCTGATATTTCAATTCAATGTTTTGTGATGGTTGAAACTTGAGTCCAAAGAAAAGGCTTCGGTTGCATAAAATCATTGGCATGTAATGTCACTAAATCGCCCTTACAATTTAATTGGTGACACATAATGAAGTAACTCACCTCAACAAAAGCTTCATGATCCATTTTTGTCTGCCCATTGTTCTTTCTTGCTTACTCCTTGGGGGAGGGGTGGTGCAGGCGTGTTTCATCCCATTGAACAACTCGGAGCGTAACTTTCAAGGAGTTATAGCAGATAAAACTATGATATACAGTGAATTTGTGAGCTTCTGTATTTTTTGTAAAACGTGGCTGTCACAGTTGTACACTCAAATTACATCAGAATCTTATCAAGTTTCTAAGAAGCTGACAAAATTCACATGAGACACTTAACACATAACGTCACACACAGAAATATTGGCTGCTGTTATCTCAGAGTGTTTGATGTTCATGATGAGGAAATTAAGTACATAAAGTGACCCTAATAAAATAATATTAGTTCCGAAATCCTTAGTGACTCAACTCTATTATATAATAGTTACAGAGAATAATACTTTTATCAGAATTTGGCCTAGTATTAACTCAAGACTGCCAAAAGCAATAATCAAAACAACATAACTATGCTCAGCTGTTGTGATGACATGAGGAAATGTGCTAATTTATGAGGAAAACAGAAAAAATTCTGGCTAAATGTTGTGTCTCTCTGCTATTTCAATATTAGGTGAATATTTCAGTTTTGGTACATTCCTCTAAATATTGAGTAATTCTGCAGAAGTGATTTCTACTCAAAGTTCAGACTTCCGTGTAGTAGGTTGGGTGGGGTTGTGCTGTTGCCGTTATTTTTGACTTCTTATTTAAATCAGCAAGTATTCATGTCTTCTGTTTATTACTGACATATTTCCCCCTTTATATTATATACATTCCAATGTTAGTCATACCTAAGATTAGGTATAGTTGCTCCTGTTAGCAGAGCAAAGTCCACATTCCTCTTAGATTTTCTCACATGTCGGTGACTACTTACTAATGATAATTCCACACTCATTCACCAGCCAAATAATTATAACCTGAGAGTCTAAAGCGATCTGATAGGAGTGGATGATACAACGCCCCATCGCTGTCCATTCCCAGATCCAAGCAGCGTTAACATCCACTGACTTTCCACCAGTTTATACAGCAAATTAATTGTTTCCAGACATGGGTGGGTCACGCTAAGGGTCAAGCTGAATGTCACACTAAAAATTGTCATGTTTGAGATCTAACAACAGACATTTGTTTGCAGTCAAATGATTAAGAATTTACATCAGCATTTCTCTATAGACAATTTATTAACCTCTACTCATTGAGTAAAGGAGGGAGGGCGACTCTTGGGCTGACCTCGAAGGTTAAAATAGTGATGTGATGTCAGAGAAGGTCTGGTTTTTTTCTGCCTGTCTGGTCATAGTCTGCAGATTCTCTTAACGTCATAATGAAAATATTTTTCAACCATGATGGTGTATGTTTGCATCCTGTATGTGATAAAACGAGCGAGTATTTATTAGCTAAATATTGACAGAACCCCTACAAATAGAATCTGCATGTTGAGGCAGAGCTACAAAGCTATGTAGAAGGCACGCTGCTGTATATAATATGATGTCTCTTTCTAACCGACTGTATCAGATAAAAAAGGCACGAAAATCAATCACTTTATCTCAGTGTTATATTTGCTCAGCACTCAGAGACAAATAGTCAATCACTGATTTCCTCTAATGCTCTGATATTTTCAGTAATACTGTATGAGAGACTGAGGACCTCTCTCAGCTATCATCCCATAGAGGGAATATCCTTTCAGCAGGCCTACTGCTGTAGGCTTCTCAGAAAAGTCGGTCTCCTATAGGAGGTTTAGATGATTGTCTTTATATAAGAGACTTGTAAGGTCTGGTTATTCATATCTCATGTATAAAACCCAGTTTGTAATACTCATATCTATACTCATATCTATATGGTCACCAACCATAGCTGGGTATGATTGTGTACACCAGATAAAATGGCTGCCCTCACACATGAAAGCCTGACTTGGAGTCACTTTTTACTCATCTGTTTATAGTAATTAGTGTTTGTAATATGAGACTTTGTTTTTCCACACATGCCTTAATACCAGGCATGAGTCAATAATCATTACAGCCTCGTTAACTGCAGAGCACATGGCTCATTAACTGTAAATTTGTGGCCAGCACACTTTCACACTTTGAGCAGAGATTCTAAACTACTTTGAGCCCATGCTTGTGATTGTCCCTTTGCTAGGTTCTATCATGATGAGTGGGTGTTGAATCTGTAGACTTGTGCAACATGTCAGTAGTGTTGACGAGGGTGGTGTGGATTTGATTCCCATTTATTTTATGAGTTCTGGGAATAACATCCAGAGAAGCTGATTTTGAAAGCGGAGAGGCATCTTTCTCTTTGGAATTGTCGGGCCTGCTTATAATATGAAAGTAATTAAAAACAGGAAGGGTTAAAAGTTGGATCCCATTTAATCTATGTAAGTCGTTGCTATCGACCAATAGAGCAAACAAAATTTACCAAAATAGTATGGGTGCATTTTATTTATTTATTTGTTTAAAGAGGTTTTCTAGAAAGTTTACAGATAACAGAGTAGTTAAAAGTAACTTGTTGACCTCTACACACAGCTAATTTCACACAAAAATGGGGTTATACACGAATAAATGACAATGTTCTAGAAATGGGAAAGTAAGTAATATATGGCTTTATAGAAATAGAAAATGATATATATATATATATATATATATAAAATTATTGTTCTTGTCACGATTATTATCAAAAGTATTAGTTAGATAGTAGACTGTCAGCCGTTTTGCATTTCAGTCTGAAATTGTGCAGCAGGTTTAAGAGAGCTGTTTTGCTAAAATGTGTCCTAAAAGAAGGTTTTATTACTGAACATTTACTTCTAAGGGAGCGTTGGTGTTTATTGGACTTTTTCACCAGGCGAAGAATATGCTTTGATGCTTTATTTTTGAATAATTTCTGATATGTAAATTTGTGAAATAGGTTATGTCTTCTACTTTTTAGGGTGGGTAAGTTTACGTGTGATCTACCAGTTGTGACAGAAAACTTTTTAGGTGCAGATATTATGATTCTTTATTCTGAACTTTTTCAATTGTGTCGGATGTTTTTGGAGTGCCTTCTAGGTATATAGATGAGCAGTATTCTAGGATAGGTCTGACGAGAATTTTGTAAGTCCTTAAGGATTCCTCAACATTCATGTATTTTTTCAGTTTTGAGAGTAGGTATACTACTTTGTTTGCTTTGGTTGCCGTTTCATTGGCTATGGATGTGGAAAGGTAAATCAGTATCCAGGGTATCCCCTAGTGCATTGATTTTGGGGATGCTCAAAGCTAAGATAGGCTTATGGAGAGGATGGGAGTGTGATGTTGTCTTTTATTCACATTCTATCAGATTTATACAAATTGTCCTCCTAACAACCACATTGCCCATACTTCTGCACTGTTCAGTCCTTCGTAGGACTTTTCTGAGGATCTTTTGATTAAAAGTTTTTATCTGATAATGCTTTTTTGAGCGGACGATTACTGACTAAGGCATTGCTTCCAAGTCATAAACTGCTTGATGGAACAAGGCCTGAATGAGTGGTGAGGATACAGGAATGAACTCGGCCTAAAAAGTTTGACATCCGAGCATCGAGCAAACCATTAGCAATGATTTGGCTACAAAAGGCCATTCTCCTACTAAATCTAAGACCTCCCCATGGACTTAATAAATTAAGTCTATGGACCTCCCTGGTTAAACTGCTTGTAAAATCTGCGGATCTGAAACAGTATGCTTCTGAAGTCCATTTTCAAAACATGACCAAAGAATCAATTACATGCCTTGTTACCGATTGGTAAGTGATCATTGAGTTATAACTATAGGGTGATATCCCAGTGCAATCCTTCTGCTCTGTAACATTTATATCATCACTCCTATCTATTCATTAACAAACACCAAGTTCTAGATCACATCATTACACTTGACCTCTAGTATTAAATGGCATATTTATTGTCTAGTGATGTGGAATCAAGGAGTCATAGTGTGGAAGTAATAAGTATTGCACTGATGTTGTGAGGTCACTACTAATGAAGTAGTAGTGATACCAAACTCAATGATTTCTGACTGCTCCATTGATGCTTAGACATCTAAACTTTGTGATTCAGATCAGTGAATGTTATCAGCATTCCTATCTGAGCGGGCACATTCCAGAGCATCTAATTATGCGTTACTGATGATACAAACTCACTGCGTAGCCTATATTATGCTCAATCAAGTATACTCTTTTTAAAAGGAAGGCATTGCCCAACAAATCACATAATCTTATACAATCGGTAAGCGCTTGCTCTTCACTGCCAGGTGGTTGGTGCCGCAGTAGTTGTGGTTTCGAGTCCCAATGGGGGTAGCTTTCATGGTTGATTGTTCCAGCCCCCCCCCCCAGCACCCTTGGGAGTTGAGTCCTTTCGTCCTACCCTTTGTAAAAAGATTGCATTGCTCAACAAACCACTTAAGATCGGCGCAAATGAGGGGGTGCACTGGATACTAATACTAACATACAGAATACTAAGAGTCTATCTCTGATTGGCAGCTGGTTTTTCTCTTCTGATTATGATAGACTTGTTTTCTCTGTGTTTACACAGTGAGTTGTTTGTTTATTGATGATGATGATGATGAATTAGTAATTGACTTTTCTTTGTTTGTAAGGCCGGAGGTTAGTGGCGAGTAATTATATGATTAATGTGAGAGCAGGATATTGACTTGTGAGCCCTGAGCGGAGGCAGCTTGGAACTTAGTGAAGCCCTAGAGCTCGCCTCCTGTCATTTATTGTGGGGGGGATGTAGATACATACATCCTGACACATGAGGGGTTACGCCGCAAACAGTGTTGTTTGTTTCTAACATAGGCCGAATCTGACTCTTATATTGCTGGTTGAGTTAGGGGTCAGGTGAGTGGATAATTACAAACATTACAACACCCCTGATTGCCTGTTTACCTTTTATGACCCTTATACCATCATGACAAGCCAGTCTATTTCCTGGAGAGTCATTGATTAGTAAAACTATTCTAAGTGGGGGAGTATTATTCTTTCTATATCTTATGATGTACTTCTCCTGTCAGCATTCAGCTCATCATGTAACTGGAGATGGTAAACGAAAAGTGAAACTAATTACTTTATCGCAGCTTTTATTATTAGTATATTAAATTATTTCTGTACTTTTCCTTCTTCCGTTTACACCAAGGAGAATAATTGGTTAATTTTGATGCAATTCTGCAAGCATAGCTCATTAGATATGAGATTTACTGAGTAGTTTTGTATAGAAAATGTATCACTGAGTATGTTCTTACTCTTGTAGGCCTAGAGTTTACAATGTGTATGTATATATTAGGTTATTTAGTGTTTGGGTGGTTTAAGCTAGTACCAAATTTCCTCTAAGGTATGTAGAAGTGAAAGGTAGCCATACATTCCGCTAGGTCACATTGAAAATTGGTAAACTTCTCCTTGTTATATACATAACTCCTCCAGGGTAAAAAACGATATTCAAGGACTGTCCTGATACTTGGCAACGTGCCAGAATGTTGTTGCCAGTTTATATTAGCTGTTCACAGAATCAATCTAACAAACATCCAATGGATGTGTTACACTTTTTTTATCCTGCCTCTTTGTAAACTGTGCAGAGTTTTGTGGGGGGAGGGGGGGTAAGGGTTTTTATTATTTTTCATAAATTTAGAATTAGCTTAGTTAGGGACTCCTTGGTTTAACTTATTCAAAGACTATGCTGCTGCTGCTGCAGGTGCAAACATGCCATCATTGGTCAGTAATAACAAAGATACAAAGTACATTCTGGTTGTGTCAATTTTATCAATATATTTATACACTAACTGAGAGACCTCTAGCTATTGATGTCATGAGTGAAGGCTTGGTTAGTTTGATTTGATGTCCTCGAGGGGTTTATTATATAATATATCACTGACTGGTATGTCATATAAACACTGACACCTCAGGGATTTACTGAGAGGAGCGTGTGAAGTCATCAGGTACAAGATTTTATAGCCTGAGCCCATAGACTGTATTTCGCTCGTAACCCGACCCCGCAGCACGAGTGATGGTTCAGTCAATTGTTATATGTTAGGTTCAGTGTAACTTAGTACACCTCATGATGTTTACCAATAGACTCAATAATTATTATGTGTTTAAATTAATTGCAGCTGCAACAAAAAGTTTTTGGTTGGAGACGACATGTGATCGTTGCGCAAAGGGCGACAGTAGAACAGGTTGTGGAGTGTCCTGTGTTCCAAGACTTCCAAGCCTATATGCAGCAATCCTGCAGAGGTCCATTGGTCAGTCAGCATTCTCTCAAACTCTGCTGTCAATGCCTCTATAACACGTCAACAAGACCTCCGCTGATTCTTAACAGGTCAATTTTATGGTAGCAGAGATTCCCTAACCGCTCTCAACAGTACTATGCACAGATCGTAGAGACACAACTACTGTTATTACTTTCGAGTCGGGATTCATAACCTTTGGGATTCAAAGGCTAAACAAGAGAAAGCACTGTAACTGTCAGTCTAGGTACAGGTACAGGTTTAGTGTCTCTTTGTAGCAGAGCGGATCCTCCTCTGACGGTCGTTCACTAAACTTGACTCTTCTGTGTGTGACTGTATAGTCTGTTGTTATGTTACTAGTCTGGCTCTTATTGTAGAGAACGTGTACTAGGCAGGCTAATAACTGTCACATCAGCATACATCTTAGATAACACAGATCAGAGATGGTCAGTACACTGCGGTATGAGATCTAGGAAACTACACAGTCATCAACCCTTATGTAGGACTGTAGGGCTGTTTCGTTTCCATCCAAAACTTGATCATTGAACATTAGGAATGAAATCGGTACCAAAAACATGAATGGCTATTCTTCTTCTCTCTCATCATGAGCTTGAATTAGATTTTTTCAGTATCTATTCATTCAGTAATTGATTTTTTTTGTGCAAAGTCGAGATAATTAGTGTGAAGCCAAATTGAAGTTTTTACATTGCTTTCTGGAAGTTGGGCCTGTTTTTGAACTGATAGGATCAAAATGCCTTTAGTGATTGCTATGGTTTGACGTTGTTGCTTTATCCCCTCAGTTTTGGGGTTGGTGGTAGTAGTGCCCCCTATTTAAACAGCTTGTTTTGCGTCAACTGTTTGACCTAGGCCACAGATCACTATCCTGGATTTATTCTGCTATTTTATCTTCACGATATTCCTAGAAGTATACTCTCGGTGTATTTGTTATTTGAGGTGATAAGATCAGATGCGGTGACAGCAGTACTTTATCTGTCTGTCTGTCTGTCTCAGAGACAGGTAGTGATAATGATGAATGTGATGATGATTAGTATTTTAAGAGCAGAGGAGAAGCTTCTTGATTTTTATCTCAGAGTTAGTTATTGTACTCAAATAATATACTCTCTGTTGTTCTTTATATCTCCACACCTGTCTGGCTGATAGATTGGATTAAGGGAGGGGGTGTGGTCTGACTGAAGGATAAGGCAGGGGAATTGTTGTAAAAGAAGGCGGGGAAGGCTGTGAGATAGATAAATATCTCATAATAAAAAAAGCCTCAGAGTATCATCTTCAACTAACCTTCAGTTAGTATGTACTGTCTCTCCTCCTGTATGAGTCAAACTTGGTGGTCCCAGGTGTCAAATTATTGGTTATGTTTATGAGTTGTTATGTCCCCACCCTATGAGCCGCTGCTGTGACCCTGGGTAATAACTCCTACATTGTAGTCTATCTGATTGTGCGCATTACGGTAGCATTATTGGTTTGCCAAATCTGATCTATGCCCCCCCTGCCTTCCTTAAGGCTGCATGTATCTCTGAAGTACCCCACAATCCCCCCTCTTCCCTCTATATTGACAGTGTTTGATAGTATGAAGTTAATTGCCAGAGCTGTTTTTGCTCAGTCAGCCGCACGATAGTTAGTATTGTTATACCACCAACTCAATACCGATATGAGATATCCCCAAACCCAAATATCACGATATATGAGTAATTACAACCTGTTACTGTAGCTGTGCTACCTGTAATCAATTTATTCTGAATGGACTGAGGAGTGTATTGTATACTTCCGGTATTGCCGCTCAGTTGACCCCCTGACCCCACATTGAATTGAAGTCTGAATGATAACTTAGTAAACAATCGATAAGCATACACAGAACAGCATGAATAATTAGCTAACAGCTCAGCATTCTGTAATTATCAGCTATCTATGATAATCAGTCTAATTGTGTGTTTAGTTTACTCATCAGTCAGATTCTACCTGTAGGTCTAAATCATAGGCTTCTACCAACGCCTAGATAACTAATTCTCTACTTATGTTATCATTATGTTGATTTTGTAGGCGTATTACTGCAGCTGTGGCCGTCGTCAGCCTATCTATGAATACTGATAATATATGATATAGTCGCGTCATAGTCTGATATCACTAAGCAGCCAAGAGGCTAAAACTAAGGAAGTGTAGTCCGGCTCTAAATCTCCTAGGATTACTAGGTTACCAACCTCAAGGCTCTCAAAATCGTCAACTACTCACTACACAGTACAGCCGAAACAGCCTGAGGGAACACACTGTCTGACTGATGGCATGTTAGTAAGCCTAGTAGTAGGCCTATCTCTACCTAACTGACAGACTCTCTGTACCGGTAGTAAAACTTATAGAGGATAAGGATGGATATGTCTCAGACAGGTGAGAGAACGTGGCTTCTGTCTATACATATCACAGATCTGTCTGTAGAGAAAACACTCAGAGTAAGTGGAGATCTACACGTGGGCGGAGTTATGTTCAAACTCGTCGAATCACTCGGTAAGCTAAAATCTCTATACTAATATACATTCAATGTAGAGCTGTGAGCTCGCAGTCTCTCTCTCTCCTCTGTCCCTCTCTCTTCTTTTTCGTACGATGATGTGACTGTATGGGATAATTGTGTCATTGATAGCCTTGGAATGTTGCCACTGGTGACGGCAGAGAGAATCATATTTTTGCGTGTAATGGTATTGTTGGTTGTACCGTTATGTATTTTGCAGGAGCAGTTAATTTCTTCACAACAGAGCTATATAAATCAGATATAGGCCTATATGCATTCTTACAAAAATTAATAACATGCGAAACAAGTCAGTAATCCGCCAAGACTCATATTTAGTTTTCATAGTTTATTTTCAGAATTCTCCTAACTTTGGCTTTCCTCCTTATTACAGCTGTGCCAGCTGATTGGTCAGATCATGCCCTCTGGTGGCCAGATAAGAATATGTGGCTGAATAAATCTCGAGTAACTCTGAATCAATATGGAGTGCATGCAGACGCTAAACTCCAGTTCACTCCGATGCATAAAACTATGAGAGTACAGCTACCCGATCTTCAGCTCATAAACCTGAAGATTGACTTCAGTGTGAATGTGTTCAATGCAGTTATACAGCTCTGTAAAGAAATGGGTAAGTGTCATCTAGTAACTACCAACTACAGGGTGTACCACCACGGCCCCATCCTCAATATCTTATACCTCAGTCTACGTAAGGTCTACCTACATAGACAGTGATAGAGTTTCTTCCATGGGGCTATTCCACAAAGGAAAAAGTAACCCTCCAAAAGACCAATCCATGGTATCCAAAGCCGGGGAGGGTTCCTTTTGACAACTCAGTTATTTTGCAAAAAAAAGCAAGTCTGAGATTTGAGAATTTCTAGGAAGCTAAATTTATTCAAAAAAAGTTGAATCCAACATTCATTTTCTTTCATGACTGTAGAAATGTTGAACTAGATAAAAGTCTCTAAGCCTACGCTGTGAATAAATCATCAGGCAGGCTTGAACTTGCTGCTTTTCATTGATAATTTTACTTCAAACACACTGGCTTGTTTGTATAAATAACTGATACTGTATAAGCCTACAAACAGCAGCTCAATAAAGCTAGGTTATTATTCATAGGAAGTCTGTTTATATTACATGAATTCTTTGCAAATACTTTTAGTTACAAAGGCTTGATGTAGCACATGAAAGTTGGTTGAGATTCTTTAGTGTTGGCAGTATTTTGTTGCCTGTGCTAGCTGGGGATTGAGCATAGCCAGGGTTTGGAGATCGCTGAAGTTAGACAGTATTGGATGATATCCAAAGTATCAATTACGATTTAATTGGTCTTTTCAAGTCAACACCCAAATGTTTAAGAATGTGATTGGGTGGCAAATTGAAATGTAACATGGCATGAAAAATCAGAATATGACACAATGTTAAATTGGCATGCGGGTATCTTGTGTCTTCTATTTAATTCATTTAGAGTCAGATATTTTGTGTTCACAAGCTGATAATATCTGATATTTGAGATGAATAGCTTATTGAATGATATGTTTGATGATAGCTACAATAAATGGCTTGCTGTCAAGGTCCAGTCTTACTGTTGGTGTCATACTGAGACAGGAACAACCAACCACACACCGTAATCAGCTCTAACAGTAACCTACAACCATTGATATGAACTTATAATAATATAATAAGTATAGAAACATAATATATAGAAAATCAAAAATATAGAAATATATAAAATAAATATCAGTGCCTGCAACACACTGTTCGAGGCTATGTGCGCTATAGGTATAAGTATGGGGGTAGGTAGGAGGGCGCTGATTCAAAGTTCTTTGTTGCGCAGGCCTAGTTTTTGTAGCTACATATAATACAGTTCTCATGATCGCTCTATGAAGCTGAATCATGACTCAGTCATACTCACATGATCAGTGGTAGTGACCAGGTTCATCCTGCTCTCTCTCTCGCTCACTCTCTACATCCTGGCCCTGTATGAGTCATTGTGTTATTTAGCTACTAGTTGTGTCGGCTCTACCCTAGGCCCTGATATATCGCTACATGCCGATATTTATCACTTACCCAAACTATGTGATGTGTGGGAATAAACAGTAATACTAACAATGATAGTAATGATAGCCTGTTACTCTTCCCCCTAGACCAAGTTTGGTCCATTTGTCTGCATTCTGAGTTGCTCCGATTCACTAATCGCGCCGCCTGCATCGTGACCAGTGGAAGGGAGCAACTGGAATGCAGGCAATTGGAGAAAACTTGATCTATCCTCCCCTCATCATCCTACACTGTTATATGTTTCTCTACGTTTGAAGGTGTGAGGCATCCAGAAGAGTTGTCTCTACTCAAGCCCATGACTTCATCAAAAGACAAAGAGGGCAAGAAGGGCTTGGGCCCCTCTACCCCGGGCAGCATTAACAGGAACTCTCGGGCTAGCTCGTCTAGTAATGGCAGCCTTAATAAAGGGAATATAACTCCAGCTAGTCCGTTACATACTCCACAGAGACAACTGAGTATAAACTCACCAGCGGTAAGCAGCACTATATATCACAGCTCGATATATCTCACCTACACTGTGAAACATGTCTGAGCTCTCAGACTATTGCAGGCTACAGTTTATATCGTCAGATTTCTCACACTATACAGAACTATATACATCACAGAGCGAGGTTATATCCTTTCTCTGTGATATACATATAGATGTCTCTAGTCATGTTATCATCTGCAGTGACCGCAAAACAAAAACACTTTCTGAGAGTCTAACCCATTTATTGTACACATATTGAGTAGGCAGCTGAAACAATCACTCTATCAAAGCAAACAAACTAAAGCAAAAAGGATATCAATTTGTGGAGTTGTGGTGCCCTGAGAGGTGTTAGGTTCTCTTGACATACAGTATTAATAATACTCATTGTGTCACCTGCTCACAACTTGGCAGCTCACTAATTCAATAGTGAAATATTTCAATGTGACATCCCGTTGTTAGGACTACTCAATATTAACTTTTTGTTGTATCGTTATATTTAAATTTGTGATAGTGCCAAAGTTAATACTTACTACTGGTTTTTAAAGATAATGCAGACTTTTCATGAAGGAAGGAGGATTGAATATAACTTTCAGCTGAACATCCGCCTTGCTGGCTTAAAAAATATCCAATATGTCATGGTTATGTAGCATACTTCTGTATTGCATTGTGTTTCTCACCACCTGACAATTAGATAACATTAATCTCTGCAAAGTGAACAGATTACTCAGCTTTAAAACCTTAAAAAGTGAGAACAACAGCCCAAGCTATAAACAAAGCCAATCATTAGGTTACTCACCTTCAATCTTTGTTTTTAAACCATATATTAAAATATGATTGTGTTAGCTAATAGTCAGAATCTGACAGATGACATGAAGATTACACAAGACTGACTAATTTATCGCACATGAGAAAAAAATTGCTAGGTTCTGATCATCATGAAGTTCCTGTCGGTCAGATTCTATGTTTATTGCGCAATTATTAAAGTGATCGTGAAGGAATCAGGTTTTTGGTATCATTCTAGAGTTCTCAGTCTAATTTAGAAAACTGCATGTGGCCCAGTTTCAACTGATTTTCACTCAAAAGTTGAGATTGGAAGGTACTAAAAGGTACCGTTTTGTATATGCTATCATTAAAATAGTACCTTTTTCGTGCCGTCCAGTCTCAACTTTGAGTGAAAATCAGTTGAAACTGGGCCACATGCAGTTTTCTAAATTAGACAGAAAACTGTGATACTAAAAACCTGATTCCTTCACAATCCCTTTAATAATACAACCTGTCTGTCACAGTTTATAATCTACTTGCAGGGAACTCTGGGTAGAGGAGGGCCTGTAACTCCAATCACTCCAGGTACACCAGGCTCATGGATTAATGGTATGTCTCCGCTCTCTCTGAGTAAATCTCTCTCATTCGATGAGAACTTATATAATCAGCTGGTACACAGTCCTAAAACTCCCAGTAAGGAAGCTTTCCTCTACCTGAGAAAGAACAAAAATATACTCGACAAAGCTAGTGTCAACGGCGGGTAAGAACTCTCACATTGATTCACTTTTAGAATATGATTACACTTTCAGGGTTCAGTGATGTTTTTCTATATCTGGCCCATCAACTACTGAGTCACTAGAGGTCACTGACCCAGTGACTCTCTGGTTCACTGTATAACTAGTCACTGATCCACTTTCTCACTGGACTACTGACTTGTTGGATAGATAATATGTCTTTAAACTACTGAGTCACTCTTGCCACTGGACAGTGCTAGGCGTAAGTGCTCAAATTCCACTACAACCCAATCGGCCGGGCTGTGGATGAAAATGGTATTCCACTTCCAGCAGCCATTGAGGAGTTTGAGCACTTCAACTACTGAACAGCTGAACATAAACATGGTGATATAATTGTTGCTTTGTTTTACTTTCACAACATTTAATTTCATTTCAAGTCCGTTAATTGATTAAATTGTACTTATTTAGATGGTTGGATTCAAATCGATCGCTGATGGAGCAGGGAATATTTGATACCGACACTCTCCATCTCAAATTTAAATATTTCTTGTAAGTTATCAGCAATTGTAGTGTTCTCAACTCATTTGGTATTGTCGTAGGGCTTAGTGAAGAGGCCCATTGACGTAACATTTTATGGTCCTATAGCCGTATATGACAAATCAAATTCTATTTGATGCCCATAGCTTCAATTCCCATTGGCCCCCATTTGATAGAACTAACATTGAATTATCTGGCTGCTGTTTTGAAAAAAATGATTGATTGATTGATTGGTATATGATGATTTGGTCACAGAAATTTATCAGAAATCATAGTGGTAGCCATAGTATTTTCGGTAGAGGTCATGTTAAAAGTATATCATAATGTCACAATATAACGTTATCACACATGAGCTTATGATTCTGTATGGTTGTAGTTTTTACGATCTGAGTCCAAAGTATGACCCTGTAAGAATCAATCAGATATACGAGCAGGCTAAGTGGTCTCTCATATCAGAGGAGATAGAATGTACGGATGAGGAGATGATCATGTTTGCTGCTCTACAGGTCAGTGACCCAGTGACTCTTATACCATAGGTCTGTATAGTTAGGGCGTATGTGCTAAGAGCTGAGGGCAGACATTTTAGGTGATATAAACCTTACATTGGATGGCTCACCTATATATAGTGTAAGTGAATCTTGCCATGACTGACAATAACTATCTGAGTATCAAAATACTTGAGTTAATGTTAAAGTAGATGAAATATGTCCAACTTACGCCCTGCTTTTTTTTAACCGAGTAACTATCAGTGCCCAGGGCCAACCTCCCTGCTCCCTGCTCCCTGCTCACTGCAGTGCCTGATGTTATCGTAGCGTTTAGGTTGTCCCCTCATTGAACTTATATTATTTAAGGGGACAACTCCAAATTGAAGTGTAAATAATTGGCAATTTGAATTGTGAATATGCCAGTGAATGCATGTATAGACTTTCACGCTATAAATTCTAGCATGGCTGTCACCTTTTAATCTCATATTCTCCATACAGCTTCAGTCAGAGTGCCAGGTTCAGTCAGGTGGAATAGATGAGATTGACTCGTCATCAGCTCAAAGAGAGGCTATATCCTCTGCTGGTGTCGGAGGAGGAGATCATGATGATATCGACGCAGCCCTCAATGACCTTCAGGTGTCCTTAGAGGGATCTACAGCTCATAGTACTGGAGATATAACTCATGTACCCGAGTTACAAGAATACATCAAACATTTCAAGTAAGTTATCTGTGTTCCTCTTTGTAATAAACACTGACAAGTATTTATTGGCCTATTATCAATCATATTATAACAGTGGGTACATAATTGTGATCACTATATGAATGGCATTTACAATAATATTGATGTGGTGATTGGCCTAAGTTTGAGATCAGCCTCTGTTTGAGATCAGCCTCTGTTTGAGATCAGCCTCTGTTTGAGATCAGCCTCTGTTGAGATCAGCCTCTGTTTGAGATCAGCCTCTATTTGAGGACAGCCTCATTTACGTTCGGTTCGGTATTTTCACATAGCGCGCCTCTCTGTATTATTTAGACCTAAAAAGTACACAATGAAAGGAGCTAAGAGATATTATTCATTGCTGAGAGATACTCATATATACTTCTATAAAAGTGAGACGGATATAAACCAGAACTCCTTACATCGCATCAATCTCAGAGGTAAATACTACCCTACATCACACTGAGGGCTTTATTATTACATCCCCACATCATGCCGAGGTGAACACTACGACAAAGAGAAACACTGACCCAAAGTGTGACTAAACAATAGTGTGATGTCAGATTATGTTGTTGGTAACGCTACCCTTTATGTCCGCCACCAGGATTATCAGTTGAAACAAAGACTTGGCTGGCATCTGTGTATTATCCATGTCTATGGTATTATCCACACTCTGTAGGTTCACTCTATATATATTTGACTACCATAAAACCAAATTTGAGCACTAATCATGATACACAGGAACGCATTCTAATTCGCACCAGTTGTGTGTCAAGCCATGTAAGTTATAGTTTTCCCCTCTCTGACATTGAGTATACAACTCTTAATTTAAATGGAATTTTGTCGGTTTTTATAGACTGTGAGATACAACCAGATGTGAACATATCAAATCAGAGATTCATCATCAAACTATTCATACCAGGACCAGAGGCTATAACTGAGGAGTGGCTCAAATGTGAAAATGTAAGTTTTATATCCTCTTGACTTATTGAGTACACACGAAGTCTCCTTGTTAAAAGCTTATAGCGTCTTATGGTGATGTACTTATATTATAAGGGAAAAATTTCCTGATCAATCCTGAAAGAGTTTTACCACCATTTATCGGTGATGCTAAACTCTTACAATCACAATTTCTGTTAAGGATTGCAGTTGGACATTTCTGTTTGTCACATACAATATCATGCTGAGAGTAACTTATAGTGAGTGGGATTCAGTGCAACAATATAGAGTTATCTACTCAGGTTGGGTGTGTTGGTTTTAACAGACAACTCCACACAACAACAAACCAAAACCCATCAGCCAATCAAAACAAAACCATAACAAAAGCACATGGTCTATTCATAAATGCACAATATAGTGATACATTAGAAGATAAGACCACAGACGCAATATCCAACACCACCAATAATACAGACAAGGCCTCATTGTTGGCCTGAATCCCAGGGTAAACTGTAGTCAGCTTCACATATATAGTACATGTGTGGGTTTTTATATTATAGGAGGAGCAGTACGCTCGGTGGATGGCAGCATGTAAGCTCGGCAGTAAAGGTCACACGATGGCCGACTCTTCCTATAACTCTGAGGTCCAAAATATACAACAATTTCTGTCTCTACAGAAACCAAGCAGGTAGATATTAGTATATGAGTAGTCTATAAATAGAGCAAATAGCAGAAAAGAAAAACCCTAAAGAGTGTCTGATCTTTAACAAGACTGTCTGATCTTTAACAAGACTGTCTGATCTTTAACATGTCTACGCCTTTTTTCTATATTGTGCAAGCAAGATAGAACTATTAGTATCTAATGTTCTCATGTTTATATTTTTGTTTGATTTCAGCAGTGGAGGATCGGGAGGCGCCAGCCCCACCCGTACTGTGCGCCCTGTACTAGTGAGTGAGGAAAATGTGGATCCCGCTAATTATGTGGCTCCCAGACTACTGAAGAAAAGTAAAAACAAGGTAAGTTGTAGATGATTTGCCAGAACAAATCTAGTTTGTAAGGTTAACAAACCTAGCCTGAGTGCTCAGATGGTTATTCTGTCACCAACTCCCCCACTCCCCCGACCCCTAATCATGTTGTGCTGTTGGATTGAGATGTGAACAATTACCTCTTATACCGCTGAATTCAAACTTGTGCTTAATGGTGACCTCAGAAGGAAATGTTAAAGGTCTCACTACAAAAGAGTCCGAAAATGTTTTCTGCAAAGTGGCTGATAGGCTTGGAGCCAACAAAATGTCAACATCGATGAAACCGTGGAGGTTGTGCATTTAAGAGATAAGTGCCACGATTAATAATGCTTATTTGTTGTCATGTGACATATACCTACGGGATAACAGTGACAATCCTTATATACTTTTGATTAAGCCCGACCATTTTATGTTGTAGCTATCTCAGAAGATTATAGAAGCACACAGTAATGTCAGCTCGATGTCACATGTAGAATCTAAACTAAACTATATAAAAGCCTGGCAGGCTTTACCCGAGTATGGACTCACATACTTCCTCGTCAAGTTCAGAAACAGTAAGAAAGAGGTGAGTAAGACATTCTGATGTGTATACGGTATATATATAATATATAGAGGTGTATACGGTATATATAGAGGTGTATACGGTATATATAGAGGTGTATACGGTATATATAGAGGTGTATACGGTATATATAGAGGTGTATACGGTATATATAGAGGTGCAATCGAGTGAAAATCAACTTGTGTAGTGGCAAGGCATTCACCCAGGACTGACTTAAAAATACATCAGACATTGTTTTATCATATATCACTTAGCCACTGGGTTACTGTAAGTTATCTAATGTTTAACATGGAGTCGTTCTCTTTCGTCATATTGGTCTTATCCTTCCTCACAATGAGGTCTTCATTTTGTAGGCAAGTACTTTTAAAAGTTGTTAATAATTATTTCACAATCATAGTGCTGGGCCCAAACACACGGCCAGTCACCTAGGTGATGAGTGTAGACTCTCCTTTGTTAATAAGTTTAAACATTGAAATCAGCTCACGTTCTGAGAACATCCTAAAATTGCTCTATTATTGTATCACAGAATATGGACATTATTCTTTTCTTTCTGCTATGTAGGAGATCGTCGGTATCGGATTTAATCGGCTGATACGACTTAACCCAAAGTCTGCTGAGGTAACTAAGACATATAGATTCTCAACTATGAGAAGCTGGTCTGTACACTGGGAGAATCGGGAGGTCATAGTCGACTTTGAGGAGGAGAAACTGGCAATCAAACCGCTCTCTGCTGACTGTAAAGTCTTCCATGAGTTTATTGGTGAGAATTTATTCATTCTTTGTTTTATTTATATATAGACGGCAATACGGCGATGAAATATTAGTTGAATTATATGTGATAATTTCTGGTCATGTCTGTGAGACCACCCACAGACTCTGATGATATACCCAGATATCAACCATGTTGCTACCGGGAAAACAATTATTAAATGTTTGAAATAATACAGAAATGATCCATTTTAGTACCTTCAAACGATAGTTGGGAGGCAATTTTAACTCCTTAAATCACAATTACTAATGATCGAATCTAATGCTGAATGATCTTATTTTAGAAAGTTTCTCTGAAACATCAATTTGTACTTTTGAATGACTGCTGATGGTTTCTCCTCTGGCTTACAGATGTATCAGAATGAATTCACTCTGATTAATTTTTTTTTTTTTCATTTATAGGAGGTTATATCTATCTGAGTATGAGATCACAAGATAAGAACCAATCTATCAATGAAGACATGTTCTACAAGTTAACCAGTGGTATGCATGGCTGAAGCTCTAACTACATACAAGGGAGATAATACCTAATGTACAAACACAGTGCATGTTGGGTAACGAGATGAGGTAGAAAGATAGTTCTGACCGCTGAGCTTATACATGTACATTCTATGTTTCACCTCACTCAATGAAAGTGTTGTATGGCTTATCAAAATCAAAATCCCACTCAAAAGTAGGCCTATTATTCATGATGAGACAATGAATTGTATGTTATAATTCTGATGTAGATTTTTTATTGATACCGTGTTATTAATCCTCATTATATACAATGTCAGACTGACCTCCTGGAGTATGATTGTGTGAAACGTAAAGTGTATATAACGGAGGTTACTATTATTAGCTTTTCTGTGATTTACTCGAGTAGGTTTAGATGTTACCTCCCACATTATTTGATATACCTTTTTCAGCGAAGGCTGAATTTAGGGCCATCAATCTGTCAATGGTTCAATTTGTAGTCATGTCATTTTTACTAATTAACAGAAGTAATCAGTTGAGTGAACGAAGTATAGTTATATTGCTAATTACTATCCCTGTACTTGATTGAACCTAGGCTTTAAAGACTGATCAGTGTTACTTTGACTAGGTCTATATTACTCGTGAAAACATGATTATTTTGTGACATGAAGTGGATCATCATGTCAACCAACAGAACATATGTAGCATCGTCAGTTAAAATGACTGTAAAAACTCTTACTGTAGGAGAGGTATGAAAATACTCTCCTGTGTAAATTCACATGAAATTATCGATAAATGATATGTTATTTTGTACTTTACAAGTTATTGATATTAACATGGTACATCTATTACCAATAATCAGCTCGGAAATTCTGCCTCAAATCCAATATTTATTTTTACAAACTCTTGATAGTACCGAGGAATATTTTTCCAACAGTTTTTGCATTTATGATTTTCAGACAGCATTCAGGCTTGGTATATTCCCTTTTGTTATTGATGCCAATTTTTCAGTTTTTGTATGGAAACATTTGCTTTATTTATTTATTTCAAGACCTGAATATAAACACAAAGAGAAGTGAAGCGTTTGGGTCATTTACTAATCTTGTTTCTAAAATGTCTTAAAACAATTCTACTCACCTGACCATTTGAGGGTCGACATTCTGACAGTGGTTGCAACTAATGTCTCGGTCTCGTGAGACTTGTCTCCTCCTGACACTGTCTCGTCTCGCCGACACTGTCTTGTCTCGCCGACAGACACTCTTGATACATGTTGAGAGTTATTCATTATAAACATTGTTATGATGATTACCCAGTGGGCCATATGTACAGTCAACACCTAGCTATACTGTATTATGTTGTATTATCGTGACCATTGATCTCCCAAAATGATAATATCAAAATTAACAAAGTCTTTTCTATCGTCGTCGTCATATTTAATTTCCAAATGCATATAAAATGGCAGTTTTCATTTTTAAGCATCGATACTATATATCGGGCTCGTATCGAATTTTGTTGCTGTCTCTGTCTCGTCCTGTCTCGCCAAAATCTGACAATTGGCCATCACTAGTTGCAACCTCAGCGAATCTCTGATTAGTTTTCATATTCTTCTCAATCCTCTGAGCTGAGGTTTATGTGTCAACAAAGTGACATCATACAAAATTCTTTGCACTCAGAAGTTGCATTTGCTGATCAAGCTGTTCAGGACACAGGCGACTGCCCCGCTAATATTGAGGTTAATCTTTCTTTTTCAAGTGTGTAGCTTGATTGAAGTATAAAACATCAATTGGTTTTTCGGTTTTGGGCGGTTTTCCAAAAACTACGGCAGCAGTTCAAAAGAATGACCAGAAGCAGGTGATTCAATAATGGGTGTAGAACAGACCATGTTTGATCAATTTGCCTGCCTGCGTCTGGAGTTGCTCCCCATCCACTGGTCACCCCGCAGGCAAAAAGGCTTGCGGCGTGACCAGTGGAGGGGGAGCAACTGAAATGTAGGGAAATTGACTCAAACTTGCTCTAGGTGTAGAGATGATTGCCACAGTTGGGTGATGAGTGTTATCCTTATTATTATTATTATTATTTGGTCAATGAATGATCTAAGGATATAAATATTGCGGTTATTATTCTCATCTACCAGCTGATCTCAGATAAGTATGAATTCCCAACTATTACCATGGTTATTGGTTAGTTCCATTCGATCATAATATCACTACAATCTTATGGTAACATCAACATTATTAATAACAGTTAGTGGTAATAATAACAAAGTCAGCTACAGTTGGGTCCAGAGAGATCAGCACAACATTGTTTGATTTAAAGATGTTGTCTACAATAATAGGTAGAGTGTAAGGCAATCCTATTGAGACTACTCCACCATGTCCCAGAATGTAATCATAGCCCAACAGATCTCACGTAGTAGATTCTCAGCTGCCCCGCCCTTTTTGACTTTGTACAGAGTCATTATTGTGTTCCTTTATCATGGTTTAAATACATATTATAGAGATTTAACTTCACTGACAGGTGACAGCAGGTTTTTTAGCTCACATATCAGATATGTAGTCTGGTATCTAGTTTGGCGCAGTGGTTAGCGTGTCTCCCACTTGACCAGCCGGTTGCGGGATCAAACCCCGGCCGGGACCGAAAGTCGTTTCGGCTTTGAATGATCACACAGTCCCTTCTGATCAGGACTATAAATAATGGAGGTCCTCTGTATGTACAACACCATCGTGTATGCAGATTAAATAACCCTCTTGTATGGTATAGCTCTAAACCGGAGGATGCTGTCATCAACCACTGCAGCGCCGGACTTGTAACGCTATGCTTCGCGCTGGGTTAAAGCTGTCAGTGGTTGAAAAGTGGCACTGACGACTCGGAAACCTAGTCGTCACTATAAACCTCTTCCTATGTTGCACCTCGGTGCAATCATTGTCTACCTAGACGGACAGCAAATATTATTATTATTAGGTTCATCCTAACAAGTTTGATCTCAGATCCAGAGCCAGGTAGGGTGGGCCAGGTTGGGTGGGTGCATAAAACAGTGAAGCCTTAGTCTTTGTTATAGATTTGATAGATTTGATAGCTCAAGGGACCAGTTTTGTTCCTTGTAGTCTGGCAGTTGTCCCGAGTTGAAGAGGTAAAAAGCTCCAAATATAGTTTGTTAACTGTCTGGGTTGATACAGCTATTATTTTTTCCCATAGTTGGTTAGAAAGGAGCTGGACCAAGCTTGATGGATGGCCATGGATGTCTAGAGCCAGCAGCCACTCAAGCAACAACACAGCCTCACCAGTAACAGCAGACAATGCAGTCTGTCCAGCAATGAGCCAGTCTGAGCCCTGACTCTAGAGTACTGGGCAGGAAAAAGGAATGTGGGAATAAATTTCTGTATGTTTCTAACAATCGGTTAGAACAGCGTTCATATATAAAAGGATTAGACAGTTGGACATGCCACATAGCAAGATAAAACTTAGCCAGAGAAGGTACCCAATCAGTATGTTTTTATTCTATAACAGTTTTGACATCAGTGCATCCGATGCAGAGCCAGCTGATTGGCTGTGATATTGTTTAGTATATCGACTGTGTATATAGCATGGCATGAAGCCTCAATGGCAGACGATGCTGGAGGATGTTTTCAGATTCACAAAGAAATTTTTGTCACCAACCGGATCTGAAAACATTATCTATTTGGCCCAGATTTTAAAATATTCAATGTAGAATTAGAATGTACCCCATAAACATTTACATATTGAGTTATATATTGAGAACATCCACTAAGAATCCAATTTTATCTCTCCTTAAATCTATACGACTGGCTAGAATCATTGGAACAATGGCATGATCTTTCAATGCAAACATGAATAACGCATTTGTATTACGGTATTTTTTATATACTGTGGTAGGATGTGTCACCTTTTCAGGAGGAATTAAAAGTGAATAGAAATGTATGGAACTTGCTAAATTGTCATGCAATATTCTAATGTATTTGTATCTCGCGCAAACACACAAACTCACTTAGAAAAAGAATTATACTATGGTAACGATTGAAAATAGAAAAATATTCCAAGAAAGAAATCTGGCTAAATCTAGTATCACAAACTGTTATAAAATCTAATCGATCTTCAACAGCATCGTCATGAAAGAATAATTTGATGATGCTGTGTATGACATTTGATGTATAGTTCATCTATAAAATTGTATAAATTTTAATGAAAACTGTCAAACTGAGCCACTGTTAGTTTTGTTGATGTCAAATGTGATAAAACTCGTCTCACAAATTTAGGGACTTTCTTCAGCTCAAGTGTAAGCAGACGGATTTGCTCTCCACTGGACATCGATTCCATCATTCTCACTAAAATAAGTCAATACAGTCAATGTGAGTTTTATGAAAAAAGGTACCAAGATGGGCAGGTTATATTTTGTACCGACCTCAATGGGTTTCAGAATCATATCATTGAGGGAGAATCACTTGAACATGTACTGTCTGGTGTCTCATCCATTGTGTTTTGAGCACATACCAGAAACATTGTGCATTGAAAATATAAATTATCTAGATGGACTCACCTCCATCGATGATAAGTTTTGTTTTCACTTGACTTCCACTTGGCTGTACAGGTTCAGTGAATGAGTCAGGGTGATCTGCTGTTCTCATATTAACTCCTGGAGAGAGATACAGTTTCCTCTCATTAGTGAATGTACTGATAGTTACAGGCAGCTGTCCTTTACCAAACCTCTCTGGTGTCAGCTCTCTGACCACCTTCTGAATCTAATTAGGAAATTAATAAATAAATAAATGAATAAATAAATAGCTATATAAATAAATAAGTAAAAAATTAAGTAAATTAATAAATATGGAAATAAATAAATGAAGAAGGTAGATACATTCTGTCATTATAATTCTGTTTTTTTTTTTATAATATTAGTAGCAGCAAATGGCTTTTCATGATGTGTTAATGAAACAACAACTGTGTTTATCATAGCCGCATTGTTTAGAAAAAATAACAAGTTGAAACGCACAACTGATTTTAGGGCGCGCCCTAAAATCAGTTGTACATGACGATAATCCCATAAAAATTGGTTTCGCAGACATTTAAAATAATAAACTCAGACAGTAAACTATGCTGAAGAGCCGAGCAATGAGGCAGTCTTTTTGATTAATTAATAAATCTAAAAATTATACAGTGATCAACTGGACTGTTGTTGGTGACATGGAAGCTTTGACATTATTCATTGTGCTTTTATATGCTCAAGCCTGTGTTTGACAGCAAACTATACTGAAGACCATAGCATTGAGGGCTGAGGCACATATTTTTTCGGTGACATTGTGTAGTACTTGTAGCATGGTGTTAAGTGACACTCAATGTGTTTTTGATAAATCAAAAACTCGAAAATTATCCAGTTATCAACTGGACTGTTGTTGGTGACATTGAAGCTTTGAAAGTGTTCATCGGGCTTTTAATAAGCACAAGCCTGTGTTGCCCAACGCTTATTGCCTTCTAGTAGCTGCTATAAAGTTATAATGTTGAAACAATATTTATCTATAACAGATAATATTCGCATAATATACTTTTATTGTCAATCTACAATCATCTTTAGGAATGTTTTTCATGCAGTGACAGAACGAAAAACTTAAACAATAAGGAAAAGCGGAGAGGAAAAAGAAAAAATACACCAGTAATAAAAATTAATAGGATTTAAAGTGCTTTGATAGTTGTTGTTTAAAGTGAGTAAGTTTGGTTGCTGAGCGTATCTGAATTGGTAAAGAGTTAAAAGTTGTAGTGATTTTGTGTCTTAATTGATCACAGTAATAATGTAATAGATGTTTTTTTTAACCAATTGTCTCTAAAAAAAGTTGTAGTGCTAGGTGGAATAAATCCTTCCAAAAGGAAGTCAGGTGCCATCAAATGCAAAATTTGAAAACCAAAAATACAGATGAAATGACCAGCAAGGAAACCTAAATCTAGAGATGTTGCTCTATGAGAGAGTTATAGTGAGATTTTTTTATGTTTAACAACATCCTATTATTCCGGCACCAATTTTCTATCAAGTGAAGATCAGTATCACATAAATCATTAAGTGTATCAAAGCTGTCAGATTTTGACGCGAAAACTGTATCATCAGCGTAGGCAAATGCCTTGGAATGTAATGTGTAGGATAAAAGATCATTGATGTATATGAGGAATAAACTTGGTGCCAGTATTGAGCCTTGAGGGACACCAATGTCTATTTGAAGAATTTAGAGCTTCCTGCACCTTGTTATATGGATACAAATTGCGTCATATCCGTTTAGGAAAGATTTTATGAGAGAGTGCAGTTGGCCCGTTAGACTGTACGTTGTCAATTTTCTCAGAAGAATTTCATGGTCGACACAGTCAGAGGCTTTTTTGAAATCCAAACACATCATAGCAACAAAATGACCATCTGATCTTGTTGACAAACAGTCAGAAATGAGTTTGTGTAGGGAATCAACACAGGAATAACCTTCTCCATATCCACATTGTAATTTGTGAAGAAGTTTGTTTGTGGTGAGATATTTTTGAATTTGGGAATTCACGTGTTTCTCAAAAATCTTAGATAGCACAGGAAGTATTGATATAGGGCGATAATTAGATGGATCTTTGATATCTCCACCCTTTTGAATAGGAATTACTCTAGCAATTTTCCACTGTGAAGGAAATACACCCTCTATTAATGCTCTATTGAACATGTCAGTTACAATGTTGCATATGTAAGGCCATGTTTTCTTCAAAACCTTAACAGATATTTATTTATTTTTATTTATTTATTTATTTATTTATTGAGGTTTTCTAAAAGTTTATAATTAAAGCAAATTAAAAATAACTTGTTGACCTCACACACATTAACATAGATACAAAAAATGACTTGAATAAAAAGATATAAGTGGTAGGGTGTTACATACTATATAGTGAGTAGGATATAATGAAAGCATGCTATCATAAATTGTGTGAATTAAATGAAAAAAGAAAAGAAGAAACAGAGAGGCAAACAAAAATACAAGTTAACAACATTAGGTTGGATTAAATGATAATGATTCATGAGGCTTGGTTGATTTAGTTACAAATGTATGAAAAATATTTAAAAAGGCTGGTTTACCTAGGTTTGATCTAAATGAGGGTTTAATTATTGCACAGTTGCTACGAAGTGATCGTGAATGTTTGTTTGATTTGCTAACGAGATGAAGTATGCGCTTGGATGCACGGCCTTTATGGACCCTCGATCTGACAAAATTGTGAAAAAGATAAGTTCTTCTACTGTGGAGAGTATGTTAATTTAGGAGTAAGCGGCCAGATGTGACAGAAAATTGTTTGGGGGCTGAAGTTATGATTCTGATTGCTTTATTTTGTACTTTTTCTATAGGGTTTTTGAATTTTTGGCCAAACCATCATGACCAGTTGCCTTATTGTCAGAAATGTTTTTTAGATATTTGAAACAAATTTCTGGAGTAAAGCGAGTCAATTGAGAAAAAGTTTTGGTTGTCACTGGTCTAATCATGTCATATTCATGGGAATCAGGGATGTCTTTGGTAATGGATTTTGCAATGGATGTAAAGTGTCTGTTCAATTCATCAGGGGATAAACCCCCAATATTGACCATCGGTGAAATTTTAGTTTGATTGATTCCTAAAGCTTCCCAAACAGGTTTGGTGTTATTTTTGTTCTTTTTAATTATATCTGAAATAACCGATTTCTTCTTCTTCTCAATAAAATTTGTAATAAAATTGCGTTGAATTTTGTATTCTTCCAATTTGTTATATCTGGAACTAAGGGGTTTTAGAATAACCGATACAATACTATACCTAAACTCAATACAATCGATAGAACAGGCTCACCTCAAATCACTGTTACAAATGTCTGACTTGCTCAAGCAAGATCTTCTCAGTACAGAGCTATCAGTGGATTGTCCTCTCTACTAGCCGCGAGCCTTCTGGGTGACTCTACAAGTAATATAATCCTCATATGAGTAATCTAGCTGTCCTCATGAGTATACATGTTGTACAGTAAGCAGTTATAAGTAGAGTCCCTTTCCTATTCTTGCCTTCTTCCTTTATTTTCTTTTGCTTTTCTGTCGGTTTTTATTTTCTGTTTTTGTTGTAGCGTCCTACAAGTTTTTGGTTGATTTGTTTGGATCCATAATTGTAATGATGTATATATATATATATGTAGTTGGTACAAAGGTATAATATGATTCCTCAGTACGAAATATGATAGTAGTCTGCACTATCTGGTTGCCGTTGTATGACTGACTGGTTTCTGGCTGAGTCATATTATTTATACCTTTGTATTCCAACTATATGTAAAAATGGGAGTTGCCTTAATTTATGTGTGGTGGGGCAACTCCAAAGTAATATATGATGGCTATTAGAATTTGACTAATATTCAATATAGCAAATTTGCCCTCTCTCTTCAATCTATCACGCAAATGCATGTGTGATTTTAACTTATAATCTAACTGGGTATCGAGACTATAAATGGACAAAGGTATAATATGATTCCTCAGAACGAAATATGATAGTAGATGTTTGCCGCTATGTGACTGACTGGTTTCTGGCTGAGTTATGTTATTTATACCTTTGTATTCCAACTACATGTAAAAATTGAATTGCCTTCTTTTTTATGTGTGGTGGGGCAACTCCAAAGTAATATATGATGGCTATTGGAATTTGACTAATATTCAATATAACAATAGATTCAGTAGCTTGTTGACATCAATTTGCTGTTTTGATTGTTGTTGATGTAGTATGGGGGCAAAATATAAACTAAATACTTATTAATATAATGATATAACATTTATTATCAAGTCTATGGGGTAAAGTAACACTTATAACTATGTACATACTTTGCGTAATAGAAGGTTATTCCATATTCATTTATCCTAGACACTCCTGTTTTATCTAAATCTATTGATATTGCACAGTATGTTTACCACCCCTCTGCCTGCCTGTCCATCTCAGTCCATGCCTGTTGATGTTTGAGATTTAAATTTCTTTTTGGATGGACGATCTCAGTTTTATTTGCACAGACAGCAGTCAAGGATGGACACAAATGGACGATTAATTGTACACCTAAATTGGCGATTGTGATTGGCAAAATGTCTTTGGCGAAATGTGATTGGCAAAATGTCAGTGACAAAATGTGATTGGCAAAATGTCTTTGGAAAAATGAAATTGGCAAAATTTCATTGGCAATATGTGGTTTGGCGAAGTGAGATTGGCGAAATGTCTTTGGCAAAATGTGATTGGCGAGTTGTGATTGGCAAAAAAATTGCATTGGCATAATGTACAATGGCGAAATATTTGCCAACCGAGACAATATGAGCCCGTTGCATTACTCCCACACATACAAATCCTTTTCTGTCAACTAATACGTTACTGTAATCTATCACTGTGTTTTTAGGTAAATTTTGAGCTCAAGCTGAGTTGTCACCTCTTGGCTCGCTCTCAAAATAAGCATCCATCTCCATGGGTTGAGGTCGAGCTGAACTTCAAAAACACCTGCCGCCAATCTGCAGCCTTTATTTAATGATAACCGCTCAGCACGCAGGCTCGCTTGGCTGCCCAGCGGAAACTGAACGTTGTGCTCAGCCTGAAACGGGATGCAAACTTCCATTGACCAAACAGCCCAGAAATTTGCACAGGTCAATCTTATGGAAGCACAGTGAATTCTTGATGTGGACCTCAAGGCACAAAACAAAATTTAAGATAACTAAAATAATGTTATACTTACCTTTATTGTAGTTTCATCAAGTGAGATTAGTAGTCATCTAGATGGGTATCAGTTCATTGGGTTATCTGGCAGTTCACCCACAGAATGTGGTCTTAAGCCACCAGCTGATATTTAGTCTCATGTTATACAATTATCCCTAATGTTATCGATGTCGGTGAATGTCCGTGAACAAAGCTGGATATGTTGCAAAGATGATGTTCCTGCAACTAACACCGATTGAGGTTTATCATAAATGAGTAGTCAAGCTTTTAGCGCATCGTACTGTTGTATACGTCTAGTTATGGGTTATGTTGCAATATTCTCTTTCAAAAGGATTGTTACAATGCTGAAAACCGTAGACATAATAATAAACCTAGACAGGAAACTATATGGAGCATTAGCATTGAGGCACTGAGGCAGTCAATTGTGGGCAACGTAAGGTCATTGGAAGGTGTAGAAGCAATGATGCTATCATTGATTCACTGTCCAAAATCCAGGTTTATTGTCGATAACTCGATCAATCTTGATCGGATTTTGAGTTTGAAAATTACAATAGAGTCAGCAGCTTGTCCTGAGCAGCTTGATACTAGTTTAAGGCAAATATATTTTTTGACGAAGAAACAGCATCAAGTTGAAAACAAGATGCTGCTGATTGTGAAGCAATTTTCAAATCGAAAATCCGATCAAAATTGATCGAGCTATGAACCAAAAACCTTGATTATGGACAGTAAATCAATGATAGCATCATTGCTTCTACACCTTCCAATGACCTTACGTTGCCCCACTATTGAGTGCCTCACTTCAGCTGTATATAGTGTCCTGTCTAGGTTTATTATTAAGTCTATGCTGAAAACTGATGCCTCTTTACAAAAAAAAACAAATCAAATTTCACAAGGTTTATATAAACTTGCAGCTATCAAGTATCCTCGCAACCATGTACATTTACACGATTCAAAGGAAATGTTGATTTCTTTCTTTGAACTCTACATTATATTCGATTTGAATGCAAAATCAAGGAATGAAATTTCGACTTTGCTAACAAATAGAATAAGATTAGGATTTGATTATTTGTTATTTATATATGTGTATCATGTAAGCCCTCAACACCTGAGTTCACATTATGAGAAAGTTTGGCAAAACATATCAATGTTTTAAATTCTTTGCGAGTAGAAGTTGACAAGTACCCCTATATCGTAGGGTAAGACCAGATATTTAGCTAGTTATACCCTACGATACCAGATGACGCTACACCCACCACACGCAATTATATTCTTCAAATTTCTCCTGGGTCACACATCCTTCGACGGCTTTCGTGTTGCAGGCTAACTGGATCAATGTTCATCTGTTCTAACCTGGCAAGTATCCTGCCTGCTAAACCCTACATGTGCTGTTGGTTGGTACGATACATGACACTTTTTTGTGATTGTTGTAGTATCAAGCATTTTCATTTTTGCAACACCTCTCTCTCATTTTTCCTAGCCGTAACCATGCAGAACAGGACTAAAAATAGAATAGGTCCACTATGGGCTTTCAGTGATATGAAGGGTACCTACTAACTATATTTTGGAGTGAAGTCTTTTGCTGGCTTTGCGTCTGTGACAATCAGTTAGGTATCAGGAAAGCATTATCACAGTTTAAATGGTAAAATTTCACTTGTCGGGGAGGGTGTACAAGCCAACCATTATTTCATGAAAACTTGCGTTATCCCATAAACATATAAATACTTTATGTATATGTCAGGTGGTCAAGTAGGTTAAGATTGGTGCCAGAATTATATGTTTTTGTTTTTATATTTGAGCTCTTACATGGACATTTTATTAGGTCCTGTGACATGCTATAGAGAAGAAATTAGTGCTATCCAAGGTTTGAATTCCAACAAATGTATGATCAGCTGCAACGGCACAACTGATTTCTTGAATATGTCTGGTTAGGTGGGCCTGGGGTGATGGCTGGCTATCTACCAGTTTGGTACCAACATTAATAAAACATGGATCGAAGGGACAACAAGGTTCCACTGTTTTACACCGGTTGCCACACAATTAGCTATCATAACAATCTGGGTTTAATGTCTTCTCAGGGAATCTTGACTGCTCCTCTCGACAGAAACACAGTACAAGCTATGTTAGGTTAGCAAAGTCGTCTAAGAGTCTCTAGCAAAAGAGTCACTAGAAAATTAGCATGCAGCAGCAAAAAAGGGGATTACTTATTTTTATATCTTTCTCTTCTAATAAATAATGATGAGGCAACTCAAAGATTAAAAGTGTATTCGGGAATCTATGGCTCTTTGTTACACATTGGGCGAGACACTATGTGTTTACTATGAGACATTTGTAAAAGTCTTGTAAAAACTGTAATACATTAAAACCAAGACCAGCATTTATAATTGATACGATAAAAGTGATCAGATAAACAGTGTATAAATATATGAATGTTATCAGGGCACAAAGACAAGAAAAAGGCTCAAAGAATACGAAGTCTTCCACTTCGACGGAAGCAGACCATCCACATTGATATTATGTGATACTAATACGAAACACTGTCAACATTAGCTATGAGGGATAACCATTTTATCTGGAATACTGTAGAAGCTCTGCTCACATTAATGAAGCGTAGTGACATTGATAGTAGATTTACTATCACTATGGGCCTAGATGGCTTTATAGAGGGGATATACAGTAAGAAATTTGTTTTAGCAACTCAGATAATTTGTATGCGGATGATTTATATTATGATAATATCATGTTTTGAAGGAAACTAATCTCATACTTTATAATTCAGCTCCTAAGGCTACGGTTGGAATTTAGTGTGGGAAGTAAGTTTTACTAAGGTGGGGTTACAATCACCTGCCCGTCCCTAACCTCAAATCTACTAGAAATATTATGGCTATAGCCTGAGTTCCAGTCTCTATTAAAGACTTTATGCAGCTGATCGCGGATGGTTCCTTCTACGTCCCGACTTGCGGTTTGGTTGAATATCATTCCTACTCCAGCAGTAGAGATGAAATAGTCCCCAGACCAGTTAGATGTCCCTGTAATGACAATAGGACTGGTTACAAGATTCCTCCAAATTACAAACAGTACAAAGGTATATAAGCCTTTCAGGCAAACATTTGATTGTATCCGTACAAAGGCCGTCATTGGGAGCAAGAACTTGGGGTATGAAACTAGTTTTGTTCTCTACAGCTTAGCGATCGAAGATTAATGGAGATTCTCTCTCCAGATGACACTAACCTTGTAGATTTCCGCCTCAACATCATACCTCCAATACTGTGACCAAAACCTGATACAACCATCTAACAGAACTAATACAATCCCGCAAAGTATCAAAGTTTTAAACAGTGTCAATAAGACAATCTTATAACAGAGACTTTTCAGTCACATAAATTGTAATATGTCTATGACGTAATTACCAAAAATAAAACAACTTCAGGACATCTGTACTCACCTATATACGCGATGTGATCTGTCACCATATACTTGTTGTGATTCACTCGCGCATACGGTATTCTAGTCTGATTTCCGACTGACGGTACCACAAATGCTTTCTGAAAGAATAAAATTTCTTGTTAAAATTAGTGTGAATACTTTTTAGTCGGAGGGAAAACTGTGGAAGGATAGGTCTGAAAATCATCATCTTCTATAAAATATGCTGACTTGTCGTATGAACCAACAGATGGCCAATCAGCTTCAATATTCCAGGCTAAAGACTAACTCCCTCATCAGTGTTGTTTCATAGCCATATAGCATTCCACATCTCAAGGAATGGACAGAGAAATACTGCAATCGTTGTGCACTCAGTTTGTATATGGGTCGGAGCACACCTTGGGGCCGAACAAACCCAAGTAGTCATCGAATTGCAGTGGGGTTCAAAATCAAGACCTTCATAACCTACGCACTAAGGACCTGGTTTTCCAGCCAACTGAGCTATGGCCTATGCTATTGACGCTTTACATGTGCCCCTCTTAGGCAGATGAGCTATCTCCCCTATGTATGGAAGTATAAAATCAAATCATTTCTACAATTTCCAAAATCATGATGCTCTTATAGGTAACTGTGTCACTTCCATATAAAAACCCTGACCAGCTTCACTTCAGATCCCTGCCCACGGTTTCTTATTTACCCATAGAGTGATAAAATATATAGATATATATAAAATATGTATTATATATATATATACATATGTATTATATATATTTAATACATACTTATATATTTATAGTAAAAAATACATAGATAGATAAATATATATAATAACTAGAAGAACTCACCACAGTGATACCATCTAGCTGATCCAGAGATCTGAGATAAGTCAGCATCTTGAGGTTAGTATTCGCTCCGATCGATGCTAACAGCTTCACATCAACATTCCTCTCAAACGCTGCTCGCCTCAAGTTGTCATCTAAATCAGGCCAGTATCTAAACAACAAACATCTAAATCAGTCCAGTATCTAAACAAAACAAACAGTGGCTATAAAATATCTCTCCTGTGTAGCAAAGCAATCTGCTACGAAGTGAGTGTGCTCTGAAATTAACAAGACATACCATGACGCCAATGTGTACATAAAGATTTACACAATATACATTGCACTACCTTATCTTAAAGTAGCAGACAACCACAAACGTTATATTTTGATATTTGATCGATATTGATGTACTCCTTCTAAATTTGAATGTTATAAAAAATATCAAATTAGAAAATTTAAGTTATTTTTATTGCAAACGGTCTTCCACCATTTTGTTTCAGTAACAGGCATACCCAATATGATTGGCCAAATGTTAATACTCTCGAAATAAATATATTGCTGGAAAAAGTTGATGATGAAAAGTATTTGTTTCTGGAATTGAAGCAGTTACTTTTTGTCTTCTAAATACACGATCAGTCATGTCAATTGAATAATCTGCTTCAAAAACAATATTTTTGCCTTCAATAAAAAAATTACGCTTTTCTGTGAGATCAGAAACAAAACATAGCTTCCCAATTTAATTCAGTTTTTTGCAGCCATTGGGGTTTAGGGGCAGCTGACTGCCCTGTGGTGCAGAACCAGAGCTTATACCTAGGATTTTTATTGTAACGTATGCTGCCTATCTGTGAAGGAAAATTATAAGTGGGTTTATATCTAGTGGTGCCAGGGTTGTATGCTACTTTTAAGGGATTCCTGTTCATATGTTGCATCTAAATGAAGTATGTAGTAGATACCACCCTACACCTGTGTGTTTTTATTGAATTACTTTTTCTATATGTATGTTAATGTGTGTGAGGTCAACAATTTACTTTTAATTCACTTTAACCATAAACTTTTAGAAACCCTTATTCCTTGACTTTTTGCACAAAATACAAGAACACATCATAACCATCCAATTCAGCTAGCATCAGTCCTGATTGGTCCAAAAGTCCAACTCGTAAATAAACCTGCTAAAGTGTAGACTGTTTAAACCATTTAGAGAATAAAGAACTAGTTAAAGTGTTTTTTTCTTGAGTGGAGTTAGGAAATAATTTTCTCACGACTGCTCTCCATCAAAACCTTTTGGTATAAAATCATTCAAAGGACACATATGCAGATCTAATGACACACAAGCCAGGATGATAATGTTGTCATAAAAAAATCAGTACAGAAATGCGTAGGTGTGTTACATGTGTAAGAATAACCAGGGCTTTCAACTTAATATACAAGTGACCAAGATAGCCAGTTTTAAATGAAATGATCAAATAGGGGTTTCCTCTACAGGATATTATGACGGCATTTATATAAAACCTTATAGGTTCAATATAAATTTCACCAGGGAACATTTGATTAACTTCATTTGAAACCCATGCATTAATACTCAAGCATTCAAAATAACACAACATGAGGCTCTCTGTAATACAAACTAAAGCTGCAGTAACATACAGATGCATGGCTAACATAAAACCGCACAGCAAACATGTGGCCTTGCCAAGGTCGTGTCAAGGTTGTGTCAAGGTTGTTAGCACCCTGAAGGAGTACACAACAACCCTGTTTATAAGGAGCGGGCGAGTTTGCTTTTAGGCTGTAGGCTGCATGTATTTGCTAACAGATGTTTCACGGCAAAGGACTGCAACCAAATTCTGATCACCAATGCTGGGCTTGTGAACAAAAAGCTGGTGACATTTTGTGAACTAAACAAAACATACATTAGGAGTTTCTCACCTATATGCCTCTTCACTGTTGATAAGAAATATTACACTGATGATTCGGGAGGGTATCATGTAGACCTACCTTATCTGTGATTTGCACACATATGTCTCGGATAGGGTCAAGAAATTTCAGGGTCAATCACAGACCGAAGCAATGAAGGAAATTGCCCCCCCCCCCTGCTCATCTATCTATTGTTGGGTGTGTACTGTACAAGCCCAACAAGCTACCATTTCCGTTTATTCATTGATTTCTTTTTCCACATTAGTAAAAAATTTAATGTTTTCAGTGTCAGACGACATCGTACACTTGTAGATGAATTCATTCATTAACCTCGGTTGAGAAATTCAGCCATTACAGTTCTCAAAGTAGTTAGAAGTAGCAGATTACTGGGCTTATATAATTAAACAGAAGGACTTCAATTTTTCTCACAGTAGAAATCGTTAATAACTACAGCTTTACCAGCTGTCTGACTATAGACTGCTTCGGCCTGGGAATAATCTTTAAATTATGGCAAATAAGACATATATAGGTGGTGACAAGAGGCCGACCCGCGAAAGGGTTTGTACTAGGCACAACATATCTCAGAGGTGATGTCTGCCTGCTTATTCTCATAAAAAAGAACTGAAAAAGAAGGGCAGATAAATGGGGCTCTTTCCTGTCTCTCATGAACTGCTATTCCAACAACAAGAATTCTTTCATCGTAAAATATGCTGATATCTTGTTAAGATGTGTTTTCCCTTATTATCAGTAACATATGTGCTCCCAAAAATGTGAGAAGGTACAACAACCCTTGAAAATCATTATTATGATACATATAAGAAATTGTGATCTAATTTCCTCTATATATCTATAATGGAGGGATACTTTGGTATAAATACATACTCATTATCTTTCATATACAGAGTAGTCGGGAAGTAATCCATAACTGCCACATTTATATACCGAGACGCGTCATCCATAACTGATTTTATAGCCTGTAAATCTACATCGCGAGAGGGCGTGGCCAGCTGCTGAGGGGAACTCTGAAATTTATAGGAGAAAAATCTAATACAGGGAACTGAAAGTTATACAGACAAGAATGCACAGGCTTTGATTTCAGGTGTATGTTGTATCATGCAAGCTTATATGGTTATAAATGTCAATGGATACACATGTAGATGTATCCAGTTGATGTGAGAAATCCAGAAAATTACATAAAGTGAAGGTCAATTTTTCTATTATTATTTGTGAGATCAACATTGTTTGATATTTCGTATGATCTTGATTCCAAGTTTTAGAGTGATTCCAGTGTTTGGTAGACAACACTGAGTGATACTTGAATCAGCAAAATATACTGGAATGATATGAAGCTGTGAGGGCTTGAACATGTTATAAGGAAGGAGTACTGGCGCCCGCCCCGATCACCTCTCTATTCACAGTGCAAAGAAGGAAATTTTAATCAAGGCAGGCACAGTCTCAGATTTACAGACTCTGACATGATGCTGGTATACTGCTGCAGTATGATTAGCCAATGTGTTGGCTCTGATTGGCTGATGGGTGGGAATGAGCCAATGTCAAGTCAGATGGTACTTTCCTATATATGATATACATATAATGTACATATAACATACTTTTTAGGGAGTGTTAAATAATGCAATTTCAGTTTCATCAGATCTCAATAGGTGCTTTCTGTGACCAGGGAGATTCTCCCTGCTGTGACACTGACCTAGCATTGGCTCTCTGTCTCAGCCAATCAAGACAGAGACAACACATTGGCTACAGTATATGATGTCATCAGACAGATATGATATAATACAGGTACTGACTTACAGACAGAGAGACCCGAGCAGTCTCGTTATCAGCTATCTCCAGCTCTAGTGGATGACTCATGTTATAAAAAGTATCCATGTCTTCAGGCCAATGTGAGGGTATAGTAGAGTTGTCCGTTCCTAACTGCCAGTACATATCAAATATCGTATGTAGGTCAGACACGAGGGGACAATTACAGTCATGTGTTAGAACTCCCATCTCCTTCACCTGAAAATTGAAAATCATACTGTTTGATATTAAGGAATGAAAAGGAGAATATGAAAGATAAAAGAACTGTGATAAATATTTAGTATGCTCTGCAGAATCACAAATGGTTCTTTTTGTCAGAAAGTATGAAGCGTCTATTGACAAGCTTCTATCCTTCCCAAAGCAACAAACTAAGTTTTTCAAGAGACATGCTAGGTTAGAGAGAGAGTGAGGGAGTTTTCTGAACTAGGAGTGTAAGATTTTACCATATCAGGGTGTTCCAAATGACCAGTCTACTTTCTAAGAAACTATTATTTATTTATTGTCTACCGTTCTAAGGCACCTCACTCTACAGTACCTGAGTAAGAGATCTCCAGTCCATGTTAGCAGACCCCAAATAGAAACTCTTCATATCTGAGATTATAAACTTTGTGTGCAGGATTCCAGATCCGAGTAATCGCTCCATGTCTACCACCCGAACATCAGCCCCTAGAAAACAGGCAACAAACTCAAGCTATGTCAAGTGATCACTGTTGAGGCGTCACTGTTGAGGCGTCACTGTTGAGGCTTCACTGTTGAGGCGTCACTGCTGGCTTTCACAAACCAAGGGATAATGAGTAACAAGAGTAAAAGCTAACCTGAGCGCTTTAGATCATCAATTTCTGGTTTCTTGTCGTGACCTTCAAATGTACTCACAGCTATTCTAACATCAACATTTCTCTTCTCTATGGCTTTCTTCAGCTCACTGTATATATCATCACCCTGTACACAACAAAACAATCACTTATATGTGTATGTACATGAAGTGTACACGATACACGCAAATCTCAGTTTACGGATCAGGTTTACAGTTGCACGATAATCTGTTTTGTAATAATATTACCATTCTGAACTTTTGCCGAGCAGATGCTGCTTTGGGACAGTATTATGAAACTGTAACTTACAACTATTGTAGTGTTAATGTTAGTACTAGTGCTGATTGACATGACATAGCAATTTACTTCTGGTAATTGGACTTCAACTTGACCATAACAGTACATGTACACTGTGTCCTTGTTCAATACTGAAACTACTGTGACATTACTATGACATCACTATGACACTGCACTGTTACTGCACTGTTACTGCACTGCTAATTTACTGTTAATTTACAGTAACTGCACTGATAACGCACAGTAATGTGATTTACTTCTTACATCTTGAGAGGAGGGGAAAACTTCACTCGTATCAGGCGTATCCTTCATCCTCAGAGTCCAGTACATTGATGATATGTACAAGCTCTGATTAGCCTCAGATATCAGTGTTTTATAGGCAGAATATGTGGTAGGGTGAGATGGTGCCCCTGAGTTATATGTGAGATTCTCTGGTATACTCTCCACTAAAGATATGCTACAAGAAATATAGAATAAAGTGATACTTATATTTAGACTTCACCAATCTACCCATTCATCTTAGACCAAAAGCATTCCGTTCTTCGTCTGACTGTTCATTCACAAAAACATTTCGTTGTATTTAATGATTCTGGATGCACGCTTGATAGATTCAGATTATGGCTGCAAATTTTTTGGATATGAGTGCCCATTGACTGACCTGCACTTATGATCACATGTGTAAGGTATGATATTGATCCCCGGGTGTTCTACTGGTGTGTTATTTATAATAAATAACATGATAACCAGAGCTAGTATTATACCGAGCACTATCACTGGAAATATGGCACCTGTAAAAATAAACTCAAGAATAAACAAGCAGGTCAGATACAGCTGGGAGATTGAATCATTTGCAGCAGTGGACTAGTTCATTGTTTGCAGCATTAATTTTTGTAGAATTAAAAAAACCGCTCAAATATATACCACGTAGAAATCAGCCATGGAGTTGAGATTGCTATGTTCGAGTGGGGAGATAACTCTTTGTTTGCTGCAGCTTTAAAAGCGCATGTCGGATACAGTAGATGTGAAAAAAGAGAAAATTTTATATAATTCGATGGTCATGTTACATAGCAGCTGTAACAAACTTGATTCCCGGGGATTTTAATTCATTGTTAGCAGCATAAGAGTCCATGTTGAGCTGATTGATGTGTTAATCTATGATGGCAGGCCCGTAGCTTCACCCATGACACAAAGGCCTAGCGGTAAGTTACCATCGTGTTGAGGCAAGTACTAGGATAACCTTGACCTGTGACCTTGAAGCATAACTAAATATAACTCTGCACTACGCACTCACTGACCAACTCAACCATATATATAAATAATTCAGCTCTTAGGGGCCTCCGGCGATAAAAAAACACGAACCTCTTAACTGTTCATTCTCAAGAGTGTCAAGTGGGGGCAAAAGTCCTCAGAGGGGTTTGTTTTGTTTAGATGCTTGTTTATATAAATGTAGGATTTGTGTCCCTTTTGTATTCATGTAAACTGTATAAATATCTAAATGAAGCGAAAGACCAGCCCTCACACAGCCTTCTTAATACTTATGATAATCGGTAAGATGGGGAGGGGGTTACTCTCACACTCCACCCCTGTTTTGCAGGTCAGTAAATCTGTCTGTCTCAACTGATTCCAACATGAGTGAGCCTTGTCACGCGGCTACGTTTTTGTTTTGGGAGAATTCCCGAAACAAAAATTAGCTGTGTGATAAAGCTAAACATGAATAATATCCAAACTTTTGATCATTTGACAAGTTGTTATAATAGTGTCCTTGAGCAGCTGTTCCTGGAGAGTTTGAGGCTTTCACTGTTGCAGATTCGAAATATTCAAACCCAGTGGGAATAATTGCAAATCAAATACATGTGGCAGTAACAGGAGGGCAATTTATGTGGAGGCTTCCTTCTTTGAGCGGATTATAACCACCTCTCAGGCACAACTTGTCTGGAAAACAGAGGCAGTGCAAAGTTGACAATTTTAATATTTATATTTATCCCTAAAATGAGTAAACCGAGGGGGAAACAGTGTAATAATACCCAGGTTTAGATGCTAAGCAGACATAGACGAGGCTTCATTATCGCCCGTACACTGAGGTGACATAAAAGTCAATAGCCAAGATAAAAATATAAGTTCTATATATCAGCGCCTCCCGTGAGAGTAGTCAGTAAAATGCCATGTTATTTATTTAGATAATACTGGTATGAGGTAATATGTGGGTTTTACCTGGGGAAACGCGCTGACCTATATAACTATGATTCAGTCATTATAATGGTTAGCCTGTCTTGACAAGCTTTGTTAGGTTTGGGGGGAGGGGACCCACCGAACGCTCCACCCCCCAACCGAACAAAGCTTGTCAAGACAAGTTATATCTATCTGGGATTTCACCTGTGTTCTCTACTATAGAGGAATGAAGAACCCAAACAACCCGATCAATGATCAACAACTGATCAATGATCAACAACCCGATCAATGATCAACAACCCGATCAATGATCAACAAACCGATCAATGATGACTGAATTTTGTAAATAAGCGGTTAGAGTCTGCTCTCTCCTTATATCTAATTATCATATTTTGTTTTTGAGTTTCATCATATTTTTGTTTTATAAATTGCAGAGTGTTTTGATTATGACATTTATGGTTACGAGATGTTCCTGAACAAGACTACACTCAGATTTTGTTGTTTCAGCTTTGGCCGTTACTCAAACCGGAAACAGCATCAAACTCGCTGGTATTCATAAAAAAGGATTATATGGAATGAGTTGGATCCAATCGTTCATTCTAACGACCGGCTCCTGTTCTACCAGTAAGAAGTGGGCAGCCAGAGGAAGAGCAACTCCAAATGCAGTCAAATTAGATTTAACTTGATCTACGGAGGGAGGGTATCCTTTAGATAGGCCTAAGCTGTTTATCAAAATTAAAACTCAAAACCTCTAAAGACCTCTACTATATTCAATATATATATATATTTAGAAAGATAGAAAGATGCCCCAAAACTCTTTTTGAAAATCCACACATTAAATTACAGCTGCTATAGCGTTGGAGCCGCGAGTCCAAATATCTCAACCGTACATCTTATCCTGTTAACTTAACTTGGCAATTCAACAGTAAATCACTGACCAAACTATGCTCGCAGATCCACATTGTACTCACCCTGTATTTTCTTACAAATAGTTTTACGTTTTCCCTGCTCGCTGGCATCTTGTAGCAGGTTCTCTGATTTAGCTGGCCAATCAGCAGCCTCGTCATCACCAGCTGCTGCCGGGTCGAGATGCTGCTCAGCGTCCTCTGTGTCCTGCTTCTGATTCTCTATAACATCATTCTCACTAAGGTGTACCCTCTCATCTCGTCCAATCTGTGTCAGAAAAATATCAAAAATAATAACATTAAAAAGAATAATAAAATACCATAAACAATGATAATTTAATAACTCAGCACCTATATGTGTCACCATAATAGCAAAAATAATAATAGCAAAAGTAGCATATTGATAAAAACAAAACAACATAAAGAATAATAACGTGATAAAACAATGGTATAAAATAATAACATCAAAAATCATTAATAGTAGCTTTAATAAAATTGAAATGATATGAACAATAATAAGATAATAATATTATAATTAAATACTCAGCACTTCTCCATGTCGTAATGATAACACAATATTTATTGCCCTATAGGCATGTAATACCTAACAAACACATAAATTTCAACAATTGGGACAGCTCAAAATAAAACAAGAGCCCATTGCAAACTGAAACCTAACGAAGTACTCAAGATATGCATGTTTCAGATTTTAGTATTTAGACCTTGAACTCTTCATAGACGATTGTCCCGGAGAAGGAAAAGTTCGCCTATTTTGAATATGCCTGTGATAGCAGAATTTGGTGCTTGCTAACATTTACTCATTCTCTTTCCTGTACAAGGCTCCCATCTTTTTGATCTATACAAGCTACATAACTAGCTGAACTAAGCTCCAGCTGTTATCTACTCATCTACGGTATATAAGTAGGCTACTGACTGACTGAGTACCTAAGGCTAAACTTTTGAAGGACAAAAGAGTTACTCACCTCATTATTAATCATATTGCAGTCGGGAGGTTTCTCCAAGCTTGTTTCAGAGAATGTTTAAGATGCAGACTGATAATCAGTGCGACAGCTATCCTTCTGCCCTCGCTCAGTGTGACGATGTATCAGAACTAGACGTAGTCTACATTCTGTGATGTCATCAGACCAGCCGGTAAAGTGAGTTGATAATCAGATATAAATGTCTGTCTCCTAGTAAGTCCACAACTGATCTGCACTCTGAGGTTCTGTAAGAAGAGGAACAAAGTTGCCATCAGAGCGGCAGAGTGAATCAGGCTACAAGTATAATATCATTACACTACCTGAGACCCGGGAGGCAGAACAGATCACCTCAAGAGATGGGATGATTCATTTCTGGTTTGACCCAATAGAGGCATTGGATAGCAATAGAGTTCATAAAAATAAAAACGAACCTAAAGTCACTTTCAACTTGAAGCATATTATGCTAACATGGAGTATAGTAATGTGATGGCCCATCAGGTCATATACAGCAGTAAGATTTATATCCAGGCTAGTCAAAATTCTTACCCTTGCTACAAATGCATGAAACATAATATAGATAATAAATGTGGTATTTCTAACGAAGCAAGCCTGAAAAATAAATTAATCAAGCTATTTATCTAAAGAGAATCTGAAATTTGATCAAAATATCTGCACATGGAAAATGCATAAAAAAAGATGTCCTGTAACAAGCTACTGAATAGTCAAGTGAAGAATCCCTTATTCAATAATTTCTTCGCAGTCAGCAGAATATTGAGAGGCACAGAATCACTCTGTGCTGCCGGCAGAGGTACTCTGCTCTGCTGCCGTACAGACAAGGTTACAGCCGTCAAAAGGTTGCTGTTGAATGATGAGTTAGCTGATTATCACTGTGATGATCTCGAGGGTTATTGTTGAGGCTAAACCCTCCCTTTCTACCCTCCTCTCGCTCACAGGTGCTAAACATAGCCTCAGACCTACGTACATGGCTATTACAGAGTATATCTAGCCGGTAGCCCTAGGCTTTACATTAATGAGTACATGTGAAGCCTTGATGAAGGTCTACATCTCAGCTTACCTGTCCACTTCAATATGAAATGTCAAACCAAATCATGAAGACGAGTAAATGACGAGTATATAGCTTGAGGTCCCACACTGATTTTATCAGGCGGTAGCGTTGCCCACCATCTACCAATCAAAACAATTTAAGCACTCGAGGCTATGCTGGTACATTGCTGACAGAATCAGGATTTTGATGAGTTTATGATTGGAATTAATCATAATGTAGTAATGACAACAGCATCGGTCTGTTGCTTTTCTCATTTGTCAGCAGAGCCAAATGTGATGTGTTTGTGTAATTTTAGCTTCTGGGGTTGACTGTTGACGTAAGCCGAATATTTGTACTGTTATCACAACATAAAGCTGTACAACAGACTATAGATATTAACCATAGTCTTTGGCTGTACTCTAGAACTGCTAATGCCGATGATGACCTTGTGCAGTAGACCTAATGTTTTATCTGACATATCACAGCACAGCACTGTATCTGTGTGTGTTTGTATTTTTGTACACATCGAGTGGTAGGAGCTGGCACTCTGAACTTTTGATTGTAATAGGATTGTGCCTGAGTCATTTTATCAGTGTGCCCAGAAAATTTTAGACTAATTTTTTGTCCACGATGAAACATAGCAACATCAGCAATATATTTGATATGAAGTCTGTTGTCCATAGCTGATAGATCAAGACCCCAATTTGTCACCTCAACATAGCTGCATCAAGTTATGCCTTCTAATAGGAGGTTGTTCTCACAGCCAGCCCCTATTGGTGTTCAGGATGGTGATCGCAATCGTAGGCAGTTGAACGACCGCCTTTGGTCGCAATTGCCATCCCTGACGCCATCTGGGGCTGGCTGTGGTTGTTATGACGTAACTCACCCGTATATATCAGAATTTCTGACTATCCTCCCCTCCGCTTATGAGTTATGAGAGAGACACAGAGACAGATTGTCACACAGGTCAGCAGCTATAGACCAACAGCAGCAGAACTCCAGTAATCAGCGGAGCATGTAAAATCAGCGGAGCGTGTAAACTCAACAACCAAACACACTGAGCTACAAATATAAATAACACACTGATATCATATCAACTAGACTGATATCATGATAAATATAAACTGGGGAGTAGAGAGACAGCACAACGCTATCATGTGATGTATACACAGCACAACGCTATCATGTGATGTATACATTGAAGTATACTAATTATTCTCTCTTTCTCTCAATGACCACTTCACTAATAGTAAAATAAATCAATACATTCATTTCACTTCCAAGTTAATACTACTAAATAATGGCTATTGAACATAATATTAGCCTACCAATATTGTCAACAAATTTAGGCCATGTTTTGAACAAGGCTTCCTGCCCTATATGGTTCAATATTTTAGAGTCAATATTTTACAGATGTTCTTGAATGTATATTATGAATTTATAATACACTGTCCCAGCAATGATAAATACTGCAAAATCTGCAAATCAATTTAATTAATTGTCTGCCAATCATATCCAGTCTGCAGACCATTAAATGTCAAAACAATAATTTTATTCTGCCGAGACATTAACCCTGTAAAATTGGAAATTGAACAATGTTAGGCCAACATATTAAACAGGCAGCTATCTTTTTGAAAAAAGGTTAAAATAGACAGTTTTCTGAGCTGTAGTTTAAGTCTCTATTTGGAGTTGTCCTCTCTCCAGTTTGGTACTACTACCCCACGCCGCATAGGAAAAAGGTGATGAAAAGAGGGTTATCTTGAAAACCGCTTATAATAGGATAAAAACTTGTCTTGATTCAGCATCGGCATCATTGAAAACCCTGAGGGACAGGGTTTCCAAATCATTGGGGGCTTGAAAGCTGATGGATCTCTATTTTAGTGACAAAATTCATGAAAAATACCATGAAATTTTCTGCAATACAGGCAGAAATTGATTCAAATGACTATCCGAATACCAAACTTGTTTCCCAATCTATGTCTCTATGAGTTTTCTATGGTGCAGATTCTGAATCAAAAATCGTTTTTATCTTATTATAAGCGGTTTTCAAGATAAGCCTCTTTTTATCACCATTTTCCTATGCAGCGTGGGTAAAAAGTACCAAACTGGGGAGAGGACAACTCTGAATAGAGGCTTAAATTAGCGCTCAGAAAACTGTCTATTGACGAACATTGGTAATGAAATTTTTCAAAACTTGTTACAAATGTTTTGTCCCTGTTATTTTCATTGTAGACTACTCTTTCCAACGAGGAATTACCTTGACTGATAGAAGGGAGAGGTAATTCTGTCATTGAGGAGGTCACATCTGGACTGAGGACTCAATTTATAAAATTTTAGTTCAGAAATAAGAAATTGATAATCATGATGCCAGCCGGGCACAGATAAAATATTGTAAGATAAAAAAGCGATGGGTCACAGATAGTGTACCGTATATACCTCATACAGGTAGTACTACAGCTCTATAAAGCCAATAATAAAGTTAGCTACTTTATATAATAACTACTAAAACTAAATAAACTTTGCCTGCTGTATCAGTATGTACTATACTATATATCATTATACTAAGCTGCATTGATCCTGAGTAGGAATAATAACAATAACTTAATCTCCTCAATCACGGTGCAGTATAACTCAGATATATAAGAAGTGAAGGACTGCTGCCTGTTAATGCCTGTCAGCACAGAGACAGCAGACTTACTGAATAACTACATGTTATTTATATATTAATTAGTGCTGCACAAGTATAAGCCACAAAAGCTAGGGAGAAAGTTTTCATCGACATCAGAGCTGTTCAGTTAATTGTAAATTCAGTGATTTTAAAAACAGCCTAATGTTTTTTTCTATATAAAATGATATCCTAGCAGTTATTCAGTGACCTCTTGTAGTCTGTATAAATAACTTGTTATACGAAATTAAAAAAGCGTTCAATAGATTCAAAGTGGCCATTCTCAATAGTCTTGCCGGAATTAATCGTAGTATCCAAAATAATAAAAGCTCCGACAAGCAACCCAAACCACAGTTGTTCTAAAGCTCAAACGGGTGGAGTTCAAGGCCTATGTGGTAAGACAAAATGAAACTGGTGCGGTGTACTTAGGTATTGTAGGTTGGTAGGATCAGCTATCAGGAGAATGAGAGAATTCCCATATATGTGCTGTATTATTATTATGTGCAATCACTGAGAGATTATGTAGAAAATAACCATTATTATTATACACTTGGGTTTTTACTTTTAAATGGCTCTGATATTACAATGTAAGGATGAATGACACATTGGATGTATCCATGAAGCCTCCGACATTGAAACACACGCAAATCATATCAAAGAGAGGGGTTGTGGACTTAATCAGGAGGAAAATCACCATCATATCATCATCAATATCTAGCTAGGGGCTGGCTACTGCCCGCACAGCGCATGGGCCCCTGGGACTTTTAAATGGCTTTTTCACTTGCCAATGTCCAGTATAAACCACTGATACTGGACATTGGCAAAGTAAAGACACATCAGTCCCAGGGGCCCATGCATGGGCCCCTGGGACTTGCATGTCTTTACTTTGCCAATGTCCACTATCAACCACCCAAAAAACACATGGTGTTTTTTGTGTCCAATGTGTCATTCATCCTTACATTGTTGAGAGGAGGAATGTAAGAACCATTGGGGCTTGCATGCGTGTACTTTTTCTAAGTCTAGTTGCCACCATGCCAAACTTTCTGATGCTGAGACAAAGTGAAGCTTTGCAAGCCACTCTAGCCACAGTGAAGTGCCTTGGCAAGCAAACCAGTATGTTGATCACGGCGGCTCTGAGCTGAACAATCGGCAGAATATGGCATACTTAGGTCTGCCTTGCTAAATTACAAAATGTTGGGACTTTGCCAATGTCCACTATCAACCACCCAAAAAACACATGGTGTTTTTTGGGTGGTTGATAGTGGACATTGGCAAAGTAAAGACATGCAAGTCCCAGGGGCCCATGGTACAGCGCTAGTGGACTTTTTCTGTAATGATGAGTTGATTTATTGTTCTAAGTTCGGATTGGTTGGAACAAGGAGTTACTCAACTCATTGATTGGAAGAGAAATGAGTTGAATCACAGGCATTCTATAGTTGGTGCAAGTCCAGTGGTGTGAGAGAGGGGCCTCGACCACTGACTGGATTTGCACCTGCAGTGCATGTCTTTTTGTGATACTGATAAGTTACCTAACTTGAGTTTCTCAATTCTATGGCATGAACTAAAGGAGTAAATATTGTTTGAGGCAAAAGGTAAGATATCATAGAGGGATAGTTAGGTAAAGTCAGGGTGGATTTGTAACAAAGTAACTCATGCTTTGACAAATCAAGCACTTACCAGGTCTTGTCCTGCTTGACACTTGAACTCATTTTTATATAGCCTAAATTCTCGAACACAGAAAATAAAAAATCACAGAATTCTCCAATAGTCCCTTCTTTGATCATAGCCCGTAGTTCCAAATTGATCATGTGACTTTGTTTTGGTCACGTGTCTGCAATGTTTAATGTAAAAGAGCAGACAATCTTTTATACTACCACTGTTAATTCAATTAGCAACTTACTGCTGTAAGCCAGATGACTCATTTTTTTATTGAAAGACCAACTGCATGATTTACAGTTCAGAGTTCACATACCTTATCAACAATACAATTACATCAGATCAGTGTTATTACTTATATTTGATTGGACTTGATAGTGGTATGAATTGTTTGTAACTATTAGAGCTGTATGTATATGATGACAGTTCATCTCGTGTTCAAGACATATGAAGATAATCATTGCCACAAACCGTTGCTGGACTCATTATGTTTTGTGGCCTTTCGACAGGGGATTTGGCTTGAGCTCTAACCGTCGTCTATCAGTTTTGCAGCCGACTCTAATCCACCTCTCAAATCAATCATTGATGACATCTAATACGCAGGTAGAGTAATATACTCTGGTAAGATCAAAATATCTGGAATCAACAAACATCTGACTGGTCTAATTAAGATGATAGATGTGACATCACCCACTCAAACTAACATCAGCCTTCATCAGTGTCCGACACACGCTTCCGTATGTGTTTGTTTTTGGATTTGTTTTTCCTTTGTGTAAATTTAGGCATTGATACCTCAGGTTTTGTCTCCTTACTGACAGTCACATTTTGATTAGAGGTTGTTGCCTGTGTATTGTTTGTATGGTTGTATGACGTAGACACATCTCTGCTATGTTTTATACACTCTGTAAATGACTGGTTCTCTTCACGAGATCTTCTCAGGTTATTTATAACTTGTAAGCTGCTTCTTATTTCACTAAAACAGAGAAAGGAAGGAAAATGTAAATCATACATATTTCGTTTTGATTTCAATGTGTTTATGGCAATCACGTTTTATTACTGTTTTCACAGGAGGATAAGGTCACCATTTGATAAAGGCCATTTACTCAAGCTCATTACTTTATATAAACTCTCAACTTGACAAACTAGAATTACCAGCATGTCAGCGTGTCAGCCTGTCGGCGTGTCAGCCTGTCGGCGTGTCAGCCTGTCAGCGTGTCAGCTTCAACTAGCCTAACTAGATTCTTATATCTTCTCCTCTAGAGAATATTATATACACTTACTTGTCCTGATGAGACGGGAGACTGCCACTCATGTACTCATGTAATCTTGATGAGCTGCCTGAAGCCTCGTTCTGGAACTGACCAGCCTCATTTTGAGTTTGAGAAGCTTGTTCTATGCCGATACGTCTGAGTATACGAGTCATCTTCTGTTTCCTTCTCGCAGCACATCTGCGGAAAGAGAAACAGAATAAGAGAATAAGATCGGGTAGTATCACTGAGCCGTGTAAGTAAGCTCCTGCAGCCCCAAAAGAGGTACACAGAGGTGTACAGGTGTTATAGTCAGGATGGACAGGTGGTCAAACAATCCTTCTGTGTAGATTCATGGTAAATGCTGCCCATGGTAACTACTGATCACAAAAAAAAACAACTCAATTCAACTCAATAGACTCAAAGTGATAAGCTTTCACTTTCAACAATGGGAACATATTCTGTCAGTTCCACCCAATGCGTCCCAAAAGTTTCTGGCATTGCAACTGTGTCAACATTTCAGCTGATCTTACTGATTTATGACATTACATTACAGTCACTTAGCAGAGTGATGCACAGTACAGCAGTATTTTCAATTGTTTATATTATATATTATTACTATTATTACCTCTGGGTAAAGTTAAGTCTCCTGTCCGCATCCTCCTCCTCCTGACTGTCACTGCTCAGCTCATTCTTAACTGTCTGCTTAGCTATGGCCAGCATCGCCGCACCACCACGTGATGTCATAGGCGCAGACGACCTCGAGGTGTGAACTGCTGATGACCTTGATGTATGACCTAATTCTGACTTTCTCTTCTCCCTCTTCAGTCTACGCTTTGTCATAGCTTACAATTATATGAGCATATATAAATAAGTTACAAGTCGAAAACAACTGTATGGGTATGGTACCATCCAAAAAATTGTGATAGGAAAAAACTCATTTTCTTGCAATATATAGTTTGCCATCTGTCCTTAACACTGAAGATACGACCTGACACAAAATTAAGGACAGCTGGTGTCAAGATGAGTGTTGGTCATGTGACCTGAAGGAAAACCTCCTCTTACCAAGTGAGCGCTTCAGATCTTGCTGTTTCCTCTTGGCTATAAGTTGAGTCATAGTAATACTGTTTCTAGGCTGATCAGTAAGCTCAGGGTTAGGGGCGTCCTCCGTCCCTCCCTCTCTGTGATGTTCTAACATTGAAGACACAAAGGCTTCACTGAATGGGCTCATACTTCTCAATGCCGCGGCATCAGAGCTGTCTTCAGTACTACTCGTATCCAGCAGGTCTCTGTGACTTTGTGGGGGTTTGTGTGCAGCAGATGAGGTTGTTGGGCTATGAACAATAATTACAAGAAGAGGGGTAAATTTTTAGATTTTTTGAGTGCTGAAAATATATTCAGTTATCTCCAGGACAGACAGCCACACAAATATGTTTCCTTTCGCTCCACAGAAAAAAGAAAATTAATATACAACACTCAATAAATACTGATAACTAGACTGACCTAGGTACGTTGTTATGAGCTTGAGACCTCTAACTATTCATTCCATGTCCTATTTGTGTTACATAATAATACTTGTTCATTGATAGACATCTGGCTCGATTATGTGCCTAGAACTCCAACAACACTTACCTCTTGCCAGTCTTGTTCTTTCTAGCAGCAGACTTTCCTTTATTGCGTCGGTGATTTGAATAACTAGGATTGTTTGAATCACTAGAAGTACTGCTGCTAGTAGAAGATAACTCATAATTATATCTCCTCTGTGTCGCCTCTTCTGAGTGGTCTGAATCAGACTCGGCTGTCAACAGAAATGTTAGATTAACTCGCTTATCGTCAACTTTTTATAAAGATTTTCCTTCTAACCAATTGTTCTCAGTTAGAGTATTACAAATTAGCCAAATCGATACCTTCATACCCGTTTGGCTGCACGAGTGCGCTTATGAGTGTAACTGTCCCAGTGTACCCGTATCACATGAAAAATGCCAACATGTAACTATCTGTATTCCTGATATCTGACAATTTATACTTTTTTTGCTTGATTCTTTTCATATATGTAACTATTGCATATCGGTAAGGATTTATTTCAGATTGCCAGATGATGGATATACTACTTCTTTCTCAGGGTGTGTCCCAAGATATACGATTGGTTAAAATTTTGTGAGTTAGCTTGTGAACAGCTAACAAAAGCAGAACCAAGCTACCTGCCAACCCGGAGAAAAGCCAGAGAAAAGTCAGAGAAAACCCACAAACAAGCTACTATAACGACACAGGCAAGGGCACCCTGCAGACAAAGACGTACCTTCTAATTCTCTCTGTACTAGTGAGTCAAAGAATGCCATCATTTTAGGATCCTCCTCCATAGAGGCGTTAGTGTAGTTATGTGTCATGAAGTGACCGTTACGTAATATTAGATTTATATACTCCTGATGTGTATAAACACATCTCTCTAAAGTCATCATAGCCTGATCGTCTGTATGTGATATATTATACGGACTCCATGCCTGTAACACAGACGCAATAATATTTATTTCAACACTTCTATCATTACTTGTATGAAACATAGACGGGTGAGTAGGTTAGTCTCTGTTATTTTTTTGCATATTCATGTGTATGATTTGGTAGCCTTTCTATAATGTTTATTCTCAATGTAACTATACACTATTGATGTTTGTTTTCATTACGAGAATCGTTAATGTATCCGTGCAAGCAGTCAGAGACAACTAACTCCTTGATCCATGTACATAACGTTTATAATTGACAGCCGAGTTTACTTACCTTTATTATTTTCTCCACACCAGATGATGCTATGATTGAGTAAGTATCATTATATCGAACCTGAAGTATATAATTTATACTGCTATTGGATGGCGCCAGTGATGTATTATATCTATATTGTCATTATATACTCTATGACTCTATCTCTAAGCGAGATAACATAGATAATCTTTGTGCAGTTTATGTAGAGTGTGGATTTTCAGATGGCAGTAATATAAAAGTTACCAAAAAACCAATATGTTTATTACGTGTGTACAAGAAGAATCGTTCGATTTATAACTTGGTGAGCAACCAAGACAGAGTTTTTACACGTGACTTTGGGAGCAGTGATTACAAACCTGATTAACTAGTGACCTATGACCTTTGAGTATACGACTGGCTGACTTGATGATGTAATTCTCAGGATTAGGTTTCTCAGGTACCTCCCACATATAAACACCGAAGTTATCCGACCCTGTCATGATGTACTGTAATCAGCAAGCTATTCCTAGTTATTATTATTACAAGATACTTTTAATTTGGCAGACAATATCGTCCTGGTAGGATGTTTCACATATACGCCAAAGATGTTACGGAAAATGATGGGGAAAGAACAAATGGGGGAAAAAATGATGAGTGTTTATCGTTAGGATGATTGCAAAAGTTGAGGTTTAATTTCCGCCAGCATATAATAAGTTTCCACATCCTACACGTGACCCATCAGGAGGGTTAGCAGCATAAATTGTGGCACTATTCTCATATTAAATTTGTTTTCAGTAGAAGTAAATGTGTGTTTCATAAATAATAGGGAATACATTAAATCATTGAGATTCTGATGAAATAATAGTAAGGTAAGAATTTAATGTTTTGGAGTTGTCCTCTTAAAAAGAGATAAGTTCAAGGAGAAGAAAACTCCGAATTCATAAGGTTGTTCAAGGAGAATGAACCATACAAAGCATGCATAGTGGGATTGAGGATGTGCTGCGGTAATCAAATATCAACATTGATATGTGTGCATTGATATGTGATTACGTAGAACATCAGTACTGACAAACTGATGGCTACCATCTCAAGATAATAATTAAGGACACATTATCAAGACATACTGTAAATCAATCTGATGATTGCATCATTTTGGTGATCGTCAATGTTTCTTCCTTTTGCCCTATTGCAACTCATATAGAACATTTGTATAACCAAGTCTTTATCAATAAATCAATTGAGATTGCTTATTGTATATAAAAATAAATATAAATACATCCTCACCTCACATTTAGGCCCCGCCCAGCAGCAGCTCTTAATAGTACATGTACTGTAATATCCCGCATGATGGAACTCATGTACTGGGCGTGGCTTAGTGACATCATATACCAGAGGAGGCATACGTCGACCAATCACAAGTAGGCGATCACCACGCTGGTTAAATGCAAGACTCATACCACAGTACGGACCATTAGAGTATTTATATTCTATCACAGGTCTAGAAATGGTCAGAGACTCGAGCATCAACATTGTATCGGATATTTTTTCAAAGACCGAAGCAATGGATGAACATAATAAAAGCCTAGCAGTATGTGGGATTTGAAAGGTAAAATTGGCTTCATCAGAAAATTGGCCTATAGCAATACCACCTTTAATCTGAATTTTGGATAACGACTGACTGACAGACCAAGGAGTTGGAACTTCCAACTCCAAGATCAAACTAATTTGAGAGTCATACGCTACATACAATATACAGAGACTTATCAGGACATACTCACGCTGCAGTATGACGTATATCCCACAGTTTAGCCGTGTCCCTACTACATATTGTAGCCACATACTGAGGAGATTCGGGGTTATACTGTACTGAGTGTAAAGGGTGATCAGTCTCAGCAAAACCTACTGGATCTGTAAGTGGTGAGAGAAATAGATAATCAACCAAGTATCAAGTGTACAACCAAAAATTCGATCAAACACACCGCAACAATAATGATAACTTTGAAGGCGCAATGAACCAATAACGATGTCACTTATGTACAGAACAAGTGCATAGGAGCTTTTGCTTCAATCATTTTCAATATTTCATGAATAGACTCATGTTTCACACACCTGGGTGATACAAAACCCACAACCCTACTATGACCTCATATAATGTTATAGACAATATTTAACCAAAATTGCGGGATGTAAGACTACCACCAGACCAAAACCTTTATAGTCAGGCAGCCAGATCTGCAGTAGTAATGCAAAATTTTTGCAATATGAAATTTTCACAAACATTAATTTCGGAAGACGATACAAAACAAGTTTTTGAATCAAAATGTACCCAAGCAGCCAAGATACTGCATAAACCATAGAAGCTGACAGAGGTATCAACTGGGTTGCAACGTATTGTATATTTCGATTAAACAAGATCGCTCGCTGGGCACTCTAGGAGGGGTGGCTCATAGTTTAATGTGGACAGTGGTTGATGATTGTACCCACCGTCAGCTGTTCTGATATCATATATAAGAGCTTTTCCTTCATGAGAAGCAGCGATGAATATAGAGTCATTAACTGGGTCAGCACTTATACAGTATATAGCCTCCTCACATAAGTATGTATCCCTGTGCTCTAAACTGTGAGTACAAGAAAAGATACATAATATAAGGCCTACATAACCAATCAAGTGAAGATGAGGGGATAATGTATAGTCATAGACTTGATATACTCCTGGGAGTATATTAAGTCTATGTGTATAGTGAACAAGGTTTTTATTTGGTTAGACAAATCTTCCAACATAAAACGTTACTTCTGAACACAGGTTTGCCTAAGCGTGATGATCCGATGAGTATTTTCGAAGTTTGAAGAGAGACAGGCTAGGAGGGCTAAACTGCCATCTGTAAGGAAGCAGAGTGCATGACTCAGGTCTGGTAGCAAGTGTTTCATAACGATCTGTCTTGACTTCCTTAGTGCTTTTTTATTTGTGGCTGGTAACATGATTTAACTCCAGAGGAAGCCTTAGTGACACCAGCTCACAGTAGCCTGGGCAGGGCTGGGCAACCAAGACAGTCAGCCCAGAGTACAGGCCACATCTCCATAATGATATCAGGTAAAACCCAACGGATCACTCATTTTTCTCACACTCTACCAATTTGAGGGATGAGACTAGTACATATTCTTCAATAAGGGGAATATATCTGGTCCTGAACAAGCATATGGCAATTTATGTATGATTGCAGGAAACAATTTCTCATCTTTGGTTGGTCCAGAAGTTAGTAATGCTACCGCTGATCCATTGTAAGCATTTGTCAAATAGCTTGCCTGTGATTTTTGAGGTTGTTACTGGGACGTCAGTCAATGCATAACATTAAAGCTCCCAGAACTTCAGCTGGATCCAATTACTGACACAAAGTTATATACTGATGAAATTTCTCCGCAAATTGCCATACTGTGTATTTTACCAATGCTCCATGAAATCATATCAATGCTTGTACCTGTTAACGTCGTGTATGATGATACAGCCATCGTTACCGCCTGAGAAAAGCAGCTTATCAGTGGCACTGAACGACAGACAGAATATATTACTATTGTGTTCTGCGGCCATCTTTGAGGGAACTGTGTGTGTCTTCACACTACATAACGTCTCAGCTAGCTGCCATATTAGTATTCTGCGATCATCACCGCCTGTCATTAAATAGTGGAAAGCTATAGTAATTTCGGCTTCATTACAAAATTGACTCAGGCCTAATGATACCAAAACAAGATGTACATCATACAAGCACAAAATTATGCCGATACAGCTACTCAATCTCTACACGACTTAACTCTGGAGTGCCTTCCCCAATAGCTCCCAATCCTTGTCCCAGAAGCAGAATAGGGTCGGCATGCGGAATTGTTTCGGATGATGACCTGGGAACATCTTACATTTGGGTTAACGAACTGGCAAAAAAATTAATTGCCAAGCATCAAATAAGAAGTAGGCCTTGTAGTGTAGTCCGAAACATAGGAACCAAGGTTAAGGAGCTATATATAGGGACTACCTGCAGTATCGAGGAAGGGAGACTTCCGGGCTGCGCACGGGAGATGCGCAAGAACTACGAGGAGTACAAGACAAGACAGGGAGAGACCAAACAGAGCTAGACAGATATAAGAGCCAAAGGACCACTGAACTGGTGAGTACTATACACTATAGGCCTAGGTAGTGAACGGTCATATTCCATTTCTCCTTTTTGCTAGTCCCTACTGAACCACCTTCTCTTTTTGCTTAGAGGTAGCCTATGGGTTTCTTTTCTTTGAAAGTAAGGCATTAAAGCAACCCCTTGGTTGGAGAAAAGACTTGCATAACACTTAACACTTATATAATCAAGCATGGGAAAACCTAAATCCAAATGTCTCTCACTCTGTGGGTACCACACCAATAGAACAGGCCCTACTAAAGGCAACTAAAACGGACTGGATTGCAACGAAAAGGACCTCATGAATACAGTATTTCTATTAAGGTCTATGTTGATCAGCCTTATGCACCACCATGTACCAGCTAGTTAAAACTTTTTACAGATTACAACATACCTGAGGCCAGGAGTGACTCATTCCTGCTGAATTCTATAGCATTCACACAGCCATAGTGAGCTTTTAAATCTGTGTGAAAGTATCGAGTGACATCTCTGTATGTTTCTGACTGCCATTGGGAGCTGCCTTTGCTCTGATGAGAACTTCTATTCCCAAGAAAACTGAGCATTTTTGAGTTTTCAGGCATGATGATGGCCCTGCTTTCCCTGGAGTGCAAGGGTAATCATTTTCACTAGGAGAAACATGAAGTGGTCACCCAATCAACTTGCAGTTTTACTGCCTTTGACCAATGATAGCAATTTCAAAGAACTAAGGCAAATGCAGTTCGTGGGCTTGTCTTCTCTTTTTTCACTAACCTTACCTGATTGGCTTAGATGAATACTGTGAAAGACAGCCATACCAACTTTTGGCTTTCTATCTTTCCTGTTCAGAAAAAAATCTTTTTTGGAGGTGGTGCTATTGCTGTTGTTGCTTTTCATCCAGGCTAAATCAGACTCCGAATTTAACTTGATCACAGGACTCACCAACAACATGTCTTACTTTGCAGCAGGAGCTGTTGTACTAGGATGGTTTGCAGTTCCTATTCTGTTGAAGTAGGCTATAAATACAAACACAGTTATAGATAATAATGATAATACTAATAGATAAAGTTGTTACAAGGGTAGGGGTTGGCAACGGTGTCAGACTACGTATAAAGATCAAAGGGCTGAATTTTTTTGAAATGTCATTTCTTGATGCAATGACATTTCTCCTACTGGATAAGGATTAATACACTTCAAAATGACATAACAGAGGTAAGAAAGACTGTAGATTTGATTTATCACAATGAAAAGAGCCTATGAAATGGCGGTCACATTGTAATGATGTGCCAAAGATGTGGTGGTAAATCTTGAATATTTGCTTTAAAAATTGACTTATTTAAATTATGACTCAGTTTGTTGCTGTTGAATATTTGGGTCTAAAAGCCCCTTCTGAATTCTTATAAGATCTTCATTGTTCCCTCTTGTAAATAAGATATGTTGTCACTGCCCGATTTTGCTTGCAATCTTAGCTTTAATGTGATATTTTATATTACTGAAATTTTCAATTTTAACCTTTTAAATGCAATGTAACTGCCACCTGATGAATGAGTAAACACAAAAAGTGATGTTGAATATTTGTTCTACACATGTTTGTGCCTTGGATTTCACTCATTGCCTATGATTTAGGGTGATGTGGTTCTTTAATTCTGGCTTATGATGACAACACCTCTTTTCCGCCTCACAATCTGAACTCTTGACTGCCATTACCCTCTTGTTAGCTGTGCTGTGACATTAGCTTGATGTTGTGTCACAAATGTGTGTTCCTATGCTATATATCACCCAGATTAGCTGTATCTGAGATATAATACTGTTATTTTTGTGTCCTTTGGGCCTTCTACTGGGAAATGTTCAGCTAAACAACCTGCCTAGTCTACCTCTACAAAATACTCTAGTAGTCAAGTTGCTACTAGCTAGGACTCTTTCTTCTTTTATAGGACACTGGAATGATTCTTACAGCTACTACCTATAGCTACTGGTGCAGCACATGACTTTTGTGTGCTTATCAAAGAAACAGAATTGTCTTGCCAAGACAATAGAATGTAGCAGGTATTTTTAAAGTACAATATTCCTTGACAAAAGTATGGGCTACTAGTAGAGCTGCACACCAGGCAATTATGATAATGCAGCATTCGAAATCTGCAAAAGCCATGCAGTTCTATCTGCAACAGAGCTAATGCAATGTCAATCAAGTTTAGCCTGGGCAGCCTAGCCTGCTCAGGCTAAATCAAGTCATTATTTTTCTTTTGTACAGTATTCACATGGCTTGGCAATATGAACAATTTTGGGAGTTGCAACCTCTCTATGACTGCAGAATTAAGGGGAGGACAACTCCAAAGTGTTGAAAAAGTTGTCAATAAACAACCCAGTCTGATCTGGGAGGTCCAAACATCCTGGTCTGAGCAATTATTACATCTTGACCTGATTAATGTCAGAAGTCATCGATGATCAATAAGACTGCTTTCAATATTATGTTTTATTGTGTAACAGAACAGGGATTTCAATGAAAATCATGATTTATATTTTACAGGTGAGCCTATATAATAAGTCAGTCAATTCAAGTAAGAAATTCCGCGGGTGCCTATTCCACAGTCGGAAAGAGCAGAAAGCGAGCAGTGTGACAATCTGTTGGTGATAACACAACATGGTTGGCTGTTACAAAGCGTAAACACGGAAACTGAAAGGATTACTAATAAGACTCATTGACATGTTGTGTTATGAGATTTTCTTTATATTGAACTTCCTCATAGAATGAAGAAGAGTCGGCTTGATAAAATGTACCGGCTTTTATGTCCATATGCATGGAATAAAAAACTTTCGTCTTTACAGGGAAATGTAAACTCGTTAACTTGAAAAGTAATCTACCTGCATATGAGCTGGGATGATACTAGCTGTCTTTTGAGAAAATGCTGCAATAAACCAAAAAACCCTAAAACTTCACCAATGCATTCCTTTTATTGCATCTGCATCTTGTTCAAGTAAAATTATCATGATGTATTCTATGTGATTGACTAGACTTGGGTTGATTCATACCATTTCTACACTTAAAAACACTGAGTTGAAGTAAGAATATATATATAATATAATGTATATGCATAATAAATGTTTGCGAATAGAAAAGAAAATTATAACATGTTGAATATGGCCAGGACATAGATTTCTATAGAACTGCTAGACACATCGAATACCATCATTATTCATGCTACTTATAAAATCATTAGATACCTAAAACCAAGAGTTACTCCTTACTGACTGCACTGACAAGTTAACCTAGTGGGTATTTTCCCTATATTATTATTGGCTCCTGATTATGTGTCTCAGGGATGAGTGGACTAACTGCAGAGGTAGGAAGCTCATTGTGCTTGTACCACCAAGAAGAGTACAACCATTGAGGGGAGTTGCAGGGACAGAAAAAAAAGAGGATATTTTAGTGACTGAGTGGTCCAAATGTATCCCTAGACTGTCGGTGACCTATTACTGTTTTGGACACAATTGTCAGATTTATGTCATCTGCTATGCAGTTTGCATGAGAGAGAGACTTATCCACATTTAATTTGTCCAACATCTCATCTAGTTGCTAGGATTTTGTAAACAATGATTGATAGCCTGATTTCTTCTCATGATAGGGAAAAAATAACACCAGTAATGTTTGTCTGTATTGTTTTCTAGGACTATATAGACCTGGTCTATTATTTCCGAAGTAATATCATAAAATATCTATGACAATTAAAATACATTGAAACAGGACTAAGACAGAACTATCAGTCTCGTTGCCTACCCCTAAACTATGCCCTTGGTTGTTAGTTGGTTGTCATCATCAACCAACCAAGGGTTCATTTTTTAAGCCCCCCTTCTCTTTGGTTGTATCCTCAAAATATATATTATGACTGACCTGTGATCTGTATACGTTAAAAGATGATGTAATTAAACTCCTTGATAACAGTATGTATCACTTATTAAGTCACATTACCAAAGTTGTGTATGATAATCCTTCTTTCATGCTGAGCCTCTACTATCATTAGGCCTATAGTTCTATAGTATATATTGACTAGTGCCATGGGGCTAAGCTGATGTCATTTTTGGATTTAGAGCAACAATTTTGAAGCCTGCTGCTTGTAAAAGTAAGAGGAGACTGGATGGTTTGGTCACCATGGTTACAGGGGCTAACACAGGACTCGGTAAACAGACTACAATAGATCTGTCGTCTAGAGGTACGGTATGATTATCGGCTCTGTTTATTGCAATTGTTGTTTTTAAATCGCAGGTGCAGTCTTGACCTCATCTAAACTTTTCTCTCCCTGTGTGTGATATTTGAACACGTGATAATATGACGTAATTATACATTCGGTAATAGTCCATGATCATAATGTTATTGGAATAATCTATATATATACTCATGTCTGTTAAATGTAAATGCTGATGGTCATTTTTCGAGTCTTGCCTTTTCTTCCTCCATCATTAATGCTTATGACCTGTAGGCATTGCCGGCTTTTATGATTTTATGGCGGTACTTGGATTATTGTATTTTTATCACACAGGTGCTGTTGTTTACATGGCATGTCGTGATATGACCAAGGGAGAGTCTGCTAGACAGCAGATACTCAATCAGAATCCTGAGGCTAAACTTAAACTGATCAAAATAGATCTCGCTTCTCTCAAATCTGTGAAGGCGTGTGCTGACATGTTTCTCAAAGGTATACTACAAAATAAAGGTTAAAACACAAAAAAAGAGTAAAATGGATTCGTCAACAGCGTTCAGCTCTCTAGTTTGGATACACATAAGGCAGGCCATGGCTGGCTTATATTACAGAAACTGATGGTTACGCTTGTTTATAGTTATGAGACACTCAGCGTCGATATTTTCTCATCTGATTCATGTGGAGCATTCGATCAATTGTGCTCAGATGCCCATCCCGACATCTTACATCATTTGCTAGTTCTAGGTTCTCTTGTATGAATGGCCGCCTTACCCTTGGCTGTACAGTTCTTACAGTCACCTAAAATTTTTCTCTTATTTTACAACAGATAAAGTTAAGCTGGATGTATTAGTAGCTAATGCTGGGTTTGGAACACTTAGACATAAACTAACCGAGGATGATATTGAGTGGCACCTTGCCTGTAACCATCTAGGTATGTACCTAAGTAGACAGGAGGTTATATAGGAATGTACCCTAGGTAGGTCATCAGTGTATGTACATCATTGGTTATCAATGTTGATGTGGTCACCTTGGTATCTTCCGTTACATACTTACATTACCCTTCTGTGCCCTATTAGTTCACACACACACTTTTATAATTAACTATTTTCAAAAGTGATCCTTTTTATCTTTGTTTATGGACAATAATCTCTGGACTTATTAATACAACCAGAATAAATATGTCATAGATATATCCTTCACCCTGCAAGCTAAAGCTAATTTACCCCAATGATAACAATTTTGACTTCAAGGAAATTATCACTGTACGTCTGATACTTACCTACCCAGTCTCATACTCTACTTAAATTTTCTACTGACATAGGTTGTTTACATACTTACTTACTTGCAAACTTACCTAGTTATTTAATTTCTTTCATAGGTTACTTACTTACATTACATACTTACTCTTATTCCAGCCCACTTCTATCTCACCCGTCTGCTCATGCCAGCGCTGAATGAAGCCGGTAGACCAGATCAGAAATCTCGAGTCGTAGTTCTGTCATCTCGAGCTCATAAGATTGGAGTCAATCATATCGACTACGAGGGACTCAAGGTATGAGCTAATGTGCAACCCATGTATTGGGTCTGTGAATTATGTGTTACATGTAACTGTTAACATTTGGGATGGGAGCTGGAAAGCTTATAACCTAGATCAAGTTTAATCCAATTCTTTGCATTCCAGCTGCGCCCTTCCACTGGTCACGCCAGTGGATCAGCGGCAACTCCGAATACAGGCAAACGCGCTTGGTCTAATTACAAACATAGCTTATGCTATCCTAACAGCTTAACTGTATCACATCGCTGTTCTTGATGACTTAAGACAAATGTGACGGAGTAAGGTATTTCAGAATACTGCTGAATTGATTATGAGAAGCGGAGGTGACACAATCTGATATTCGTTTTAGTTATCTGGCAAAATAGAGCAGTGTTAATTCAATATTTTTTGCCTTGTTCTTACTCAATTAATATCAATGAGACATGAGACTCCTTGTTGATATAAAAGCTGAACACTTTATCACATGGATGATTATCACGATCATATTCATTATATACTATATATTATATATTGATTATATATTCACACAGAGAGGAACACAGATGGGATATCAGTATGGGATGAGTAAACTTGCTAATATCCTCTTCTGTAGATATCTCAACACCCTCATTACAGGTACTTACCATACTTACTGTACTAACAAGAACTTACTGTACTTGCAGATACTTACCAAATCTGACACCAGTCTGTGAGCTCAGCCTGAATAGGGGTAGTCTAAGCTCTTAGACTACTGTAAATCATGTTTGATCAGATTTGTTGGTGACTCTGTTGATGTGCTGAAGTAAAAAAAACACATGCGTCTTGTGCTCAATACGCAACAATCATAGCAGAGGCGGGCTACAAGATGATATCTCAATAATGTGCTTCAAATTTCAGGCTCTTATTTATCCACTTTATTCACTGATCAACTCTCTTTCTTATTTTATTAGACAGAAACATTACCGTTAACTCAGTCCATCCTGGTACTGTGAAGACTGAGTTCTTCAGAAGTTACCTGCCTCTCCCATCATTTCTCTACGCTATATTGGGGGTGGTCCTCTTCCCTGTCTCACACTTATTGTACACAGAGGACGAAGGAGCTCAGACTCAGATATGGGCTTCTGTTGATGAAAGTATGGAAGGGATCTCAGGCAAATATTTACAGTAAGTAGCTAAGGCTATGAAATAAAACAGTGTGCTGACACCAGCGCATGTGAGTCAATGTAGGTTAATACTCAGTATTGAAGTCAGTCTGAGTTAGTTCGTTGGTAAGGTCTGAGATAGAATCCCTGTCAAACCAGATATAAACCTAAGATATTAAACAAGAGACTGTGTATTGGAAAAGGTGAATCGTACAACCCAAATTATAGCTGAAGGTCGGAAAGAAGATGATACTTAGATTATATGTGTTTAATTAGGCTTTCATCATGTTATATATGACAATGCAGTGTATGGCTATTGCTGATAAACCTCAGACTACGTGTTAACTTCTCGCTTATACAGAGCAAGACTAATGATCCTAAAAATATTGCTCACCCCACAGTTCAATCAGTGGCATTATCTCCTTCAGCTCCCAAATTCACCACATGTTTATTTTACAGATCATGTTCTGTATCATCTCCTAGTAAAGCTGCGCAGGATGATGAGGAAGCTGCAAAGCTCTGGATGTGGAGCTGCAGTAAAACTAGGTTACCACTTGACCTAGAAAACTAGCCAATCAATGATATGAGTAAGATCTCATACATACCTCGGTCCCCCTGCTCAGATTTGAATAGTACTTTAGTAGAACTTGGGAGTTGTCATACCTCATTCTAAGTAATGACAACTTCGCTTTTCATGGCTACTGAGAGCAGATTATACATACCAGCATCAAGGTATTGTTGTGTGATATTTTCAGCAGCCAGGGGTTAGTTTAGCCAATGAGTAACAGTGGTTTAGTTAGCAGAATTTATAGGTTGTGAGCTGTAGTTACTGGTTTTGTACATATGGATGAAAAACCTCAAAACAGAGCTCTTACAGATCATTCGTATTAGCTGACCATTTCCAGGACACTGGCATTGTGACTCTCAGGTTGTTGATGCTTCTGTAGTCTTATTTAACTATTCTGTTACAGATTACAGATGGTACCGTCCTCATGGCAAAGACTCTATGTTTGGAGACTGTTCTATTAACCAACAAATTTAGTTAAATTCTCAAATACTTCAATAATTAAACTGGTAGTGTTATTCCATTATCCACCTAACCAGTATGACATTCAGAGTTTATTAACAGTAGTATGTCATCATGTGGCTCATATATTGATGTTAAAGCAATATTCGGTCAATGTGGTTTCATCACAAGTTGATTGGGTGATGCATGAAATTTTTGACATTGTTATATATATTATAAGTTTATATGTGTGCGTTTTAGGCATGCTATAGCTGTGGGTCCATATAACATACACTTCAGGCCAAACATTGTACATCCTTGAGTCTTTCAACATATTCCAAATCATTACTTCTTAATTGCCAGTATCACTTTAACAGGAAAAACACACCTCTACATTTTATCAGAGCTTCATTGATCAATAATTAATCACTGATCATTACAATTATTGCAATAATACTGCTTGTTCAATATTTTGCTGCACAGTGTTTTAATCACCTATCTGGTGTCTATATAATTTCCTGCCACTTTTGAGACAAAGATTTCAACCAAATAAATTATTTCCGATCTGATTACTGTTATGTCTAACTAAATAACTCCAGGTTACTCCCAGAAAAATTATATGACCAACGGTTAAGCCTGGGGGCTGCGTGTCTGTAGTGCTCCCGAGAAATAGTCAATTACATAAAGATGAAAATATTCTAACAGTTGAAAAATTAAATGACAAAACAAATGCAGATGAGGCAACATTATCGTAATAAATTTCATGAAATGTGACCTTTTTGAAAATTTCCCCCTTGATTAATCATACAATAATCATGAGACAAAGTTCGAAGTTCAATTGATATTCGCAATGGTTGTTATCAAAGGCCAGGGGTGGTAAATCTGTCATAGAATACTTTCTGCCTTGAGAGTGATCTATCAATTTATATACATTTAGGTTTAAACGATATTATGTCACTGCAAAGTATTTCTGCTTGCGAGATTTAAGGATGTTTTATTTTATTAAATGATAGGCAGGGAGAAATTATCACAAACTGATTCTCAGAGATCACTCTTTGGTGATGCCGATGAGTTTGTGACATCCTCTGTCCTATTTACTTCATACCACAGAAGGAATTATAGCACTGCATCTTTGAGTCGTCGTAACGGTAAATGAAATCATTGGGCTCGTTAGAACATCTCATAGCAGACAGATCCCAGGTGACATGCTGACAGTTTCCTAGGAAAATATTATGACATATTGTAGTTTTGACTGGCAACTAGCCTGTCTTGACAAGCTTTGTTCGGTGGGGGGAGGGAACAAAGCTTGTCAACTCTTGCATGCTCGACTGTCGAGCAGCCGATAATAAATATTGTCTTCTCTTTCGATCGAGAAGACAATATTTAATATCGGCTGCTCGACTATACAATTTGATTATTGAGATAAAGGAGTTATCTTCCCGATTGCAAGAGAAGACAATATTTAATATCGGCTGCTCGACAGTCGAGCATGCAAGACAGGCTAACTGGCAACATAAGAGCGCATTTCAAGTCTTGACAGACAAAAAAATTACAAAACTGGACAAGACACCTTTATTAATACAATGCTGTGTAATGTCAATGGTTGTGTCGACAACTCTCTCGAATCGAACAAAAAGTTGTATTCATTGTTTGGGTTGTCTCCCCTGCATCCAACACAAAATAGATAAGGAAGATAATGTCTTCGTCTGACTACATGCTTGACTGATATGTTGTGAGGAGATGATTTCTGTTTGATCTACTGAGTTACCGCATGGATGTTTGGTCCATTTGCCTGCATTCGGAGTTGCTCCCCCTCCACTGGTTACGGTCCTGCATCGTGACCAGTGGAATGTGAACAACTGGAATGCAGGCAAATTGGATCAAGCTTGTTCTAGTGCTTAGATGTTTCACCCACCTGCATATCGTGTGTAAGCTTTGATAGCAGTTTCGTCTCCTATTCTGATATTAGTCGGGTGATTACTCCAGATAGATCCAGCACTGCCGCAGCTTAGACTCTTAGGACACTTATCCAGCATTCTCTCTCCTATGTAGAACAAATACAAGTACAGCCCCTCTCTATCTGAGCATCAATCATCACTTGGCCTCACTAACCGTTTCTGTTGATTGTTTTTTTGGGCGGCAGTATAACTATTAATCGAGTGATCATCAAGATAGAAAGATAAAAAAATTACGATGCTGACAACAGCCATCATTTAAATTTATTGCCGGTTACCTTGCCAGTAATAGTTAGTCACTAGGTTGATCATTTGATTCAAGCTTATATATGTTAACTTGGGTAGTTTCCGAAAAACAATTGCCTCTAGGGAAGCTCACACCCCCACCCATACTCACCTGCATCCATAGAGAATCTGAACCAGGGCCTGTTGTTCATCTTCATCTCTGCGGGATCACACTGCCAGCTGAGCCCACCCTGCATTGGTTTGATATTTGAACCCTCATGATCAGCTCTCCATATCTCTGTCAGATTGAGCGCAGTGTAACACTCATCAGGAGTCGGTATGGGGGTCGTCGTCGGTACTGCGGTGGTGGTAGTGGTTGGTTCTGTGGTGGTGGTTTCTGTTGGTCTGGGCCTTGTAGCGAGCGGTCCGGCTTCTCCCTTATTGAGCTGACACTCTACATATAACTTCCTCAGGTTAGTATAGAGCTGCTTCTCCACTATCAGATCGGTCTGGTCGACAAGATCATCATAAGAGAGCTGTCGTCTCGCCACACTGAGAGGTTTGTAGTCAGCGCAGTCAGACTTGATCAGATCATGGAGGATAATTACTCGCTCACGATAACGAATCAGCTCCGCATCTCTCCCTGTCTGCATCAGAGAATCGGCAGCAGCGAGATAACAGAACGCTGCCACAAAAAGTGTGAGCTTCAGCATGGCCATCTTTACTCGGCTGACTTTTAGCACAAGAATAACCGGTGCGTTAATCTCAGACAATCATTAGCTAGGTACTTCTATGATCCTCATTCTTTTTAATGGACAGTGGTGTGCCCAAACATACTGTATTCTGGATCTTAGGCTATCAAATTGGTGAAGAAAAAACAAATGTGTTTTCCCATGGAGGTGATAACATGGTATTATACAATACAGTATGGATCTGGTTATATATTTCGCTTCAAGTTATCAGCCTTACCAGAAGATAAACCTGAATATGTGTATTGCTTCTGTTCAGAGACAAGACTAAACTAGAAATATTTACAACTCCTAGTGCGACAAACTGAATTTGACCTTGAAATGTATCCACTCTGACATGCTTCAATAAGTGACTTCTCCAGTTCAGTAGCTATCTGATATGATTATTGTGAAGTATTTTAAACAACAAGGTAACAAAACACCCACAAATAAATAAAGGTCAAAAATCATAATAAACACATAATAATTTAAGGGATTGGTGGGAGGAAAATAAGATGATCACTGCAGTTTATAACTGTACAACTTTTACTCTCTTGGTGAGGTTAATTGAAGTTAATTATATGTGAGAGTTGAAATCACTGATTTTGTTGGGCTCAGAAGCTTTTCAACAAAAAAACTTAATTGCACTTCTGAGCACAGAGACAATGGAGCTCAGATAGGTAATAATAAGGAACTACACCTAGCCTCAGTAGGCTACCCAGCACAGCAGTCTGTCTGTCAAGGCTAGGTCTACACTACTGATCATATGTAAACTGTAAGGATACTTTATCATACTCTAAAATAAAGCTTACAGCTCTCTGTTACACAAGAACAGCAATTAAACACAAAATTCTAGTACCAAACACTGAAGTGGTCAATTTCATTATCAGCGAATTATCAGTGAATACTTTGTTCATAGCAGCGGTGACTCATGTCAGCCATAGTTTGAGCCTGAAGGCGTCCACTCCGTTGAGATAATATTTATAAAGTCTCTTATCTCTGACAAACCCGAGCTTCTCGTACAGATTCAGAGCTGATACATTGGTAACTTCTGTCTCTAGTACTATCTGTAATACACAATACAATACAAATATATAATAATATCTGTGAAGATAGCCATACAGATATATTTGGGTCAACTTTTTGTTATATAGCATTACTTTCATCTAACATGTTAAATTATAGGTAGCAAATTTTTTATACATTTGCAGGAATTCAAGCAATGAAGGCCGCCTATCACAGATTTATGCACTGTTTCTTTACAAAGTTTAGTTAAATAGGACAGAGAGAGTGAGATCCATGAGAAGACAGACACAACTCTGAGAGTTATCTGATCTGTCAAGCTGATGCAAGGATAAATGCATTACCATGTAACTAAAATGTATATAAAAAGCTAATGGCTTCCAACAAGAAGTCTATTGATGTTGAGTTTGATGGCTAGGTACCACAATATATTCCTCAGGACTGAGGCTAGTAGAAGCCCATCTCGTGGGTAAAAATGTTATATAAACACTAACCTCATCTGCACCGCTCTGTATTATCGCTTCTATAGCTATCCTCACCAGATTACTACCTGTCAACATATAACATCATCACATAACGTAGACGTAATCGCATGACAAAGTCACATAACGTAATCACATAACGTCATGACATAACGTTGTCACATAACGTGAGTAAATGAAGTTGACCCAAACTCCCTGCATTAACCTAGAAAATAGGTAGCCTATCAATTACATGCTCCTGAGTATCACAGCGAACAAAATATGACTGTGGTAATTGCAATATGATCTCAAGCTCTGGGTTTGCATTCGGTAACACCCAGTGTCGAATCACAAACATGTGATGTAGGCTGTGAAAAAATACAGCAGTTGTCTCTCCACCATACATGACAAGTTGGTAGACCAAGAAATCAGGAGGTCTCCGCGGACGAACTCCCGATCCGGAGTACCACTCTGCGCGTCCCGCAGTGAAGGTGTAATTTGGCCGTTGTTGTCATTTGTTTTAAGCCAAAATTAGAGCGTTAATATTATGAAATGCATAATTTTACCTGATTTTACAAATTATATTGTTGCACTTTATCCGAACGAGGAGAGATGGTATGTTAATAGGCAATTATATCTAGATATATGTACTGTGGGGGTAGGAAAACATAGTTTTTCTTGCAACAAGAAGCTTAAAAAGTCTTCTGGGTGAAGGAAGCTGAAAAAAGGGAGGAAAAAGGGAGATAGGGAGGAGGTGGAAAATACCCCTAAAAACTGGGAGGCTCCCTACCAAAAAGGGAGACTTGTCAGGTATGCTCTCCACCAAACAAATTTATTTTTTTTATTTTTTAGGAGTAATAAGGTGGCAGGATGACATAACTCCTTTTACGAACGACAAATCAAGGAGTAACAGGGCTATTACTCCTTGGACAAATCAACTCCCTTTTTCTGATACATATACGATATCTGAGTAATTGGTATTGGTATATTTCCATTTCTCTGTCTGACCAAGGTGTGAAAACATTGAAATGTTGTACCCTTTCTTACTCAATATAAATGTTGACATTGTTAAAAATCTCATATAGAACTGAAAAAAGTTTTACGAGCATTTTGAGTTGCGGGTGATTTCTGGACAGTATTTGGTACATTTAGTACACGGGAATTTCTCTTGAGATTATTATACTAATGCGCGAAAAAGTGAACGTGACTGGATGTACTACTAAAACGTGATTCAAAGCAGCAACAGTTTAACACCCACCTATTTTCTTACGCCGGTGTTCATGGTCGACAGCGAGCATGGCTATATACCCCCGACTTCTCATAGTTCTCTTGTGAGGATCTATCTTACATACTATGGCACCTACTGTATTATCTTCCTCATCTGAGGCCTGAAACAAGACATCACCAAGGATTTACTAATAAGGCATATTAGTACAGCGCGACAGGTTGTTTTAAATCGTGCCAATGGTACATTATACAAATACCCATACACTATATATGCCTATATCATATTTGTAGCCTCACATTGAGGATTGATTATATTAAATCAAGTGGATAGGGTGGTGGCCACTCGATGACTTACGACTTTATAAAAGAGGATGTCAACAATGGATGATGAAATTCACTTTGTACCAAGGATATTTAGTAGATGAGGTTTTACCGCTGTGAACATTTATTATTTTATAGATACAATATGTCCAAGGCCTTGAAACCACATTCACTCAGATCCTCAGCAGAAGGGCCAAATTATTATGACAGTCCTTAATTTTGGTAAACAAAAAGGGAAAACAGACAACTCTCTTATCTCTAGGGCCTAGATGTTGCAGAGTTATTCTGCCATGATTAACTCTTCCTGTTAAACCAAAACAATTAAAGAATTAACTCTTTGTGGTCATAAATAGATCATGTGTTGTGTGAAATCATGATAGTCAAAAATGAGGGCAAAATAAGCTGCAAGTGGCACCCACAATATCAAAAAAGCACAAACATACAGCAACAAGGCATTCCCAGACTTTTAGTTTGACAATGCTACACATTCGATCGTGATGGAGATACACGTCTTAGCAGATAGAAGATACTTACAAGAAAGCAGAGGTTAGGCCAGTTATGGATGAAGTATCTGTAAGTGTATATAGAGTACGGCTCAGATAAATCCTTTGATATTAGAGACATGATATCAGGCATCTTAACCTCACACTGATATCTGATATAAGATATACCGAATCCATCGCGTGAGATAATCACAGTACTATCACTACTGGCTGACGGTACAATACTACTCTCTGGGGTGTTAGTCGGTGTTTTGAGTCCAGCAAACCCATTTACTTTTGGCGATTTGACATCATCCAGTGAAATGCTAGTGTCATTTGTTGATTTGTCTGTGGAGGGATGATCGTCATTGGCTAGTTTATGTAATTTGTTGACAATCTGTTCATAATCTAATGCTGTTTTGGTTTGGTCTTCAGAATTCACAGCCTCCTGCGCAATTTCATCCTTTTGGTTATCAGCAGACTTTTCTCCATTGTGGGCTGCATGGTTCTGAGTTTCACTGTCTGTCCTAGAAAGGTCTGATGGTGCCAAATTTGAAGCTTCCTCACAATCTGCCATGCCTTCGCCTTACGTTCACCTATAAGTAGAAGGGCCTCATATTACCTACCAAGGATTCAACCAAAGAAATGCAGCAGAAGAGTTCATTGGTAGAAGGGGTGAGTATTTGAGCCAGAAGTTTAATACAATACCAACTCCATGGGTAGGCTGGATGTCCATTAACACTGACTTAAGAAGCATTTTCTGCACTTTCTTGTTCGGATAACAAGACCTCTCTCTCTCAGTGGGCTCATTACAAAAATAGCATCACTAATTTGAATCAAAATAACCCTGCCTAGCGTAAATCACATTTAATAATTTCTGTTTCTGAAAAATATATCTGAAATATAGTCTCTTGAACATTTACCACAAGTATCTTTGTTCAAATTGTTTCAATTGTTGGAACAAACTAACTCAATCACAACACAGAACATGATTTTATGACAAGAGGAGCTGTAGAGAACTGAATCACAACATATTTAAAGGCCTACTCAAGCCTTGGCCTCACGAGGCTGTATTTTTCTTATGTTCAGGGTCAACAGGTCAATCGAACAGGGTAAAACTTATAACTGAATAATAGATTGCTGAGCGGACCAGGCTTTACTGGCTGACTATGTCATGTGTGAGAGGCTTGGAGGTGCTTTATTTTGGAAGGTATAGAAAGTTGAGACTATTAATAATTTTGCTGATTAAGCTATTATTTCAGTTGTATAAGCAACAGCTTTGTTTGCTCAGCAATCTATTATTCAGTTATGTTTGAAGTGGAAGAGGTTGCTACAATTATTTTTAATTTATACAAGGTAGGCCTATCTATGCATTTGGTTGGTGGTTGATCATCAACTTAGATTCAGCAAACCACCACTGGCTTGCAATCCCTAGGAGCAGACAGTTGTTCAAGTAGTTGCAAGTTGATTGGCTACATGCCAGAATTCTGAAAATACCACTGCTCAAACAGATGCCTCAACAAATGAGGCACTCAGCCTTTATACCTGACATTGGTATTTAAGAGTGTTCTAAAGTAATTGAGGTAAGAATTGAGGTAAGAATTGATAGTATCCAAGAAGATACAACTACATTATTTAGCCTACATTTAAAATTTATGATGCATTCTCAATTCTTGACTCAATCAAACTACTCTAGTTAAATTACTCCTAGTAGTCAGGGAGTGATATCAGTGGGATTTCAAGATAGGCTCATGCTTACCGCAGTCCCTCTGTGCAAGAGGGGCCTGGACCAGGTTTAGGTATGTTCATATAATATAATATATATATAAATAAAATAAATCATCATCATTCTAATTTAATTAATTAATATTATTATTTAACTCCCATCAATATATCTCATACCTCTTCAGTAGCTTTTAATTGTTGGGAGCACCTGTGGAAATATTTATGATGTGTTTTTGATGGTGTATACAGACAAAACATATAGATTTCAAGCCAATCTCTATACTTCCAATTTTTTTTCAATTTTCATGGGGGCTGCCATCTTGTTTTGTGACCTAGCTTAAATAGATTTACTTTTGATTTTACTTGTCTCTTTCATGTTCAATTGTTGTTGAGCAAGAGATTTTAAATATCTTCACCATTGAGATTATATATTCATGATAAGAAACAAATCCTTGCAAGCAGTGAATTTAATGAGTTGTTTAGAGAGTATAACTGAATTTCCTAAGAGAAATTGCAAAATCCCATTTACAAAATCAAAGCTAGTTGGTTGTTGTGCAGAAAAGAAAGTTTGAGAAATCTTGCCACTCTGTTATAGTAGTCAATCTGACAAGTAAATACTTCTACTGGCTCCTCCTCTGGCTTAACAGAGATTACCTTATTGTAGCTCTAAGTCTATTTGATTTGGGCATAGAATTGATAGATAGAACATCATGACATAGAGTCTATCATAGACTAGAGATTCTATAGATAGATCAATGAGGGAGTTCATTGGATAGATAGATAGAATATATATAGATAAATATATAAAAGATAGGTAATTAAATTATTAATTAAGAATAGAGATAAATTGTACCAGCTTAGTAGCTAGTAGATTACTTACTGGATAGAGAAGACAGGTAAAAGTCAAGATAAATATGATAATAACTTACAATATAATATATCTTATATATATGATAGTACCAATCAATGAGTTCATTGATAGTACACCTACTTTTTTACCTCTTACCTCTTCTTCTTTACAGTCTTTAGCACGTAATAGAACATAGCGCAAGCGGTACGCCTCATTAATTTCAATCCTTAGTCAGCATGTGATTCAAATCTGTCGCCTTGCGACTATTTTGCGTAGCATTAATATAAGTTTGAGGTCATCACTGTGACCCCAGCTTTGCTTTGGTTTCACGAACTGTCTTTGGTAAGAAACTGTTATAGTACACTGATTTGTTGTCATATATCGTGGGGGGATCTCCCCGAGTCACTGCCCTGGTAACTGCAACATTAGAGGGTCTATCGTTTATAAGTTCTTCATAAGCAGATGTGAGCGATTCGTTGTTTTCCTCATGGGACAGCAGGCGAAGTAACAGAGCATGTCTTAATTTTGTTCGCCTATCAGCTAGGGTTTCTAATTCTAGTTTTTCTCGAACCTCTGTCACACTATCCCTCCCTTTGATGGTCGATATGAATCTTATGGCTTTGTGTTGCACCATCTCAATGTCATTTATTAAATAATCTAGTGTCGTATCCCAGACAGAAGCTGCATACTCAACATGAGGTCTACATAGGCTGGTGTAGGCAAGGAGACGAGCGGATGCAGGGGCATCACATTGTGCGCGTTTGATCATGCCCAACTGTTTTTTAGCTTTTCCAATCTTACTATGAATGTGATTGTTAAATTTCAAATCCGACTGAAGAATGACGCCTAGGTAGCGAGTCTCCCGCACAGTCTCTAGGGTCGTCCCGTCTAGCACATAGTTGGTATCGGGTATTGTTATGAATTTAATTAACCACAGATACTGGACTTTGGGACATACCCCCTGAATCAAACAAGTCCAGCATGGAGTGTACTACTTGTTTTATTAATGCAAGTAGTAAGGAAGTAAATTAATAATAATGTTTTGATTGTTGTTGTTTTTGATACAACAACATCACTTAATATATTCTATTCCTAATTGTAGTTAGTCAACTCAGGGTTAACTCTAAGCCTTTGTTGTTATGTTATATTGTGACTACCTTTTTATGTTTCTTTATTGATCTTCATTGAAGTGGCAGATGTTGCTGTTCATTTTCATACATTGCTTGCCTGCACCAAGGAGTGAATCCCTGCATTAGTACAGTACATGCCTGTATTTTGCCAATATCCAAGACCAATATCATTTGTTGCCAAAATGCAGGCATTAAAGTTGCAGGGCCATATGCTTGTAAGCTCAAAACCAATACCATGACCATATGTTATGTTAGAACATGTTTTTGCCCCCTGTGGTTGCAGAGTGTTATTGTGACTTTTTCAATAGCAGTTCCCCATCACAGAGAAAACAAACTTGTTCTAATGTTATGTGTGGATATGAATGTTATTCATAATATTCATACTGCTTATTAGCAAAGTCTGCTAAGCTATTTGGCTTGTGATGGAGTTGTTTTGAGGTTTAAAATAAACTGCCCAAAATTATGTGTTCAGAAACATAAAATCCCAATGTTACCATAAGGAAGAACCCAACTGCTTACTGAGTAATGCAGATGTTCAGAGATAACAAATAACTAAATAGATGACAAAAAATAAATTGGGAGGGTAAAACATGCCATATGATTATCAATGATAATTAACTGTCAGGTTATCACTGCAGCGAGCTTCAGTCAAGGAATATCACAGCTAGCACCTTGTATTTTTGTTGTCAAATTCGATCCCGATTGGTTTAAAAAGAAAGATTTTGTTTGACAGGTGTACAGCCTTGTAGATGATGACTATTCAAATTAAGAAGCTGCATGATTTTTATTCTTATTACTTAATTTGGCAATCTAAATCATGTTGAGGAAAATATTTTGCATTTAGCGTCAAAACAGAAAAAAATGGTCTGAAATCTTTTACCTGTTGCCTCAACTGAACTGCGTAGAGCTCAGTTTAAGCAATAGGTCCTCTGTCTTGTGTTTTGATGAGTCTAATATCTATGTTTTTGCAGCTGCTCCCTGTCTACTCAGCCTAGAAGAGACAGTGCACTGAATGTGATTCTTGTTGAAATGTCAGGAGTTGTCCCAGATCAAGCACCCAACAAAGCAGAGCGTGCGGTAAGAGCTTATCATAACATGTTACCAAACTTTCCCGTCCCTTAGTTTGGTGATATGGGTATTCATAACCCACCTGAGTAAAGGAAATGATTTAAACTTGACAGTGGAGGAAAGTAATGAGAAAGCTAAGATCATTAAATTGTCATTGTCTAGTTTGGGTGTGGGTATCAACACATTTTTAATAGTGACGTATACGATGACTACTCTCTTATATAAACTCACCATTAAACATAAATGGGTTCGTGAAAATGACTTTTGAAATATCAGCCTGTTGTGAAAGCTGCTTGCGTAATTGATCATCATGCTAGTGTTATACCCTGCTTGGCATTGCTTATCATTTTATCCTTTAACACGGATAGATTCGGGGCAATTTTGCATGATATACTAAATGTTCACAATGGGCCAGTATCAATTCTATGCCAAAGTGAAGCAATGTATAAAGTGAGATGCAAGTTGTTGTGTGCTCCTGATACACTTTCTCTTAGTAGCTAAGTTATCACTAGCCTCAAATACATTACATTACATGAAACAATTCAACAATACTCATCAGGCAATCGTATTATTACCACGACTGGCCTTGTGTATGACCATTCAGTGCATTCAGGAGTTGTGTTCTCCTCGAACTATGTTTATTTGGTGGGACAACTCCAAAGTATGACACTTACCGAGCAGGGACAGACCAGGGAGTTTAGGTCCCAAACTCCCTGGACAGACTGACCAGAGACAAACAAAATGTCACTACTAGGTGACAATCTGGGAGCTTTGGACATTCAAATAGATCATTACAGACTCGACGAATAAAGTGTTGCCCAATGATGTTAGGTGGTATGTGTTTTTATTTGCAGAATATTTTTATCTTATGCTTTATGTATTATGTGTTTTATAAATATAGTATTTAGAGTTTGTGTGTATTGTGTTTTGTGCTTGATAGGTATGTTGGAGTGCTAAGGATAGATACTGGGATTGTTTAGATAATTCTGGTGCTGGTGCTGTCGATCTATCTATCTGTAAAGAATTGAGGAAAACGTTTGAAGCCGGCTGCTCCAATACCTGGGTATGTGCTGTGTGCTCGTACATATACTCTGTGTATTATATATGTAAGCAGACATAACCTAAAAAGTCCAGTTCTGTATGGGCAGTAGTCAGTTTTATAAAAGAAACATAGTAGAGGTTGTGTTGGGGCAGTCGATGTTATGTGCTAAGACAGACATGCAGCCCCTACAGCACAAACTCACTTACTTCACTTAGGTTGCAGGATTCCTTCTGGAATATTGCGCCAGTATATTCATCTCCTGCTCCCTCCATCTCGACCTATATTTTGCCATCTCTGCAGCTTCACTCCAGGATTTGATGCAAAAAGTCTGCAACTGATCAAGAGTAGCATCCTCCAGGTCTTGTTTGGTCTCCCACGTCTCCTTTTGCCTTCAGGTGCCCAACCCAAACTAGTGTGTGGGATTGAGCCCTGCCTTCTCAGAGTTTGCCCCAGGTAACGCCTTCTTCGTACTCCAATCATCTGATTCACTGGGTGCTGCCGACTCATTCCGTACACTTCTGCATTTGATGTCTTTGTCCACCAGTACAGCTTTAAATTCCGACGACAGCAGTCAAGGTTGAAGACTTCGAGTTTGCGTAGGTCATCCTTTGTCATTGTCCAAGTTTCACATCCGTACAATAAGACTGACAGCACAAGCGACAATGCTATGTGCCTTGAGTGCTGTAAGACATGTCCCATACAGCACCTGCCACATGTCTTACAACGCTTGTTGCCAGCGTCAGTTTCAAGTGCCCATTCAGAACAGGATAAACTTTTGTAATGGAAAATCTGGATTGGTGCGGTGACACCCCTCAAACTGATCGTACCTACTTATTAGCATAAAATTTACAGTTACTGAGTTTATAGTTTTTTGGGCAAATATAACTCTTTGACCGATCTCACTGACCAAAAACTGCATTGTCCTAGTGATGTATTGTTAGCCTTGTTCACGCGGCCAAGGGTTTTGATTTTTTTGGTTGGCTCAAAAAAACCAAAACCGGTGACCGCGTGATCAAGGCTAATGTATTGTGTTCCTTGTGTTATGTATTGCTATTTTATGCTCTTTCTTGAAGGGTTACAAGACTTGTGTGTTGTTTCCAGGGTCAAGCATACCCCAGGTTTTTGTGAACAAATCTTTAACAACTGCCCTAAAACAAGCGTAGTCTTGCCATGTCAACAATTATAAATCAACTATTTAGAGCACACATACTAAATGATCTGGTGACTCAGTTTGAGATCAGACCAAGCTCATGTTTGAGATGGTGAGCGGCTAGATAAATTATGTGTTTGGTGTTCTTTTCCAATGGTGCATGCCCTGACTTCAAGATTTCGGTGATATCTTATTTCTTTACTTCTCAGGTAAAACATTTTGATAGACGATTTGGATATACACGCTTCAAAAAGTCACAGCCATCCTACATACTGACTGAGAGCTCTGAAAAAACATCCACTAACTAATCTTATACCCTGCACACTATTCACAGAGGACGACAAGCTGCCTTCTCGATAGAGCAATCAACTTATTAGTGCATAGTTTGTGGCTACTGGTGGCTAGGACAATTATAGCTGATCCATCTATATAATACACTCATAGATACAGTGACGTCCTTCAAATAATCTGTACTAATGTGAATCTGTGTGTAATTAAGTCTCACTCTGAGTGCCGAATTTAGTGCTTTATATCTGCAAAGTGTGCGATTGTGAATTTTGTGTGTTACTTTTGGACAAGCCAGCGTGATGCAGCCTTATAAGAAGGCTAAGTTAGATAATGGAGCGTCCACCTCGGCGACAGCAGACATGTCCGCCTCTGACCCATTCGATGCCGAAGATGACTGGGATAATGACGATGAGATATTAGCCTTAGTGGAGAGCGAGGTCCCCACCTACTCACAGATGAGTCAGGCTATACGCGCCCCCGCAGTCGGTAAGCCTGGCTCCACTCCCTCTGTGTCAACAACTCAGAATCACGGTGTTGGTAAGAGAACAGGATTCATGTTTAAGAAGCCATCAGCTATGACAAGTAAACCAGCCAGCTACATAAACTCTAATCACTCGGTACTGGAGAGGGAGGTGAGTAAACCTCCTCACAGTCAGTGGGAGATCGGACAGGGAGCTGTGTCACAAACTAACAGTAGTCAGTCAGGTGTGAGACACTCTAATAGTAGCCTGTCAGGTGTGGGACACTGTATCAGTAGTCAGTCAGGTGTGGGACACTCTAATGGTAGCCAGTCAGGTGTGGGACACTCTAACGATGTGACTCTGCTAAAGAAGCAGGTATCGGACCTGGTGAGAAAGCAGCATGCCCATGAGGGTGAGATTAAGTGGCTCCGATCTACACTGCAGGACAAGGATAAACAGACAGCTAAGATTAGATCTAACATGAGCGAGGAGAGCGCTAAACTAAAACTACAGAACTCAGAGAAGGAGCGAGGGTTCTCGCGTGAGATAGAGAATCTAAGATCTGAGCTTCAGTTTAAGGAATCTGAGGTTATGAATGTAACTCAAGAGTTAGATAAACTAAAGAGACAGCAGGCTGCTTGTAAGCCTGCTCCGATAGCCCTAGGTGCTGACGGCTTCCCAAACAGCTCTGATGTGTTGGGGACAAGTCCTAAAAAGTCTCGTAATGTGATTACTACTAAGTCTTCAGTTAAAGTACCAAGTCCAAAAACTGAGAAAATGGACATTGATTCTACAGCTTCAAGTTCTTCTGAAACGTCACAAGATAGTTCGAAGTGTGATCTTAAACCTGCACCAGAATACCGTCTCAAACCTAGAACTCTGACTATGTCTAAGTTTAAGCAAAAACTGTTAGTGACAAACATGCTGAGATGTAGCCTTAGTTCCGTGCAGGATAAGATTGAGACGACACCAGACGTGACAGACAAGGATAAATGTCTCGAGATTTTATCTCAGAGTTTAGCCTGTGCCAAAGACTTATGTCATATTTAGTGGTTTTCAGTGTTTGTATTCATTTCGTTTTATAATATTTTATGTTCAGCTTTTTTGTTAGGATTTTAATCCTCCAAATCTAGTATTGCATTTCTGGTGGTCGCATATTCACCTCACATTCTATACAGCTCTATCATCTTCTATTCATGCAGTGACATCAAGAAAACGAAAGCTATTGTTATATAGCTGTATGACTAAAAAATATATAGAATACAGCTCTACAAAAATTGGATATGGTTTGCTTTAGGCTGGTAGTTATGTCAATGGTTCCTTGTTTTCTACCGATTATTATCAGCACAAAATGTTCATGTGATACACAGCTCTCAAAAAGAAGTTAAAAAGAATATTACATACATACATACATACATACATACATACACTCCATCAATCCTATTCGCCTAGCCTGTGGCAATGGACATAAAGGATAGATGATTTCGTTCGTGGCATACAAGTGTGTGTGGATGTTTCGTAAATGATCTCAGTGGCAGTGTCAGGTTATTTGTCCTCACTAGAGCTGGTGATCAGCTATCAGGGTATTTAGAAGAAAAATCTGTTCTTAATGACATCAAGAAAGTTAAAAAATAAGATAAATATTAACTAAACAGTAAGCCTGTCGCAGAGACCGAGAGTAATCAGGATTGATCAATTATAATTTTTTTCGATAGCCAACCAGTGGTATGTACAAGTATGGTTAGTCAGCTACATTTGTGGTTTATGGGGGGTTCGGGATCAAAGTATACCTTCACTTCCTCACATATCCTCACAAATTAATGTTAGATTTTGAAAATGTCAACTATATCAGTATCCCATACATAATATACTGCTGAGTGCTGCCACCCCCTAATCCTATGCTGCCATAAATAATATAAAACTGCAAAGATTACTTGTAAACTCTCTAAGAAGTTGTCTTCTTAAACAAGGTGTGAGTTTTGTAGAGGATCTAGTTTTACCTATTTTTAAGGAAAGAAGTACACAAATATTGATGACATACTGCACATTAACATTTAACTTCCAAAAATGGGCAAGAAGAAAGTTTCTGGACTGTCTCATATGAATGCCAAGAAAATGGCTGAGAGATCATCAAAACATGATGAACTGGCTGCTCTTAATGACCGTTTGTTGGCAGGTGAGTGTAGTTTTAACATTGCTGTAAAAACTTGCTGGTGAAAATGAGATTTTCTTATCTTGATTTCCAATGGAGTTTACTTTAGTTAGTAGGTTAGGTAGGAGTAGAAGATGAGGCTATTATTAGTAAAGAAGGTCATAATAATAATGATCATAGGGTGATTTCATGCATAGATAGTAGGACTACTAATGTTAAGATACATGGTTGTCCTTTGGATGATTGATTTTAACAATGAACTAAAGGTTTAGTTCATTGATTTTAAGACACTCATTTTTCATTGGTCTCAGACAGGTCAGGTTAGAACAACAAGTGAGAAGAAATAATGGAACAAAACAAAAAATAGCCTTGAAGAGTTCATTGTTAGGAGGTGCTTCTCTCTTTAAGCTATAGTCAGAAGGGCCTATAATAGTAATGATAGCAGTGTGTCTCAAGTGGTTAGAGCGATAGGACTCGTGATAGCAAGGTGCCAGGTTTGATCCTCATCGATGTGACTGAGTAACTTACCTGACATGTCTGACGTAGACTATTAACCCTGGCTGACTCAGAAACATAAATCAATGTCCCTGTTGTCAGTTCTATTGCCTAGTCTTTAAAAAAGTTGAAATTGGCGACTACCCTGAAAAGAAACATTGCGTCAGGCTATAATAAGTAAGTCCTTATATGATAACTTCTTCACTCAGCTAGCACCTGCCTTCCATTCTCATATCTGACTTATTGTTTACAGCCTCAGCTCTGACACCCTCAGCCAAGGAGTTAGAGTCAAGTTGTAGACAGATAGATGAACTTGTACAGCAGATAAGGATTCTACAGTCCAGTAATGTGACAGCCTCAGGTGAGTAGCAACATCTTACATGACATCCTCATGCTAGTTCTCTTAGTTTACACAATGTTTGATTTTAATTGATTGGGCTTAATAATTAATTCTGACCACAAGATACTCTTGTAACATAGACTATCTATGTAGCATAGCCACAGTGGTGTTGCTATGCATCAAATACCAAAACCTCCGAAATATCAGGTGATGTCATGAGTTTGTCATATTTTGGAGAATTAATTCGACACCTGCATGTCTTAGCGGATTTATATATGAAATTCTATGTAGGGCGTAGGCTCTTTATATATTAGCGAGGGTTATTATATGACAATTTCACTTCCGATACTGCCATTGGATGTCAAAATTGTAATTATTATAATTGTAGATGCACCTTCTCGGGAGAGCCGCTTTGACAAGTTCACAAGTTGGTGCTCTGAACATAATGTAGCCTGTGATAAGATAGAGTTAGCCTCATTTGATGGGCTAGGGGTGGGCCTGAGAGCCACCCAAAAAGTTCAGGTAGGCTAATTATATTGATCATGTACAAGTAACTTCGTTTTAAGTTGCAGCATTATTTGGTGCCCTGCTAAGTTTTCTGAATGTTACGTTATGTGATTAATTACAAGCATGTCCCATCCAGATGGGGGGAGGGGGGTTCAATTAGCTTAGCAGTCACTTAGAACTGAGGTAAATCAAAGTCCATCGATGTATTTAGTTGATTTATCTGGATACTTGTATAAGTAACTGTTTTTTTACTTCTCTTCACATCTTCAACATGTTGCCCCATTAAAGAAACCTGCAATACTGCCTCATTGCATGTTTAGTGCATTATCTCATAGCAGTTTAATGATTGCAGAGTTACTGACATAACTTATAATTGCCTGTGCATGCACAGCATCACACTATTTATTAACCATAGACATTTACAACCATTGTTCTTATAATTTGTCACACTGGTGACACGATCCTGTATATGATAAAATATACCATATTATATTTTCAGCATCATGAGATGTTTTTATGTATACCTCGATCTATGATGATGACTGCTGACACACAATCTCCTGCGATAGGTCAGTCACATATACTAGTACTATATACACATTGGTCAGTCTCAGTATATATTGAACACATTTAGAGGAATCTCAAACCTCTAGTAGCATTCAGAAATCTCCAAATCATTGACGCTGAAGGTTTTTCCCCACGCTTGTTTTATTAATGCTAGTAGAGACAAAAGGTGGGAGGGGAGTTCTTCCAATTAGGTATAGTCACTCATGTATAAGATACAGTCATTGCTGCTGTGCTCATTATAATCACAGTGTAAGGATAATCCTTACACTGTGATTATAAGCCTTGCTTAGTTAATTCCAGTCACTGCTGTCATTGAGTGTTTTGAGTATTAATAAGGTGATGCGGAGCTTCCCTATTGGCCATAAGACATCATATTATCTTTAGCCTGGGAGCTTCCATATGAGTCATTGAATATTTTGAATAATGACTAAGCTCACCAAGTGAGCCTTCCCACAAAATAAGAATAAAGTTGAGCTAGTCATTGAGAGTTATGTTAAAAGTCAATGAAAAAATTATTTCTAGATGAGAGACCTTAAAAATTAAAACCTTAAAAAGATTGCCTAGGTTGGGTGTAGCAGGCTTTATGTCACCCTATATACCTGCAGGAGACCTGCAGGAGGCCTGCAGGGGTCTGTTGTGGATGATGCTAGGGTTATATCTATTAAACCAACTCCAGTTAATTTTAAATGAAGCAATGCCTCCTCTATGAAGTCACAGTTGTTCAACCAATAAGTTTGGGTGTCACTATTTGCCTAAACTAAGGAATTTAATTAAGCAATATATTGAAGAGAGTCCACGGCATACATTTCATTCGCTGTTCTCCATTTTGTACCGATCCTCACCCTATAGCCAATTGGGTATGCTTGCAGGTAACAGGTCAGAGTGTCATCAACATTCACTATTTATCTACAGCTCTACTCTTATTTTTGTAACAGGTAATCTACTGAGAAATGATCCGATCGCTTCTCGGATGCCGAATATCTCACTAGCCCTGTACTTATTATCTCAGAAGTTCAGTAAATCTTCAACATGGAGATCTTATATAGGTAAGTACACATTTAATATCTGTGACCGCGGCTTCCTGTGTACTGTTTGTCTGTTTGTTATGTTACACAGTTTCTAAAACCAGTGTAGACATTATCAACTATTTGTGAGGCGTGTCTGTCAACTGATGGACTTATGCTTCAACCAAAAGCACCATGAAAATAGCTATTAAGTCACTAAAATAGAATGAGAAGAAAGCCGTCTTAGATACTTCAACACTTAATGTGTCACCATCATGTAATAACCTCAGATAATCTACATCTAGAAATTGTAAACTAACACAGCTTTACCAAATTAGGGAAACAAATTATTAACACCCCAGATGGGCTTCCAATATGCTGTCTACCTTCTTAAGCCTCTTTAATTTCTCAGTCTTCAGACTTTTAGAACCCTAAGGAGGGTGGCCAGTCTCCCACACTCCCTTCCTCGCTGAGCACACTACTTTCTAACTAACTTCTGTGAATATATCGGAGTTGTCCACTCATTGAACTAAAGTATGAAATAGATGAGAACTCCAAATATGAGTGTTGTAGGATAATGGTTAGTGGTTAGATAATACTGTTTCTACATTGTTTTATCCGTAGATGTATTACCGGATAGGTACAGCACACCTCTATACTTTACACCAGACGAGATAGCTTTACTCAGGGGCTCGTGTACTTATGAGTCTAGCGTCGGTATGCAGAGGAATATAGCCAGACAGTATGCCTATTTCTGGTCTCTGTTCATCAATCAGGCAGACAAATATCCTAACATGGCTAAACACTTTACTTACGATCATTACAGGTAAGTGTAGCCATCTATATATCATAACCTTGTAAAGATTAGACTGATATATATATATATCAGAACTACGATCTACCTAATATATCCTAGAGGAGTAAAGTAATGCAAGAGATAAAGTTCGCTATGTTGCGTTTGGCTATTTGCTGCCTGTAAGGGAGTGGCCGTGGTGCAATGGGTAGGGCATGGGTCTCTCAATTGAGAGGTCCTGTGTCCGATTGCCCGCAGATCACCTTGGTCCCAGGAAGGGCATCTGACCTCGAATACAGTCCATAGACCCGTTCTGAAACAAAAAACCAAGCAACATCAAGGGTTTCTCACACGTTATCGCAGGGTATAGAGACCATAAATGGACGTGAGTTTCTTTTGCTTCATGTACTCATTTCGTTATAAATACTCAAACTGTAGCTAGTGAAAACTTTTGGTAGCTAACACTAAGTCATCCATAACTAGCTTCTCTCTAGCTAACATTTACCTCTCCAGGATATCCATCTGCTTTTTTGTTGCCCAGGACTTTCAAAGAGAATAAAATATAATTTTTAAGACAGTCATCTTATTTAGTTGTGGATTGCCTGTCTATCAAGCAGGCAGAAAATAGTCCGAAACTATTTCAAATATTTGGCTAGAAAGTTGTACCTCAATGTGACACAAGTCTAGCGTAGCTTAGTCTTATCATATTACTCAATTTTACACAGAACATCCTTTATACATTAATACGGCATACCCATGTTCTATTTAGGTGGGCTGTATCCACGGTGATGACACGACAGAATATAATACCTGCTGTAAGATCTCAGACTACAGGTGAAGGTCAGAGTACACAGGCAGTAGGAGGGGTGTTAGCTCTTATACCTCTATGGGATATGTGTAATCATAAACAAGGGGAGGTAAGTCGCTGATGATCCACCCATCCAACCTGCTGCGACTTTCTGACCAGCACCTCCAAACTTAGATAGATATTTTATTTTGGTAACTTTGGTAAATTTCACAGAACTGTGGAAATAAGGCCCTGTCATATAATACTGTTTAGAATCTTTACACTCTGTGGCACAAAACTCTTCAAAAATCTGGTGGTTCCTGTCCTTGCTTTATTACGTGGGCTAAGGTGGGATATGCTTGAAAGGCTGTCGTTTTTGAGGTAGACCTGTTCAGCCAGGAACAACGCGACAAACTTGGTCACAGAATGTGGACTAAACAGACAACAGGTTAACCCCCATACCCCTAAACAGACAATTGATTACAACTGTCACAGAAGTTTAAGTTTCTATTTGACCACCTAAAAAATCTGAGAAACGCTGACGCTGTGCCAAAATAGAACTGTTTTCACCATGAGTGTGAAAATCTGCCGCACCGTAGCTGCCCTAATAACAGTGATGGTTACGTTATCATGATATATAGCTGTTCCTCCAGAACTTTCTTTGTTCTTCCTTCTTCACATGATGCCATCTAGCTTCCATTAGTGAAGTTGCACAAAATCTCTTTGTTTAATAACTGACTCCAAACCAACTGATTCATGGTTAGAAACAAGTATCTTTCTTCTTGACATGATGATAATCAGCCGTTTGATTCTGACAGATGCTGACAGATTTTGATGATGATTTGTCTGAGTGTCATTGTTACGCCGATTCTGATTATGATGCCGGAGATCAGATCTTTATCTGCTACGGATCTCGTCCAAACTCGGACTTTCTCGTACATAACGGATTCGTCTACCCAGATAATCCTAACGATACTGTACAACTCAAACTAGGTGAGGTCAATGTAGCGTAGGAGAGTAGGTGGAGGTGGCTCAGTTTGTTAGAGCGTCGGTCCTTCATTTTTTTATTGATTGATATCCACTTTATTTTAAATGCTCAAAATAGTACATACAGGTCGTGGGTTCGAATCTCACTGCAGTCCATCGACTACTGGGGTTCGGTTGGCCCTCAGGTGTGCTTCGGCTTGCCTACAAAGAGAGAGCAACCTGGCGCAGACATTGCAACCAATATTTCGCTTCGCTGTCGTGCGATAAGACAACTGATTTTTCAATCATCTTGAACTAAGTGAGGTATTGCTCACAATATGGTACAACTTAATCTAGGTGAGGTATTGCTCACAATATGGTACAACTTAAACTAGGTGAGGTAATGTTCACAATATGGTACAACTTAAACTAAGTGAGGTAATTAAAACGATATTAGACAACTTTGCAACAACACTGTGCTGCTTTTTCAGATAAGATGGTGTTATTCTTGCCTCAACAAAAAAAAGTTAGGTGTGTGTGTGTGTTTATCTGAAATTTATTCCTTACCTGTGTAGCAAGGGGGGCGAATCTTGATTGTCCTGCAGCTTGATACTCGCCGTAAAGACAATATTAACTCTTTTTTTTTAGACTGTATATACTCATATAATAACCACAAAACATACTGTTGTGTTCTTGCTGATTGTAGGTTTATCTAAATCGGATGCATTCGTGAAGACCCGACGCTCAATATTGGAGAAATACGGCATCAGTGGGTAGGTCTCATGTCTGGTGTTGGATTTTGTTTTATTTTGCGAGAAACAATTTTGTTTGGTATATCTCATGAGTATGTCAGAGGATTCACAAAGTACTGAGAGAGAGAACCAGTCACTCGTTCATATTGGCGGTAATCATGTTCACACGGACAGCGAGACTACACACTATTATCATGTGTATCTCTGATCGTTAGGGTCAATTTAGTATGAGTCCCTAACATGCACCCGCCCCTAATTAATGAAACTGATGCCGGGTCGCCACACCAAATCCCTTCGGATGGTACTTTTGCTAAATGAATTTATTCACTCTCTATTGATGAGAGACATGCATACAATAGTATATCGCATTATCACTGTTAATCATGTTTAAAAGCTGTATATCCATCTTAGCACATTTAGCCAATAAGCCAGGAGATCATACCCATATTTGGGCTCATACAGGGAGAGCTTCCTTCACGTCTGATAAAGTACACGATTTGAATTTAGTCATATGAGCAGCACACCTTTCTCATGAGAGGTTGGCTTGAAGCTTGCAATTCCAACATCATATCTACTCGTAAAGGCGTCAACAACCTGTGGGTATCTCACAAGGTTGATTCTTATGTAATATAAAAGCAAGGTATCACACTAACTAACAGATATTTATTTATGTTATAGCGGAGACGTACATGTGTTCCACCTGAGTAAACGCACTGACAACCATATAGAAGACAATCTACTTACATTTCTCAGAGTGTTTAATGCATCTGATGGTAAGTGGAATCCATAGATGAGTAGATAGTAGTGTAATTTAGCCTTGTCACGCCGCCGCAAATCTTGGAAAACCTTATCATAAGTAACTCCCTAACCATAACATGCATTGGTCTTTGGGTAGTCTTTAGATATCGGAAAGGCATTATGATGATAATCTTAATGTCAATGATTTGAACTCATGCGTATTTTTCTTTTTGCTAACCATACCCTATCATATCAAAATTGCAAAATTGCAAATTATGCAGTCTATTATAACTTTGAAAGAGCGGCAATTCAATGAATTAGTACCAAGCATATTGGAACTTGCTCATGTGACAGTAGGAGTTTGTTAGAATACGGGTATGCTACCATGAATATGAGGGAGAATAATGTTAACAGTTAACGAACAACATTTTCGTACTCAATTAGAAACAGCCAGAATCGCAATCTGATCGTTCACTCATTGAGTGAGCAATACTTGCTAGGCTCTCGCTTTCATATCGCTCAGTCATTGACTCGGAGTGAGCGATTTTGTCTAATTGAAAGACCAAAGAGTGATTATTTTGAGCGATGTGATAGTGATAACTTGCTTTGGTAAAACATTGCTCTTTCTAACTGAAAGACTTAGAATATCACCTTATATATCAATGTGACTTTCTCTCTGTGTAGATGAAATGACTGCATTAGTGGAGAGGGAAGAATCGTCGATTGGGGGATCATGTGATCAATTTCAACCAATCAGTGAAGGGAATGACAAAAAATGCTGGAATTTTCTCAAAGTCAGATGTTTACTACTTACCAAAACTTACACAGGAGTAAGTCATTATAATGATTACAATATGGCTGACTGCTACTTAAAGTTCAGCCGACGTCTTTTTTAAATCAGTGCCGTTGCATCAATAACTTCGTCGATAGCTGCCCTGATGGCCGCTAGTTCTTTCAATTCGATAGCAGCTGTTTTGTGAGTGATGGATTAGAGGACATGTGAAAAAATAAAAAGGTAGTGGGGAAGACTGAAGGCTCGCTTATAACCTTGCAAAGCATAAGTGAAGAAATGACGACATGGCATTTACATTGGCGATTTTGACAACATTTTAGTTTCGCTAGAACCCAAGTACAGCCACAAACAACTGGGAGAGTTGTAATGAGAGAAAATGCTTATTCTAATTTAGTTTTTCTAATATGTTGTAGAATTTCTCAGACTCGGCTGAAGGATTAGGAGAGATGAATTTTGATCATGTGACAATGTGTCAACTTCAGATAGACTCTGAGAAGAAAATACTGAATAAGATAATCTCTCTATGCGAGAATCAACTGGCAAACATATAAATGATCTCTAATAATAATCATCATAGAGTCGGACCTTTTTGTGTGTGTGGTTATCCCCCCCTCTCCTCGCCCCTCCTCCTCTCTAATGTCCCTCAGTGAGTGAGCTATACTTTCTGCTATACTTTCTGTTATACGTACAGATCGGGAACAAGCTTTAACATTGACATACATAATTGTTTTATGTAAAATGAGTACCTACTGTTAGCTATCACAGTCTGAAGTCAATGAATGTAAAAGCATTTATTTATTATATCATGATGATGGTGCTATGTCATGTTAGTCGTTTTTATATCCATTTTAAATGTCAATTATGAATAATAAACTTATTTATACTATGCTCATTTAATAAAATAGTATAATATATTAGAGAGTATATGTAATTGGCTAAGGTAGCCTGTCTTAACGAACAAAACTTGTCAAGACAGGCTATGGCTAAGGCAGACGCCATGTTTGCTTCAAGACTATATCACACTTCTACGCAACGTTTTTACGCAACGCTTCTACGTCAAGCTTCTACGCAACGCTTCTTTGCAAAGGTTATACGCAGCATTTCTATGCAACTCAACTACACAACAAGCCCTATGTGAAAATTGTTCTGTATGTGGGTGTTTAAGTTAACTGTAGGTGCAATGCAATACACCCTGTTCAATGTTTATAGTGGCCACTTGGCAAATGTTTACAGTTGTGTTAAGGCCACTTGGTGAATGTTTTTGATGTTTTCTGGCCACTTGGTGAATGTTTATGGTTCGTTGAAGGCACTTGGTCGATATCATTCTACATGCTCATCCTTCAAAATTTTAGTGTACTTACAGTGCCAACATTTTTTGGGGTGCCGCTCCTCAATTAATATCTCACAACGAACAGTAAATAATTTAGATGAGAGGTAGCATATGGCCGTTTCTGAACCGATGTCTGTCCCAGCTTCCAAGCCAGCTGGTCATAGATATTATGACTAGTCGGTAGCTAAGCCAACTGGCTTAGAAGTGATGTCATTGAAATAATAATTTAGATTAGTCCGCTGTTTGAATATAGCCGTAATGATGAAAGTGTTTATAATGTCATCTTCAAGATTCGAGTCACTAGGACTGTTAGAGGGGTGAGTTGTAGCAGTGATGGGCCAGTTATATTACCAGGTATTTATTTTGACCATATAATTTCAGCGGACAATTATATTCCGAATACTTTATTTTAAACTGATAAGAGACATTCATGTCAACTGTACTCTGTCCCACGCAGTCCTTGTCTATACTAAGCAGTGTGTGGTAACTGTACTCTGTACCACGCAGTCCTTGTCTATACTAAGCAGTATGTGGTAACTGTACTCTGTACCACGCAGTCCTTGTCCTTGTCTATACTAAGCAGTGTGTGGTAACTGTACTCTGTACCACGCAGTCCTTGTCTATACTAAGCAGTGTGTGGTAACTGTACTCTGTACCACGCAGTCCTTGTCTATACTAAGCAGTATGTGGTAACTGTACTCTGTACCACGCAGTCCTTGTCCTTGTCTATACTAAGCAGTGTGTGGTAACTGTACTCTGTACCACGCAGTTCTTGTCTATACTAAGCAGTATGTGGTAACTGTACTCTGTACCACGCAGTCCTTGTCCTTGTCTATACTAAGCAGTGTGTGGTAACTGTACTCTGTACCACGCAGTCCTTGTCTATACTAAGCAGTGTGTGGTAACTGTACTCTGTACCACGCAGTCCTTGTCTATACTAAGCAGTGTGTGGTAACTGTACTCTGTACCACGCAGTCCTTGTCCTTGTCCATACTAAGCAGTGTAAGGTAACTGTACTCTGTACCACGCAGTCCTTGTCTATACTAAGCAGCAGTGATAGAAAGATTGAACATAGCTAGTAAAGATCAAAAAAAAAAGATTTCACAATCATTCTCCACTCTAATCAAACATAGCAGACAGATATAAAGCTGGAGTTAGTAACATTGAGAATGCCACTGACAATAAATACTATTTGAATATAAAGATGTCTGGTGGTGATAGAAGATATAAACTTATCAGATTCTAATACACTACAATAATCTCAGTAAACATTGCTTTGCTCAATTTACCCATAGTGTGCTAAATGTGGTGCCAATCGGCATGTTTTCTCCTGCTTATCTCCGAATATCAACGTTCAGGAATTTGAACAATGGCAACTTGGGCTGTAACTGGTCCGAGTTTGAATCATCTGCGACAAACTTTTATTTTTTCGCGCTGCCGATTTTCTAGACAAAAAGTGACCCTAATTAAAAACAACGCTGACGGAGAACGAAGGGCCGCAGATCCAAACAGTTTCCAGTTGCGTGATGAGCGGGAGTTGCTTATTCATATTGGGTAAGTTTGAAACCAATATAGCTTTTAATCTGTGCGTAAAAGAGCAATGGAGTCCCCCATTTGTTAATTTTTTGCCTGTTTTTTTAATTTTCGGTTTTTTAAAACCAGGATTACTAGCCTCCAAGAAGGATGACTGGACTCTACTGGCAGATGCGCTGGTCAAACTCTCAAATGACGCAGATCCGAAAAGCCTCCCTGGTGACAAATCTCTCGCTCTCTTTTGTGAGAGCATCAAGTATTACGCAGAAGCTTGCTCTAAATCTCACAACAAAGATGATGACACGGGTTCTATTTGTAACAAAGCTATAAACAAGCTGAAAGCACTACAAGAGAATCATGGGTTACAAGACACAAACCAGTTGAGGCTCTATTTCACCGCACATATCGAGATGCTCAAGGCTCGAGCTCATATTAGGAAGTTCTGCTCCTATGGTAATACTGCTCAAGAGTGTATCGATATATGTAAGAACTAGAAGGCAAAAAAGCACAACGATATCGCAAACGTCAGATGCGTCATGGCTAGGTTGGTGGTAAAAAAATCTTGATATCATGGCAAGGGCTAGCATGTCTTACATTGCTGGAGGGGGGACAATCCCCAGCAAAGCTTGTCAAGACAGACTAGGCCAGGGCATTATTACAGATTATGGGAACCTTGGTGATCCATCTTTGAGGAAGGCAACCAGTACATAAAAATTAACTCCAATGTTATACAGATTCAGCTGCAATTCATTGCAATTCAACGGCATTCAGGGACAAAGCTGCGTATAAATTATCGATATTAGTAACATCCGTTTTGTTTATTTCACTATTACAGAGTAGATTTGGACTTGGCTGATTATTACATACAGAAAGCTTTGATAACAACACCATTTAAGAAAGCTTACTCTTGCCTCAAAGCATCGGATGCAAAACTGAAGGAGTCAGATATGACACACACAACGCAAGCATGGCAAACTTTGCATAATATTGCCAATCATCTCACCCACATTGTTACTGGGTGGGTCAGTGGAACAGCCCTCTCTTGCCAATTGTTGTGTAACACTATAGTAACACGCTAAAATGTCTCTTATAAGACCTTAGGTCCCATCTTTGACCGCACTGATGAGGACATCAAAATCATTGATATAAACATTTTCGACTCTCTATAATTAATTTTTTTTGGCACACACCTCTGCTCCCATAGGAAAGAGGTATTAAAAGCTAGTCGTATTTTCATGCGGTGACTCGACACCTTTTGCTACCTAGCACTCCCACCACATATAGAAAGCTAGACAATGGTCTAATGTTTCATGTATTGCCTGTTTTATGTTGAACTTACTTTATGGAATTGGACTTGTCCCTCTACTGATAATCCATAGCTCAAAGTTGAACGCAAGCAAACTTGGTCAAACTTGATCCAGAAAATTCTATTAATTAATTTATTAATTACCTTTGTTATTCTAGAATGAATGTAAATTATGCTCAAAGGAATAGAGCAGAGATAGACTCTTACCTGAAAGAGGCCAAGGAGAAGCTACTGACCCTATATGATCAGTGTTACTTTAACTCACTGTGGGGAGGACCACAAAGAATGCTGTATAATTCACATATCTATGTTGGTGGCAAGTTTAAAGACATCGCGGAGTTCTACTTACAATTAGGAGGTTTGTTTTCTCTGTTGCTCCGCAGAATTTACTGTTTACCATTCTTATGCAAACACACAAAAAAATCTTCCTTTATCAATTATTTTGCTACCAAGTAGTCGTCCCTCTGAGGTTTTGTTCATCTGACACTTGGAAGTTGCCACAAAGCACTCTTGACCAAGATCTCCTAACTTCTGAGCTTTCATGAATGTCTTGTGACACACGTGCCATTCTGATGTTTGAAATGAAATTATAAATCTGAATTCAGCTGGTGTTATGAATTTTCTCCCTTTTTTAAATGCTGTGAACTGGGATGTTATCTGTTCCACACAGATACCAGTGAACATGCTACGCACCGGCGGATCACCGAAATTCTACTGCCAAGCCTTCAATATGATGCTACTGGAAGGGCCTCAAATAGACATGAGTCATGCTATGTACGACATATAAATACTCTCTGGTAGTCTACCTCAGCTATTGTCTAACAGCGGTATTACTGCACTGATCGAGAAAGCTGAAAGAGTCAAAGGAAAACTAGAGGTAAATATGATTTTCAAACTTGTCTGTATATGTGATAACCATAAACATATAATTAATGTTTATGGTGTTGACGTACATAGGTTGATCTGAGCGTCCAAATATTTCTATGAAAAGATTACAATAATTATTAATTACCTCGCAAATGGCAACGTTTAAATTTATTTTTGTATTTAATTTTGTTTATTGATTCAGCTGCTGTGTTAAGCATTTCCCTAAGACATGCAAATGAGCCACGAACTTATGTCTGCCCTAGATGTATTTGAGTCCAACTCCAAGGACATTTCATGCCAGGATGCACTCACATAGAACATATAGACTATACCATTGCATGTATTTCTCCGATCGATAGAAAGTGAACTAATTCACTTAGCATGAGTACCATCACAAGGAATTGGGGTGACGACCCGAGTTCACTTATACTAATTAGGGGCGTGTACATATTAGGTACTCATCCTTCAACCCACCGACAGCATGAGTAATACTTCAGGCAGCACAGAGCAGCCTGGACAGTCAACTAACACCACTCAGGCTGTGGACGATATCTCTCCTTCTAAAGAAGTGAATTCTGTCTGTGAGGGTGTAAGTGAGGCAGCAACTGCAACAAAACGTGAGGCTGAGAACAATAAGGAGGAGACTGGGGATGGAGATAAAAGGCGGAAATTAAGATAATGGGCTCACTCTATTGTAATTATTCCTAGTACATGATTTGGTAGTGATGGTTTAGTATTATTTATATCATAAAAATAGAAAATAGTTATGGCGATGCCGTTCTATGTGCTATTTGAGGCTTAATGATGAAGAAAAAATATGTATATATTTACATACATATGTTACTTGATCAATATGAAATAGAAACTGAGGTAAAAATAGTTTTTTGGAATACTTTTCCAGCTAATTGAGCCCATATCTAGTCCATCAATCGTTGTTCTATATAGTGTGATAATATGTATACAGTGCCATAACTAGATTATAAGCTCCATCAATCAAATGCACATATCATACAATGTATTTTTTTTATATATATGGAAGATTGCTTGTTCTACTTCAAATCCTTGATGTTCTTTTACTTTTTTACACCCTGATTTTTTACGTTATTGTGATAGGTTACCCTTACATGCAAACACTATATTATTAGCATTTTGTGGAATCAAATTTTTTTTATCTGTTTCTGATTTTGGAGTTTTATACTTCGTTAATATATTTACTTTATTCATTGCTGACATGGGTTCCTTACTCCGATATATAAGTTCCTTACATTTGGGATTAACACAAGTTTCATAAAGGAAATACAATTCTGCAGCACTTCCTGAGAATAGCACTGTCATGTGGCAGTAATCGTGGCAGACTAACAAATACTCGCAATCCTCCACAGCATTCACACCCAGTATGCCGAACCCACCCCAGTGATCATCAGGTTTCAGTACCATAGTTGCATTGAGCGCTTCCTGTCGGACACTAGCAGTGGTGTGTTTCATGATCAAGGATTACTGACAAGACTACACTACGATGACAAGGAAACCATCAAAACCATAAATTGAATGAGGCTAGAAGTGAAATTATTTCGCTTAGTGTGTTCCGTTAGATATGGGTGTCTTCTGATCCCTTATCATCATGTTCTTTCTGTAAACTTTCCTGAAACTGAAATCAGTCGGGTTTTTGATATTTTGCTACAACCTGAGAGGTGTACATTTTTTACATATTGCATCTACAGAAAATTCTGGTCTAGATTCATTTGACTCAAGGTAGCCCAAAAAGGTTTTTGTTCAAATAATTATTGGCAAGTAGCTTCTGAACTATACCTTATTCAATCAAACATAAATCCAGCTTCGCAAGTACTCCTTACTGTGCTATTTTCCTGTCAAGTTTAGCTGCGTATTATCTCTAATAGGATACCCTACAGAAATCATGTTAGCGTGAATCTTGTTCCTATGAACATTTTTCCAATCATTAAAGTTTCCACTCACCTTGCTCGGTTTGATAGCAGCTCTCCATGAAAGCGGCATCAGGCAGCATTTATTGAGCAAATATGGAGAGAGCAGTGATTCATCTACCGTCTGAACACCATTCAGAGCTATGAAAATTTGGAACAAGACCGCTTTTTATATCAACAAGTCTCAGATGATAAACATTGGTACTAGATGCAGGTGTTCCTGCATCTATCATTCTGCAATTAGCTGAGTTGAGTTTTTCGAGTTTCGAATTTCGTTTTGGAACCACAATGATGTAGTTAATGAAAGTGATGACTTCTTCAAGTTAAATCACAATTGATTACATTTGCAATAACGAGCCATATGCATTAGACTGGGATTCAGTCCAACAATTTGAAGTTATCTACTCAGGTTGGGTGTGATGGTTTGTTGTTGTTGTTGGCCTGAATCCCAGGCTATATCTGCATTAGATACTTACAGAAGAGGATGCTAGCAGTAAGTGTTATAAGAAGGGATACCAGACATCCACTAACTGATACCCAGTTATAAGACTGATCAAATAACGCCAGTCCTCCAGTTCTGTAATCAGACGAAGAAATTCTTACTTAGTATTGGGATCCATTTATTTGGTTTTCCACTACTCCTGATTTACAAGATCAATGCTGATCCAGGGGGTCTTTCAATTAGAAACAGCCAAAATCGCAGTCTGATTGCTCACTCCAGTGAGCGAGCGACACTTGCTAGGCTCTCGCTTTCGAATCGCTCAGTCATTGATGGCACAACATACATTCTGAGTGAGCGATTCGGGAACGCATTGTCTATTTGAAAGTCCAAGCGAGTGATAATTTTGAGTGATGTTATAGTGATAACTTGCTTTAGTAAAGTAATTGGCTGTTGCTGTTTGCTAAGAAACAGAAGATTGGGCCGCCCCTAAAGAGGGACGCAAGGTGCCCTAATCCTCATACTGAAAATGTGATACATTCTAGAAAACTAGAATGCATCCTAGAGGTGAGGCCATAGAGGACCTCCTAATCATAAGTGTGCAGCAAGCTGCCAAAACTGAACTGGCACTAATCGGCCATTGGCAGTGACACTTTGATCTTAGCCAATATGTCTGTTATCATGTATTATTTTCCTTCTTTTCGGTAATGACCATGATGAGAAACGCCTATACTCATTTAGCCTATCTGATGGGTTGTGTGATCCCACCAACAAAGCCTATCAAACAACGCTAACCTTCATTATAGCAAAGGGATGGTTCAAAGAAGACCCCCCTGGTCAACAGTGTCTATTTTCAACTTTTACCTACCCAACCTAGCCTATGTGTTGGCTCTGATTGGCTGGTAGGAGGGAGACAACCAATCGGATCAGAGCCAACATATTGGTTCTACCATAGACATATTAATAATATTAGAAAGTCTATGGTTATCCTAACCCTAATGACACCGACCTGTAAAATGGATGTGGATCAAAAGCTACCGGATCAAACACTGGCGATGTGATATTAGCTAGCAAACTGCTGTCTGTAATGTTACAGCCTGCTGTAGTAGTCGGGTATTTACTCTGATACGGCTTAGCTATTATACCTCCCACTCCTAACACAGCGCCGTATACTGTATGAAACAGAATTAAAACAATCAGCTTTTTTGCAGTCTGGGAATGCATATACTTGGATAAAGAATGTTGAAATCCAAGATCAATCGAAACTACTAACATGTGTCTAAATTTTGAAACCATATGCAGATAAGATGCAACCAAGTGAACGCCCTCAGCTCATATGGAGTAACAGAAGACAACTGCTAATTACAAACCTAAAATTAAGAATTTTACTGCGGCTTATTTTTCTTGACAATACCAGCCAAACCAAGCCCTATAATTTATTAGTTTTTCCATCATACAATGTTAAAACTTGTGAGTTAGATATGCACATACCTGCGCCACATATAAATCCAATAAAAGCTCCTCTTGTGTTGGTTACTGGGACGTAAATCGCTGCAATAAACAGGCCTACCATCGGCCCGCCAAACATACCTGCGAATACTATAGTTGCCTGTAATAGAGGCAAAGATTAGTTAGTTTTGTTGTATCCTTGGTGGTGAATCGAGCTCTGACACACACAGCATAGTTACAAAGATCTAAATTATTGCTGAAACTGAACTTTTTCGTGGAAAACATATTGTAACAGTCTTATGCGCAAAACAGCAGCTTATGGTGCATGGCAAGTGGTTAAGTGCATTGTTCAAACTTACGGAAATGATTCCTTTGCCAGCAAACTTGATAAGGACCACAAGTAAGAGAGCCACTATCCCCAAAGAGAATGCTATGACCTTAGATACAACTGTTGCTTTCTTGTCAGATATTCCTGGCTGACATGGCCTCACGAAATCCTCAAGTATAATGAGGGCTCCAGAATTCAGCAAAGAACTTATTGTGCTAGAACAAAAGACATACAGCTATACTATGACCAATTAAAAATCTACCTAAATTTTACCAGTCTTTGAAATGCACCCTCCTCTACTGATTAGGTATTAGATGTGGACAAAATTGTTGAAGATGTTCTAATGCCGAACATTCCTTGATGATACACCTGCCTTCATTCTTGCCATTGTGTTTTGTCTTTGGTTCAGGTGTTTGTTGAGCGGTTGGGTGGATGGGTACAAAACTGGTCAACTGGTATGAGTCGGAGGGTGGAAAACTAATGTGTTAGCTCTGATTGGAGCGACCATCAACCAACCAGAGCCAGCATATTGGCTACGGCTGGTCAGCTAGAGTTGAGTGATTCTCAGGCTTTGATAACTTGGATGACTTAACAATACATACAACGTAATCACAAAGTCATCCCTCATTAATTCAAGAGGAAACATCACCTGCTCTGGGATGACCACTAAGCAGCAGTACGGAAATGGTGTGTCTGTTATCTCATTGGTTATTACCTGAGAGAAGCGCTGAATATAGCTGACAGGAGAAGGCCAGGAACTCCAGGTAGATGTCCAAATAACCTCATCACATATAAAGGGTAAAGCTATAACAAATTTATAAATATGTATATTTATATATATCAAAATTTAGCACAAACACAAATAATATATCCATGTAGTTATAGTTATATCCTAAACAAGACATCTTAGAGACATCTCAGGAAGACTAATCATCGGGATAAAGCCATGCAAACTTTCAATACTGGTGTGGATTTTTGATAAAAAAAAAGAGAAATTGATCATACCTCCATCCCTGTTTCATATAGGAATAAAAATATGATCTGTTTTAACAACTGAGAGTGACTCTTATTGTACAATCACCCTAGACTTGTCACACGGCTACTCCTCAAACAAAAGAATTAGCCGTGTGACAAGTCTACAATCACACTGTAAAAAGTAAGCTGCTTTGAAAACCAATTTGAAAGTAGGACATAGATGGCGGGACCTATTTCGTAGTGTCACAAATTCCAGGATTCTTTGCTTGCTCATAATCAATTTAGTTGTTGATATCACCCAGAGTTTATTTACCTGTCATCACGTCATAGCTGTCAGATTTCATAGACAAGCTTTAAATAGTTGCACTGAGGTCAGATTACTAATTGCTAGTGCGAACTGTTAGTCTTTGAAGGTCTAATCACACATTTCAAGTTCCTATAGGTAAATATCACATTCCATACATGTCAATGACCGGTGGTCTAAGTGGAATTATTTCTTCTTGAGGACTCCACGTTCTGGGCAAAAATCGCTCAACACTTTTTTAAATCTAAATCTAAATTAACATTATAATTATGCAGAATAGTATCTGGTCAAAAAGAGACATTTTAGTTTTTGCACAGAATCCAGTGGGAGCTGTTCACTGAACGTTCCCGTAATATGTCTAACATCTATTATTCTTGTGTAGGCATATTCTCATGGGTCCAGAAAGGGGCTTAAATACCAAATAAAGTTCATATCATGACTATTAATTACTAATAATATTATTATAAATTTATATATAAATACATAATGTATATAAATGAAGAGTAGAAGGTCTCACAAACCTGATCTGATAAAGATATTTCTTTGGTCTTCAGAGGATCACATGTCTTGAAGTAACTGAAGATTGAAATTCCTATGAGAACACCGATAGTCTGGAACATCCACACCCCTAAGAATGTCATAACATAGGCTCTGAAATTAGAAATATTAGTTGACTACTAAATATAACACATATATTACATCAACGATCATCCAAATATGTTCTCCCTGATGTGCCAAAAAACCCCAAAAGTCAAGGAAATAAAACTCAATTCAATGAAAACAAATGGTTTGACAATGCAAATTTAAATGTTTGTACGAAAGTCGCCCATTCCATCTGTTGCTAAATTTTGAGCGTGATATGACCATAGATATTTCAGATCAGGTGAGCCATCAAATGAGATGACCAGCCTATAATTGCAGCATGAATGGCAGCTGAAATTCTTATCAGTTGATATATTTGTTAGACCTATGGCACATGACACATGAATTTGAACATTTGACATATAAATAAGACATTGTATATTCAGGGCCATAGTTAAGAATTAATGGTAGGGGAGGCAAAAGTCCCAGACTTGTCCGAAGCATCGCCAGGAGGGGTGCTGTAAGCTCCCCCTCATCGATTTAAGGCATATAAATAGCAATGGAAATTGCAGTGCAGCAAATTCTGACATGGATTATTCAATTATATCATTTTAGACCACTCTATTGAGTATTGTAGGGGAGGCAGAGCGTCCCTGCCTCCCCTAGAACTACGGGCCTGAATTTGACATCAGACTTACATGGTTTTGTGTGATTTGGAGCGGAGAGAGAGGTATCTCTGTACGGAACTTTGGTTACACCCATAAAAGTTAGTGAAGGCAAGAATGCCGTTGAGGAAACAGGCCCAGAAAGTCATACGTGTTCTTGGGTCAAAATCCATCACTCTCAACCTAACAAAGACAGAAACCATCGGTTATAATTTATCGTGACATTTGTTCCCGAATACAGACATTGATTACAAGATAAATCCAATAACAATCCTAATAACGGCATTACATCCAAGTTGTTGAGCTCAACACCATGATACCTCTAACAGCAGCAGTGTTGTTCAGCAGACAGTTGTAAAGAAATGTTGGTGAAAATTGCAAGGTTCAGTCATGCACCTAATTCCGAAGAATAAGTCACGATATAAGATGTACCTGGTCGCAATGCTTGCGCCAGTTTTGCTCTCAGTTTCTAGGCAGGTCGGAGCACACCTGGGGATCCAACAAGTCACAGCAGCCAGTGGACTGCAGTGGGTTTCAAACCCACAACCTTCAACAATTGCATGCTGAAGTTCGGCGCTCTAACCAACTGAGCCACCTCCTACTCCTACTGTGGTTATAGCAATGAACTAAGACAAAATCAGAAAACCTTTTCCCAGAGATAATTTTGAATCTCTTGGTGCAAAATTGGGACAATTTGGTCCAATTAATAGTATCTGTGATCTTACTCGATGAAATCAAGGCGCCCGCTGAGTTTTGCTGCATCCCATATTCCACCGAATCCCCCCTGTACATATGTGCCGTAAATCAAAACCAGAAACAAGCCGATAGCCATCACTATCAGCTGGAATGCATCCGTCCACAGCACTGCCTTCAGGCCTCCCTGAAATATTGTCATGACAAAGAACAGAGATGAATTGAGAGATGCGGATCTTACAATGCAGCACAAGAGAGGAACAATTCAGGCTCATTGGTAAAGGGGGGGGGGTAGGGTCGGTTTAACAGAGGTGAATTGACCAGGAGATGACCATGCGTTTTTAAACGGCCAGTTAAACCCTAGGTCAAGTATGAGCCATGCTTGACTTTAGAGTTGCCCGTTTTGAGCCGTAGGCAACTCACCAGTAGAATAGGCAGTTTTCTGCACGCTAATTTGAGCCTCTATTTGGAGTTGTCCTCTCTCCAGTTTGCTACTTTTTAACCCACGAAGCGTAGGAAAAAGAAGCTGAAAAGTCTTGAAAACCACTTATAATAGAATAAACATTTTATTCAGAATCTGCACCATTGAAAAACATATGAACACAGTTTGGGAAATAATTTTGTTATTCGGATAGTCATTTATATCAATTTCTGCCTGTTTACCGACAATCTCAGGAAATTGTTCATGAATTTTGTCACTAGAACTGAGATTTATCAGCCTTCAAGCCATGGTGCAGATTCTGAATCAAGACACATTTTTATCCTGTTATAAGCGGTTATTAAGATAACCCTCTTTTCAGCTCCTTTTTCCTATTCATGACTCTCACAAGATATATCGATTTCAAGCTCCAACACAACTAGAAATCTGGTCAGCTAGACACTGAGGATAAAATAAAAAAACTGTGAGATCCACAAAGATGAAAACTTTACTATAACTACTATTAACGGGGGGGGGGGGGGGGATATTGGAGAGGAGTCTTGAGAGGCTCAGACTAATATTTATATGTTTCTGTTGATAACTGACCAGTGTAGTGTAGAGCATAGATATGAGGGTTATAGTAAGTATTGATGTCCATATATCCAGTCCTGTCACTGTCAAAAAGAAAAACAAATAGGTCAAGCTGCTCTTTATAGTTTAGGAGCAGGAATAAAGAACTAATAGTCATCTTGGCAGCACCACTGAACTCTAGTACAATTCTGCAGTAGCACATATACACACAGGAAACAATATTCTGGCTGATAAGGTCCCCCTAGGCTTATGTGGTCGATAAATATGAAGTAAATGTCTATGTACATCAACATTCATTCTCAAATATCTCTTTCCCTAATTTTTTCTTCTATTTTCTGCTTCTATTTTCTTCTTCTATTTTGTAGTTCTAATCCGCATCATTTTGAGCTTTGAATTTTTCTTTGTTTCATAGGTAAATAAATAAGAACAAGTTGATTCCCCCGAATTATCCCAGTTAAAATGTGAAAAGCATGTAGTATATAGATTAGAACTACATAAAAGGAGATAACTTCTCATATGATGTCCAAAAACACAAGGCTACTCCCAAAACAAAAAAAGTAGCCGCATGGTAATTGCGGCCACCTTGCTCAAAATCCTCGCTCATATGGCCTTCGATTAGGCAAATTTGTTCACTAAATCAATCACTCAGTATTTATATGGTTTTTTCAATAAGAACAAGACCCCTCTCATTCGGCTAGGGGGATCAGAAAGTGATTTTAGCAGTGTTATATCTGTAAAATAGCATTATTGGTTTCCTAAATGTAACCACATTGACATTTTAATTACACTGGTCGGGGATGAGATAAATTGCTATGATAACCATTCAATTTCAATCAAAGACCAGGCACCCAGCATTTCTAACTAATAGATGATTCATCATTAAGCCTGGTACCCATCAACTGCATAACTGTCCCAGGAGCTCATCTGCGATCATGCACGACCACTTGTGCATTGCTGTGATTGGTGGGTACAAAATACACAGAGATCGTGCGTTTACAAATACCTTCGCACGAAAGTAGAATCGATTCTACTTTCGTGGGAGTTTATTGCGAGTTGTGCGCTCCTACGATGACCTATGATTGGTGGGTACCACTGATCTGTGAATTCACAGGTCTATCTTTGATATTTCTCCCTCCTGTTCAAGAGACTCAATGTCAAGGACAACTTTCATTCTCCAAATTTTACTGACAGGTGACAGACATTTTCCTGGCAATAAATTATTTAGTTTAAGCTATCCACAACTACAGTAATGGATAATGACATAGCCTTCATGGATACAGTAAGGGAGTATCCCTGCCTGTATGACACTAGTCGGAAGAGTTATAAGAATAAAAAGACAACTAAAGCTAATGCTCTAGCAGAAATTGGAGCAAAATTTGATTCAACAAAAGAGGAGGTGGAAAACAGGTTTGTCTCACTAGCTTTTATTGACTACTGCTCACTTGTCAGCTAAGATTGATTGATCCTGCTAATGCATGATCTGCTAACTTTGGCACAAAGTCTGACACACAGTGACTCATGGCTGAAACTCATGAACTATCTCCCCTTGTTATTGCAAAGTGCTGTAGCACATTTTTATTATTATACTCGGAGATTTATTAGAAAAGAAGATTGATGGGTGGCTGCACAACTAGATAGGAGCTGTCTGTGGTTTGTGTCAGTCCCAAAATGATGATTGTTTTTGATTGTTTCATGCTTCAAAGCTTTTTTTGTAAGAAGAAATATCGTACTAAACTGGCCTAAACTACACCAAATAAGCTGATGCAAAGGCATATTCCTACTGATTTGCAATGGTTAGATTGCCGTTCTAATGGTTGTGTCTATTTGCAACAGATTAAATATGAAGTATACAATATGCGTGTGTGCCCAATGAACCCGAGGCTTCATTTGGTGTTTGGCTCCACAACTTTTCCTTGGCTTTCTTGTATAGGTCTGGGCTGCTTTTTTTGTTTGGCAACTTCACGTAAATGACAGTTCTTAGTAGTCCTATATGGAAACTGTCGATAAAATTCTTTACTGCCTTACTGATTGTCCAGGTCTCAACGCTATTATATAACAATATACTTGCAACATAGACATTGGAAGCTCTTAGGTTGATCTCTACGCTGATTTTCTTATCGTTAGGTATAATATGTTTGAGCTTTTTAATAGCTTCGTTTGCAAGCCTCGTTATATGACTTACATTCGCCTAACTAACCAGTTATACTGGGAGACCTATCAATTACCTGTGTTTTATGTTGCTTTGTTTTAGACTAAAGACGTTTCGCACCAGAGTGGGGCGCTACCTGCGGGAAGCTAGGCCATCAGGAAGTGGAGCGGACAGTTTCACTCCTAACGCTGAGTATAAACCGTTTGCTTGGTTATTCAGCTTCATTAAAACAAGGACGACAAAAACTAATCTGGTCAGTCAGGAATCTAGCGAAGATGAATCTGAAATCGCTGTTTCAGGTAAACTACTAAAGTTTTGCTTATCTCACTCATAATAGATGTCTGGAGCGAAGCTTTTCAGGTTTTATCTTAGTCTATCCTAATTTGGTGTTTCTGAAATGTCACAGAATAGCTGTAACTTTCTGTTAACTGATTTATAACTTGGATTGTCTCTCGTTTAACCCTAGCCAACAAAACTGTCCATAATTTACCATTCTTATCACTTACCTAATCAGCAACTATTAGCTGCCTCAGTTTAATTTTGTGAAGTTATCTTTATCAAAGCTATATGGTACTCATTTCTTACAGACGAAGTTTCCACACTTGCTGAAGATGTGACCCCCAGTATATCAGCCAGTACACCAGCCACTACACCAGCCACTACTTCTGCTGCAGGTATTTTTTGTAATTGCAGTTCAACATCTATTTTATTAGTGGTTGTGTCATCCTGTGGGATTTATATCATGTTACTTAATCTTGATTTCAATTTGGTATGCAAAACAGTGTAAATGATGACGAATTTCATAATGTTTATGGTATATCCACTAAAATAATGATTCTTTGCCCGGCCTACTAATCCCAAGCTATTGCCTATCCCTCAATCCAGCATTATTAAACTAGATGATCTATTGGAATATTGTACTTGTAGCTAGGGCGGAAAATGTCACAGACTCTCGTCCATGGGCTAAACGGAAGAAAAAGGAAGAAAACTCCAAGTCACGCAAGCTAGATCTAGATGATGTTGATAAGATGCTGATAAAGAAACTTAATGAAGAAAATGATGATGATGCAGTGATGCTGTTCCTCCGTAGCATGGCTCCTAAGATAAGGGAGGTACCACTAGAACAACAAATGTTGCTCCAAATGGAAATCATGCAGCTGATAAACAACTATGTCGTAAACAAAGCCAAACCTCAGTTACCATCACAACCACCAAACTATACCAATTTCCAGTGGCATCCCCCGAACCCTTTAGCCCCGCAGCAATATCCGGCTAATAATTCAATCCAGCAGCATAATATGATGGCACCAGTACCACCTCAGCAGTATTCCATGAACCCTCAAGTCCAAAATCAGCTTTCCACAAACAATATTGCTCCACAACAAATGTCCACAAACAATCCCACTATGCTTAACTTGTAAATTACTCCTGGTATTATTCATCCATCTGGGCTGATCTCTGTAAGTTCTGCATGAAGTTTATTTTATTTATGTTTTCATACGTTTACCTTGTTTTGCAGTTTATTTGCATCAATAATCTTTTTTGTTATCTGTTTCTTGCACAAGCTGTGCAGATAAATCAAAATTTAGCAGCATGATATGATGACGCCATTACCAGAACAGCATTATTGGTTCCTCTCCGTTGATCTCAGTAGCTTCTGCATAATGTATATGCTCACTTTGTATTATATGCAACTTTTTTTTTAGTTTTTTAGTTTTACAGTTTATTTCCATTAATAATGTTTTTTGTTATTTGTTTCTTGCACAAGCTGTGCAGATAAATCCAAATTTAGCAGCATAATATGATGATGCCATTACCAGAACAGCATTATTGGTTCCTCTTCGTTGATCTCAGTAGCTTCTGCATAATTTATATGCTCACTTTGTTTTATATGCGACTCTTTTTTAAGTTTTACAGTTTATTTCGATAAATAATGTTTTTTGTTATTTGTTTCTTGCACAGGTTGTGCAAATAAAATTATATTGTACAAAAATATAAAAAAAAATAAAAAATCAGTTTACAAAACTTTTATCTACACAGCAACACGGCCACTGTCACGGATATATTCTACTTGCCATGCTAAAGATCCTTCATGGCTGTTCACATATAGACAAAACCGGTCTCTCACTGTTTTTGGATTGAGGCCGCTGAAGTTTGACCCCTGATTTGTCAAGCTTCCAAAGGCTTGATTAGATATACAGGCTCTCCATCCGCCATGAATCAGTTGACCACTTGAATCATAGGAGTCAGCAAATCCTGTGGGTAAATACTTGGCATTGTCTGTGCTCAATAGATAGTTGTGCAAACAGCAGCAGGCTTGCACTATATTATCGATGAGATCGAGATTGGCACATATAGGTCTTCTGAATATCTGCCATCTTGCTGACAGAATACCGAAAGCGTTCTCAATGCATCTACGAGCACGAGATAAACGGTAGTTATATATACGTTGAGACTCTGAAAGATTGCTACCTGGATACGGCTTCATAAGCCAGTTCTTAAGGGGAAATATTTCATCCCCAATTAATACATATGGTAAGTCGAAGCCGTTAACAGGTGATTGCGGAGGTATTTTTGCATCTCCAGATTCGAGAAGTTGATAGAGATTTGTTCTGTTAAATACAGCTGCATCGTTGTCTCTACCATACGAGCCAACATCTACGAAGATAAATCTGTATTTAGCATCGCATGTTGCCATAAGGTTAGTCGAGTAAAAACCTTTATAATTTCTGAAGTCTGAACCACCTAGTTTTGGGCACTGGATGTTGATATGCTTTCCATCCAATGCTCCTATAACATGTGGCAAGTTCCATTCTTGAAAGTACTCATCAGCAATAGCCTTCCATTCCGCTTCAGTCCTGGGATGAGTGAGGTAAGTTTCATTCAACGCATTCCAGATGGCAGTGCAGCCCTCACGCACAATCCTCGATGCACTTGTTCGCCCAACCTGAAACAACAAAGAGCCCACTATCTTACGGGTATATTAAAATCTGATCTGCTACAAGATAAATCATTGTGTAAAAAATTTAAATTGCTATAATATCAAAAATATGAGCAAAAGTTTGATCATATTTTTACCATGCCCTATATTAACATATTAAAAGCCACTGAAAGCAAAGAAAGCGTAGCCCTAACCACAAGCCTTGCTCGTTTTGACTAGGGCGCTTTTCACTAACCCCAAACACATGTTAGGAACTAAGTACAGTCGGACAGGGAAGAGCTCACTCATATTTTAATCATGCCTGACATCAACATCTAAAAAGCCACTGAAAGCAATAGGACAGGAAAGAAATAGTTGTATGAGCAAATAGTTTTGATTCATAGTATATTAACAGCTCTGCCTGTCTGCACGTAGCTGGTAAAAATAACATATCGCTGCCTTCTGACCCACCATGATAATTTAACAGCAAAGGGACACTTGTTTTAAATACCGTGTACTCATATTTCTACTGTAACCCTTTGCTAGTATGTGGGATGTAAAGGTCGTATACAGTTTATCATCCTCCTGGATGTATTTTTGGAGTACACATCAACACTTACCACAAAGTTGAAACTCTCTGATGCCTGCGTGTTTCCTGTCGCCAGGTAGCGAAGGGTTATAGCAAGGCGTTGCTTTGGGCAGATTACTTCTCTGTTCCAGCAACGCTTAGTCAGATATGGCCGTGTCAACTCTGCCAGGTGCTCGAATCTCTCTGGTGACATTCGAAGAAATCTACAACAATACCGGGTTTGTTCACAACTTAGAATGGGAAAGGCCTGCAGAAGTCTTTGAAAAAAGTGACTAGGTACATGGTTTAAGGGCCAATTGCTAGTGTTAGATAGCACTAATCTCTCTAGGCCTATAATGTTGATTCACCAAGATGTCAACCATACTAGTGGACGAGCCCTGCACTCTTGACCTATTATTATTATTCTAACTTACTTATCAAATAATCAACAAATATTTGTAGCATACGCCACACAAACATATACACTGCAGTAGAAGAAGCTAAGCAATTGCCACTTTTACATGGAGGCAAAGTCCAAGGCCACATAAACAGTGTTGTTATTCAATACCATTGTAGAATAGTGTAATGAATGTGTCAAAATATAATTCTTACCTGAAATACCACTCACGGTCATTATTTCTCATGTTTTCCATGATTGTATGGAATTGGCCATGTTGATTTCTATTAAGCAGTGTTGGCCTCACCCACCACCTCCTACACTGTTTCTCAGCCTCCATTCTTCTTCTCTTGACCCTCCTCCTCAGAAGTGTAATGAGTAGTAGTCTCTTGTTGATAGCTGCCATTATGATTATAGTACTTGTATTCTAAACAAATGTATGAATGAACTGTGTGACTGCTATCAACAAAAGGAAGTTTTATTCACTATTTGTTCCTCACACACCAGAGAGAGAGATAGAAAACTTACTAAGAAAACCTTAAAGTTTGCTAAAGGTTTTCCTGATTTGGTAAAAGATGTTCCTGCGACAGTTGTGCGTTTTGATGGGTACCTAAATTGTGTGAAATATGTTGTGCTGCATTTTGTGGTACCCACAAATTCTTTAATGATTGCCAGTGCAAAATCTTAGAAATTCCTGAGATTAAAAAAGCACATTGGTGGGTACAAGGCTTAATGTATTTTTGCCACATCTTTTTAACTGTCAGTTGTGAACGTGGAATAGAGAAGAATAGAAGCATTAACAACAGCTCGCTCTTTCCATTATTTCCATCTCACCATCTTACGATCCAACTCACAAAGCACTCTCCCACGTTACTTACGAGATCTTAAAACACAACTTGACATACATGAAGAGCACTTTGGCACTATAATAACACCCCACAGATATCTACATACACGCTAAATTCCTTATAACAGCAGGAGTTAGAGACAAGGAGATGCAACAAAAATAGCCTCAGTCCCTTTCTGAAAATATTGCATTCTGCCACAGTATCTCCCCATCATTAATTTAATGTGGAAATGAGGCTATATGAATGTTGTCTCATAAAAAAAGTTTTAGCTAATAATGATGTAATTTATAATTACAGTTTACCATTGAATAAATATGTCCCTAACTCCTTGCTCTGACACACCCCCAATCTTACCTGCAGCTATGGATATAGCAGGTCCATATATTACCAAGGCTGCATACATCATCTACCAACACAAAGGGGATAAAGCAATGTATTATGGATAAAACACAAGGTACAATACAAAAGAAATTCAGATATGGTCAAACAACATACAGACAACTAAACACCACAACGGTGATCATCTAGATTCCAGGTTCAGGTATTATCATTTTATTACAAGGCAATCAAAATTGCACCATAAAAAAAGAGCCATGGTTAATTTGTCAATAAAAAATCGTTCGATCAGTGAGGTTTACTTATAACTGGCCATCAGAACATAAAAACTGTTGAACAATGGATATGACCCTATTTTACCTTTCCCTCGTACCGGTCATTGGCCATTAATAGTGATCTATGTACCTTCGGTTTACAGTTGAGAAACATTATGTGCTCATTATAAATCACTAAAAATGTTTAAATTGGCTAGGTAGATTTAATTCTAGCCATTTTTCCTAAACACATCCTGCAACTAAATTTAAGTGCTTTTGCAGAAAACAGCTTTAAAGCTATAGTACAGCTTAGGTAAAAAAATATTGCAAATCACATGCTGATTAACATATTTTTCAAAGATTTTTCCCAAATTCAGAAAAACCATGCTCTCACAATCGAGCATCTTATACACATTAATAATGTTATAGAGCGATAAAGAGAGGCCAACTTTGCGGTTGAGAAAAGTAGAGGAGAAATTTCTGCGTTCATGAGCAATTTAGAAGGTTGCTACAGTGCTTTTAATAGCCTGAGACCTTCAATAATATGATACCAAATATTTAAAGGCGCAACTATAGCTTTAAAGAAACAATACCATTGATATGAGAGAAGTCACCACGACCACCATCTTCAGAGGTCTACCAAACCTGAGCTCTATATACTACAAAATACATAAAAATGGACACAAGTTGATCACATATATTTATTGAAGGCTATTCTTGCGTCAACCGCTTTGAAGCCCTGCAATAATGGGTAGATGTATCACTGTTACATTGATTTGACAGCAGCCACTCATGATTATGATGAAAGATGGAATGATTTTGATGTTTCCTTTGGTAGTCAAAATGACACTCCTTGGCATTAAATTCTGCACTCAAATAGGTCGAGAAAGCTAACAATATTATGATTCTATCAAGTTGAACAAGTTATCAGAACATCAACCAGGAAAGGAAGATACGTTATGAAGCCAGTTTATTGTATTGAAGCAAACTTGATGATAAAATCGTGTACCCAACCCCTTAGTCAACATCAAGTCTGTATTCTTGTTCATGGCCAGTCAGCCAGCCAGCTCATGCGCACTCAATTCAGATGAACAGGTAAAGATGTGAGTATGCATTTTAAAAATGCAGTTTAATTCGAACACGACATTGCAATGAATGAGCGTTGATATTACCTGGTATAAACTAATGATCTTCAGTTTCTCATACACTGGCAGGAAGAAAACCAAAGCCGATACGGCTCCCAATCCGCAGCCCAATGCCGCATACATGTATGCTGTCCCATATGTATAACACTCTGCAGGAATACCAATTATCGCTGTTGTTGATGTGTAGCTAAAACATAAAAATGGAATCAGCTTACTTTTGGATCCACAATTTGATGTAGAATAGTTACGGAGGAGAAATTATAGCTACCTCAAGCATGGACCAATTTGGGCAAACGGCATCTGACAGAGATCAATCACCCAGTAGGAATTTATAAATTGACAATTTTCTCAGTTTTTAGGTGAAAGACCCCTTAGCTGCGCGTTTTTATGTGCAATTTTGTTTGAGGTGTCTTCAATGTGGTGAGATATTTCTTGTTATTGAGAAGGTGCTGGTCGAGGTAACTTATATCAACCATTGGGTCAGGTCTTAGGGACCCATAGAATCTAGCATCTTTGTTCAAAAAGAGAAATGAGATATGATATCATGCGGCTGCACAGTGATCTTGTGCACTTTTGCAAAAATTTACTTCTCATGTGAATTTCTCAGCAACCGGTACTCCGATTTCCATTCTGTTTTTTTCATTTTACACGGAGTACCAAAGACCTTCGTTTTGTAGCATTGCGAAACCCCATAAAAATTTAATTAATTAGGAGTAATTAAAAAATATGTCTGCAGATATAAAATGGACATCATTTCTGAAAGAGCTAGGGGAAAAAACTCTTCAGGAATTTGTTTGTTATAATCTATCTCAACATACGATCAATGTGCTTGTTGATCGGATTAAGCATGACATAGATAATCCACTGTTAATCCCCACGACAGCACCTTAATCAGCTGCCTGTATATCCATGATGTGTCAGTTTGAGGAAGACAACTTTAACTCAGCTTCAGCAGACACAGCTGAACTTTATGGCAAAAAAAACTATGAATCTCTACCTGTCTTAGAACAAGAGTAAATCAGAGATTAGCAAGGATTAATAAATCTTGAGTAAAAGTGGCCTCAGCTCATTTTACATTAAATGAGGGACGATTTGATGGTAATACAATTCACTGCATCAGCTTCTGATCCCAGCAACAGCCAACAGGCATCAACAATGAATTGAATAGAGATGATGATTCACTCTCTATTCATACCGGTGCAAAATTTAGTAACACCTCCATATTTTTATTTACATATTATTAAGAATGAATGAAAGAGGCTAGGTATTATGTAACTTTAGGTGCAGAGTGTGCTTCACTTGATGGTAAAGCTTTACAATTCATTTAACCATTGCTGGGTAGGTTTTGATCAGATTGAAAAGTGTGCCGACATGCACAAGATCACTGTGTGGAAACAATCAGAGTCAATTATAGTTATTATTTGCAATGGGTGGGTGAGATCTTTTCTAACTTTACTAAAATGGGAATCAGTGAGTAGAAACAAAGAATCATTGATAGATGGCATATCAAGAGCTAGAATTTTATTGGCCCAAAAAACATGTCAATCGAATGTTGATATCAGACTTCTATTATTTAACCAGCAAACCAGTGGATATGTGACCAGTGGCTTTTTCGGCAAGTGGCCTTATGACCAGTGGCCTTTTGTCCTGTGGCCTTTGACCAGTGGTTTTTTGGCCGGTGGCTTTATGGCCAGTGGCTTTTTGGCCAGCAGCTTTTTGGCAGCGGCCTTTTGACCCAAAATCGAGGACTTCCTATACATTTTTGACTTCATTTTTGTAATAAAATGATTCTGTTTTTATCATAGGAACTCCAGCCTCAACCCCAGCAGATCAAAAGCATATTGAGACAAAGTCGGCAAGTGTTTCCTAATGATAATTATTCTGCCAGGCAATCATGCGATTATTAAATTCTTCATCTGTTTGACCTTCATTTAGGCATGTCTCCAATCAAGGACAGGTGCCAAATTTAATATCAGAAGTTAAATTACACCAAAATCACTTCAATTATAACACATTTTTCAGCAAAATTCAAAAACAGCTGATACTTGATGTTAGCCACTGATGTATAATATTAAATTCATATCAAAGATATCAACACATGAGGCATAATTATGGGGATCCAGAAGGGAAATGTTTGAATGGCATGTGCCCACTGATATATATTATAAATTCATATCAATGCATGTGACTAATTTAACTGAGGCGGCATATTTTGTATTTAGTAATGTATCATACATTATCTGATTATTTGCCTTTGTAAAATGAACTAATAAAGTCAGCTGGTGGAACAATTGAACCAGTTGATAATTAATTGGATTGCTTCTTGCCGAATTTGTGACTATTACATTTTTTTGCATGTCACATCTTGCACGATGCGATGCGTTCTGATTGTTGTTGCATACTGCCACATTATGTGCATGATTGTCTACCAATTTTTGCACAGCCTCATCAGTAATTTTAGTCATTTTACACAAGCTACAAGCATTTATGGTCATCACCAGGACATGAAAACAATATAGCTATAGGAAGGAATCTGAACTGAGTTCTGTAAACTGAATGTTATGCAATAATGTGTGTTCTGTATAATTTCAGTCAATTTGTGTGCTGAATAAGTGTCAAAGCTAGATTTCTAGGAAACCGAAAAACAAAAGTGCACTCATTGGAAGGGTTTTAGTTGACTCACCTCGCTATCAAACTACATGCAACAGGGAACCAGTGCATATTGCCATCAGCTAGCAGATATTCGCTTGTAGTTTTCTGCTTGCCTCCTGTACAGGCATAATATATACCAACCGCTGCCGATATTGCAAGCATCAGAGACAGGACCAGATAATCAGGCCATGTGAAATAATAGTTCCCCGCCTCCACGAACGAACTGTTTGCATCCATGCCGTACTTCATTCACCTAAAATTATACAACCTTATGCAACGGCATAGCCTTGTCACACAGTCACAGTTAAAAAGTAGCCGCTTGACAAAGCTAGCAATGGCACTGTTGTGTGCAAGATTCAGTTTGCAAAGGCTTATAGTAATGGTAAAATAAAATAGTCGGCAAAATCCTAAGTACTTGTAAAAATTTATGCATTCAAAAGAAAAAATGACAAGATTATTAGCGTGTTGGAGGCTGAGCCCTGGCTATGCTTCAATCCACCAAATTAGACCAGCGATATAAACCATAAGTGGTAAAAACACGCTGAAATCTTCATTTGCTTTTGTATCTACGGAGATATCTATTGTGTATGGAGCGCTGCCTCCTTGGCTCAACTCAAGCTTGCACAGACAGGTACATGGGTCAAAATTCTCTCCCATAAAAAAATCATTATTTTAAAAACTAATCGTATTATTTTTACTATGAGCATTATTAAAACATACCCTGCACTGCTCCTCTGTCACTCGATTTAGTATCTAATATTTTCTTTATCAAACAGCCTACTTTTAGCAGGGCACTAGCACTTTGCAGATAGTGTTACTGTCCTAACTGAACTGAACTGAAAAAATGGCATATTAATAGCGTGCCATCAAGCATAACGGTGGTTGCATTGAAACAGATCCAATGATTAATGAGGATTTAAATTTGAGGAATCTGCTGACTATACTTTTGCAGATAATGATAGAGTTGCAAGCCAACTACAACACAGGACACAGCTGTCAAGCATGATCCGATAGGCGACTTACTGAGCCCAAAAATAACATTTTTATAATTTGGAGTTGTGTTGTCAATGCCCATGATAAAGGGACCGTTCACTATCACTATAGGAAGGATACTAAAATATTCCTATTTCTTTGATAACTCGGTAGCAGCATATTTTCTGGAAGTGGCTTCTCAGATCAGGTGCATAATCTACCAACAAACACATTGGGATGGAGAAAAAAATTCTAGTTCCTCAAAGTCAAACCTTCAAACCAGTGGCGTATATTACCAATCACGGCCCACAGATTTTCTTGAGTAGCTGAATAGCTCAGTGTGTAGTGCGTCTGACTAATAGTCACTGTTAATAAGATTGTTGTGGGTTCAAATCCCAGCAAGGTCAGTTTTTTTTCAAATGGGTGCTTTATAACTGGAGCATTTTTACCGTAATCTTTTACTGCTATTGAGTTGTTTTCTGAAAGTACCCAACAGCTCAGTGAGCTATTGAAATACCTCTCTGCTTGCACTATTTTGCTACCGATATGCAAAAATTTCCGTGGTGGGAAGGCGCTTAAGCGCCCCTCCCACACCCTCCCCGCCACGCCTACGGCGTGTGGATTGGGCCGCGCCCAATCATTATGCTCATCTCTAAAAAGTCAGTGAGTGAATATGTGGTTGCCATATTTGAGTCATTAGAGCTCAATTTTCGGAGCGCTCATTTGGCAACACCCTACAAGGATGTTATTTTCTACAGAATAAAAAGTTTATAATTATGATTGATTAGAAATCAATATCTGTACGTCCAAAGCTAGCATTTTTGTAGATATTTTTGTATATTATTATGAACTTTATTAACCACCGATCAATGAATGAAGCAAATAAGACCATGTGAAACAAAAAATAAAATAATGCATTGACGCATTTATGAGTATTTATAAAAAAGGCTTTTTCTGCAAAGAGCAGTATTTGATATAGGGAGGGTCGTGGTTTTATGATGGTGCCTGTAGATGATGGTGATGTGGATGGCTGGTGTTCTTTCTCACATTATTGACATACATTAGGCAACATATCTCCAGATAAACACTTAGTTCTGTCAAATTTAATGCTGCAAGACGCTCATCATAATGTTCTAACCATGGCAAAATAACCCAGAGACATAACTTCTGTAGTCTTTCAAGAATCTCCATGTCCCCTTTCAATAAGCAAGGGAACCAACTTGGTGCTGCGTACGAGATCACTGACAGAACTCTCGATCTATAGAATGTGACCAGACTTGACGTGGAGACCCCAACTTTCCTGAGCCGAATAATGGCATGCACAGCTGGCCTTAACTTACTTATTACAGAGTCGACGTGAGGACTGAATCTCATATGATTGTCAAAGCCAACCCCTAAAAGTTTGACTGATGAATTTTGTGAGATGGGCATGTCATTTATCTTGATAGGATCACAGATGATGTTCTTTTGAAGGGTTAGAGTCAGCGATTGTGACTTAGTGACGTATAACAGCATTGGATTTTCTTCACACCAGCTTGCCGCATAATCAGCTGCAGACTGTAGAGGATTGTCTTGAAATACGAGAGATGCTTTATGAGATGTCGAGTTTTCTATGCGTACTTCCGAGCTTTTTACCACATTATAAACTGTAGTGTCATCTGCGTATTTGATACAAGGTAGCAGCACTCTAATGATGAATATACATCTGCGTACCTCACTCTCTGCCATCTATCATTGAAGAAACTCATCATCAGTCTGACGTGACTAGGACTGGTATTTAAGGCTAGAAGTTTTTGAATAGCAATGTGTGGAAGCATTTTATCAAAGCTTTGCTGAAATCCAGCATCAAAGCCTGAACAGCAACATTCTGTTTATCATCAAGACTAGACGCAATTTCAAGAACTTTGTTGATTATATTAGTTATTGGAAGTGACAACAGATGTGCGTTGTTTTTGGTGACCCAGCTAGGATAATCCTCTCTATTAGTAGACTTGTGAGTGTTTATACCTCTAAGATTATGCTCATAACTTCTCTACTACTGAATTTATCATCAAACACCACGATCAAAACCTCAGAAATACTCTCTAGTGTAATGTAAGCTGGTGTGTATGACATGTTGTTTAACCTATTTTCAGTTTTTTGGCTGGAAAGGAATGCATGTTTTGGACCAAATAAATCGAGTTTAGCCACAAAAATCAAAATATCTCAAGATGTAAAGCCATAATCAATAATGGCTTCGATCAAAATCTAGACAATCTCCTGCTGTTCATCATGCTGACAACAAATTTGACTGACATATTTCTGAATTTCTGATTTTTGGCTGGAAAATTTTGTCCAAAATTAGTGAAAATCTGGGTTTTATTTGTTACAGTTGTGACAACCAGGATCTGTAATCTGGTAAGATTATTGATGGAAGTGACAATGCAAGACCAAAATGGTATAATAAATTGGAAATTTTAGTTTCTGCATTATTGGGGTCACATGTAATGAGGGGTCAGAAATGGCCCTTTTACTATTGCAAAAATCAAGTTTACGTTTCAAAGACAGGAGGCCTAAAAATATGAAGTTTCACTAAAATGTTGCTCCTCCAGTTAGTGCCATGCCTCCTCTATATGGTGAAAGCAAAAACTAATCAAATACCTCAATAGCATGTCACAGAGGGCTCAGTTTAAAAAGGGCACTTTTTGCCCCAAAATGAACTTTCAGTGGTCACTGCGACTCAATGTCAAATATTTGGGAGGTTTCAACTGTGAAAATAACTATTAGACATGATCCCCAATACAATTTTAAAAAGTTTTAAAAAGCGCTGTCCCTCTTTTACCTTATTATCACTATCACATTTTTCAATCCATAAAGATTTGTTGCAGAACAAAAATTTCCAAGTGTTTTTCAGCCAGGGAACAGGTGTCAGGTAAAGATGGTTAAACAATAATTACAAAACAAATTGTTGATTTACCACATGGCCAAGAACCAAGCGTAGTTATTTTCTGACAAACTGCACAATTATCCCCTTTGTGTCTAAAAGTAACACTAACTCTGCACTGCTGGGGTGTGGTAGCGGCATTCCATCATCAACCATAGCCCATTATGGTGAATGAATTTTATGATGGATGGCATTGCCATGTCGATGACTTCTCGGATAACCTTCTGTTGGTTTTCATTATGGAAATTATGGCGGAGGATAAATACACTTATTACAAATACAAGACAGATGAAGTTGTCACATTTTATTTTCTAAGCAGTGAAATAGCAAAGGTAGGTGTTGTCCTAACCAATGCCTTGGCTCTGATTGGTGGGATGGTCTCCCCAGCCCAACCAATCAGAGCCAGAATATTGGCTAGTGTTTTACGATATCCATTTTCTAATAGGCTTCTCTCAATTCAATTGTGGAATGTCACAGGCAGAAATGTCCACCTTGAATACAACAAGCTTTATCGTTGATATAGATCATCATATATCATACAGCAAATCAAGCAATGTTTTGAGAGATTTATAGTCTAGATGGACAAAAAGACAAATCCATGCACATCTTTGTGAGAGGACACCATTCAAAAAGCAGAAGGAATGAAGTAAAATAGTAAAATACATTACTGAGTCTTGAAAAAGCATCAATTGCAAGATGTGAACTGATTGTATGCCCGGAAGAAAAAAGAAGTCTATTCTAAATTCTTACAATATGTTTAACAAAATGAAGAAACTGGTAATAAATTAACATACCCTCCAATCAAGATTACTTTTTGAGCAGGGATAAATAATAGTATGAGTAGCTAGCTGGGAGCACACTGATAGCGTGACATACTATTGCATGTATATCTCCTATCTATGGAAATCAGGAGCGACATGCTAAATGCCAAATGCTAAAGGCACAAAATTGCCAAATGCTAATTGCCAATTTGTTCAGAGAGGACACAATTCTTGTGGTTCAGATGGTGTTGCACTGTTTTGAGTTGTGATATGTTGTCCCCCATCAGGACAAAGACATGACTCAAATAAATACCGTAAGTCACAGTCTGGTAGCTGGGCGCTAAAAACTCCTTCACTTTGAATGCAACCGGACGTATGGACGAGTGGCCGATATTTGTTGAATATCCATAATCTATCTTTATTAGCTCACTGACTGAGCCATCAATAACGTATCTCAGTATAAAGATGAGGCTGTGATTAATACCATTGACATATAATATATTAGTATTACATAGTCAACGACAAGTAATATAAGATAAATAATAAAATAATGTTTGATATTTGTTTGTGTGAGAATACCAAAGTAAGGTATACGATTTTAAGGCATGTCTCATCGAGACGTCCTTATATTTAGATGTTTGACAAGGTGAGTTATAGATTCATATCATTTTCTTATTTTTTGATAACCTGATTTGATTCCAATAAAATTCAAATACAACTCTCTTCATAAGTTTCAGTTATTTAAAACTTCTATTAGAATTTGCCCTCCTAGGCTCCTACCATCTCCTTCATCCGCCAAGTCTAACAAACTATATAACTACTTTTGCAGTTATTTTTCAGCCGTTTATAAGCAGGAATTATTCCATCCCGTTTTAACATGTAGTTGAAATGAATGGCGTAGTATTTGTACCCTACATTAGGGCGGTAGCAGTAAAGTGCTCAAACTCTACCCAGGGTTATGAAAGTGACATTTCATTATCAATGTGAAGTCACCATCTAATTGGGTAGAGTATGAACACTTAAACTAGGAGGGTATGCATGTAAGTACACATCAATTTGTGAAATTAATGTTTGCAACAATATTAAGAGTTATCCTCTTATTTAGCGTGAAGAAATAACTCCAAGCTGCAGACCTGCTTTACATTATCAAATGGTACCAACCATGGATAACTCTACGGTACCAACTACCAAATAATAAGCACCAAGCCAAATTATTTTGTATTAAATAAATTTGTGTTCAATTTCATTTGCAGCCAAAATTGTATACCGAACAAAAGAAATCACCGGTTTTTGGCAGTTGCTGGCCATATCTTGACATTCGATCTTCAATAAGATGCTGACATTACATTGGGAACAATAAATAACTAAACAGGTCTTATGTGACAAAGCTAATCATTTAGCACCAGACTATCAAACACCTGATACAGTTTGGTGGTGATGTGATGACCCGGTACCTTGTAATAATTATTTACACTGATAGAGAGGCTGTGTGCTGTATCAATCAGTGAGAGGCTGAACTTGTGCTCTTATCAGTAGTTTGACTGTAAGACGTACCGATACTAGGTTATAAGGAGTTAAAAATAACAGCGTAACTTTGTGGGGTGTGTCTACATCTCCTTGACCTAATATCACATAGGTGATGTGATCGGAGGTGTCAAAAATCAGTATTTATTTCCATAGAGGTAGTCTGCTTGAGTAGAACTATGAAGCCGGGATTAGCACTTTCAATTGTAAGTAGAGCAATGATGCTTTTCTCTTCAACAAGTCACGATGATGCCAGTATTCTGTATTCATATATTGATGATCGACTCGACCAATGTGTCTTCATTAGCATGAGGTAATATCTGGAAAACAGGTGTAAGCAGACATTATTGTGTTTATATACACTTCATTGGACTTGATGGAGACTGAAATCTTCATAGCAACACTTTTAAGTATGTAAGTGGGATGGGAAGTTAGGGTTTTTAAAAATTCACGATATAAATACGCAACTTACAATCAACTTTAACTCATTTTACAACTCTGAACTTACTGTATTCTCATGGTATTTGTTACAGAGCTATTCTACCCTATGTTGTGCGTGCTGTGCAATTTCTTTCTTTTTTTTTTCTTTTTTTTTTTCCGGTTTCTGTTTGTGTTTATTTGTAATAAAAGGTTCTTCTAAAAAAAAATGATGACAGCGGAGCGATCAGGTAGTCAGAGACTAGAATGGCGACCGCCCGATTAACAGTATGACCAAGAACTATGTGGCCGAAGACAGCCCAAGGAACCCCGCCCACCGCGCCTGCTGACTATGCACCACACCCCCACAGGGCCCTGGTCAGCCGACCACGCAGACCAAGGGGCTCACAAACCCGTTCAACAGGAAGGTACCTGTTGAGCAGGTTTACACCTGTCGTCAACAGGGACCTTGCCCCCTGCAGTTGTTGGCTCTTTGAGGGACAACTCCAAGTTTACTTCTTGTGAAACTAACATTTGGTGAGCTCACACAGATCTCACAATTTGCAACTGTTTTTGAATATAATATTAAAAAGCGATATTTAAATAGCATTTGCACCGGCATAATTTTAAGGTGCTCAAAAAATGAAGTTACATGGCCTCGTGGATGAATTTTCAAAATGACACGGAGTGCTGATTTTTGTAAAAGTAAAATTTGGTTTATCTCGCATTCAGCTGCATGGCCCCAGAACTCAATGCCGTAAATTAAGTGTGGGTAAAAAAATGTTTAGTATAAATTTTTCTTATTCATGTCTTTACAGATATTATATTCTGTGACACTGAAGTGCGGTTGGTGTATGGATCTGGGTCCGCGGTATTTAGTAGATCGGTGAGTCATCCTTTTTATCTTTAAATGTTATTGTATAATTGATTGATCTAGCCTTGTGTTTTTGGTCACATGACCAGTTCCTGTTGAAAATATAAATAGGAGATCTGAACCAGATTTAAGAGTTTTAATTCAGTCAGTTCTATCCCGCTCTCATTTTCTCTGCATGCTTTTTATGTCTGGCACATACTCAATGTGATATGAAGCTTAATTTTTTTAAACTGACAAAATAATTAAGCGATTGTTCCTTCTGCGGAACGAACAGACATAAGTGATAAATTAGAAATAGAAACACACTTATTATTATTCACAGATTACAAACATCAACGACTAGAAATTTCACCACCACTTTTCACTATGTTTATCATATGGAGATCGATCTATACAGCCCCGGTTCTGTCGTCTACACGGACAAGAACTCTCTGAAGACAAGTGATGGTACCTCCTCAAAAATCATAGCAGGGGATACACTTAAGTGGGGATACATAGAGGGTAAAGGTGCTGAGGCTCGATTCGAATTTATCTCAGGTTTCACACAACTTACAGATAAGCGTTTAGTTGTAGCAGACTATTACAATCACTGTCTGAGATCAATCGATCGTTCTATAGGAACCACATCAGCATTCAGCGGACAGTGTAAGTTGAAAGGATACAAAGATGGTCTTCCCGGACAGTTCGCCTCCCCCTGGTCTCTATTAAGAGACGACAATAATGAGAGTCAGCTAATCATAGCTGATCACAATAACAACGCAGTAAGAACTGTAGATATTAGCTCCGGTGCTGTTGGTACCTTTCTAAATTCTGACTCACTCCTGTTCTTCAGAGGCCTGACGCAGGACGAGCACGGCAATATATATGTGGCAGTGAAGAAAGCTATATATTGTATTGCATACAAAAAGAAGACAATTACACTCCTTTCAGGCCGACCTGATGATAACTACGGCCTCAGAGAAGGTACTCTACTGGATTCGCTCTACTATAACCCACGAGACTTGGTCTTTATCGGAAACCAAACTTTACTAGTCGCAGACAGCAGTAATAAAAACATTAGAATAATAGATATCAATACAGACAGAGTATCGACACTAAAACTCTGCTCAGGGTGTCTGATCAGTCCTCGCTCTCTCTTATTCACTAATGACTCCTTGTACGTCGGACAATACCAAAGAATCCAGAAGTACACACGTGAGTAAACGAGCCAACTATTATATACATGTATACTACGAATATTTACACATGATCATACTACCAGTGCTCACTCCTTGGAAACATTATACCAAAAACGTGCTACTGATGGGGAAGTAATATCTGGCAAAATGGTCTCACACAAATTATAATTTTGATTTTCTTTATTAATAATATCAATAAAGAAAATCAAAATTTTAATTTGGGCGAGATCATAATGAATTGAAGCGAATAGATCATCTGAGGTCACTCTTTCTTTGTAGTAGCTTTTGTGTTGTGTTTGGTTGTGTTTTGCGGAGTAATCTCCATTGATTATTGACAGATGAGAGCATACTTTTGCCAAGTTTTATAAAAGCCATAAAGGAAGCAGATGAGACCTTTTGGTGTAACAACTGCTGTTTGAACACCGAGCTACATCTTGGCTGTAAATTTGTTTGTAAAATGTATCCTTTCATACTTCATACTATAAAAGTGTGCAGTGATCACCAATAAACATCACTTCTTTAATTTTGTAGTTGGCAAGCTGGGCACCACACTAACAACTACCACATCGCCAACTACCATGTAGCCAACTACCACACCTCAAACTACCACATCGCCAACTACCATGCAGCCAACTATCACACCAACAACTACCACATCGGCCACTCAGCCGGCCACCACATCGACTACGACCACTCTGATAAACACCACAGAGTCACCCACCACATCAATGAGGGCTATCACTAAATTAACAGGTACCATATCTTAGTTTGCAAAGTTAGCAGAAACGATAATAGGTGTTTGATTCATGTTTTGAAGAGTGGGGATGGGTGTCATCTTTTGGCATATTCAGCTCTCTCATATGGATAAGATTCTTTTACTGTTTCAATTGATTTCATTTGATGGCTCTCCTAATTCACTCAACTACTAAAATGTTGTCCTCTACTCATGAGGATTTTTTAAGTGTTATGTAACATTTCAGACAACTTGTTGGGGAGACGCTTAGATGTGATCAATAGGTACGATATAAAGTGCATAGTACTGGCTGATAAGATTGCTTTATCTGCTCTGACAAGCCTCGCTAATGGCAACATCAACCAGATAAGAGAAATATGTGAGAGAGGTAAACGATTTAATTGACAAACATACTTTTATTTTCAATTGAATTTCTTGTATTTGACATGAGGTGTTGGTCCATCATCATCTCTGCAATACCTCCTATGCCATCTCGCCTACCGGAACAAACTATTCTGTTACTAAGTTAGTCTCCAGCTGACCTCTACATGACCCCCAACCCATTTCGCCAAACCTGCAACAGGACTTAGCTGCATGGCCACTGTCCGGCCTATCCCTGTAGACAATGGGTCCTTATCATATTGCAAAAGTCGGGTATCAATACCCAACTTTTGCAATATCTCTCCGCCACCTCAGATAGATCATACTTTTTTTACCACAACCATGTGATATAAATTGTAGACTGCAACCCGCAAGTTGGTTCTCAGGCTAGGCTGAGTTGTGAGGGTGGTACCCTCTCAGTAACCTGGTCTACAGATGTCATGTTTGATGGAACAGTTATTGAAATACCAAGAGATTTAAAGCAGAGACTGACAGATAGACTTGTTGAAGAGAGTAGATATCCCATTCTGGGTATGCTAGTCATCAACAGAATGCCTCCGTGAGTAGTTTTTTAAATTGTCATCAATGACACTTTTATTTTGATGTCTCATCTGCATCAAACAGTCAGCGGCTGTACTGTGAGTTAGCCTTAACCTCTCATATATATCAACGTATATCATCATATGCATTGGCGTCCTAACTCTTTTCTGTCTCATTTGTTATTCATCAGGCTGGTTTATCCGACTAAGACAGAGACAGGAGCTTATCTGAGCTGGTGCTGACTTCTTCATGTCTTCAGAATAAAATATATGACTTGAAAACAGATTCCTGTGTATAACGAAATTCATGACTCAATTATTACTGTGTGACTTTTAAGTGCTGAAAAAGTCACTCGGAGAATATAGGATAGCAGCAAAAAATGAGTGATGCGTGTTCATCACTGTTAATTTCACCCCATACTGATTCTATGAACAGGTTGTTACTAATCCTGTAATTAATTATAGCTTAAATTTGTCCCCTCACTCTGAACAAGAGGATAACTCTGACTATCTTCCATTCTTTCAAAATATAGGAGTACCAGGACAGATGGATTTTCAATTTCCCTTTCATTGTGTTTACGTACTAGAAAGAAAGAAAGAAAAGGATTTTTTCTGAGTTGTTTGTTATAGAACCAAATACAGTGAGTCATATCGCTGTGGCTTCTTTTGTGTGATAACACTACACCAAGTTAATTTTATCTTTACTTTGTGTTCTTTAATGAATTTATTATTACAAAATTATTTAATATGAAAAAAAAGACAATACAGCAATGAATCTAGAGATGTGTAGAGATACTATTTACAGTTTAGGGTAGACACCCAGTGTTTGAACGGAATGATGGTACTGTGATACATCGGAAGTAAGGTTTGATACTGCACAAATAATGTTTGGCTTGCTATCATTTAGAAGATTTGCGGAGTATCTTATATCAGCCAATCAGGAATTTTGTGACCAAATGCTTCTTATTACAGAGACTTTCAGTAAGACGATAACCTAATCCTCAACTTTAGAATTTTGTCACAAATACAGTTTGATTGTCAAAATTCAGCAAAATAAAAGTTAAAGTTTAAATCACTGCCAGATAAATAGAAAAAATGGTACTGACATTTGCCTTTTGAGTATATCAATAAAAGTTTGTAAATTAGTCATCAATAAAAAAATGAGTTAGAGCGGAATAGTTTTCCGATTCAAAAATTTATAGCATTGAATGTAAGCAGTTAAGCTTAAATTGATCTGTGCGATATCTGTGGGCGATAATTGTTCAGTTTAATATTTTTTGGTAAAGTTGAGTTGTGGGTTGTTTTAGTGACAGCCATGTTTGTATCTGATTGAGATTGTAAAGCGGTCGGATAGTCTGCGGTTTGTTCAGAGTTGCTGTCTTTTCTTGAACTCTTTAGAATATGTACCAAGCATATCCATAGCTTCAAAAAGTCCTTCTCCATTTGTAGCACACGTTCCCTGTACATGCCACTTCCTATAATAACAAACAGCAAACATTATATATTACAAGTCATCATTTAGTGTAACCATAGCCTGAGTGCTCAGACGGCTACAATGCAATCCAACACTCAATTTCAAAAGTTCAATTTTCAAACTTTTAAAATTGAGTGTTTGATAATGTTAAGCCACTAACTTGCATTGTAGCCGTCTGAGCACCAAGACTTATTAATTATAATAAGGAAAAGGTACCAAAGGTACACGTTTCAGTCACACACTAGACTGGGATTTAGTCCAACAATTTAGATTTAGCTACACAACAATAACAACCAAAACTCATCAGCCAATCAAAAGAAAACCAAAACACAAACACAGGGGTCAATTCAGAAATGCTGATAGTAGATAACAGCAAAGAATCAATATCCAATAATAATAATGCAGATAAAGCCCCATTGTTGGCCTGAATCCCAAGCTAGTCACATACCGGCGGGGGAGGGGCCTTCGGGCCGGGGCAAAAGTCTGGGGGGCTCAGACTAGTCACGTACCTGTCTCTGAGTTTGTGAAGCTGCAGAGCGTCAGCGACATCAGAGCAGCTGGCAGCGTTAGGCATATCCTGTTTATTAGCTAATACTATAACAGGTACACCTCTCATCTCGTCGTGTGAGAGAATACCTGTGAGCTCATCGTGTGACTCGGCGAACCTCTCACGATCATTACTGTCTATCACATAAATCAGTCCTGTACAAAACAAGAGATTGCATTTATATAAATAATTATAATAATAGAAACAAAAACAAAAATAATAGCAATAAAAGTGATAACGAAGATACTATTTGTAATGACAATAATCACAATGTGTTCTTTGACCTCTCACATCACATGTGATATACTATTGTATGTATATCTCTGTTCGTTAGAGAGTGAACTTTTTCACTTAGTATGAGTAAAATTCCAAAGAATATGGTGTGACGACCCGAGTTAAAGTTCATAATTTAGGGGCGGGTACATGTTGGGTACTTGTATTAAATTGACTCCAATGATCAGAGATGCACATGTTTATAGTGAAGTCTCGATATAAGTGTGCAATCAAATTACAGTCTGACCTCTGACCTGTGTATTTGAGGTCAATAACTGAAAATGAGATATATTGATCTGGCACTGACCTTGAGAGTTTTGATAGTAGTGTTTCCATAGCTGTCTGATCCTGTACTGACCACCCACGTCCCACATTGTAAAGGTGAGACCCTTCTTAGGAGTCACAGTCTCGACATTAAACCCTATAGTAGGGATAGTTGTCACCGTCTCGTTCAGCTTAAACTTATACATTATTGTAGTTTTACCTAAAAATGTAATAATTTGAATGTATAAATATAGAAATATAAGCATAAAAAGTAAGAAAACAAAATAATATGGAAAAACAGTGAACACCACACCGCAAATCGAATCCTAGCTTGCACACTGAAATGTTGGCAATCAACATGAGGGCAAACAACGAATATACATTGAAGTTGAAGTACTTTAAAAAATAGTTAACTGCAGAGCGTATTTGGGACATGCTACCTTCTGGCAAAAACTCACTTTAAAAGTGAAAGTGTCCCAAATACGCTGCTGTCATATTCCCTTCATGCAGACTGATATAAATTGAAGTCGTGTCCCCTCTGTTGTATCTAAGGGTAAAGACGGCACTCAAAAATCCAAATAAATGTCCATTAGATGTTAGTTATAGACTAACCTGCAGCATCTAGACCGAGCATAAGTATTCTCATGGGATTATCTCCAAAACCTTCAAACAGATTACTCAATTTAGACAAAAGTAAACCCATTGTGCTGACGATGGCAAGAGCTCAGTAAAGTCAGCTGATCTTAAAACGATCCAAAATATCAGTCTATAGCTATGCTGCTTTGTGCGGATACAGTGACTCAATCTCTGCCTTGTGATCAGGTTCCAGTTTGAGTTTAAATTGACCACTGTAGGCTATACTCACTCTTATATATGCCCAGCGATTCTTGCACCGTAAATAACTTTTATAGATAATTACAACCCTGGGCTAATTCATACTTATCAATACAATTGTGAGCTGGTTAGGTGTTACATAGCGCTGTGATTGTCATATCCTCCACGTGTAGGTTGTTGCTATACACAACAAGCTATTTAAACTACAATGATCAGCTATTGATTAGATTGCGTGCTTGAATTTCTCGGGCTAATAAACAAAACAAAGGTGGCACTGCTCTGGATTTCCCAAACAGTGTTTACATTGCTGAGTCATGAATTGCCAACACAGCCTTGTAGATGTGTATAATAGTCCAATCTTGCACAGGGAAGTTTTATCGGAGATGGTGTCATTTATAGTGACTGTAATTCTAAGGATGAGGAACAGATAAACGCAAATTTACAGAATCATATCATGTATATTACATACAAAGTGTACAACAGACATGAAATGAGTCAATGCTGTTACAATTAAGAAAAATAATTCTCAGTGAGACTACACTTGTTGTGGCAAATACAGTGCTATAGAGCATTGCAGAAATTAGCTGTAAGTATATAAGATGAAGCAGCACAAGATCAGATCTGTATGGGAGATACTTCAGTACGGAAAATAAAAAACAAAAATGATGGCATTAATTGAATGATCACAGACATATTATATGCCTGATGACTGAGCTGGCCTAGTAGCCGGCTGGTGACTGATCAAATAAACATGGTAACCATTCCTTCAGCTTATAGTCACGGGATAAAATTCCTTTAAACTAGTGATATGAAAAATAGATAGAACAAAACATAAACAGGTCAGCAGCATTGTATCAAAGGTCAGCAGCTCCACTCTAACACTGCTCTAGTGTCATCCATGGTAATGGAACAGGAGATTATGAGTACATGTGCACCAATCAGTTCGGGTCAGATGCCAATGTATTTATTGTAATGCATGAGCTTTTAAACCGTTCAAAACAATCGGAAATTTTGCATTCAGTGGCAAACTGTCAACTACTTTCTTCATAGTGGCATTAGACTGAGTCCCCAGACTTCTGTCCCTGCCGGACGGCCCCACCCCTCCCCGTGACATTGCCATAAGGGTTTAGTCTTAGACTTATGTCTCACAGACTATTTGCATGTAGGTGCCTGATGAGTTACCTGTATGAGATCACCTGGTGTATACAACCTCAGCCTGCTTTGATTTTCTTTTCTTCTTTTGGCACATAACGAAAAACTTTTTTGTTTTTAAAAGAAAAAATGCCTATGACTGTCTCAGGTTATGTGTCAGCTCTTTAGTGACAACTGATATGCTAATTACGCTGATAACCCGTGTCACCTTACCGCAGCGTACACAATATGGCATATCCTTACAGGTATTCTCTGTATTAAACCACCATACTATCGGACATGTCTATTCGCTGCTAATCTGTTTATTGTGCATAACTTCGAACAACCGAATAATCTCACTAATATCCGCATCCTGTTCTGTTATCGTCTGCTGTAGCCTGAGAACGTCCTTATTAAGTCGGGTTAGACTGAGATCCTGACTTTCATCTTTCTTTGCTGCGTTTACAGATTGTCTATGATACTCCATGTATATGACTCCTGTAAATATGTGGTCAGTTTGGTGTTAATGTCAATCAGTCAAAAAACATTCAGATGATTGAACTCGTAACTATAGCAGAACTAGCCGCCTGACTGTAACAAGTTTGTTCTGTGGGTACAATATGCAAACTTATGTTCTTTTGGAGAAAGTGTCAAAAGTGCACTCACTGGAGTAACAAAGAATATCTAATTTTAAATTGAATTTAAATTTGAACATTTAAATAGAATTTAATTTTAATATTGAATTTAAAATGACAGCTGATTTATTTTTTATCCGACAACAATGGTGTAAACGGTGATTGACGTGTATAGGAGGCTAGTAATGGTGTCATACGGTGTTTGTTTCGACCATAGATATATGTATATACATACATGTATATAGTATATTTTGTCTATGGTTCCGACAAGGAAATAAAAATTGACTGCAAGGTTTGCAATTGAGCAAAATTTGCTATTCTTATCAGAGCCCTCAGTTCTGATGCATGCATAGAAGAATAGATGGGATCACATCATTTAACTATCTTTAACTCAACAGAATTGTGTGTTCGATATTGGGGGCTAAACCATATTACTATCAAGATAAAGGCAGAGCCGGCCAGCCAATTTCCAACCAATCTATCAAAGAACATTAAGTATTCAATAATTGACAATAATAATATAATGAACTACAAAACCGCTTTGATATCAAAATTATGAAACAATGTTTCAGCCAGAAACTCGGAAAAATTGGGAATTGAACCCATATCGCCTTCTTCAACTGTCTACTGAGCCACATGAATAATGTGTGCATGAAGTAGAGGAAAATTTGTGAGCTGAAATGTGAATAAGGTTTGTGTATGTATGTTTGTGTGAGTTTCACAGCCTGAATGTTTCAACCAATTATTAGTTTATATATTATCCCATCATTGCATAGAAAATAAAGTATAAAATTGGTGTATTAGGTAGCGCAAAGAAACATATGCGATGACCATTCGCCATTGATAAGTGAAGCTTCTACGGTTTGATCATTGTGAAGTCACCACAGTTGAGTGATAAAACTCAGGTACATGTGATACTGAGACTAATGAACTGAGGCCATTGCTGGGACAATGTGTATGATCTGAGGCCGAGATCGAATCACAATTAGAGTAAAATATAGTTATCTTCTTTTTGAGCTAAGGGAGGCTACTCTAACAACTCCAGCTACAAACGATAGACCATGGAGGATCAAGGAGTTGTAGACCTACAACTCCTTGGGAGGATAAGACTTTATAGGCTCTTGGTTCCAGGGATACTAAATTAGGAATATTACCAGGAATTATTCCTTAAATATTATTGATGTTATGACATTCATAGTGTTTTCATGTGAATTTTGAGCTTGAACTGAGTTGTCACCGCTTGAGAAAACTGTATCTATACCAATGGGGTGACATCGAGCGGAAACTATGTTCGTTAGACTCGGGTCTCTTGATATACAGCCTTTGGTTCTAACAATGCGATCTTAATCTACAGGCTCAGTGCAAACTGGGAGGCATTCCCACAGTGATAAACATACATGTAGTTTTAACAGAACACGTCAATTATGGATATGCAAACTAAGTTATCGAGAATAAATGGCTTGAACAAGCTGTATTTCACCCACACCATATAAAGCTGGCCTATACAAAAGTATCCACAGCAATTAGATCTCTCAGAAAAATAGACAGATTATTTTGTTTACTCACCTGCTGCGACACTCATTATGAATAGTTCTCCAAGTAGATCAGCACCCTCATCGATAGCTCTAGCCTCAGTGAGCGGTGGTACTTTAAACTTGTGTCCGCCGAGGCGTGCTCCTGTAGACCATAGTCTTAACCTCACATCCCATCTGTGATAAACTACAATCAAATTCAGGCTACAGTAGCTTTTTTCCATTGAATTGCCTGTAATATTCCACACTGACATCGAGTAATCACTATTATCATGTGTATCTTTGATCGTTAGAGTCAATTTAGTATGAGTACCTAGCGTGTACCCAAATTAATGCAATAAGCCACCTGTCGTTACACCAATTTCCCTCTGATGGTACAACTCATGCTAAGTGAATTAGTTCACTCTCTATTGATCAGAGATATACATGCAATAGTATATCATGTCATCAGTGTGGTAATATTCCTGAAGAAACTAAAAAGCTGTTCACCGTTCAGGGTATCTGCCCAATAAATCTCCTGTGAAATAAGTTTGCTAAGACTTACTAAGAATGAAAAACAATGATTCTAGTAACTGCCAGAGCACACAAATACAATCATGCAACTCTATCTATAGCTTCATTCATGCAGTGTGTTAACCAACATTCATGTTATCAGGCACACATTGTTGTTGTCACTGTGGTGTGCCAACTCTAAGGGAGTAGCTGTGGTGTGTGACTTGTGACTTATATTACTACTGCAAGCGATTACAAGACAAGACATGTAACAATTATGCCAATTTTCTGTGCCCAAAGCAAGCAGCCATAGAGCTGATAGGTCTGCCCTGTCATAGCTATTATATATATATATATATATATATATACTTTTATTCTTCAATCCCTACATATGATGGAAATGTATGTATCATGGGCCCCTGGGACTTACGTGTCTTTACTTTGCCAATGTCCACTATCAACCACCCAAAAAACACCAAACAGGGTAAGACACAAAAAAAATATTTGTTACAACCTACCTGAAGGTTCTAGCACAAACAGAGCTGACTTTATGGACCAGAGAAAAAAATTGTTTCTAGAAAATTCACAAAATCTGAGTAGGCTGACATGTAAGTCCCAGGGGCCCATCATGGTATGTATGTATTGAATTGTAACTCAAACTGTTGTTTGTTTAATTTATTACTATCAATTTCTCACCTTGTGCAGGTGGTGTGCACAAATAAGTTCTCAGCCAATAGTTACTCTTGGATTTCCTCTTGATGTATGAAGCCATAGGTTTACTGAGCTGCTTTATAGTTAGTGAAACAAGCTTGATTATGGGAAAAGAGCTCATTCTCAACTTGTGAGTGAGCAAGTTAAAATTTGCTACTGAGATAAATGTTGTAGCCCTAGATGGTGGTGTTTATTTGTAGCAGTGTCCAATGAAGACACTCAAAACAATTTCACAACCAATCAAGAAACTTCTAACATCAGCCAAATATTTTGGTACCTTTGCTATACCAGCTATTCAAGTAATTTTTGATTATTACTTTGATAAAAGGATGACAACTCCTATTTCAATTACAGTCTTGCACCTTTCAACCAGGGAGGGTGGGATGAATCCCACCCTCCCTGTTTCAACAGGGAGGGTGGAAGGTTATCGGTGAACTTGCGTAAAACTCACCGCACGCAAGCTAGATACATAGTATATTTAACGTTTGATTTAGCCTATCTAGGTGTGTCAAGACAGGCTACGTTTGATTTTGGTCGAAGGCGTTTGTTGCAGATAGAGTGGAAGCATTGGTCGAGGAAAAAACCCTCCAGTAGAAGCTAAAAGCCTTTCTTATCAGGTTTCTTGATCAAGAAAAATTGCAGTCAAATATTGTCTCAAGGCCTACCATTTTGATGACTAAGTATGGCAGGTATGGAGCTGGTCTAGCCTTATTAGTTTTATGATTAAAAAACAGAGCCTTTGAGATAAGGCTAAAACAAATCGGATATCTACAATGTCACCACGAAATATAATTCTGTAAAACTGTAGAATGACAGCAGAATGCAGGGCAGTCCAGGTCATATATATGGCTAGTCTAGCAAGTTACCAAGGAGTAATGGGCTTTCTCTTTGATTTCCTTGGTATTTACCACTGAGCTGAGTCATATATAATAATTATAGAGTTATTCTTCTAATCAGCAGTTGTATTTACACATCATTCTTACACGTTATAATATGAACTTTTTTATAACTTGAAATGTCATTTCATTTTCTCTAACACTTATTTTGGCTGACAAAAAAAAGGATAATTGTACAAAAACCGATGAGTTTATATACATAGAGAGTCATGGAAAAGGGAATTATTATATAGTAATAAGACCAGGTGCAATTACTGTGCTGCTTTTCTTTTTTTCAACTTCAATAACTGCATATCATACTATGGTTTTCCATAAGGGAACAACGGATAACTAATAATATAAATTTTGGCATCAAAAAATATTGAGCTTTTTCTTGTCCCACCCTCCCTGTTGTGATCCTAGGCAGAAAGTGTGTGTCTAAATAACTCCCAATTCCTTGATTGTTGTCGCGGTGATAATATTTTGATCTTCTGAGATAAGCAACAACATAGTCTGTGCCCCCCAGACTTTGCCCCCCACCCGCGACAACATAATATGTGTTGTCTATGGATATTAATCAAAAATGAATTAAAAAAGACGCTCACATTAAGGCATGCCAGAATATATACTATATAATGATCTACAACGCCTCTTTGATATCAAACTTATGACAATCAGGATCCGACTTTTTAACAAGAAACTCGGGGAAAAATGGGAATTGAACCCATATTGCACTTACCTGTCTACTGAGTCACGTGAAAATTTTACAACGAAACAAAATGAATTCCGAGGGTCTAGACCAAAAAACTCATAGTATCAGAAAATCTCACCATTGTATTTTATTTTAGATGTGTTTCAAAGAGTTTAGCCTTGCCACACGCCCACTTCTTTGGCGAAATACGAACAAAAACTTGGCCGCCACAATACGTCTAGACAAAAAGATAACTCATTCTCAGTTATTATCTAGCCGCCTATGTTTGTTGGCAAAGGTAGAAGGAAAAGTGCAATTGTATTCCTATATACTATTGTAAGAAATGTGTGTAAATACAAGTAAAATCGCACAGGAGAATGAGAATTACTATCCGCATCACATCAATGAACTCCCTCTTCCAGTTCATTGATCACATCATATCATCTCCCTTACATTGCTCAACTTAGTGTAATCAGGGAGGGTGGGATCATCCCACCCTCCCTGGTGTAATGACAAAATATTGATCAAAAGCTGCGGACACTACGCAATTATAATAGTATAGTAGCAGGGGTTTCCCATGTTTATTGCTTGAATAAGTTCTGTCAATAAGACTTGCTGCAATGCGGGATGTCATAGCCAATCAAAGGCAATATAGAAAATTGCGCCTGTTGCATAGCAACCTGTATGCTGTAGAATTGCCTATAAAATGTATCACTACACTTACTTCAAGACCTTATATTTTTATTTCAAAGACATATTGAGGTGTGTAATAGGGGATTCATCTGATGAATGTATATGAAATCACATTATTTTATGGTAGCTAATATCCAAACTCTGTAATATTGATAGAAAGAAGTGTTGTAAATAGATTATGTGTATGCGGAGTACTACGCATGTGATAAACCAAACCGGAAAGGATTCAAACCCACTTTCAAGAAACATTGACAGTCATCAATAGCACCTGTTAAGAGTTTGTTAGCAGAATTTTTGAAAATTAATCAGAAAAAATGGTAAGTCTATTTCAGCCATCAACATGTCAGACAACTAGATTAATATGCATAAATGCCTTCCATGCCTATTAAATGAGCTCTTGTGTCAAATGAATTTATATTTAGCTAGATATGAGCAATTGGGTCAACCTGTACCTTTTTTCCTTCCAATGAGGAAGCGAACACTTGACACACAGTTTGTGGTACATGTATGTTTTCAGTTTATTTTGGGTTAAGTTTAGATAGGATAGCCATCATTTGGCATCTCATGGTGACTGTGAAATTGTTGCCACCCTTTGCTCTGTCCTCTGCTCTTGATTGATATGATAAATAATACAGTGAGTGATAAGACAAACTAGTGCTGTCGGTTATATCTACTACTCTGTCTCCGGGCTAAAGCCTCAGCCAGTAGAGTGCTAAATATATATTGTCAGTTAAGATGCATAGTTTTTAGTAAGGGAGACCTCATGTGTCAGATGTTATTATTTTTTCAAATGCCTTTCTTTATGTTATGCTGGTGAGTAAATATACGCGTACACGTCACTTATCTTATTCTGCAGGCCGACCAATTGACAGAGGAGCAGATCGCTGAGTTTAAGGAGGCATTCTCCTTATTCGACAAGGACGGAGATGGTACCATCACCACTAAAGAGTTGGGAACAGTCATGAGATCTCTCGGACAGAACCCAACAGAGGCTGAGCTACAGGACATGATCAACGAGGTCGACGCTGACGGTACGTACAGTTCTCCTGCTTCTCTCAGTGCTGGGGTATTTAGTTAAGCAGAATGGCAGTGATCACAGTTTTTGAGGCCTACTAGACTAGGGAGGCAGACTGTTACCTGCTCGGAGAGCTTCTAAGTTCAATTAGGAAAGCAAAAAATCGCGCTGAAGACCTGGTAACATTTGAATAGAAAATACCCTGTGCCAGCTAATCTTATACTAGGACTATCGAAATGATTTTTCAGTAGATGAGCAGAACGAAATGTGGAATTGCAAAAAAGTTGTGTTTCTGTCGCAAATTACTCATTTCTTACACAGCAGTCATTATGACTAGGGGTCGCCAAACATTGCACACAATTACAAATCTCTCACATCAGGATTATAAGATATTGCATTGACCCTGTTTTGCATGATTGACATCTAATTTATAGTTTTGAAGCATCACTGAATAATATGTGTGGGCAAGGATTTCAAATGCTTGGTGTGGGTGGGAAAGAGATGCCACATATTTGTGGTTTTATTTTATGGTTGAGGTGACATCATATTCAATGATTGATTGTAACACTGTAGGCTACAGATAAGACTTGTGCAAGCTTTTCATGTCATTGTTACACAAAAAATTGGCTGGTGACGCTTACTTGACCAAACAAAATAGTTAGAGTGGCTTTTGATAATAGGCTGATGATTATATTGTACTCGAGCTAATATGAATAGACCAACAAGGTTTGTTTGAATAATTGCCACTGTAAAGATTGAAATTTGAATTTCATGAATTTAATTGCCCAATGATCAATAACCAAACTATAATCATAAATTGTGTCTCTTGAAAGTGGTGGTGTTTGAATATTTATAAATGCAATATATTAAGCACCGGTCTCAGAGGCAGTGAACAATTTGATATTGTAAAATATATCACGGGATAGGACGTGGATGTTAATTTCATGATAAGCACCAAACTAAATACAGGCCACTTAACCCAATATTGTATATGCTGCCAGGTTCTGTCCTCATTCAATGATACAGCGGGCCTGAGGCTATTTCTGAAGATTTAAGGCAGTGTTATTGATCCCCTTATTGATTGCACTGTGTCATATTAGCTTCTCACTCTAATTGGTGAGCTGTGCCAATTATCTGATTAATGGAGAGCGTACAACCACATTCCATAGTCATATCAGTATTTATAATCATTGGTCATATCAGTGATAGTGATATAGTGTCGCTGCTATAAACGAGTTTACCTAATGGATACTAAGGTGACATTATGTTGTGATGAAGTTTGCCTATTTGACCTTGATCACTCACTGTGCTGGGCTAAGCTTATACATGGTTGAATATGCTCACCTATCAAGTCCACCATAATGAAAATGTTGCAAAACAATTTTACACATTATCAAGCGTAAAAATAACATGCTCTTGTCTCGTGGGGAGGTGTCTTCTGGGATACCGATTATTAATTCAGTGCATCATATTGTTCTCTGATCATCTCGCAATCCCAGTGAGAATAGAAGTAAAGTTTCACCTGGTACATTATTGGGCCAAATCCCAGTCGCAATGCGGCAGGCTATTTTCACATCACTACATTTCCCTGTATAATTGACCGATTAATAATGTATTTGGAAGGTTATAGTCTGAAGGCTTTTCTCTGTCTATCAAAACTACGCGGTCCTGGTTTGGCTTGGTCAGTTATGTTTATTCCATCATATAGAAATACCTAAAGAAATTGTCAACAAGTATTCCAAAATACAGTCTTATGGAATTCCCAGCGAAATCACATTAATAACATGATACTGACTTGATCTCCCTGGGTCAGAGGTGCATTGTGGGAACATTGTGACAATACCTCATTTATTCTTAGTTGTGTGATTTATTACAATGTTTGTTTTTCTCTATTCTATCAGGAAATGGAACGATAGATTTCCCAGAATTCCTCACCATGATGGCAAGGAAGATGAAAGACACAGACAGTGAAGAGGAGATCAAGGAAGCTTTCAGAGTGTTTGATAAGGTAAGACTACTCACTGCTCAGTGGTATGCTAAGGTGGTAAAAGCTAGATGAATTAAGAACGTAGCTTAAATATTTTTATTGTTACATAGAGTAATGCTCATGGAAAGAATGAACAATTTATATCCTCAAGAAAAACATTGCAAGTGTTCCAGTAGAAAAATTGTTCATGTTGAGCTATATTTCCGTTATTAATGACGATACCCACCTCCTACCATGATTAAGAAAGCTAAGTTTCCCACCTATAAGTGTAAGTTTCAAAGCATGTTTTGTGACTCTTAATACAACACAGTGAACTCGCGCATTTTGGCAAAAAAGTGACTCTAATTTTGTATACCTTGGTAACCAATAACTGTGTTTAACTACTCACGTCCTATTCCTTGTTCTTATCAGTTGATATATTTGGTTTTTAGGACGGTAACGGTTACATCTCCGCTGCCGAGCTGCGTCACGTCATGACTAACCTCGGTGAGAAACTCACTGATGAAGAGGTCGACGAGATGATCAGAGAGGCTGATATCGACGGAGATGGACAAGTCAACTATGAAGGTTAGTCCGCATCCCACCCCTAATATTCGGGCACTTGGTTAGTAGATATTGGGGCTATGTCGACGGATCAGACCTAACATGCAGTTATCTGAACAACTTTCTTTGTCGATCAACTGGCAACTAAACAGTGTGGTAGCCTGCTGTGAAAAGCTTTGTTTTGGGGTGAGGGTGTTGTACCCCCACAACAAAGCTTGTCAAGACAGGCTAACAGAGCAGATAACTTGGCATGTCAGGTCAGTTATGTTCGACATTGCCACATTATCACCAGGGTAGTAGCCAAAGGCAATCTTTCACTTCCCAGATTCAGTCAATGGTGAATTTTGGTTGACGATCTGTTATTATGAACAATTGCCCAAGGCTAAGTGTCTTGTGGTCTCAGTGCAGAGCAACCACTCGTCACTGTGACCCTGTCATAGAGATATGAGCTACATAGGACTAGCAGTGTGAATTATAGTGATTGTGGAATAGTTGACATAGCTAGACATTCTTAGAAGTGATTGTGTGAGTTTGTGTGCTTAGATAATCAATCTAATCGCAATAGTTACCTCCTGTTTGCCTCACCACTCCACTCCATACACAATATACCCATAAGTCTACCTAGTACAGTACCATCTACACTCCTGCACAAACCCTGATCTACATCACTGTTAGTTAAGTATCACAACCCACTCTACACAGTGACTCTGTAGTCTGTAGTCCGACTCTATCACTCCGGATCACATGCCCGTGTTCTGGAGTATGACAGGCAGACTATATATGCGGTTTACCTATCAATAACCATAAAACTACTCCTCATATCTGATAACTGAACCACCTGGGGGAATTGTTTCTGTAGACCTCTTCATCCTGCCAATAACCAGATGGTGCAAGACATAGCGTTTGGTCCAATTGAATTTCCAATTACCTATGATTTGTAGGTCTTCTATTTTCTGTATATTGATTAGCCGTCACTGTCAGTAGGTAGGTGTGAAAGAGTTCCACACTGCTTACTGTTAGTTAAAAGATTGTTGGGCTGACTTTATGAGAATTGCTTTCTCTTGTAACAAATTTCAATAAAGAGGGTAACCCCAATAAATCAATGATACATCATTCTCATTTGTCATTCATATCCCTATCTGGCCCGTTTTGATCAGGAGCATAGGCCAAGGTTTCCGATGATGATGACTCCACTTTTTCCAATATTAATTCCACACTTCACATGTACAATCATTTCTCTTTCATATCATTTACATGGCTATCTTTATCCGTTTCATCAAAAATACTTTATTATAACTGAACCAATCACGGGTATTATATTTTGTCTTAGCAAATCATTCATGTTCCTGTTTACTCAAAAAACGCTGTCGTCCAGCGTGGGCCTCATAGCTGCTCATGCAATACAGCACAGTACCTACTAGCTAGGCTTGCAGTATCTATATTATTATTATGTTATGTGTTCACATCATGCTGTATAAATTATTATTCCCCGCTTTAGTGATATTGTCTCGTTTCTTCCTTGCTGGATTGTCACAAAGTTGAATATCACAGTGTTAAACTCCAGCATTCTGGTCTCAAAGCTAACAGTAACGTTGGCAGCCATGCTTGACCTTGACACTTTGTGTTTACCTTGTGTGACAATAGCCAGAAATCTCATCTTACATCTATGATTTGGAGACGGGAGGATATACACTCCCCACCCCCTCCAATCTTCACTCTATCTCTCTCTGCAATGTTTGATTCTTGTTTCCATTTACAGAATTTGTCTCAATGATGATGTCTAAATAGGTCAAAGGTTGCCACAACAACCTGACCACTCCTGTAAGTGTCGGCCATTGTGGTCATGTGACTATCATGTGATTGTCTTTATGTCATTAATGATGGTAGTGCTTTATGTAAAATATTAAGTTATGTTATAGATATTGTTACACGATTATTTAGTTGCATGTCATCATATAAAAGCTGCAAAGTAAGCATAGTATAACTGGTGTATATGTATGATCAGGTTATTTTTGACTCAGGAGGTTAGTTATTAGTGATTGTTTAACTTAAAGGTTGTGTGCTGTGAGTCTCTGCAGTTATAGACCAATATGATATAAATCCACGGTAACCTGACATGTAGATATAAATATCTGACCTTACTATGGCTGCAAGGAAGCACAGCACACGACCTGTGATGACGTGAACCCGCAATAAAGTACACTAATAACTCAATTTTCATTGATGGGAGTCTTTTGAGAAAATCTGGAAGTTTGAATTTCTCTGCTAGTTTGCTTGATAATTCATTGAAGAACTTAAACTGCTGTATATTGTCTGTTTTCCCTCGGTTACTGCCATGTAAACAAGAGCAATTCTAGTCTCCAGTTTGTTTTTTGACACTATTTCTGGACAGTTACGCATTAGGACGAATTTACGCATTTTGAACATTGATTTTTGTAATAATACCCCAAGCCTGATGTTCTACGCTATTTTCTTGCGGGGTAGGGTCTTGCACTCCTCCAATTTATTTTTTGTCACTTTTTGAAAAATATGACGACTCCTTCATTTTGTTGATTTCCATTCCATGATCTATGCTGCTGTTGTTAATCACTTTGCCTGAGGGTCCATGTTGTTTTTCTGAGGATTAAGGTACGGCATCTTATTTCTCAAGCATTACAGCTTGGGCACACAGGCCAAATCCTCGAATAAGCTCCAAACTTTCTTAATTTGAATTAAAAAAATGAACTTTTGAGGAGCTCTTTATATACTTAGCCTCTCTCGCTTTCTCTTTTGTCAAATTTATTGATTTTGAGACCAACAAACTCACTTAAAATAAAGAGAAAAAGAACACCGTATGTCATAGTCACAATACAATTTCATAAAGTTGGATAAGTTTGTGCCTAAAGTATATCAAAAAGTTCAGATTAGAAGAACTATATTTTTTGTGTGGAATTGTCCTTTCTCTTATATAGTCGATGATTGCATCATGAATATTGTCGGAATGTTAGAGCAGCCACTTATTACGAGACAGATTTTATTAACATACTACGTTATAAATATAACCTTAGCACTATGTTAATGTATCAATGTTGTATCTATGTAGTTAGTTGTAATACTAAAACTATGTCGCATGCACATTTCTTTTGCTACAATTTTCCCTGCTTGGTTCCCTGGTTATCGCCGGTTGACCCTGCTCCCGCTCGGTTACCCAGGCTGCTCATGTTTTTATCTCGCTGCTGACAAGCCAGCACACAAGCTGCCCAAACTGTTTATTAATTTATAATTTTTTGTATGTTGAACCCTTTGGCAGTGGCTCTTCCCAATTTCATTATCGAAAAGAAACTCAGCTGTGTTAACTTAAATTTATCCTGTAGAACATTTCAACCATCATTTAGCCTGAATTCTATGTGGACCCTATCTAACAATAATCTTCTTCCCAAATAATCCATCATCTTTTCTTAGTTTATGCGTATTCCATCATGTTGACTGGTCCAATGATGGATCTTTATTTAGGCTCATATGAAAAGACACCTTTTGTTCAAATCTTTCAGTGTCTTGCTGCATAGCCTTCAACACAACGCATAGAGGTTCATAAGTTCCACCAAAGTCTCTGAGCTCTGTATGACCTGCCCAAATACCTTAAATTGCTTGCCTTGTCTGCTCGGCATCGTGCCATTAACATCCAACTGCTTACACTGAGTCAGTCAGGCTTTTTATATCATTTGTCAATCTGTAATTCTGTCAGACCGATGATTGAGGGAACTTTTCTGGGTCCTCATGACATGCGTGAGTCTGGCTACGCAATATATACCGAGGGGGTTTTGCCATTAAAAACTGCCAAAATCAGTATCCGATTGCTCCTAGCTTAGTGCAAGGAGGGCTAAGGGTCATGTTTCCTAATCTCTCACTCATTGCTGGGAATTGTTACATTCCGAGTGAACAATTTGCAAACAAAGTTGTCAAGTTGAAGGACCAAATGAGTGATGATTTGCTTTAAAAACACATGGATTGTTCATATTGATAAACCAGATGGTATTTCACAGCAATTAGCAATATCCAGCCCATGAAACCATAGCCAAGTTCTAGCCTGTTGATTGTCTTATCACCTAGCTTGAGGGGGTTCTCATTAGTCTGTACCACCGCCCCTCCCGGTGCCACCGCCCTCCCCCCTCCCTGCATCTTGCCACATGTGTTGAATTAACCCCTGTGTGTTGTGTGACACGCGTATTAACCCTGTGTGTGTTGTGGCTTGTCTATTTTAGAGTTTGTCAAAATGATGATGTCCAAATAAAATAACAAAAGCCCTCTTCATCTGCACTACAACTACACAAAGAACTACATACCCACTTTACTACTTCTACTACTGTATCCAACATGCACACCTGGCATAGATCTCTTGCTTAGCGCTGGCAGACCTGATTGTGTCTCGGTAGACATTGTGTAGCATGATCTATTGTTATTTGAATTTTGTGCAAAGTTATGGTCATGTTATCAACTCTTAATGACGTACAAGCTTATTGTGATAGGAATACCTCGCTGTCGGCATGCAACTAAACGAGATCAATCTGCATCTTTTTCATTCAGAAAGGTTGTCATGGTATCAAATATAACGTACACTAAATTACATTCTGTCTACTTTTTTTGTTATTTTTCTAGTTTTATCATTTCAAGCGCCTAACTTCGGGGCCTTCTTGATAAGTGCCTTTCGTGAAAAAGTGTAAACTGGATAGATTAGGAGTTGTCTGTTTCTAAATTAAAAAATCTGAAATCTCATACATATGGATGCAGATATAAGTTGTTTGGTAATGTGAATTTTTATCTCTACTCAAATTACGTAAATAAAAGAAGACACAACAATCTGAAAATGCATTTACTGTTAAAATTGCCACACCTTGTATGACGCTCATTTACCTTGAATTTCTCATTTTAATTATGATTCATGTGTATCCCTTGGTGCGTGTTTTAATACTCTCTGCATCCTCATTCTATGTCACACATCAGCAACGTGATTGTTACACCCGTTTCATCTCTTTCCTGGAATGAAAATGTTACCCTCTCACATAGACTCCCCCTCTCCTCCTTCATCAACCGTAAGGCTATTTCTGCGCAGCTGCTAACATGATAATGCTTTTCGCTTGAGCTAACAACATTTTAGACTTGTGCTGGGTGACACCCTTTGTCTCAGATTTACCAGCTAATGTTGACCTTGACCTAGCTCTAACACAGGACATATCATTCTAAGAGCTGATAACTTCCAACACCTCTAACACCATAATAAGAACTGACGTCGTGCTATCAAACACAATGTCTGCCACGTTCTTCTTTGCTTGTGTGAGATTAACTCAAGTAAGTTTGTTTAGATATAGTAATGATTATGCCAGCTTCTAAGATCTGATTGGCAGCTATTGCTCAGAATGCTAAGATAGTGCTGAAGTTTTTTTTGCTTACCACATCATGTTCACTGAATACTATGTATATTTGATTGCTGCTATTTTTATCCGAGCAAAATGGACAGAAATATTTGCTAAATTTCTTACAACTTAACCATAATTGACTATCCAATAACTTTTTGCTCCGCTTAGTAATAGGCCTGTGATTCAAATGGAGAGCAGCCAGTCTCTAGTATTCTAACTCTGCCTTGATAGCCGTTAGTGACATCCCATTATCAATCATCAGAATGAGTTTATAATGGTATATTATATTATGAACTTTATTAACCACCGATCAATGCATGAAGCAAATAAGACCATGTGAAAACAACAAAAGATAATAAGCAGGCATTAATGTATTTATGCGTATTTATAAAATAGGCTTTTTCTGCAAAGAGCTGTGTTGGATTTCGGCTTTATGCCACTACCAGCTACCCGGGTGGAGTTGGACTAGTTCTCTCGATCCAACTTTAGAGCTATTGCATTGTGGGATATCCCCAAACACAACCCTATAAAACTGTCACTGGATGTGATGCAGATTATTAGAGGAGTCCTCATTTTCTTGTTGTCTTTTCTTGCAGAGTTTGTGAAGATGATGACATCTAGTTAAGGTTTTCCACGTGGGATTCCAAGTTCGCAATTCCCACAACACAGTCATGTGTACAGATTGAGATCCTAGTTACCGACCAAATCTCCTAGTTGTCTCCCCCAATGAAAATACTTACTTCAAAGGGAGGATAACTCTCAGTTAACCGTGTCTGTTTTATTAATTATTCACAACCACTTCATGGATATTGCCTCAATTACATTCCATCATGTATATTTATATTACCTTAGATGACATGCTCACAGTTTGTTACCAGCTCATTTATCTGTCTGTGCTCTTTTGACTAATTCATGTCTTCCAAGACCAGATGTAATTTTTTATTGGAATATTTTTCCTGTTTTATTGTTGATTTCAATACAAAATACATCAAAAGCTGATTGAATCCTACAACATACATTTGACATTCTTTCTTTTTGAATTGATGATCAATCTTTTAATCTACTCAGTGGTGGCTGGCTAGAAGTCATAACAAATAACCACTAATTTGATGCCGTCTACTGTTATTTTGCTGCATTTACTGTGATCGCCAGAGGAAAAATGAGATGATTGTAAGCTATGATTAACATACATAATATGACAAATGTGTTCTTGGTTATAAAGTGATGGTTGTTAATCAAGGGAAATGTAACTCTGCTGGTCCACTCCGAGGCAAAGCTTTGTAAAAATACGTCTGCGCAAAGCCGTCAATGCTTTTTAAAAAGCATTGAGTGCACAAACAATAAGGGAGTTTGTGAACATTGATGGCTACAAATAGAAAAAATGAAAAGTTGTCCGTTCATGTTTCATCTGGAACTAGATATCTTTTTACAGATCTCATTGAGATACTTTGTGCGATGGTTCTTTCTCTATCAATTGACTTCCTGTCCCTACACAGAACTAAATCTACCAAATGTTTTCTGTAGCTCTGACTTGTAGCCGCATATAATGCAAAGTTAGTTGCATGATTCAGTAGAAGAAAGAGATCGGCTACTGCCCTCGTTTTGATCCAGCTTTGCTCGAGTCTAGTATTTTTGGTGGACAGTTTGAGAATACGGCATACAAAGCTCGGACAAGTACACAGGATGAACCAGATAGTAATACCAAGCAACATAATACTTATCCTCCTCTGCTCATTCCGCCTCCTTGGCTGCCTTACATGCGAAGACATTGAGCTTCGTTCTTGATTGTTAGATGAGAGAGAGGCTCTAGAGTTGCGGGCCCTGCGTAACGTACGCACAAGCATGATACTCAACAGAGAACAAATTATGAACGGAGCAAAACTATTACATACCTCCACCAGTGGGTAGTAAATGGTATTAAAGTTATTGTCACTAAAAAGTTTTGTATCTCTAAAGGTGAATCCACTTTCAGCGTTTCTCTCGATCCTGACAGTAAGGAATTCTGGGAGAATCAGAATTAATGAGCAGATGATAATCAGAGTGACAGTTAGTCTAGCCCTAGAAACAGAGCAATGCTGAGTCGCTCTCAGCGGGAAGTACACGGCGATAAACCTAAAGAACATGACAGATACGATACACCAATTACTCGACGTCATAAACACGTTTGCTGGAAAATACCAGACGTAGAAGATGAAATAAGTAAATGTTCCTTCTAACCCTTGGACATCCTCATAAGATAGAATAGGTTTGCTGGGGAGTGCTATACAACTCAGACCGTATATTAGGTATATCAGTAGGACCAATAGGTCTGCTACAGCCATAACCAGTAGGAATATTGTAGTAGATGTCTGCCTTTTATGTAACATGGCTGAGAGGGTCGCGGCGTTCAGTAAGTTACTTAGCAGGCCTACGATACAGACTATAGTACCCGTCACGCCGTTCAGATTGAAGTAGAACTGATGTAGGTCCCTGCTGCCGGCTGAAGGATAACAGCTGTCGTTAGTGCAGTTGGCTGAGTTAGGCTCATGATTGGTGTTGTGTACGGTGTATAAGATTGTGGTATTATTTGCAGTATGCATATCCAGACTCGGCAAATAGCTACAAGCTTATCTGAAAAACAAGAATTAGCGATATTCCGAATTTGTCATATAATTCACAAAAATTTTTTTCCAAGTATACAATGTAGCTTGCGGAGGTCTTAAAAGACATTTTCCTACAGCGGCAATTTCACTGCCTGCTAACAAATGAGCTGTTTGTTGGGGGGGATCTTTTTGTAATGACAATAAACAAATTATATGATCGAATAAGAAATAAAGTGAGGTCACCGGTAATTCCTTCCATAAACTTCATGTGTCAGATATTTTTTCTCTTTGAATTTGTCGTAAAAGAAAAGTAAATCACACCAACAATTTAACGACAGAAATGATCTATACGGAACCAAATAGGCAAAGAAATAGCAGTGGTATATACCTGATAGACTGATTTATTTCAAGAGACAAAAAACTGACTTTTAAAACAATAGTTTATAATTTTCTAATGTTTCATATTGACACATTAGGTGCTGAGTCCCCATAGCAAAACTAAAACACAAAACGTGTACTGCAGCATATAGATAGATCCGCTTTTCGTCGAGGACATCAGGACTTTTCATTTGTGTTTGAAATTTCAATCCATCTGTATTGACACTGTGACTGTTAGGGGAATTTATTATTCTAGCCAAGAGGTATATGCGCTTGGAAGCGCAGTGACTAGTGTCTCACAAGTGCAGGGAGATTCGCCTCAAGCGACATGTTTTGATAATCAAAACACAACCAAAAATCAATGTGTGCGAGAGAGAATGGCTGATTTGTTGCTATAAGTCTGGTGATACTTTATAATGACCTCAGAAACAAAACCAGTCTGAAAATTTAGAGCAGTATCAACATCTTATTAGAATTTAATCCTGATTAGCAGACAATCTTATGAGCTTCTGATCAAATTAATTTAATGATTTTTATGCGAATGGGATTTTTTATTTTGAAAGCTACTAATCTAGTTTGATTCTGTGATAATATGACATGGTAATACAATATTCTATTTATTAAAAATGTACTTTTAAGTCTTCTAAAAGTTTATTAGATGTCACAATACAGTCATTGAAGTTGAATGAACGCACACAGAAGCCTCAACACAAACTGCACAGACTGTGTCAGGCTTTGTGAAAATCTTTGTGAAAACTTTCAGATCCTTCTGTAGTCATGAGTTGTACTAATGGTCAGTTTATTTTTTTAAACAACTTTCTGATTTTAGAGTTGTTCTCCTTCCTTGTGTAGGCCTATATGCCCTCGATGGCTGTAGGAGATTATCTCATGTGGCCTAATAGCTAGATCACTTGGGGACTATGCTCCGTAGATCGGTGGCTGCGGGTTCATGGATCACTGATGGATATTTTCAGTTGTACATTTTTCGATTTTTTTAACTGGATACTGTATACACCTCTATAACTCATAGTTAGAGATAGGTATGGCCTGAAATTGCAGGAAAGATGTGTAGCATAACTGGTAATAGGTTGAGATTAGATTATACTTATGGTTTTAGTGTAATTAATTCTTGAGTTTTCATTAAACTGATATTATACTCTGAAACACTACCCACAACATCTGATCTCCCCCCCCCCCCTTTACCTCAATTAACGCAAATATGAGACATGAGTGATGACCGCATAGAAGAAACGTCCTAAGATCACAGAAAGTAGTCTCTGCGGGGTGTGATCTCACCTGTTTCTATATCCGCAGCAATGTTGGTTCCAAAAATTTGTATAAATGTTGCCTTGTTCTGTTTGACAATTTTATTATTCAGATTTTGAAACTTACTGTAAATTTCATCTGATAGCAAAAGATTGTATACTTTGCACCAATTATTTTCTGATAATTAGAATGATACATCTATAAATCAGTCTGCAGCCACTGAGCATGATCTAGTTTGTGGTTAAGCCCTGAGATCACCAAGGTTGATTCAGGATTAACGGCACTCAGCCTATCCCGACCTTATACAGATCAGAGATGTTGGTGATGCTGAAGCGCTCTGTACCGACAATAAGTACCTAGCCCTAATCTAACTTAGCATATTTTCTTTACCACTGTCTATTCTTATCATAAAGCCATCTATTCAAATTTTAATCCAGGGGACCCCTGCACACAAACCTGTCTTCAATGTCTTTGCAGAAAAATAGAACAATCTTTAATTTTAAAACTGTCATCTTCAGAATAATTTCTTCAAAACAACCGATTGACAGGACATAAACCTTATCCCTACTTTGAAGAATTGAGCTATATCATTAGTCATTAGCATATGAAGGTGATTTTATTTCTCTCCAATTTTGCCTCGAAATGGGGAGACTTCATTTCAGGTTATATAATAACTGACCAAATTTCTTTCTTCAACTTTCAAACACCAAATTTTCAATCATCAGTAAAATAAGCAGGGAGCCCCAATTTAGGTCATTTTTAACAGTCTGATGAAGCAAAACTCTACAGTCCCGGAACTCCATGCTTACGTACAAGGAGAAAATAAATGTATAAACAATTTAAATAAGTGTTATAACTTACCTTTAAAGCAGTGAGCGGCAGTGAGCGGCAATCAGCGGCAGTGCTGAGTGTAACCTCGTTAGCTATGATATGCTTTGAAGCTGAATGTTGGTTAATCACATGTTGTCATTACCATTTTGTCACGTAACGTAAAGTCGCCACTGGCAGCGGCAATATAGATTATGCCATGTCAAAATGTCATCAGCAGCACAAGCTAAAGTGTCGATGACAGAAAATTAATTAGCTACTTTAATGTAGACATGAGACAGAATCCTCCCATGTATATATTATACTAAATTAAATTGGCGGAGTTTGTTATCCAATAATTAAAATTAAATCGATCATAGTAGTTTGTTATAGAGTTCACACTAAGATATAGTTGTATATTGTATAGATATACAGCACCTGAGTCTTTGTTAGATAGCATGGTGAGTTATTGATGATATGATTGGCGATGATTTAAAAAATAACAACCTGCCCTCAATCTCAATCTATATACACTGCGTAAGTGTGCTTGCTCTATGTCTGGGAAATACTTTAGTATATTATACCGGTGAAACAGCAAGAGAACTCCTTGATGAATCAAATTATGTTGTTATAGCACTATTTTTTTTAAAAGTGTAGAGCGTGGTGGTGCTTCCTAGTGTGGCATGATAGCGATGTAGCATGTAGCAATGAAGCAATGAAGCAATGAAGTATATTATAATTTTAATATAATTATATTAAAATGAATCATTTAGTATGTGTTATATAATAATTGATCGGTTACAACCATTGGCCAGACAATTCTTACCATATCATAATAGTTGATAGTAAGATCCTAGGTGACTACCAGCAGAACAAATGTACTCAGAAAAATGTAAACAATCTAATAATTTAATCTAGAAAGCAAAACATCATACATAATGTCCAATAATATGAAAGCTGCTTTGAACGGGATTAAAGCAAGAGAAAAAAGAAAAATGCCCTCCAGATCCTGAAAACCTGTGTTGACTAGCTGGTTGTTCCACTATGTGACTTATACAACAGATGTCTATAAGTTGGTTATATTCCATCATCTTGGAAGTATTCTGAGATAATTTCAGTGCAAAAAAGTCACGGCCTTCCAGCCTCGATAGCCCTAACCCCCATTCTTATGAAATGCTTTGGACGCTTGATAAAAACTAGACATCAGTTTGCATAAAGAGAAAAAAGATGAACCAAAGATGGAGGTCTTGCCCTAGACCACACTGTCAGACAACATCCAGATAATCCAAAGAACTATACTAGAATTTGTTTGGAGATTTTTCTTCTGCATTCAACACCATCCTTCCATCAATTTTAGCTGACCGCCTTAGATGTCTTGGTTGGGTACTACTTAACCTTTACTGCAAATAATAATCTCTTTTTGATCCGGTCGTAAACAGCTTGTTAAAATAGACAAATTGAAATCCGAAATTTTGAACAGTGTGTTTTGTCACCCCTTTTAGTTTCTGTAACACCAATTAAGTTATTTTTAGGTACCCCATGACATTGCTTTTGTTTGGCTTTTGAATCATACCAAATCAGATGATTTTGATCCGTGAAACATTTTTCCGAATGGTGTAAAGCTAGAAATCCAATTTAAAACACTTATAAGACAAAAGAGGTGATCATTGATTTTAGCAAATCTTTCTCCGTTGATTCCTCTATCTTTATAGATAGAAAGAAAATAGAAAAAGTTGATAGTTTTAAGTTCCTCGGAATTTTTTTCAGTGAAGACCTCAAATGACACAAGAATAGTGATAAGATTTTTAAGAAACAAAAGATCCAAAAAAAATCAAAGACAAATTAGAACCACAGATTCCATGCTTTTTCTTTAGTTTAATTCATTCAATCTGTCATTTACTCAATTACATTTTTTTTTTTATCTTGCCTGTTTTATTGTATAACTCCCAACTCTTGTTTTTTTTCTAGTACTGATGGAGGGATGTCTACACTTTTACACCCTTTAAAACGTGCCAAATTTTACTGTGATTTTGAAGCTACTGTACTTAATTAAAGGGCAACCAAGGTTTCGCAGCAATGCATTAATGGGTAGCAAATAATGTGCTGGGCAGCATCAGCTCTGTGCATTACGCGATGCAAAACTCAAAGTAGTTGCTGACTCTAAGCTGGGTAACACTTCAGTTTAGGGGAGGTTCCAAGACTTTGCTGTAATAATTATAGAGCACAGGCTAAATAATAACAGGAACAGGAAACTGCTATATGTGGTATTCTCTTTTAGCTGAGTTTGAGTACCTGATGGAAGAAATGTTTCACAAGAATTCTGGCTGAATAATCATCCGAATTATATTTTGTCTTTTTCCCCATGCAGAAGGTGCAATCTGCTATTAATCAATGGCCATCAATGAGAAGTTGTTTGAAACCTTGGTTGCCCTTTAAATGTTTACAACAGCAGAGAATTTCTATCAGGATCCAGACCATGTTTTAAACCACTGTTGAAAGAGGGGTAGTGTAGTTTTATTAGGGCCGTAAGCAGAACAACCAGGTATTGCAACAGTTTTATTCCCACAAGCATTCCATGTTTAAACTTGTCAGCCAAGTAGTTTTACTTCCGCCTTGACGCTAGTAACAAATTAATATTAACTTATCTACTATTAGTCCGAAGCCTATTAGATTTTTATGATTTGCGTTGTTGTTATTTTTCAATAAAATTCACCAAAATTCAAGTTTGACAATGATGATGTTTTGAAAAACCTCAAAGTAGTTACCCCTGAGGGTTCTAAGACTAGACCCTAGTCCAGAGCAAACAATCTAGGATTCTCTTAAAATTCACCAAACTGCTACATCTCTGATGAAATCAATGGTGTCATTAAACATTGATGAAGCATCCTCTCTTCTCTGAATTCAGGTAGATTCAGACAGGTCCTCCCCGAGGAAGTCCCAATCATCATCAATAGTCTAAACGTAAGTTCATAAATTTTCTGTGGCAATATGCTCTGCTATAAATATTTATTACGCTATTAAACTTACTTATAATAATTGAAGAAAAATATGAAGGTTCAATTATGGCAAACAGGACACCAAATACAAGTCGGTGAAGAACTCGAACAAGATTGCCAGAGAATTTAAGAGATAGAGTTAAGAGATTTATTTTTAAACCCTCTACAGAACAGTTTCGAGAAATTGCTGAAATGTAGTAGGTGTAGAAAGAGCTTGAACAAAATTGCTCTGCAATAATGAATAGGAATAAAAATCATGAGACAAAAAATAGATTAGTAAGGTGACACATTGCGCACATAACAAATAATTCATGAAACATATTTTATAAAAAGCTATTCGCATACTTAGTAGTTCGGCAGACAGAAGTGTGCATGTCGTCTCGCTCTTAGAGATAATGTACAGGTGTGATGATGTCAAAGAGTGGATGCATTTTGCAGAATGCCTTATTTCACGATAAACTTCAGTCACAAATACGTGACTCAGTTCTAAAGCTCCATGTATTGTCATGTCTATATTTATAGTCTGAGGTCTATGGTTATGACCTAAAAAGCCATCGTCTCAACAACCAACTAAAGAAACAATTTTCTGTCACATCTGGCGGCTTACTCCTAAATTTACATACTCTCCACAGTAGAAGGATTTTTCTTTTTCATAAGTTTGTCACATTCTTCATCTTATTAGCAAATCAAACAGACATTTACATACACTTCGTAGCATCTGCTCAATAATCAAACGCTCATTCAGAACAAATCTAGGCCAATCAGCCTTTTTAAACAATTTTCATACATTTGTAACGTAATAGACCCGACCTCATAAATCATTATCATTTAATCCTACCTAATGTTGTTAACTTGCATTTTTGTTTGCCAATCTCTGCTTCTTCTTCTCTTCTTTTCTTTTTATTCACACAATTTATGCTACCATGCTTTCATTATCCTACTCACTATGTAGTACGTTTGTACTTTAATCTTTTAGAAAACATCAATAAATAAAGAAGTTATCTTCTCATGCCTAATTTAATCAAATAGAGGAAGTTGAAACAATTCTAGCGAGTTAGATAAAAACTGTCATACATCAGTCACTGATCTCTTCCTACAAGTTATATAGCTTCATAAATCATGTTTTCACAAGTGATGAAAGACCTCACAGTAGGAAACCAATAAAAAAATGAAAATGTCTCTGCAATTGTCAATTATCTTGACACTTGTTTTGCAAATATGTGCATTAAAGTCAGTCAAGCCTTTTGTTGAGATTGTTGATGATGTATTTAAAGGGTCTAAGAATCTCATGCTTGCCGCATTCACTGACTTGGATGCCGACAAGAGCACTGATTTACTGTACCTTTCCAAAGGTTGGTTACACTCCTAGTCCTTGGTTACACATATTCTACTTTCTCTAATTTTTACATTTTACTTGACTTACTCTCCATGCTGATTCACCCTGAGTTTGCTTGATCAACATATACTGAGGATATCTGTACCTAGTAATGTAGTAATTGGCTCTTAGTGACCATAAGTTAATATTTCATGCTGATGCTCAATGACCAATTATATGTTCTTATCATTATTTCATATTTCCATTGTATATAAATGTTACCTAAAATATGTAATGATCAATACTGTTACAACAGGGTTTTCGAAGTCTTATGTCAATTTCAGAGATAAGGCGGTAAGAGATAAATAATTAATTACAGATGAATGGGATAACTGGCAATATCAAATAATGTCCAGTTGCTTTTGGCTGAATCAAGTCTGGGAGTAGTTTCTGTATACTTACTTCTGATGATTCTCTGCATTCTCACAGACCTTTATCTATTCATCATATTACAGATAGAGGTATAGAGATTCTGTACGGAAGCGATGAGATCTCCTCCATGTCTCGGTCAGAGTTACTCCGGCTAAACGACACATCATCTCTAAGCTCTGTAGTGCCGGCAGACTTTGATGGCGATTTACGTACCGATCTACTGCTCATATATAAACACTCCGCCACACATTACAACAGCAGACTGTGCTTCGGTGCAAAGTCTACTATACACTATGAGAAGTGTGTGGATGTCACACCAGTTGGCACAGATGAACCTCTGATACTAGAGTGAGTTTAATGTGATATACAGTTTATTGACGTGTTAAAATCTGTGATGGCACAAACTGTTCGTCAATTCAAGCCTGCTTTATTCACCTGTCTGTACCACTTGGCGCATGTGCATCAATCAATTCAGGTTGGTTATCCTTGCACTGTAGTGTTTGGATTAATCCAAATGTGCAACTGTAAAGACGCCCCACCCGACCTGGATAAAAGTTAGCTTTTATAGGCAAAATGCAGTCAGGTCAATTGGGCCAGTCTGTGGCACTTTCGCTACGGTGCAGTTAGACTCTTATCACAGAGTCGATCTGCGAGCAGTGTGGTCCTGTTCTCATTTTTAATCTCTGTTTATTATTGTAGTTATGATGGAGACATGAGACCTGACATTCTGATACAGACAGCTGATGGTAATCTTACTCTGCTGACATTACACGGCAGGTGGGTGTCTACTCTTACTGGTTATTAGTTGTAGTTTGCATTTTTAGTGTATTTGCTAGCCTGTCCAATCAATCAACATGAGCGGAAAAAAGGGGACCTAATCTAAACGAAAAAAAATGAATTTCAAGACAACCCAAAGACCAATGCATGTTATAGTCAGGCAGTTACTTATGATAAAGTTGTCTCAGATTTACATGGTAAAAAAATTCAATGCTCTTCTATGCACTCTCTCCACCATTAATATTTTATACCTAAAGAGTATTGAATTTTTTTTCCATGCGGATCTGACATAACTTCATCATAAGTAACTGCCTGACTATAACATGCATTGGTCTTTGGGTAGTCTTTAGCCGCCACATATGTCCAGTTTACTATCTATACTAGCCTATTATAGAGCCAACACTCCAAGTGCCAGAATATGCCCCAAATATGTATAATGTTACCATCCCTCATGGTTTTCAGTGAACTGATTCATGATTAAAGTCAGCATAAATTATGGAATAAGCTGTGTCCTTGTAATGTCGCGCTAAGTAGATCAACTCTCTTGTTTGTTTTTACAGAAATATCACAGAAACAGTTCTCACAAGTGGTGACACTAAAGTAGGCAAGATGATCTCTCCACACTCCAGTGCTTTTGTAGATCTCAATGCTGATCTTGCTGCTGGTAGGGTTAACTTTCCACTTTTACACTTAATTCAACACTCAGCCTAATACTATGATGATTAATGATGATTTTATAATCTAAAGTGAGAGCGAAGTAAGGCTAGATCGAATCAGCTTTTTTTATAATGACTTAAAACTCTACCTCTGCCAATTATAGGCCAGAACAACAATCATATTGCCACATTGCCGTTGGTGTTATTGTTTTGTAAAAGAACGACCTTGAATATTAGTAGGTTAAAACAAGTGTTGCTGATGGTTCACATGGTTTTAAACCCATATCATGTCTTGTTGACTCAAACTTCTAATTAATGTTCTCATATTTCAGACATTGTACTGACTACTGAGGATGGCCTTGTTGTGATTCTCAATAAGGTAAAATAAAAACCATCTAACACAAATTATCCAAAGGAGAGAACTTTGGCTATTCTGAGGGTTTGGTTGATGTTCATATAAAGCATTGAGGCTGAGTGAATGTTAGCTAGTCACAAGGGTGGAGCAGTGAACGAACTTTTCCTCCCACAAATATTTCTCATCTAGGGTATTGTGATTAATACGCCAGTCATATTTTTAATGACAAAATTGAAATTTCACGTATTGGCATAATATTTCATAACCATCTCCCTCATCACATTTGACTGACCTACATGAGGGGTAGACACCCTAAAGTTCTGGGGGCTGGAACAGTCAACCTTGAAAGCTCCCCCAGTGGGACTCGAACCCACAACTCCTGCGGCACCAATCCCCTGGCAGTGAATAGCAAGCTCGCTAACCGATTGCGTAATTCCACCATCCCATATCTTTTAAGCCTAACATCAACAGAAGTGTCGATCTGATTTCAGGATGGTGTATTCGACTTTGGAACTGGCGCGTGTAAGATACCGTGGCGTACTGGTGACAAAACGGAATCTCTCGGAATGGCTGCTTTTATAGATATTAGTGAGTCTTTTTCTTTTCGCTGTAATGAAGTACATATGTAATGAAAAAATACCAGAGTATATTTATTAAGTCAGGTCAGTAGGAGTTTTTACTACCAGCAGAAAACAAGTAACATTCAATGAATGTAATATCAGTGAGTGTATTAACCGATTAAAGGGCAACCAGTGTTTCAAACAACTTCTCATTGATTGATAGCAGATTGCACCTTCCGCATAGGGTAAGAGACAAATCTAATTCAGATGATTATTCAGCCAGAATTCTTGTGAAACATTTCTTCCATCAGGTACTCGAACTCAGCTAAAATAGAATACCACAGAGCAGTTTCCTGTTCCTGTTCCTGTTCCTGTTCCTGTTATTATTTAGCCTGTGCTCTATCATTATTACAGCAATGTCTTATAACCCCCCCTAAACTGAAGTGTTACCCAGCTTAGAGTCAGTAACTACATTGAGTTTAGCACCGCGTCATGCACAAAGCTTATGCTGTCAAGCACATTCTTTGCTGCCCATTTATGCATTGCAGCGAAACTTTGGTTGCCCTTTCAGGTATAGAGTTAGGCCTTATAAACATAAGAGTAGCATATTATTAGGTAGGTAGGGCGAAGTCCTCTATTCGAACAGGCTTGGAATAACGAAATTCATGCATAGATAACACCGACCATAGCTTATGAAAATAAGTGCTAGCCATCGCAAAGTCACCTTTAAGGTACAAACTACAAAGTAGTATTTACTCCCACAGAGAAGAGTATTGTGCAGAACTTGGAGGTTTTAGCCCAATACTTTTTTTCAATGAGAACCTGATCAGCTTTGGATAACATGTGATAACAAGGTGTCAAATATCTGCCTTGTGTAGCCGTGTGACAGGCTAGTCGAAAATTGGTTGACAATTTCTGACCTTCAAAGTTCCACCCCTTGTAATGGTTATCTCAGGAAGTAGTATGGGGCTTGAACAGTCAATTAAGAATCAATCAGCCATCTCACCACATTTATTATAGTTAAAGAGCTCTAACTCCGGTGGTTCAGTGGCATTACATTATCATGATAATGTAATGCCACTGAACCACCGGAGTTAGAGCTGTTTAACTACATTTATTAGCTCTTATGATGTTATCCTTATTTCAGTCAGAAACCCAAAATATGCATCGACTTTCCAGATCTTGTCTCCAGCTCTTTATTAGCTAGTCATGCAAGTTTTATAACCATTAGATGCAAGAGCAAACTTGCTTTCCGGGGCCTTCGAGTACTATGGGTACCTGTACCTGTAATCTGATAATACAATATTGTTGTACTATCCCCCATTGAAGATAAGGCAAGGCTGTTATCCTTGTGTGAGAACTCATATCTCATTCTAACTACTGTCTTGTGTTACAGATTCTGACTCGTTTATGGATATATTAACCACAGTAACGGAGGGAGATAAGACTGAATTCATTTTGATACCTGGAGATAAGTTACATACCTGGCTCGATTCTCAATGTCAGGTTAGAGGCTTCATCTTAACATGTACAGACAGTCTGTACAGACAGTCTACCAACTACTGGGCTCAATTGATAGCCCAAGTGTGCTCCGACCTGACCCGGCCTGTAAACTGAGAGCAACTTGGCGCCGGATATGGCGGCCGCACCCTTATTTATCAGTCTTTGGACAGAGACAGCCTTGCAATTTTAACAACACTTTAACTCTGAGTACAATTTTATGCCCAGTTCACACTGTTGTATATTTGACACCCAATCCTGCCGTATAGATAGATCAAGTATAATAAAATTTGTTTTGGAGTCGTCCCACTTAAAGTCGCTGGCACAAGGTCGCTCACCAGGAGAATGAAAACAACCAGAATCAAATAAAACTTTATCTACCATACACATATCTTATGGGAAGTAGATTCATCCAAAAGTTCTGAGGCCGGAACAATCAGTTGACAATTCTGTCCGGTGAAACTAGAAGGATGTGACATCTACTACCAGAATCAATCATATATGTACATATTTATGTATATAGTGCATAGACTAATTGCACCATATCACCATCCCATTTTCTCAACTGCAAAGACGGCGAAGTGTGGGGTGGTGAGACGGTGCGCTCGGCAAGCATGCTTTCTTGTCAGCCTAAAAAATCTGAGTGTATCTTCACATGTGATATTTATAGTACAGTGTAAAATGGTTAATTCAGACTTTATAATTCAGAACTCCTGTTAATTCAGACAAGGAAAATTGGACCTTCAGCCAGATCTCAATGCATTCTGATGCCACTTAATTCAGACTCAGACTGTGGTCCCCAGAGGTTTGGATTAAGTGAACTGCACAGTTTACTGCTATTTTATCCTCTGTAGGGAGATGATTTATCATGGATGACAATATCAGTTAGATTAACAGACACTCAGTCTGTACCCTGGTCTCTCTCTGTATCTGATCGGTGGATAAGGTCAGCTGATGTAGATAATGACGGTTATATAGATATACTCGTAACTCTTACTAATAATAAAGGGTTAGTATGTAATATTCAGTCCACACTGATATCAACACTACACTATTATCATGTGTATATATCTCTGATCGTTAGCCTTAAGAGACAATTTAGTTTGAGCACCCAACATGTTCCCGCCCCTAATTAATGAAATTGACCTTGGGTAGTCACACCAAATTCCTTGTGATGGTACTCATACTAAAAGAAATAATTTACTCTCTATCCATCAAAGATATATATGCAATAGTATAATATCACGTAATCAGTGTGCACTCAGTCACCAGATCTCATAACACTATCACTTCTTCTTTGGACAAAAATTGTGATTTAACTAGGTATTGAAAGTTGGCCCGTAGATGTGCAGAAAAGGACGCATCATATCCCAAACATGACATGAACCTGATTAATTGTACTCCTAACTAAGGCAGATTGAACGCATTGAATTTAAAAAAGATTAGCCAACCAATCGTGATCTTTTACCGCATCAATACTTTGGGGTTATTGTCTCCTGAAAATCCGCATGATGTATCTTACTTTGCTGTCTCGAATCATCCATTGCTTAATATCAATCTGTCTTTTTGTGATCCCGGATGTGAGTTTGTTTCCATTCTTATATTACACAGAGAGACCAGGCCCTTTATAATACAGAACACAGCTTGTAACGCCACAGAACACACAGACAGATGTTTTACTGTAATGTGGGATTGGTTAGATGTACAGTATAATATCACACAGGTGGCCTTCTATGATATATTCCATGAGGTGAGTTTGTAAAAGCTTCAGGCTCATCCTAGGCAGGCTTAAAGGGCAACCAAGGTTTCGCAGCAATGCATTAATGGGTAGCAAATAATGTGCTGGGCAGCATCAGCTTTGTGCATTACGCGATGCAAAACTCAAAGTAGTTGCTGACTCTAAGCTGGGTAACACTTCAGTTTAGGGGAGGTTCCAAGACTTTGCTGTAATAATTATAGAGCACAGGCTAAATAATAACAGGAACAGGAAACTGCTATGTGGTATTCTCTTTTAGCTGAGTTTGAGTACTTGATGGAAGAAATGTTTCACAAGAATTCTGGCTGAATGATCATCCGAATTATATTTTGTCTTTTTCCCCATGCAGAAGGTGCAATCTGCTATTAATCAATGGCCACCAATGAGAAGTTGTTTGAAATCTTGGTTGCCCTTTAAAGACCTAGTTTGAGTTTGTATCACATCTTATTCTCCATATTTTATTCTATCATGTGAGCGAATTCGAGCTTTAGAATCCAAATATTGAGGAACTTCCAAGGTGACGGCAGTCTATCAGCAGTAAGAATCAGCCAGCAATCCCAATTAGGGGTGGAACGACCTCTTGAGGTTGGAGTTGAATTTCGGATATTTGACCTCGGATCCAACCACAAACCGGGTCGGATATGTGTTATGTCTGATCCGAGATGATACGTTTTTAATCAACACTTACTTAGCAATAGCATCATTTATCTCACTGAAAATGACGAGGGGGAAGTATGATAGTCATTAATTTGTAGTTCAGATAAGATAATTGAGTTTGGCTGAAAGCACTCAGTGGTGATCAGAAGGCATTCAATACCTGTCTCATTTTTATAGCTATCTATATCGTTGCTGATTAAATTTGATGGATGTGTTTTTTTTCTGCTGAAATTGATAAAAGCATCTTTACTCAGATCGTTGTGACATAAGACATAATTATTTGTCCAATGATGTTCCTTGTAACAAAATGTCTAGTTTGATGAACTAAGTAATCATCCTCTTCTGCTTTTTCAAAGTAGGAAGACAATTCCTATCTCTAATCACAACAGAGATTTGGGACATAGGAGCAGGGAGTTTATTCAAACTCAGTGATTTTTAACATCGGGGTTTGATTGATCCTGGCAAATTCTCGTTGTCAAGAGATCTTAGCACTCATTAAATGATCTTTTCAAATAATCTGTTTGTGTGATCCTTGCGCTGTTTGAGTGATAAGTTGCTCCTGTAAAGAATTATATCCAAGCTGATAGGTGCAAATCTAAACTAGGGTAATGGTTCAGGGAAGAGATTGTTGATGGAGTTTATCCATGTATTCAATGACCTTAATTGTATATTATGGTGCTAAAGAAGAGCTGCTGTGACTGGTAAATTTTGCGCATTTACGCGTTATCCGGGTCCGGATCCGATCCGAGGTTGGATTTATAGACCGATCCGATATCCGATCCGAGGTTGCCCAACCCTGATCCGTTCCACCCCTAATCCCAATGGTACGTCACAACCATTGTACTTATTACGGTACACTAATAAATAGGTTGATGATCAAAATGTCCAGGGACGTAACGGTCTCGAACCCAGGTCCAATTAACCTTGCAGGCAACCCCGCTACAAATGAGCTATATTGTCTACAGGCTCATAGAGCTGGGCCTAGTGGTGCGATGGTAGCGTCGTTGCCTGCCTGAATTTTGAATATCATCTTATCTGTGTGATTAATAGTGTAATAACTTATAATAAGTATGATGGTTGTGACATCCCATTGGGTAAACATCCGCTTATTCCCAATGCCGACTGAAGGCAATCACCCTGGAAGTTTGAGAGGCCATAACTTCCTCAACATTTGGATTCTAAAGCTGGAATTCGCTCACATGATAGAATAAAATATGGAGAATAAGATGTGATACAAAATAGCAGCCTCAAACTAAGTCTTTAAAGTGGTAAAAATTATGGCTCTTCACTTTCCATTAACTTGAGAGCTAAGAGGGGTTAAAGGGCAACCAGGGTTTCAAACAAGCTCTCATCGATTGATAGCAGATTGCACCTTATGCATAGGGAGAAAGACCAAATCTAAATCGGATGATTATTCAGTTGGAATTATTCTTAAACATTTCATCCATCAGGTGCTGAAATGCTGCTCAAACTCAACTCACATGGAACCACACAGAGCAGTTTCCTGTTCCTGTTATATTTAGCATGTGCTCTATCGCTATTACAGCAATGTCTTTGAACCTCCCCTAAGCTGAAGTATAATTCAGCTAAGAGTCAGATGCTGCATAGCGCATTCTTTGCTACCCATTTATTCACAGCAGACTTAAATGGTGATATTTTTATAGCTAGCTGGCATCAAATTTTTCTGACCCTTTTGCTTTTGCTATTTTTTCATGAAAAGCACTGCCACCATGATGCAGAAATACCCATGTGTCAACACTATCATGCACTCCTTATATCAGCTGCTTGCATGCCGCATCATTTGCATGAAGACTTAATGTCTTGAAGGTAAAGTCAGCATGTCTATTTATTGACAGGGTATGATGGACGTGGTTATCAACGCACAGCATGATGGCTACACACAGCTCCATATACTACAGAATAACATCGCCAAACAATCCTGCTTCCTCTCTGTTAAAGGTCAGTGTGCTTACTGCTTACAAACATCTCATTACCATAAAATCTATTCTCTTACAACTTGCTTAGATGACAAGTTTGGTAATCTCTATTCGAAAGAGCTCCAGCTTTTGGACTCCACCAACCTGTTGATTGAGAAGATGGTTAAATAACAAGATAAATTAATCACATGGTGTCCTATTAATAACTCTGCAGTTACCTGGTCAACCCCTAGATCATTTTTGATTGTACATTGATCATTTTGATCCAAAGTCGCTGTCTTTTAAGTCGCTCCCAGTGTACAAGTAAACCACGGAAAGCTCGAGGGGGAGCAACTCTAAATGCAAGCAAAGTTGATGGTACATTTATTGTCAGAACTTGTACATTTATTTATGAGTGCTTGATCTAATCAACAACTTACACACCGTATATGAGTTTGATGAAGTTGTATAATTTGCTGATGACCTGCAGGTCAAATTGTATCTGATGGTGTGGCGCTGCTAGTGCTTCTACTGATACTGAAGCTGCAGGGGTAATTATGCCTGTTGTACACATGTGAGACATTTTGGAGTTAAGTTTCGAGTTCATGAATCCCATTGCGAACCACATATACATATACAATGTTAACTGCTGGTCTGCTTGATATTTTAGTTGGTAGCGGATTATGTGGCACCGATGATGATACTTGCAGTACAGTAAGTTAATGCACTATGTAGTTTATGCTTTTTAACTTGGCTGGAGGTGGCCTTCCATTGTTTGACCATTGATTGCCAAGCAGTTGTGGCAAAGATGAAAAACTTGAGCTATGCTCAATTCTATTTGTCACATTGATGATATATATTTGTCACGCAATTGAATTCACCAGTTGATGTGTTGAGAAGGAACTCAATAGCAAAAATACCACATAGACCAGGTGACAGCTCCCCAAAACTTTATGCTCACACCCCTGTTTCCGTGTTGCTCAGGAGCATCATCTGGTTTAGTACTGGCAAGTCTACTAGCAAGTTACTCCCTATCAATGTAGAGGCACTTGTGGCACTTAATATCCTCTCTGTCCATGGAACTCAGCTACAACTTTACAACACTTTCACACTGATTATCATTATCTCTGATCGTTAGAGCCAATTTTGTAAGAGTACCGTATATGTAGGATTGTCACACCAGATTCCTTGTGATAGTACTCATGCTAAGTGAATTAGTTCACTCCGTTTTGATAAGAATACATGCAATTATCACATCATCAGAGTGTAACACATCTTCGGTTTATTTATCGCAGCCCTACTCTAACATAGTCGGCCCAACAGTAAGATATAACTCTACGCACCCTGATGGATCCTTAGCCAATGGAGTCGCTACACAGCTAACTCAATCGACCAATCAGGCTCTACAGATACCGTATATACAGTTTGGTCTGGGCAGTACTCCTAACTTTATAGACGTACTTACCGTGGGAGTCGCAAGGCAAAAAGGTAAGTAACGAGTTATTAAACTATCTTATACGCAGAATAGTTTGCTCATAAATCTGTTTTGTGTGGCCAAAAGCCAAATAAAGTTGATGAAAGGCATGCGATAGTGTAGAACACAGTTTTTTTATTTGTCAGACTATATGAACGAAGAATATCTTGTTGTTCCTACATTCTATTATGTAAGGCACGAATAAAGCACCATCATGTCTGCTTAACCGGAATAGGTTCGATCAAGTATAATTTGAATCACTAGAAGAGGGTCCATTAAATTGGAGTTTGGAATCAGGCAAATATTATTGATACTAGTCATACTTCTATAAGTAAAGCCTTTGTTCTGTAGATCAGTCCAGATGGAGTGAGACATGGAAAACTATAGTACCTAACTCACATCTAGTTATAGTACCTCGACCTCCCGATAAACCTGAACAGTAAGTCTATTATTATATCATCACAAATTTGAAGAGCTAAATGATTCAGTGTGACAACTCAAAACAAATTTTGTTGAGTTAACGTTTTACATAGTCCTTGATTTCCCTGTCCACTTGTTTCAATATTTTGTAATACTAACAATTACTACCAAAAACCGTTATGCTCAACTTTTAAGAGTAATCTCTACATACATGTGGTATGAGCTGTTGCTTCGTTGCAAACGACACCAGGAGTTGGTTGGAATCCAATGTAGCTTACTGCAGGAAAATCCTGAATTCAGGTAGACATCATTGTACATGACCAAAGATCTCTTCCAAATCATGCAAGATTTGAGACAATGGCTATGGACCAGAAATCAGTCGTGCCAGAACCCATGAAATGAGAATCAATACTTTTACAGCGTGGTCATAAGTAGCATCCATATGGGTTATATTAGCAGGGTATGTAAAAATTATGATAGGAGTCTATATTTTGCTATTACTACCTGTATCACTTTATAAAATTATAAATGAATAACATGGGATATATTCTATGTTTAGATGGTTGATGCACCTGTATGTCACACCCAGCCATCTTGTTTTGATTACCGGCGCAGTCATATTGGGATTAGTCGGACTTATAGCAATCATTATAGCAATTCTGCATCTCAAAGAGAAGGTATGTTGTTTGTCTCAGTGACCATCTTATTGCAACTTTTAAGGGGGGCGGAGGGGAATAATTGCTATCATTCACAACAGCGTTGAACTCCAGCTAGTTTGTGACTTGCGTTTGTTTCCTCTTTTTATTTAGAGAAAGGGGAAACCTCAAATATATTTAACTGATATAGATTTTTCATAATTTTAAAAAGGCAAAGTTAAAATCTCACATATTAACCCTGTTGGAGTTTTTGTAAACACATCATTGGGTGTGGTCATTGATCTAACTATTAACTAGATAAATGCAGTATAAATGTTACTCTTGAGACTGGCGTTTGCTGATGTGTCCAATGGAGGGCATTGAATGAGTTGCCGTGGCCGAGATATGAACCTAGGCCTCTTCTTTGATGCTATCCGTTCATCTGAGCTGCTGCCATTGCCCAAAGAGAATGTTAACGGAAGCTGAACTAATACTATTCCAGTGGTTCGATAACCTCTAAAATCGATGTGGTGTCAACATATGGAACCGTAGTGATTGATTAATTTCATTTTCTCTTCTTTTTTTGCAGCATCAAGATAAACAGACAAAGCTGCAGGAGGCTCACCGATTCCACTTTAACGCTATGTGAAGGTCAAACGAAGGTCATCACAACAATATTTTGGGATGCAATCTCAATAATTTTATTTTGCTGAAACGATAATCGAGTCACAATAATTCTGTGAGAATATCCGGACAAGACCCTGATATGCAGCTAATACCTCAGAAAAGGGGTGTGTTAGCCTCGTTTTGAAACTTTAAAGGCAAATCCCAAAGTCAATCGTATTTATTATCCAGTGCCAATCATTTTAGCCCATCCCACCATTATATATCAGTTTGATGCTGTCAGAGAAGCAAGGTGATAATTATGCTGGCACTATTTATATTGTAATTGTGCGGATTTACATAATGCTCTTTTTTGTTCTATAATTCTGTACAGACCCGGTGTTTGATGCCAAGAAGTGTCAGTACCTGACACCCCTGACCCACTAGCCCAGAAGTGTCAGTACCTGACACCCCTGAGCCACTAGCCAAGTAGTGTCTCATAGTGTCTAATCTACAGCTGTCATATGAGCTGATTGTAAGCAGGACAATATCAATAAAATTAAGAAAAGTAAGAATTTACCATGACTGTATACGAGTTAGAAAAAGGTGAACCCTGTCACCATTAATAATCCCAAATGTTGGGCGATAATCAGTCCTCATTACATTAACATTTTTGCAAAATGATTTTATGAAGGTGCCATGTCTGGAACTTTCAACTAACTATCGCCATTGACCGTTTAGAACAATTAAACTGAGATCAGATCAACCAGGGTGGATGACAAATCATCTCGGCAACCTAATAGCAAACAGAGATCGAGCCTTCAGAAAGGAAAAACTCTGTGGCGTAGCCTTAGATCTAAAGTGCAAAGGGCAGTGAGAGCGGCTAAACGAGACTATGTCCTAAAACCTCTTAACAGCCAGCATGGTGGAACACGCTCAACTCCATCACCAAACCTCAAAAGCCCCCCTAACATAGATGGTCTGCCTATGTTACCTCAGGTCTTCTGTGATAGACCAAATGCGTATTATGCTAGTGTTGGAGATGATTACATTGACAGCCCTGATCAATCCACACCCACCAGCAAATGCTACTGCACTTGACCCTCTGAGCCTTGGTGAGATAAAATTATTATTAAATAGACTAACCACCAATAAAACCACATCCTCATAGGATTTTCCGACAGGGTGTCAGCTGATGGCTATGAGGATGTATGCGTGCCACTATAAAATATAATAAACACAATGATGACATCAATGGAGTTCCCGCGAAAGTGGAAACGGCGCAGATCAAGCCTATTCCTAAAATCTCTGCACCACCCCAAATGAAAAATTACCGACCTATCTCACTACTGTTTCACTCGGGCAAACTGTCAAGAATAAATTGTAAATAAAATGAAGAGTAAGCTGACAGAGATAGTATATATAAATCAATACGCCTACCAACCAAACATCGGTACTGTTGACTCGCTGATACAACTCTTGGACGACTTCAGCGAGGACCTAGATAGAACTAGCACTATGTTCATCCAGCTGGTAGGTGTTGACTTCTCAAAGGCCTACGACCGGCTACAACCAAACCTACTAGTCGACAAAATGAGGGGACATTGCTTCAATGAGAATATAACGACGCTGGTAGCTGACTTCCTATCTTATCATCTTCAATCATCCCATCAAATGTTGGTGCACCACAGGGTACAAAATCAGGGTCGAAACTATGGCTTGTTTCTCATGATGACGCTGATCACACTTCTTTTTACACTGCTGTATCAAACACCATGCCGACTCAAGTGCAATTTTGCCCATAATAGAAGCTACACAAAAGTAGGCTGAGGCAAACTCTATGCTTCTAAATACAAATAAGACAGTTATTATGAATGTTTCTTTGTCAACCCGTCGTAACTTTTCAGAGGCGGTTCGGATTGAATGCACATCTTTGCAGCAACAATCATTCGTTGAATTTATAGGAGGTAATGTTGATCCGAAGCAAAATTTTAACAAGCACATTGAATGCCTGATATCTAAATGTAATATTCACCTGTTTTCAATAAGTAAACTGAAATTACATGGTTTAAATGTTGAAGGTCTGAAATTTTTTACACAACAAACATTCAATCCATCATGTGCTATGCCATTCCAGCATTTTTATTTTTTTTTTGTCTGACAAAAACAAATCAAGGCTTTAAAGCATACTAAAAGCAGTAGCGAGAGTTATCCTACCAGATCCAGCTATGAGGAACGCTGTTTAGCTTAACTTGTAACTTACAAACCTAAATGATTTTATGTTTACAATCTGTGCTAATCATTTTAGTAATATTTTAAGAAATGAGTCTCATCCTCTGTACAATCGTATAATTTTTGACACCAATCCAAGAGTATCCTCATGTAATGCCTATAAATTCATGCCTAGACGCTGCCGTACCACTAAACACCAGTGCAGGTTTTTTTATCATTTAATGACTTTTTACAACAATTTCATGTACAACTGAGTTACAATGAGAGATGTCACTTACATACATTTCTTTAAAATCCTCATCATAATATTGTATGTAAACAATACAAATAAATCAAGATAAGAAACCGTCACTTCAAAATTGATCCAGTCTGTTTGAGTTTAAAGTCCCCCCTACCAAGGAGCAATACTAATCCGTATCCCCAACCTCTACAATTCAGCAGATGAGTGACTCCCAGTGCAGGTAAATCTAATGAACTTCAATGAGAAACCAATCAACCTTCCCAGTTATTTAGGAAATCATAACACAAGCCAATATCCAATAGTAGGCTCACCTGGTTTGAGCGCCGTACCCTTAGCATGCAAATACTGAAGGTCGTGGGTTCAGATCCCACTGTAGTCCATTGTCTAGTGGGTTTGGTTGGCCCCAGGTGTACTCTGACCTACCTGCATACAGAGAGCAACCTGGTGTAGATATTGCGGCCTCGCCACTAACGCACTTATTTTTTGTCGCCCATGCTTCGGGATGTGGCCTGTGATACGACACCAGATTTTAATCAACCATTGTTTAATCAACCAATATCCATCATTAGCAAAGGAACTGCTTTTATTAGAAAAATCCGGCATCTTCATATGATGTGATGACAATAGATTCAAATTCATGCTTCTAAGTTTACATCAAGCTACAGGAGCTAAAAATCTACTATGTGAAAAAATTATAAAGTTTTTATATATTGCACATGAATCACACAGGAGTAAAAATTACAACATTTTAAAGCAAATTGAATGATAAAATATTTGTTACTTTCCTATACAATTTAATAGTCAAGAAACGTCTAACTCAGATAAGAATATCAGCAGTAGAGTGAGTCCATTTATACTTTGTATAGTGGAAAGAGGCTTTCCCCAAACTTGATGACAGTAAAAGATAAAAAGTTGTTTAGATCAGAAAGAGATACATACATATATACAGAATGATTATACTGTCTTAAGATCAGTGGCATGATTGCTGATGAAGTCTGCTGTCTAGAGTTTAAACCGTTCAATAAGAATACAACAATGTTGACTTTTGCTAAGCGAAGCACACATTGCATCACCGTCTAACTAAATATAAAAATGTTGATTCACTTTTATTAAGTCTGCTCGACAAAAATAGTTGGGAGTTATCTTCACTTATGTGAGTTGTTTGGATTTAGTTACACATCCTCTTTATTACCTCTGTACTGACGAGAGCTGGACGGGTGCTTATTGGGAGATCTGGTACTGTAAGGAGTTAGCCTGTGTGCTGATGTGCTGTGAGATCTAGGTGACTTACGGGACGGGTGGGGTGGTAGACCCCCTGCTCTCATGGGTAACATGGCCTGTTTAATTCTGGGCGGAGTTGTTGTAGCAGAATGTTTGACATTCTGTGAGGTTTCACGTAAAGCTGAACGGGAATCTTGACCTGTCTATAAACAAACAGTCACACATGTCAGTTAATGCTCTACATAATTCACCGATACTTAGATATTTACGGTCTCAAAAATATTTGTATATATCGCAACTTGTTGGAAGTACAAGCAAATGGAAGCCTCCACAGGGATCAGTCTGATTGAACATATTTGTGATCACACATTTTCTTACGATGACAAAAGATGCCTATTAATAGCATAAGAAACAACTTTACTCAAGCATTGAACATTGATTAGATTTTAGGTATTGGGTAGTCCATTTTCCATCAGACACGATGAGAAAATAGTTAGGTCAGAATCAGAATCATGTTGGAGATCAGTTATTTAAAAGTTTGCCTAACGATTTGTAGGTGGAGGTAATTGGCTATTCACAATTAGTAAGATAATTCAAAATTTCACTTGGACACCCATAATTTGACTTGATCCGTGTTCGAGCCAATTTGCCTGCATTTTCAGTCACTGATTATTTAGATAAATTGGATCAATGTGGCCTACCTCAGTAGTAATGATACCCCTGACGAGATCTGTAGATATAGGTATATGTGGTGCTGCCGCACGTCTTGTAGTTGACCTCTCGGTGACCTCCTTATACTGTCTCTGCTGTCTCAGTGACACTGCTGCTGTCTTACGAGGAGGTGGAGAGTAAGACGTCTTCAGAGATCGAGCGAGGGCGGCAGAGGCAGCTACAGCGAGAATATTATTATATCAATATTACACAGCAGCTAACAACATGGCACTTTATTCAGACTAACAGTGTTGGTAATTGTCCAAATTGAATTTTTGGGTTTACTTTTAATAAATTCAATCATTATCAAATAGTATGATGACACTTTTAACTTAAAGAATTTTTTACATCTTCAAGTATCTATTTACTCGCTTAGGTTCAATAAGTTCATACAGCGACACAGAAGCAACATTGCTAGTAGCCTGTCTTGACGAGCTTTGGTCCGAACAAAGCTTGTCAAATACATAGATAGAAGCAATTACTGCTTTGTGAGTGTGACACAATCAGTTATGTTGGTAATTTTTTATGCAGTACATATTTTGGAGTTGTTTTTCCAACATCACAGAGCAAATAACAAAGATCCATAACATTGGCTGATCTATTAGATGAGGGAGAACCCTCCCTGATTGGATCGATCAGCAGAGGTGCGGAGAAATCGATCATAATTACATGCAAGGTGAACTACAACGGAAAATCTCAGCCTTAAGTAACAAGAATAGGTAAATTTGGAGCAAGAAACATTTCATGTGGAATCAATAGGCTGTCAAATACACTCACCAGTCCTTGTGCTGCTATTTCTCGATGTGTTAGCTCTCAGTCTATGCTGCTGTCTGCTGCGGGGGCTGCCAGGTGAGCCCCGACCCGGAGAGCTGATCCTCAGTCTAGCAGTAGGTGAGTGTATGGGTGATATGTTAGGTGATCCTGCTATGATGTCATCAGAGTCAGCTTCTCTTTGCTGGCTCCGCCTCCTTACGGCATCGGCAGCTATCTTATATCTGTATAAGGGATAGAGTCATATATCCACATAGTACAGCTCAGTTATAAGTATGAGTAATTTGACAGTGAAGTTTGGCGAGCTATGCTGTTTGATCAAACTTAACATTTGGCGAAAGTAACAAGTCACAGGGTCATGAGGTGACTATGCGCCGATCTCCCAATAAAACACACTAGTCAGGGAGAGACATTTATTTTGGCATTTTATGTCAAAGAAACACCTTCAACTCATAACAATATGTGAGGTGAAGGAAATACGATAGTAGGCTTACTTCATGCCCCGTGGATCGTTCTTAGCAAAGACTGTGGGAACTCTAACAGGAGCTTTTCTGTGTGAGGGTGGGCGTGTAGTCACCCGCTCTCTACTCTCCTCAGAGCTTTCATGCTCTAAGGCTCTGGCGTGTTTTGAAACCTTACAGGCTGTATGTAAATCAGCCAGACTGTCAGCGTGTGTGATCTTCTGTAGCTCAGCTCCACGGATCTGTAAAATAACAGCAACCAGTTAGATAGTCGGCCTCATAGACGGTGTTCACTGCCTTTCATCAATGAAGGAAACTCACGTTAGTAGAATGTTACGAGTTACCAAAACCAATGTTCTTTTGCTGTCCAAATATCTTTTAGATAATGGGGTTCACGTTGTTTTACCAACTTAGGACCTTAGACTAGGTACTGCAGAGACAAACATATGCCTGAACAGTTTGAATCAGCAAGGTGTGACCAGCTTTATTAGATAAAGCTTGTATATACACCATCTTTCCAGATAAAGTTGTTAGCGTAAAACTTGTATGCTTGTCTTTTAGAACTACATAAAAAGTTGGACAATCATAAACAGGTGCTATTTTTGCACTGAGACAGCATCGGTCCGAAAGTAACTATTGACTGTAGCTGAGGATCACTAGAATTAGTCTGACACAAACAGTTTTGTTTACCTAATCAGTGCATGGTATAGGTATGCATGAACAGATAATAACAAGATAATAGATTATCGTGCCAGTAACATTGGATGACTTACACTGAGACTAGTTTTAGCTGGGAGCGGAGGAGGCAAACCATCATTACCTCCAATCACTACTCTCTGATTGGTCAGCTGAGTCTCAACTTCCTTCACTAAAACAAAAATACAACAACCTTGTCAAAAATAACAGATTTCAAAACCGATTGGAACTGAACATTTGTTCAACACTTCGAAGGGTGAAGCAAATCTAACCCTTCATGTGCACTGCTGAGAGTAGGGTATGATGACGATATGATGATGTTTTTAAAATCTGGCCAAATTAAACATTTTTAGGGACAGCTACAGAATTTTTGGATTAGCTACTTGAACAGAATCTTTATGACCTAATTATTTACAAGCTCGAAGCTAGCATACCAAGGGAAAATTTTCATTCAACCTGAGTTACTCTTCCACTTAATTACAAGCATTGAAATGAATATGAATAAATTTCAGTGCTTACAAGCTCCTGGAAGCTTCTACCTCACTTACCATTGACATCTCTGTGTTGTTGGTTGAGGCTTGTATCACTAGCTATACCGCTATCTGTACTAAGTAGTGATGACTTACTAGCCTTATTCTGATCGCCGATACTTACTCCGCTATCACTGTGCGTTAGATTGTGTGTACTATTACCACTCAGTGCACTGTAATATCAATATAAATATTTAGTAAATCAAGTATCATCAAATTCAATTATGGTACAGGACCTAACTTGAATACATGTCTTATAATAATGTATGGTAGTGAACTTAAGTGCTAGTTGAGACAACACCAAACATTTTTCTTCTCCCTAACAATGTAAAGAAGCTGAGAAAAACAAGGTTCTGTCTTTGGTGCACTTGGTTTTCCTCACTTTCCTATACCAGTAAAATCTCTAGACTTGTTTCAGGTTCCACATTTCAACATTTGAAAAAATTCCTGTCATCTGGTGCTTTGCTCATAGAGTTGAAATTGTCTATAAACCGTTATCAAGTGCCTAGTATTATGGCCAAGCATTCATTTACTACAGGGATCAAGGTATCCGAGCACTCTATTCCTACATTACTACTGAAGCATGAATACAGCTTCAATGCTTAAACTTTTGACAAGTTTTCCTCGGGATCACGCCTTATTGAGTCCTACCGTTAATCTCATATCATATCATATCATATCATATCATATCATATCATATCATATCATATCATATCATATCATATCATATCATATCATTTCATATCATATCATATCATATCATATAATAACATATCATATCATATCATATCATATCATATCATATCATAACATATCATATCATAACGTATCGTATCGTATCGTATCGTATCGTATCGTAACGTATCGTATCGTATCGTAACATATCATATCATATCATATCATATCATATCATATCATATCATATCATAACATATCATATCATATCATATGTAATCAGATATTATCATATATTATCACATCTGCCTACCTTGTAAGACTGCTGGACATAACGGCCCGCTTCTTATGAGGACTCTCCACAACAGTAACTATAGAAGCATCAGACTTATTAAAGGCTATACTGGAGTTATTGCCTCGGTTCTGTAATACAGCAGTAGGGGAGTCCGTGCGGGGCGGGTCTGCTGAGCCTGATGTAGGAAGCTGACGGGCAGCCGAGCTTTTCACTGGTCTTGGTGGTCCTACAAGCAACAGTGTGAAATCTATCATTGACCGCGTCTATACATATTCCATTGAAAAATAGTTAGATCCAACTAACAATCATAATAAATGATTACAGCCTTTCCTTGTTTGATGCGCATTGATGGCACTATAACATTATTATCATTATATACTTTTATTGTAGAAATAGTGTAACCACCAAAGAGGAGTCAAGTATTTGTAGAAGGAGAAGTAGGCTGCTTCACACAGGCTTGAAATAGCTTGTAAACAATTACCCATCCTTACTTACTCCAAAACTTAGAGCTAACATTAAACCAATCCCTTACTAGCTAACATTAAAGGGCAACCAAGGTTTCAAACAACTTCTCATTGATGGCCATTGATTAATAGCAGATTGCACCTTCTGCATGGGGAAAAAGACAAAATATAATTCGGATGATTATTCAGCCAGAATTCTTGTAAAACATTTCTTCCATCAGGCACTCAAACTCAGCTAAAAGAGAATACCACATAGCAGTTTCCTGTTCCTGTTATTATTTAGCCTGTGCTCTATAATTATTACAGCAAAGTCTTGGTTCCTCCCCTAAACTGAAGTGTTACCCAGCTTAGAGTCAGCAACTACTTTGAGTTTTGCATCGCGTAATGCACAAAGCTGATGCTGCCCAGCACATTATTTGCTACCCATTAATGCATTGCTGCGAAACCTTGGTTGCCCTTTAAACCAATCCCTTACTAGCTAACTTAAACTATGAACTAACATTTACTCCTCTCCGGTATCCCATTCCTCATATTCTTCATGATGAATGGTTATTCAAACCAGGGAGTTGAAAAAACTCATTATTTAAAACAATCAGATGCACATACTGCCCACTTACTCGCATCACTTCTGGGTGGCCTGCTATCTTTATGTGATGACCTGTGACCTCTATTGCTGTCTGGCTGACCTCTGACACTTGTGAATGTGGCTGATCTCTTAACTAGTCCTCTCTCACTGTTAGAGAGCTCATGCTCTGCTTGTACTGTCATGGCTGAGTGCTGTCTTGGCACTGATTGGTCAGTCTTGTCTTCACCGCTGTGTGATTGGTCAGAATACCTCTGATGTAAATGGTCATCACCATTAATGCTGTGGCGTGATTGGTCAGTCAATGAAATTGGGTCTGCATATAAATTAGAATGACGTCGCGCAACCATACCCAGCCTAGAGTCAAACGAATCATCAGCTGAAGTCTACAAAATAAGAATCAATTACATCTATCGTCGGCCGGAGGAGAAGAAAGGATCAAACTGGATCTAACTGAAACTAGTATGGAACACAGATATCAACAATTTGAGTTACAGTTCAATGAATGATGTTTACATTGTATTTTTGGCGGTGTTTTAGTAACGCTGTACAATCCATATGCTGCCTTTTCATTCTCATCACACATCCAAATTTAACAGAACCTCACAGACAGCAAGCTGATAGGTTTTAGATTATGAAGAAGCTCATACACCACTAACCATTCCACTTGGTTGGCTGCCTCTTCTTGATGAATGTTCATCTGTGTCCATCGAGTCTTGTGAATGGCTGGAGAACCTCAGGTGGGAATCAAGATCAGCCACGCAGTCCTGTGATTGGTCAGTTGAAGTAGAGGGTGGCCGCAATTGGTCAGCTTGTCTCAGTTTTGCAGCTGATAGGTTGATGAGCTCCATGTTACGATTAGTCATGATGCTCTCTGCATTCATAGGTTTACTAATCAATCCGAGGCTATCTAATGGTACAAACGACAATATGTAATAAGTTAGGGGGAGGGGCAATTCTAAATTTAGCTCATTCTTAGTATTAATCTCCTCACAATTCAGCCCTACATAATATAATTTCACATTTTTTGGACACTTTTATTGGCAGTCTATTTCATTCCAGTAGCCGAATGTTTTTTCGTATAGTGCCAAAATCAAAGGGGAAAAGGGAAACAGAAAGCTTGTGTATATAACCTTCCATTGCGCATGACTGTAAGGGTAATTTTAATAATACATTGTACTTGATAATCGAGCTCACACTAACCGTTAGACTGTAGGGAGTTGACACTACTGAGTGAGTCCCGCTGCTGCTGCTGCTGTACATTCACTCTGTTCAGTCCTGTAGTTAAGTGATTGGGTCGTCCTCTCTTTAATGGCCTGGTGGTCAACAAGGGAGATAATAAAGTAAAAATCATCATGAGGTGCACAAATTTGAAACTGAGGATGGGCAACTCCGAAATTAGATTGTAGCTGGATAGGATAACCAGGGTATCAAAAAAATTTAAACTATCTCAGATGTTCTTTAAACATTTACATAAACCTGTTGGTGATAACACCTTTTTGGTCTTTGGGATGTCAACGATACGGCAAGATGCACTAGAGAGAGGTAGGTTTGGCCATATTTTGAAATTTTCAGAGAATACTACTTCGGAGAAAAATAAACAAGCACTGGCCCGACGATACTACATCTACAGTGCTAGAAAAACAAACAACGATATGATAACTGCGGTAGATTTAAAAGATATGGGACAGGCCGTCAATAAACCTGTATTATACAAACAACTTGACGCCTTTTTTTCAAAATTTCATGAAATTGCAAGTAGACTGAGATTGATAAAAAGTAACTCAAATACAAAGGAGTTTATAAACTTCCATTCAGCTCCCACAAACGAGTTGCCAACTGCTCCCCGTAAAAGCACAAACAACTCATCTCTTATCCCCCTCCCCGTCCCCAATAGAAGCGCTATCCATATATTACCAATTACTATTGTTGTATACCTGGAGTCAGCTGACTTGGCTCTGCGTCTGAGAGAAACCTGCTGTTCTCTTCTCGAAGATCTCATTGTATGAAGTCTAGAGACTCTAGTACTGCTCTACAAATTAACAACAGGCACAAAGATTACAACAGAGATTGTTTTCTGATGAGAGAAGAAATCATCTGCGAGGTGAGGTGAGGTGTGTGTAAGGAGTTGTGAGCACCTAATATAGCATGTGACCAACTTCTACTCTTTCTACTAAGGTGTCAACATATGTTATACAGTAGCAGCTCCTTGAGTTATTAGAAAAGATAGAAGCTCACAAGCTAACTCTCCTGCACGTTGTATCTAGTTGAGCGATAGCACCTCAAGGCATGTCTAACCACGTCTAACTGACTGTATGATATTTAATGGAATTATCCTAGCGGTTCTATAAATAACATGCCAGTTCAAACTGGCCCAAGAACAATCCAGAGCGCCTGACATCAACTTATACAGAAACCAGGCCTAAACATTCAACATCAACTATATCAATAGTTATAATAAAAGATTCATAATAAAAGATTATAATGCATTCAATACTCTCAACCTCAAAGTATATTAGTTGAAAATAATCATTTTATTCATTATCACTGTTTGCCACATCCAAGAGGTTTTTATATTTGGAAGCTAGCACCTCTTTTTATCTGTGAGCGCCTCTGGAGAGTGAGAGAAAGAGTAATAAATTAAACGAACGCACCTGTACCGCCTCAGCTGTATAGTTAGTATGTACCATATCACCATCTCCTCCTCCTACATTGCCGCTGACAACATCTGACTGGTGCTGACTCATACCTGACTTTAGACTTCTCATCATATCCTCATTAGTGCTGCCTGTATAATATCATAATATTATAATTATAATCATGTTTTGGTAACAATCCTATAATATTCCGGTATTTTCTATTTTTGTACATGAATAGTTCTTGAGGCCAGTATTTTAGACGGACTTTATTTGTGTCTGTGATATTATGATGAATCAATCAATACAAGAACCTTACCGGCAGCAGCAGCGGTTGTGTTGTAATTGTAAAATTGTAAATCACATTTTTATTAGCAGCTCTCCAGCTGTCCTTACAGGATATAGAAACATATACGCATGAAATTAAACTTTGTGCACCCCTGTACAAGGTATGAATGGCCAAGCCAGGCTAATGTATGGAGAGCTCACCTCCATTAGAGTCAGCAGCGTCAGTAGTAGATTGATTATTGAGACAGAGAGCGGTAGGAGCTGAAGGTAATCTCTGTCTGACTAGGCAGTCTGTGTCATCATTATTAAATGCTAGTCTCTGTCCAACCATATCCTACAATAACACAAAATACAGTTATGATGTAATAATATTATGATTGACATGGTAATTTAGGTTTGATGCTCTTCGTTCTGTAAGATTTTAAAAGGTGTAGCACATTTGGCACAGTGACCAGGACTGCATTTCGACACCAACATATTTACTGACACTAAATGACAGGAAGCTAAAAAAGTTAAACCAGAGATTCAATGAGTTGGATATAGTAATCAGACACTGACAAACTGTAGAAGGAAACACAGGAAGAGCCAACTAGCACTAAACTATGTGGATCAAAAATAAATAAACAAATTATAAACAAAATTAAAATAATAATGAAATTACCGTGTTAGACATTGATAGGGAATGCCATTTTAGGGTCAGTAGTTCAATCTCCTTATTTTTTATAAACGACGCAAATGTGATGCAATTTTTTAACTGATCTCATACTTGAAAGATCACTGATATCTGAATAAAATGAATTATATTATGGTGTGAGGAACTGAGTCTTTTTCTCAACTTTTATGATTGCTGAGTTGAAGACTACCCAGTGACCAATGCATGTTATAGTCAGGCAGTTACTTATGATAAAGTTAAGTCAGATTTGCATGGTAAAAAAATTCAATAGTATGAATCATTGATGGAAAGAGCACTGAATTTTTTTACTATAAAAATCTGACACATTTTTATCATAAGTAACTGCCTAACTATAACATGCATTGGTCACTGGGTAGTCTCTAAGACTAAGTTAATACAGCTAGTTCCTATTTTCCACTTACAGGAGTTTTATTTTTGCCTCCACTGAGACGTCTGATTAGTTTCTTAGTTTTACTTGAAGTCCTGGAATGTTTACCTCCTGACGCTCCTCCTCCAGGAGAGTATGACGGTCCAGCAGACATACTTCTGTAAATAATAATATAAGTGCTGCTGTAACTATAACCTCTCCATAGACAGCGGACCAAGTTTTTGGAGTTGCCTACTTAATATCAATGGGCACATAACTTTAAAATATAGGTACTAGAAATTGGCCAAGGTACTTTTGTCTAAATCTTAACAGCGAAACCACCATTAAAATGTGGCAAATCTCTATAAATACGCTTATTCAGTAAGTTAGAGATATATATTTATATGTATAAGGAACCTTGTTCTAAGCAGAACAGGCCATCTTAGGACAATAACATAAATAATAATAACAGATAATAACATAAAACTGTGCCATCAATCATCAACTAAGAAAAACAGGCATATGATGATAGTTTCGCACACTGACCGTTTCCTTCTAGAGAAGGGGCTGCGTAGACCGCCCCACATTTTCCTCTTACTAGGAGTGCTGACTCGGCTACCATCAGGATTATTACGACTAGAATCCAGAGAGACGCTCGTCTGATCGCCGGAGTGTGTGGAGCGAGTCGGAGAGTCAAATACGGCATCTGTAATATAACGATATAATATGTTATAAATAAAATAGCGGTGAATATAATATCATAATATAATACATAATCACATTGCATATTATGTCATATGATAATATAATCTGTAACACAAAAAATATCAATGTATATGTAAGAAAAAAGGAACAATATGAAAACAGCACTTAGATAAGAGAAATTAACCTTTAATTCATTCAATAACTACTCCGTTATAAACCCTTGCGAGAGTTTCAATAAAATCTTATCTTATCTGAATTAGTAGAAATAGTGAAATAGTGATATTTTGCAATGTTACTATAAAAGTTATACATTTAATGTATAACTTTTATAGTAACATTGCAAAATATCACTATTTCACTATTTCTACTAATTCATTGATTTCATACCCTGATTTTGACTGTTTATCTACATATTATTTGCTTATTTGGTGACAATTCAGAGATAAAAAGCCTCAATTAGTCATCTCTGAGACATAGGGAACTCTATAAGCTGAGGGACAGGAGAAGTTTAACATGTCAATTTTTTAGAGGATAACAAACAATACCTACCTGTACTCTGACACTTAGGGTTAATCTTCATCAGAGGAGTACCCAGTAAGCCTGACTGATTTATTATCGCTCTCCTATAAAAAAAAGAAACAATGCAAATGAATATTATAATTGAACATAAAACCTCCCGCACACAAAACATGTAAAATGTAAATTTTCAGCCTGCAGTTTAAATATATTGTGTTGCCAATTTCAAGCGGCTGTGATATTAAGAATATTCGCAGCAATATTTGCCTTATTGAACATTGAAGTTATCCGATACTACTCGTCACTAAATATATATATATATATCCTTTGATAAGCTCTCTCTTCGCCCACTATTTCTACAATGTACCCAAAACTACTTTTATTTTGTCTAAGAAAGGATTACGCGCATCTACCCCACACAAGCCACCTGCGCTTAAGGGGGCAGTTTAATACAGCGGACGACTAAGACCTTGTGTAAAAAAAAGAAAAGAAAGAATACTTTTGCTTTCTATTTTCCTGCCCTAAGAACAGATCTGTACCTCTTATTATTAGACAGACCCTGCTGCTGATGATGGCTCTGGCTGACATTCTCCTGGCTCTGGTCTCCTCGTCTCCTTATTATCTGAGGAGTTACCTGTCCTGCTGATCCGCTGTCTACTCATCAAATAAGATAAGAGATATACATCACATAAGAGACACAGGGCACTGATACAGACGGTAAGGTAGATAGGCTTATACTGATACTGACATGATAATTATATGATCTTGTAATATTGTATCATGTTTCTTTTAATCAACTGAAGGTGCTGGTTGAAAAAATGACGGACTAGGCCTTTATCAGCTTGAGCACCTTAGATGATTCAAATGTGTAAGTTGTAATCACCAAAAAAAGACAATATTAACCAGAAACACTATGCCGACGGGTCCAGGACTTCATAAACAGGATGCTCCTCCAAACATCGATGTTTAGAATATTCCCTTCAGTAACGGACGTTAGGCATCACTTAACTCACCGTCAGGTCCTGCAGACACAGGTCTGAATCCGAAATCGTCTGAGTCGTCCAGTATATTCAGATTATCAGGTACTGAGGCTGAGCGGCGTGTAGCTCGAGATCTTAAACGCTCGACGCTACGCCTGATACTACCCACAAACCCTGAAACAGATAAAGCAAAGGTCTGATACTACCAAGAAGCCTGAAAAAACCATACCGGCTTGCAACCCTAAAATCTTGTGTTAGTACCACTATAGATCTTTGGGAACATGCTTACATTCCCTAAACTGAGCAGCTTGGTAAAGTATATTTCCACTAAAAGTGAGGCATCGCTAGCAGAACGAGAATAATACAGTGATATAATTGCTGTTAACATAAAATACCGATGTTATTTTCTTCACAGAAACAGGTTTTATGGTGATCCAACACACTAGTGATTGAACTGATCAACAGACCCCTTATAACCGTAAATAGTTACCAAACCTAGACCAGATATTATTTCAGATCTACATCACCATGTTTTATATTCACCTGAACAAACAACATTAGTGTTACCCAAACACAACAGGGAACAGACAAGGTTACTGTCTAGAGATAATGGTTCCAGTAGAGGATGAACCTCAAACATATCTAACTATCAAAGTTTAGTTTTGGTTGAAATTTAAGAACTAATATGTGTGAGAACAAAAAAGTTCAGTATTAGATTGGCGTAATCAAATTTATTGAATTGATTAATTTATCTAAGCTTGCCTGTCTAGTATCAATTGTTTTGCACTTGCAATAAATCATTGGTAGTCTGTTCAAGATGAACCTCGATTTGCTAGGTTAGATTGGTTTAGGTTCAAGCTAAGAACATGTCTGAAATGGTATTTGTATTTGTTGCGTTCGAAACCATAGGCCAATTTCAGTTTGTCCGATGGGCCAAGTGCACCAGTGGCTGGATTTCCTCATACTGCTGCACTTACTTTTTATTAACCACACTCACATCTGAGACTACACTATCATCATGTGGCTCTCTGATCGTTAGAGTCAATTTAGAACTAGTACCTAACATGTACCCACCCCTAATTAGTGAAATTAAACTCGGGTCGTCACACCAAATTCCTCAAGATGGTACTCATACTAATGCTCATGCTCACTGATCAGAGATATACGTGCAATAGTATATCATGTTAACAGCATGTTTATTAACACCACGCACTGCGCACTGACAGAAGAGTCTATGTTATAACTACAGCTGTGAGAACAAACCAGCCCTTACCTCCTTTTGGCAGTCCTATATAATTTAAACATTAGGATTTGTGTAAGACAATGCGAGCATGAATATACAAGACAGCAACAAAAAGGACTAGAAACAACAGGTGGCATGTAAATTTTTGACAAACGCTGCATGAAATGGCACTTACAGGTAGAATAAATCAATTGAGAATATTTTAAGTAGCGGCACAAATTTGGAGTTGTCCTTTGCTTGATTTAAACAATGAGAAAACAACTTTTTTTATTCAGCATCAATTTCTCATCAAATCCATGTTTAGCCAACACCATAGACTCAATAATAAACCTAGACAGGATACTAGATGCAGCATTAGCGTTGAGGCAGTGAGGCGCTTGATTGTGGGCGACGTAATGACATTGGAAAGTGTAGACGCAATGTTGCTATCATTGATTTACTATCCACAATCCAGGTTTTTTGTAGATAACTTGATCAATTTTGATCGGATTTCAAGTTTGAAAATTACAATAGATTTAGCAGCTTGCCGTGAGTAGCGTTTGATGCTTATTTTGTTCAAAAAATTTTGTTGCAGAAGATATAACGTCAAGTTGATAAGATGCTGCTGATTGATTGTAAAGCAAACTTCAAACTCAAAATCCGATCAAAATTGATCGAGTGATGAACAAAAAACCTGGATTGCAGAAATTAGGTGCCTCACTTCAGCTGTATATGTTGTCCTGTCTAGGTTTATTATTAAGTCTACGGCCGACACCAATACCTTACTAAAATAAGTTGTATGTTGTTCTTCAGAGGGTAGACTGGCTCAATAAGTTCATATCTGTTTCTTGAACCATCTCATTACTATGAAACTTTCCAGAGGGCAAAGATTCCTCATGTCAATCAATGGTATCAAACTTATAGTTATGAATAATCTACACCCTAGTAACACTACCGATTCTGATCAGCAGTCAGAGCCACCGATAGGGTTACTAACCTTGTAGAGAGCCGCTTCTTTTCTTCTTCCTTAGAGACAGAGATCCTGTAGTGTTACTGCTAGTCTCCATACTAGAGTTACTTGCTCCTGCCGAGTCGTGAGCTTCTAGTGAGCGGAGCATTACTACCTTCTCTGTGATAGAAGGTGGGATCACTCCTACAACGCGACAAGTGAAAGGTGAAGTAGTGAACTAGAAACCCGAAATGCAAGTCTCTGGTTTTCACCTGGACCCCTTCCCCCGGTTTAACTTGATCTGACCAGGAGTTTATTGTTATCAGTAAACCAACTGTTGTCATTTGCCATGTACTGGGACGTTTGTTGTAGTAAATTGGAGAGAAAAGCTTCTACTACTCTAGTGACAGAAAAGCTTTTCAAATATTTTGTTGTGTGAAGTAAGAAATTTTGAAAGCAGCAAAATTTACATTGTGAATTGTAGCTTTTCAATTGGAAAAACTGCATGTTAACCCATACAAGGTAGCATACAAGGTAACATCATACCTTGAACCAAAATTGACTTATTAACCCGAATAAGAACACCACCGACCTACCTATATTGAGTACATTCTGTATACATATCTCCACAGCGGAGGTCTGCTGATGTATAACTTTACAGTTCTGTTTAGTCTGGAATAGATTAGGGGAGAGACACACAGACAGATTGTGAGCGTCCATCCTGTTCTCCTGTAACAAAAAATAATCAGATATAGTTTAAATACTCAATAGGTTTCACAACTTAACCCATGGCTTTATAAATATACATATTACACCTAAAAAATGGTTTCAAACTGAGGACAGAAGAATGTGAAATGTTGTACGCTGTATTTTACAGAAAAATATGACCTTGTAGTCGTTTTTTGATGGGTATTATTGAAATATTGTTTTATCATTTCCTAAATAGTTAACTTACATTAGAGCGCCTGCAATGCTAAAGTTATCTTGTCTTGACAACCAACGAAGCTTGTCAAGACAATCAAGTACAGGCCCTACACCCAAAAATTATTGGGAATAGATAAGACCTGATATCAGGACAAGGTAGACCTGAGGTTGCAAGGATCTGGAGCAACTCATTAAGATATTCTCCCAGATATTATCTCACGACTCATGTTTCCCCTGCCTGTCACAACCCAGGTTAGTACACACCACACAGCACAAATATACACAATAACTATCGCTCAACAAAAAAGAATCGAATTGTAGTGTTCATTTGACAGCAAAAGCTAAAGACACAGAGAAGAGACAGTTACCTTGGAGCATTGAGCGACATCAGCGAGTATCTCTAGTAGATATCTGAACACAGCCAGGTGCTCAGTTGGCATCAGAAGAGACAGCAGAGTTAGAGAGTAAGCTCTCGAGTCTGAGGTACTCATACTAACAGCCTGTATAAACGCATCCTACAAGCAAATACAAAACACAGGTAAAGGCTACAACGATAGCATCAAGACTGCGAAGAAGTGTACCAAGGACCCGCCAATATAGAGTGCACATTAACTTTATATTCAAGACCAATTATTAAACGAGATTGCTGGGAACACTGGTAGTATTTAGCTGTCTTTCCATGAGATTTAGATCGGATCGAATTTTCTAGCATTTAATAATTCCACGGTTTCCCTAGATATCTTCATCCCGCAAAGTAGGGAGGAGAAAAGAAAACTTAAACCATTTCGTTTGGCGTCTCAGTAAAATTCCAATGGTCTCAAATTACATAAAATGTGGCTCTAGCCAACATTCTATTTGGAGAAGTTTCTTGCTTTATTGCACAAGTCTTTGATGGCACTGGACACAAACTGGTCCATCTTCCACAATTAGACAAAACACAACTCTTTATTATTAGCATACAATTTGAAATCATTGTAAAGGCAATATTAATCCCCAATAGGGAAGGCACATAAAGTATAGGTTGTCAAGATAAAGGATTTGTATTGAGCAGAGATTTAATCTTCTTACACATGCAGAAGGCATGGCTTATGTCATTATTGTTTCATTTTTCAGTTGTTCAGAACAATAAGATGATAAGCAAACAGCAGTTCAATTAGTTTGCACAGATTGTGGTTTACATTTATAAGTAAGCAGTTTAAATATCATGTATTTATGTATAACGTATATTGATGTATCCTTGGATGTATCCATCAAAAGATTCAGTCACAGTGACACACAGGTAGTTCCAATATTTCTGTTTAGGTCATGTTTATATTCTGACCACGATGGCACTTGGTTAAGTGGTTAGAACTATGATCAGCTGGTTAAACTTCCAATGTATTGCATTATCCAACACTAATACTTCGGGCTGCTGCTCTATTTGCACTTTTTCCTGACACACAGTTATTATTTTAATCTCATAATTAGCTTAAATCTGTTGCTGATTTTTCTTTTGGTACTTTGAATAGTGGATACATTAGCAACTAGACCTAGTGGAAAGGTGGCCGAGTAATGTTACTGTGTTTGCTAATTTGCCTTGAAGACGAGACAATCCAATCTCGTACACAGATCTTTGTCCCCAGAGTATTGGTTTACAACTTCATCATAATCAATTATTATTTTTAAACTGTTTCCTTCCAACAACAGACCAATCACAGCCATACTCAGCTAAGGTCACAGGGTCACGACTTAACATACCTGCAGAATATGAGGTATAAGTGGCTCAGGTAAAGATCTGAAGAAATGTTTGATGACCCCTGTGACATCATATACCTGAGCGTCCTCTATGTGCGCTCCGCCGTGTGCCTCAAAGTGTCTCTACAACAATACAAATACCAACAATACCTATACAGGGGCCGTCGATAGTCAGAGTGAATGTTGAACTAATCCGCTAACTAAATGCTAGATCATAATGATAATTAGAATTTTGCATGCACACATTTACTATCATGAGGTGATTTATTGCTTTAACAATGTACCACCCTAAGATTTGTTAGGATATGTTTATATTACAGAAAGATTAGAGAAATGAAAAGAGTAAGAACATTAACCTCACCCTACTTAAAAAGGAAAATGATAATCCCGATTAAAATCGGTATTTTATGTCATCAATTTTCAGAAATTTCAAGTTGGTCATGAGATCTGACAAGTTTTGCTCTCTACTCCTATCATTTAGAATACTCTCTGCTCCAATTAAAACCACAAATCATGTTTTAAGACTTGCTTCACCGATCTTGTTAAGGAGGACAAACCTGTAGGTCTTTTTGCCGGGCCACAGATCCAGTTTTTCTGAATATCCCTTCTTTATGTAAGTGTGATGACAAGAAATGTCGACTGTGTCTCAAAAACCTACAATGACAAATTCATTTTTGCATCAGCAAAAAAACGGGTTAAACCTACGATCAAGCTCCTATGAGCCAAATACATATTTCAGTTATAAAATAATCCCCCCAAAATGGTACATGCCCGCATTGCAGAAACCTCATCCAAGACGCTAAAGAATGATCAGAGCAAAAATATTATCATACTACTGAAAAGTGGACTCATTCACCCTACACAACTATAACCTAATATGATGATTGTAGGGTTCACACAGAATGTCTGGTGATTAGGATTGTGCGGGTTTAGAGTACCATTTAGTTTACCACATTCATTGAGCACACTTTTCTACAAAATGGTCAGAGCGGCAATTGCTTTAGATGTGGAACAAGCAAAGAATATTCACAAGCCTAACATAAAACTTACTGAGGTATAGGACCAATGTTAGGATCTTCAGATGATTCTAATAATGCTAGTGGTACGCCAAAAACGGTCGATCCATCGCTTCTTTGCTGCAAAACAGATATAAAAATTTGATGATTCATCATCATCTTTTCAGAGAGAGTGACATGATGATCTTAATGTATTATCCTCGGCCAGAGAATGATACGAATTGACTCTGTTCATGTCAGATTTATGTGATCCGTTTGTATCGTGGTCTCAAAGACAAGGGTCAACCTCACGGATCTGATGCATGCCGATAAGAGTTAGAGTACATGCCTTCCAACATGCAGGTAGGGCAGATTTTAGGGTCCTGCCCACTGGCCTGGTGCCCAGGTATAAAAAGGCAGTTCAAAAATGGGTTTTGAGAGCGCACCATCAATTGAGATCAACATGGCACAGTTATATTTCTATGGCTACCCACAGATGAGACACCGACTTACTAATAATCTACTACTGACTGTCACTGAGTCAGAGTGCTCAGTGAACCTGTCAGGGGGGTCTTTCAATTAGAAACAAACCAAAATCGCAACCTTATCGCTCACTCACTGAGTGAGCGATACCTGCTAGGGGTCTCGCTTTCAGATCGCTCAGTCACTTGATTGATGGAACTATATACATTCTGAGTGAGCGAATTGGGAGCGATTTTCTCTAATTGAAACACCAATTGAGTGATAATTTTGAGCAATGGGATAGTGATGTGATAGTGATAACTTGCTTTAGTAAAGGATCACTTTTTCTAATTGAAAGACCCCCCAGTGTCACTCACTCACCTGGACCAAAGAATTTCTTCCAGCCTTTGCTATCTTTTCTAATTTAGGTATTTTTATGCCCAGAATCTTGAGGTCTTCATAGATGAATGCTCTAACAGCTTCCTTGTCAATTGAGTTATAAAAGTAAGCCATAATGTTAAGCTGTCTTGTATTTCTTCATCAGAACAGTAAAATATTGTCAACACAGTTCATCTTCTCTTGATTTCAAAACTGGTACATTTTTAAATTTAATTCCTGATTGGTCAATCCCAATATGGTGTCAAGGACATTTATTCAGGATGTAACCTGCATCATTTCTGGAGATACCTACACCCGGTGATAAATTAGGTCATTTACTAAGACTAAGTTTCCTAATTGATCAGGACTAATTGATGGTCCGTAGTGCTGTTTTCCCTTTAATATCAGAGTTCAAGGTTTATAATATTAGGACTAATCGATTAGCAAGCATCTGCAAACATAAAATATTATTTGCAAACACCTCAACTCAGTTTTGACTATAAGTTTTATCCAGAAATCAAACCAATCAATCACCATGTATACTCAAATGCTAACTTTCCTATCCATGGTAGTCTGTTTGTTTCAAGGATGTGAAGCTAGACACAGTAAGTACTCTCCTCACTTTCTTTCCATAATGATAAGTTCATCTTGCTCAAGTAGTTTTCTCCCCACTGCTGACTGACTCCGAGTCTGATTGAAAATACTCTGATGATTGCAGCTCAAAATGTGTTACAACAGTTACAATTGCAAACAATATGTATTAAAACAGGTTCCCCTGTCCTGTGACTCTTTGATTCTACTAAGGAGTACAGTGGATCTACATAGGCCATATATGCTAACATTAGTTAGGCTTAGCCAATGCTGCACATTCTATTATTGTCACTTGTCCTGTTACTTGTTGTGACTTGTCAAGTTATTTAAACTGATTCTCCCGCATTTCTTACTCCCCTTACAATTGTTCTGAGGACAAGTTGAGTAAGGCAATTATATATTGATAATTATAGAAGAAATAAGTGAGTAGGATATAAGCTTGTGTCAGTAGAGTAGTGGTTAAATTCAAAACCAAGAATGAAATTGATTAAGTTTGGTAAGCAACTCGCAGGGAGAGTTTAGCGACATCAGATCAATGAAGGAGATTGTTATGTGCTTGCTATATCAGTGTTGGTATTAATGGGAACGTAAGGGTTATTTCTGTTTCGTTGGCATCGGAGCATTCATGTAGGCTGCACATTGCTACAAGTTATATCTTTCTATTTGCCCAAGACCTAATTTTTGCTTAGATTTGCAGCCAGCATTTTAACAATTGTGAATTTGAACTGACATACTCTCAACACGAATACCTGCACTCTGAATTCTTACTTTGGCTTGCCCTCTCCTTCTTCATAATGAGTGCAGCGCATTAGTCTTCTATGCCATTAGAATGGCAACCACTATAAACGGGAGGACAGTTGCTACTTCATTTAACTTATAGTTTACCACTTGCGTCCTTTGTCCCTGTATTTTTTGCTGTTTTGTTTCTGTTTTGTACTCTACTACATTGTATTTTCCTACTGACCGTCTAAAATGCAGCTCATATTTGAACACCAGATCATGCCTTTGGCTCATATTGGGGCCTTGGTCTAAGAAGTTCATATTTCCAGAGGTCTCATCCTTGGTAGCTCTCAAGTTTAAACTGTAGATTTGACATTTAATTTTTGTCTTCTTTCAGAACTGGGAGATTATCCATATAGGATCGATGCTCTGTACATTCTAGGATTTCTGATCCTCATGGCTATCGTTAACATCTCCGCTTTCTTTATCTGGAAGTATAAGTGCCACGGACGCAGCAACTAATAACACCCTCACTGTACACCCAATCAATGCATCATCATCCTTATGAGTCAGCTAAATCTAGGTCGGATAAATCAACTAGGCATGGAAGTTACTGCTTGTGACATCATCAAGGAAGGAAGATTTGACTTTACCTACTTATTGCTTGTCAACAAATTGTCTACTCACCAACTATTAGCTGTTGTACAATTTACCAGTGCCAATTAAAATGAGTATCAGGCGAATTATGTCATAATGTCCGCATTTGTCCCTTAGTCCCGTAGCCTTGTCCCTAACCATTTAAATAATGTGACCATGCGGTGTTCACTTTCAGCTTAAAATTTAACCCATTAAATGTTCTCATGCCATTAAAAGATTCTTTTAGCTTGCTGTTCTAGATTTATTTTAATCTTTTACTTATCATAGTCGTTACATATTAGTGATATTATATTATATTATATTTGTTATGCATTGTAGATATTTTAGGTTCATGTCTAATAAAAGCTCCACTTAAATTTGAAAGCAAACCAGTTAATTGTTAAGTTGCTTCTGCCGGCATACATTCATAACATATTGTAAAGGTTTGATGGAAAATATCTCGTGTGATTGTAATTGAAATCATATTGTAGCCTACATGGAAGATGAAACTGGGTTACACTGTTTTTCAACCTATTTATTTCTACAGACAATTTTTTTCTTGCCAAATGTGACCCAAAACAACACATTGTGCTTAGTATAGGCCAAGCTATGTCATAAGTTCCATCTAGTTGAGCATTGGTAGTTTTACTTACTGGTTTTCATGCCGGCTAATGTTGTATCAATGTGCTGCGCAACCTTGATAATCTATTTGTTGACACACACTTATCTCATAATATGACAAGTTTATTTGACCTGGATAGCATTTTGGATAGGATGTAAAACCACAGCTACGAGTTAATCAGCCTGTCATTACTAAGCCGGGCATTCCCAGGGGCCTGATTGATGTTAGCGTTAACTATGAGAGAGCAAAGGTTGAATTGAGGTCATCTAAATATTATAGTTAGTACCATTGCTGGAGTGAGATAATTGAAATGGATGTAGCCTTTTTCATGTAGATCTTAGATCAAGTTTGATCTTATTTGCCTGCATCCCAGTTGCTCCCTTCCACTGGTAAAGCCGCGGTGTGACCAGTGGAGGGGAGCAACTCTGAATGCAGGCAAACTGACCAAACTTGATCTATGTTCCATGTGAGGACCCATGTCTTGCCTATCCTCATAGTCATAATGTTTCCAGATTGCAAGAACACAGTATGATTCGACAAATAAGTTGTGTGCAAGATGCAACACAGATTTTAGCGTCGTAGATTAGTATAGCAAGGTTTTCAATCCTTCCAAAGCCAATCTTCAATGGCTCCTGAACATGATTGTTGGAGAGTGACAATGTCTGTTTCGATGACATGGTTGTCACTACCGCTACATTCGAGCTGATTGAGTTATGATAACCGCTGATCTTCGGAGAACACTCTGGTATGGTATGGTAGTGTCTGGTGATGTAAAATTGACTGACATATCAGTATACAGTGTAATTAATTGGTAGTATCTGTAGATGAGCTAACACTGATTTATGTTATGACTGATTGGCGCACATATATCATCAGTGGCTGCCTTGGTAAGCCGTGGTGGTCAGTCAGTTCCATGTGTAGCCAGGCAGTTTGGGACAAACCTCTGGCGTATCTCAGTGGTTGTTTATCATCTTTCAGAGTTGCATTACCTCTCCACAGCCTACAGCTGACCGAGCTGTGGGGAAGTTAGCTCGCTAAGATATCAATGTGTTTTGAGTACCACCAGTTTTGGAAGAATATTGGTTCAGTTCATCCACAGTTTCCCTTGTTGATAATCATAATCCAACATTGAGTTTTTGGTGTTGTTTCCCGCATATGCATGTCTTAATTTGACTTGGCTTTCGTTTTGGATTCGAAGTTGTTTCATATCAGAGTTTTGTTCTCTTATTCCCCACAACTTCAATCTATTATGTGCCAATGTTATCCCATGTATTCAGAGTTTTTTCTTCTTTTCTTATTGGCACCATTGAGAAAAATAGCAAAAGCTTGACAGACTGACGCATTCAAATCTTGTAAAAAGTCCACATTTCAGGCTTGGCAACAGCAGAAATCAGAATTGGTGTTTCTTATCACATAACAAACATCACTAAACAACAGTATGGAAAGTTTCAGCAGATTATCCAAACAGTAAAGAGCCGATGACATTGCTTTCACATATTCAACCATATTTATGACTGTCACAAAACCTAGCCTAAAATCCCACCATTATGTGTAGCTTAGGGTGGCCTATACTAGTCCGGGCTACCCTGAACTGGTACAGGCTATAATCAAAGGTAAAATACTACAATATCGTCCTAATTCAAGTTCTAGTCATAACGGTCGAACTATTTGTCTTTATTTAGTGGTTTTGGCAGATAGTCATTTCTGTTAAACTGCATCTGATGTTTGAGGACACATTCAGTGAAGTATTTCACTTCCTCACTACAGTTTAACGACTGCTCCTTATTTAGCTCGAAACACTTCAATACGGACTTCTGTGCATCCTGACATATCGGTTGCTTCTCCACATAAGAGAATCGCTCATATACCTAGTAAATAAAAAGAATTTACAAGCTTTTATCATGAATTTCTCTTAGCAGTGTCTGTTATCAGGGACCACAAACCTAAAGGATTGATCCGCATCAGATGTAGCAGAGTTGTCACATACCAATTAATTATCAACATACAGCACAGTCTTTGGGAGTTGTCTACAGGCACTATGTTTGGACACAGACAACTCCCCATTACTATTATTATACACTTTTTATTTTGGCAGATAAATGCTGCAACGGAAAGCACAACTTTAATCGATGTGATAACATTGTGCTGCAGAATCGAATTTTGAAAAAATGACCATCTGTCTGATCGGCACCTCGGTCTTGACCTGTTGACCTTATGTTGACTCAAACGAGTCTACTAGATCTACCCGCCACCTAGAGGAAGCCAAACCCTGCTAGAACTAGCAAAAATGTAGTCATGAAAGTAATTTTCTGTTCACTAGGACTCTCATTTTCTCAATAGTAGTTCGACATGAAAAAAAATTGCCAAATGATCTTGAAAATATATCGGCAATATTGTTGGGCTTAAGTGTTTCCCTCTTATGACAAAAAAAAGAGACATTAGATTAAACCAACCTCATCAGCTTTTTGTATAAGTTCATCTCGGACTTTTCTGGTGAATTTCTCATTTTGTTTCTCGAGGTCCTTCATCCATTTAGCGTAATCCTCGTCTAACTTTGCTGTTAGTTTATCTGTCTCCTCAGGGCCGTACTCTTTCTTCTGTGTAACAACAAGTTGGGACATGGTCATAGATGATTGCAGTGACAAAAGAAACGTTTGTAATTGTTTGTTCAATGTATTACTCTCTCTCCAGAGATGTTTACAGATTTAAAGAAGTGCAAGCTTCGAAAAATAAAAACTCCTTGGATCTGGCAAACAGTAATATTAATAATAATGATAATTAAAAGTATTTTCAACTTCCGGTTTGAGAGTATTGAATTTCCTTGATTAACAGTTTTAATTTAGCTAGAAGATAGTAACAGATACTAAAAACAACAAGACTGAGGTAAGAGTTTTCTCATTTAAAATTTGGATTTGAAATTTTATTCATAGATAAAAAATTCATATGGTTCATATGAGAACCTTATGAAGAGAGCTATGATGATTGTATGTGAGATGTGTCTAGAAAATAGCATGTCCCTGATGATATAGGTTCTACATACATACACTCACAATACAAATAGCCAAATAGCAAGGGTATAGGGACTACTCCACACAAACCACCCATACTGACTCTCGTGATCTGACTGGGCATGTAGGTCACTGATAAACTAGGCTAGCATTACCACAAACCAGGTGTCGTAAGGCTAAGTATGCATCATGCGTGACTTGAATTTGCGCATGTGCAAGAACAATGAGTTTAGTTCGGGTTCTGATTGCAACTTTGGAAAGGGGAAATGGGATATCCCCTGCATAAACTGTCAATCATAATCAGCTAATAATGACAAGAGAGGATAACTATTAATAACAAATCCGCACGCTTTGGGGAGTATGTCACCAGAGCAGGTAGCCAATCAGATGGCTTCGGAATTCCGAGACTTAATTTTGCAGAGATCAGCTCATGCCCAGAGCTGAGCATGCGCAGAATGCAAGCCACCTGCGCTTATGGGGACCCGTTAAATAGGGCGGTCAAATAAGACCTAGTACATAGAAATAAAGCCTCAGCTCCTAACTCACATTTTTTGGAGATTGGACGACTGCTTTGTCGATAGCCCCGTGTGTTGTACAGAGCACAGGCTGAGTAACTTCTATAGAATCTGGGTTATCTAACACAGTACTCCTGCTATCCGTACTCTGCTCGGCTCCCATCTTGTCTGCTTCTGTCTGTTAGGATCGAGTAGAAAGGGAACTTTGAATGAAGATTCAATTAGAATGAGCAATGCTTTACTTAAACTCACCATCACTATCACTTCGCTCAAATTTATGACTCACTTGGTCTTTCTATTAGACAAAATAATTCCCAAATCGCTCACTCAGAATGTATACAGTTCAATCAATGACTGAGCGATTTCTGAGCGAGACCTTAGCAGGTATCACTCACTCATTGAGTGATCAGATTGCGATTTTGGCTGTTTTCAATTGAAAGAACCCCAATAAGAGAATCAAATATATCCCGAGATATTTGAAATTATTGGTTGGCGATCTTCGCACCTCGTATACATCGGTCACATTCAAATTTTATTGTGGGATAATAACAAACCGGGCCTCCATACACGCATGATTTAGGATATTGAGTAACCTAAATTTATCATACCCCAACATAAACAATTCAGAGAACATTTTTTTGCTAGATTGATTGGTTTGTTCACTTAATATATTTATGATACATACATAGAAGCGATTCTGGATAAAACAGTCAAGCGAATAATAACAATTGATTCCGAGTTCTTATGCGCAGAAACATTGCCATAATAAATGGCCTCAGGGAGGGTGGCATAATGCATAAATTAAAAGCCGAGTTGTCTATTCTCCCAAATTATCTTCAATGAGAAGATAACCCTATATAAATAAGCTTTGCATCATTTAAGCAGGGACATGTCATCAATTATTAGAAAGTTTATAGCAGGATACCACAAAATCTGGCTTGCAAATGTCGACGCTCTCCAATAATATCATGTGGTCAATCAAATCAGTCAAATAGATTTTTCCATTTTTACACATACAACTTACTAGTATTAGTAATAGTAATAGATTGTGTCTCTTAGTGTCAGACTTGTTGTTATTTAATTCCTCAGTCTCAGTTCATCGTCTTCAAGCTGAATAAAAACAAACCTATAAGATATAACCTACATCTCATATTTTTTTCAATTGCGAAGAGATTTGATCACATGAGAACAATGTTTCAAGAGCGTACCAATATTTTATGGTCCTGTATCTGGAAGGCAATTGAGATTTATGAGTGACCCATGTTGTGAGTATATAAGAGAATCTGAAACTATCACATGACCGTAGTTCAGAAAACTTGATAGGGGGGGGGGGGGGGCAGGAATCTAGATTTTAGATTGAAGCTTGAGCTAACAAAGCATTTAAAAGTACATAAATGACATGTGTTTTTGCAAATCTAGTGTCGTTAGGCCACTCGACTTAACTTTCTAGGGGAGGCAGTGCCTTCCCGCCAACCCTAAAACTATGGGCCTGCATAATTTGAAGAGCAGCCAGATTAAATGTTGGGGGCACCATCTGACCAAATATTAGGCAGTGCACAACTAGATCCACAATATATAGTGTAAAAAAGGGCTAGGATGGGCTCTACAGTCTGCGAATCACCTGATCGCCTTGTTAGTTAAAAGACTGAAACTTTGTTCTTTTACATAGCCAATATAATATTATTTGAAAGCTGCCATCCTTACCTACTAAAACACATGAAAACTTTAAACTAATATTGGATGAGTGATCTATTAATAATGATAGTTCTTGAAAGATACAAGTAATCTATAACATGACATTTATAAGCAATGCATGCATGCCTTTTATTCGGTTTATCTACATAGAGAATGAATGGATCAGTTGAAAATTACTTACTCCTAGTTCTACGTCCTGCATAAAACAATGACAAAAATTCGACCAGACGCGACTCAATACCAGTTGAGAGGAAACAACTCCTAAATACCGACAGTTAAATAGTTATAATAAATAAGCGATCAGCTTGGCATATTGTTGAGACTTCACAGCAGCTATATAATGTCCCAGACTTATTGTAGCTTATTGCATATTCAGGGCTTTAAATTCCTGACTTTTAAAACATGTAGAATGTCTTCTTGCCATAATGCCGCCATTTTTAAGCCAGTAAAAGCAGACACTCGGTTATTTTTTTATGTCACATGTTAATCATTGTTCAGTCATTTTTAGGTTTCTGCTACATACTAGTGATAATCCAATGATATATAAGCAACATCAACAACTTCTTACTTTTATTCAATGTCTTGGATAGAGCCATATAGCGAAATACCAGATTATGAAGAGAGTAGCGCAATTTCTTTTTGGGAGAGGATTATGTACAAATTCAATAGCGAAGGGCTGAGGCAAATACACTAGAGGACTATAGTATTGGCTGTAGGTAGACTTTTTACAAATGCCTGAAAAAGATAAATTTAATTATAGCTAACATTACCAACCCATGAACATTATATAGACTCCAACCTCAGCTAGCCAATATTTAGTGCTAGCTAACATTGGGTCACCAGAAACAAATCAATCTAAGCCCTAGCTTATGTCTACTCCTCTAGGATAATTATTCAAGGTATAAAAGTTGTACTGTAATTATTCATGATTGAATTCCCAGGTCAGCTTTCTGAAAGTTCACCCGTAAACTTTGGCAGTGGGTCAGCTCACCAATGCCCTTAACATTTTACAAGTTATATATTTGTAACTATTTGAAGCCTTGAGGCATCAATTGATTGACAACAACTTCTTATGGAGTCCCAATATTGCCTTATATACCTTTTACTCAACAAGCAGGATCTCTCTATATCTACATTATCTGGTATCAAAAGGTTGGCATGTGACCCATTTTGGAGAGATAAACCCACTACCCACAAACTACTAAATGTTAGATCTGGCGTTTCTGCTCAAAGGGCATCTGGCCTCGATTTGTGCAGAAGAGGAGGGAGAGAGGGGTCCCTGAGCAGACAGTGCGCAAAGGTATTCTAGGCTACAGCACAGGGCCAACACTTGACACCGAATAAAGAAGATACGAGGATTAATTGAATATTGGCGGGCTTAGTTAAGGGGCATGGAGGAGTGATGACTAGGACACCCTGACCAAAGAGAGATAACTCATCCAAACTCTTTGTCAAGTTTTACCTCTGTAAGCTAAGTGCTGATCAGACTTATTCCACTACACTTGACCTAAGGTGTGACCATAATTCAATGGTTGAACCTTGGCATTGCCTACATCATATCAAATGCGAGCAATGATGCAGAGTCCCACTGCAAAACCTGATCTTGGGATCTTGACAATGTGCAGTATCGGGACATATCCCACAGCACTCATGCAGCTCCTTCAGCACAAACAACAATGCTTTATATGCCTTGAGTGCTGTAAGACATGTCCTATACAGCAGTAACAGCACCTGAGACATGTCATACAACACCCGTCACCAGCAACGGTTTTGTTGGTGACGGGTGACGTGCAGAATTTGTTGGCTCTCCTGGTTTGGCAATTGCCGAACGAGCTGAATTGTGGTGGTGGTGGTTGAGGTGGGCTAGGTTTATGACCAGCAACAGTCGAATCAGGAGTTTGCATCTTAAAGCACCTCTGAGAAGCGAGCCCCAAGGCATGGCTACTAGCAATTCTGGGTCCTACCTACTGAGCATTTCCTGATCCCTGATAGGTGATAGTACATGTGTTCGTACCCTCTGCCAAGGGGGCTGGCTGTCTAGCAGACAGCCCTGTTATCCAAGCAGCAATGTTGGACTTTGGCAAAGTAAACAAACATGCTTTTGCGTAGCAGTCAGATGCCCACTATTAGTTATTAACTATAAATTAGTTATTATGCATTCCAACACCCAACCCATTCATCAATCACATAGATAGATTAAGCAATGGGTTTGTGGTAGACTACTTTTCATTGTTATAATAATGGATCCCAAACAGCCATTGGTTGAATCAATGAGTTAATCTGAACTCATCCAGTCCTTGATTGAATCAAGGAGTAACTTCTAGATCCTCCTTGATTGAATGAATTAACCTTCATTAAATTGAAATTAATTTTATGCATGGCACAAATTTCATCATCTAGGGTGATACATATGTACTTAATGGGGATATTTCAGTTTTTATGGACAGCAGGGCTTATTGCCTCTAATGCTGGAGTTGATTTTACAGCCAAGATGTGATGCAGGCTTCAATCACTCCAGTATACTCACAGAAATCAGTCACAGAGAGTCAGGACTGCAAACAAGTCTTGTGGAGAAATTCTCAAGGTCTTTTCAACCAGCTAAAGGTCACGCTCTGTTACTGGAGTTGTTTTGTCAAAATGCATGAAAACACAACTCCAGCATAGGCCAGCTTATTTGTTTTATTTTAATGGCTGCAGGCAATGAACTAAACCTTTAGTTCATTGCTGCAGGCAGGCAGGGAGGGTGGGTATTAAAGGATGGCTGCTGGTCCTTGATTGCTGAAGTGTAATAATTTGTTTTCTGCTCTAAACACACTTATGACAAGACTGTCTAGCTCAAGACAGTCTGCCTGCTGAAATATGTACTTCGAAATTTCATAGATCTAAGTGCGTCTTAGTCTTAACAAGGACTCCGTGGTCTTAATCACAGCGTAACTGAAGATTATTTTTATATAATGCACGATCAACAGAAATAAAATTGTGGAGGATCACATTATTCACGTATGTGACTGTATCCATTAAATCTCCTATAGGGAGTTCCCAATGGGTTAAAACTAAAAGATATTGTAAAAAATTGAATGTGACTGTTTGAGAATCGGAATTGAGATACTAAGCACCATTGTCCAGGGATTGTGTGGACTATGTAGTATAGTTAGAAGTTCTCATTGTCCAAAAAATGTTTTGTAAGTCTGAGGGTTCGCAAAAAGGTAAATTTGTGACAAGATATGGCATGTTTTGTTTTGTTTTGTGATGATATGCCAGTAAGGTATGCATATTGCCTATAACTGGAAGATTTTGTGCACTCAATAGTATGTTATGTAACATACTATAGGGTGATCAAATGGACTCTGGCCAGTTGATGGCGATTCATAAATTTTTTATCATCTGTTTGGCTGCATAGTACACATCCCCTCCTCAGACAGACCAAGGAGTTACTCCCCTTGGACACACAATGTCTGGGATGACTCTGTTGATTCTAGATGGGCTATTAACTGATATCATTTGGATTTACAGTATTGAAATCACAATGTGTCATAACATGGCATGACACGGCACTTTCGTAGTTACCGTTAAATTAGCTTCAAATATCAAGACTGAATTTACTTTGTCCCACCAGAATATTTATCGATTGAAAGCTAAAGCCCCAAAAGATATTAATTCCAATCAACTCGAAATGCAAATATGCCTTACTGCTATAAAAGGATTTGGTTTAATGGCCAAAGTTGGATAACATTAATACAAACAGTGAAAAAAGTCTAAATTCAATAATATGCAGCGCAGTTTGTCTTTGCGCTATTTACACTGACATGATTTCATGCTAAATAATTCATAGCTTTAGTTAGTTGATGTTTACATGACGTCTCGACAGCGTAGATGTCCATGGTAGCAAAGCTGAATAGCACATATACTAGCCGGCATCATGGTGTGTTGTATGAAAAACCCAAACAAACTGTCAATGAAACGCAGACCGGCATAACATGGTATTCGATTTTTTATATGTGACCTTGAAGAACATGGCTGTCGATGGAGACTGTTTCATTAGTTTAGGCTGTTTGGAGCAGTCATACAATAAGAAGAATGGGATTAGAGCCTTGGAGGTCCAGGTGCAATTTATGGAGTCAAAAATCAGTTCTGATTTGGTTTTCGCACGCATTCATCCCCCTGCCCCTGTCTTCTCAATTTTGTGTAGACGTGGGTCTTAGGCATGCGGTTTGACTACTATGAGTGCCGACAGCTATACTTTCCAGAGGAGATAACTCTCTCCGCATTGAAGCTAAGTTACGATTATATTCAGAATTTGACCACCACTGCTTTCTGACGGTAAATGAATTTCGAATATGATATTTGCTAGTTTTGCTCTTTTGCAGACACAGTACTGGTTGTGGAAATACTTTCATATTTCCTGACAATCGCACAGCCCACTCTCAACACTCAACTTACACGGCCTCTGTTCTCTGCTGGCATTCCATGAAAGAGATCGGCTAATTCCATAGAAACTAACGATAATATGGGAAAATCTAAATATTTGGTCATTACGAACAAATTACAAGCAGTATGTGCTTAGTAGTTAGGTGCAACATGTTTTTTACATTTTGCAATGCTATGTTACCAAATTTAAGGCAACAAAATTTCGCTCAACACAAAAAGTGTTTATTCCGTAAGACATGACTGGATCTTGAGGTCAGTGGTGAAGGATGAGCTAGATGGAAGAGCCTGGAAGTCCGACCTATATCAACAACCCTATCAGCACACAGCCGTGAATGGTGAACAATGCGAAAATTATATCAAAGACATTCTAATTTAAAGATTGAGATTTACATAAAAATTCGATAGGGAAATTTGGTAACTCGGATAAGCGAGTTAATCCAACAAAAAAGGGGTATTTTCACTGAACTGTAGGGGTCCCATAATTCTACCACGCCCACTAAGACTAAAGTTATAGCTTGACACAAGTAATTTGAGTCTTTACACCCATTTTTACCAGTATCATTTGCCAATCGACTATATAGGTAGGGAGTCTGCTATGCAATGTGATTTCTTGATGCTAATTATATCTACCCACTGTAGGTAAGGTTGGTCAATGGTTGCTATGGATTACGGTATGTCCATCTGGGCTAATAAAACAGGCAAGTTCATTATTATCAGATTTGGAAAAGGCATGTACCTATGATATTGAATGTTGATTTCATAGCAATATTTGGTAGCCTAACTTACTACATACCTACCTAATACCGGACGCTAAACTAACCGAGAGTTAGGACTACTATCACCCTTTACAAGTCTTGATACAACTTGTGAGAACTCTATAACATTTGCTTCGTCACTGTCTGTGTTCCCTTTGACCTCCTGCTCCATCTCCTCCTTAGCAAAACCAGCAGAGCCCAGATAATAAAGAATTTAGGTGCAGATAGAGAGAATTAACACAATAGATCAGGTTTAATCTCAAATATCTGCACGCAAACATCTCAATCAAGGGCTCTAACTGAGGCCAATAGATCTTTGACAGCAGCCTCTTTTCCTTGTAAGTGATGTATGTGCCAGTCATCAGTCACTGCTCTACACAGTGGTGTCAGACTCTGTTGGTCACTTCAGCTTATCGGCTTCCTTGTTGTTCTAAGATTCCTCTTGGTGGCGATGTTTAGGTTATAAAGGAGCTGGTACCGATAGCCATTATTTATGAGCGGAATGGACTGGTAGACAGTGAAGCAACCTAAAACAATGTCACCCTTCGTGGGACTCACCTGCTCTAAATGATGAAGTACGATGAAGAAATCTTATTCAAACTACGACCTGGGTTGTGACAACCATCATTTTGATATCCTAAGGATTTTTGTTTCTATTTCTACTCCCCGTCTCTATTTTAGTGACAATAATTCGGCAATAATGTTTCAGGGAAGAAATTTGTTGCACAATGAAATGATGTGCTCAATAATTTGGTAGTTCATCTATGGAGATGAACTTACCCAGCTTTTGTCTTGTCAGATTATGTTGTGAATGCAGTTTACCAAACATAGAGGGAGAAAAATACTTATTCACTATTTCGATAATTTATACCGGTAACTTACTTGTAGCTTGCTTGTTATAACTTACTGCTAGATTATTGATAACTTACCAGTAAATTATCACCACTACTCAGAGCAGACCTTCTGTCACATCAGCCGGCATCGAAAGAAGCCACTAAAATGAGTTTAATTTAATAATTAAAATATTTTACCACAGCCCCGTTGCTGCCCGATACTGCTGCTGTTACAGGAGAGCGTTGAGTTATTAATAATGTAAATGAGAGGTATCAAACAAATTCAATATCCCTATATATACATTATAGCTCACAGGGAGCTTTTACTGCAAACATACAAAAAATACTTTGGCCTGCTAATGTACAATCTCGCAAATTAGCCTTGCTTGTGTGGTCTGTTGACAAAGACAATGGACTGATTCTGGTTGGGTACTTGTTTCAGGGGAACTCAAACTCCAACTAAATACCCAACAGTAATAGCCCGGAACAAAACTTGGTGTTTTCGATTGACCACATCAGTGGGAGGGAGAAATTCCAACTCAGTAATTTTTGTTTGGGGATATACAGTCGGCAGCATTGCAGCTTTTACAATTGTCCCTATCGATTTTATTCAACCAATCAATACATCTATGCATTACACGGCTATATGCCTCTACATTGTAGTGTGTAAGTTGTACAGTGTTGTATATGCTCAATGACCCGTGCATGTGCTGTGCGTATAACATAATGTTTATATGTTACGTCAGTGTGGCCATAGGCAACAGTACTAACCATACAAACATATACAAACACCACCACCAAAGTTATCTGCGTATGATATTCTATAGCCTTTGGTCTGTTTTTGGTAGGGTTTATCCGTACACCATCTCTAAAGTCCATAATTGACTGAGGCTAATTTGGATGAATTTGGATGAAGGAAAAACCCGTGATAAATTAATGTGGGCGGCGCCGGAATGCCATTGAGCTATTGGCCGGTTTGTTAGAAAATTATAAGTTCATTCCGGTGAATGAGTGACTATTCAAGATAAATACCTCCTATCTATGACTGCTCGGAGGTGTTATTTTCATTGGTTAATGGCAGATTACTGTTGAAATGCACATGCACCAAGCCGCAATTTAAAAAAAAATTTAAATCTTAATAGTGAAATTAAACTGGCTTATGGAGGGATCGGTAAAGAACACCAAATACACCTTCCTACAATGGTGCTAACTAAATCTGAATGTTTCAACATAGAGTCGTTGCTATCGTAATTTTTTTAAATTGGTACGAGGGAATATAACCCTCAACCCTTTCTCTCCTAATTCCTTTATAAAAGGGAGTATTTCCTCTGATAAATACATCTTTATTTAGCACTTTGTAGCTATCACCTGTTTTAGATATGTTTACTATTACAAACAAAAGCCGGCAGCATTACCAACAAACCAAATCGCGTCAGCGGTAAGCAGCGTAGTCATAGCTGTGATTGATCTCATTTCTCAGGGTGTCAAAGCTATTGTGATCTGATATGAAATATTGATTGGCAAAATCTAAAACTATTTTATAAGCTCATTGATATGAAAAAGCCGGTACCCAGTATTGTCAAAATCTAGGCCTCTGTATTGCTATATGTTGGCGCCTGGAATTGTGACCATCAATGAATGTAAACAGCTTTTTCATTTATTTAGCATCCCAGGTTAGTACGAACAACGATAATCAGGAAACTGTTATGGATTGAAAATAAAGCCACTGAGTTCTGTTTCCCGTAGATTGCTTTGAATGATACTGGCTTTTGTGAGTAAATAAAACAGTTAATTTTGCACGGTTTGATCCGTGGTTCAATTACAGTTATCTTTCATGGAGAAGTTCTCTGAACTATTTTCAGTACAAAATAAGGAATTTTAATTGAGGGATTCCTAATTGTTATCACGTCTCTGCTAAAAAATATTGAGGAGGTTAGGGTCGGATCGGGTCCTGGGAAAAATATATTGCTTATTCACAAACTCAGAGCACCACTGCTATCTTTTTTCTAATATATATAAACGATCCTAATCATTTCATTTTACTCATATATAAAAATGTGGCTTGCATGACAGAGAACGACTTTTGATGTTACACTGATTTTCAGGGCACCAAAGCATGGAGACAGACATTCAGTATGTAATTCATCACCACCAGGGCATTTCGTCGTGGGGCTTCAGAGGTCTTTTTTTCGAGAGAAAGTAAAGAATTTGATCCCCAGAAAATTAGATTGAGTGCCAAGGCTGATTTTACAGGGAGGTTAGGAAACTGGCTTTATCCATCAAACAGCTTGACATCTCAACTGAAGTTTGATTGCAGTAAAGTTAAATACTAATTTACATGACACATTTATATTCATATCTAAATCACACCGACTAGGATGCAGCTAATCCTAGTGCAAGATTAGTCTAAAATACTTCAAAAAATGACTCAGTAGATTACTGAATAAATATATGTTGTATAATTACCTGCTCTCAACAAATATAGGCCGACACACCAAAAATCTCAAAGTCAATGATAGCTATAGGATGATATCTGACATTGTAAGCGTTTGTTCTATGACAGGAAGGGACAGTTTGTGACAGTCCTCTGAGAGTAAAAATGTAGGGAACCCATCGGCCATCGCTGAGGTTATGTTTTTTTGGCAAAATATTCATTTTATGGTTCATGACCAGTGAGCTATGGGAAGTTTTGGTTAATTGGGCCTATTGCTTTAGTGAATTTGTCAGCTTTTAGAGTAAAAAGTGGTATTTTACATGCATCCATCGGCATTCAATACATGACTGAGTGCAACTTCTTTGGTTACACAAAGTTTGGAAAGCGTTAATTTCTCCTATACAATATATAACCAAAAACCAATGACAAACTTAAAGTCTATTGATAGTGATATAATAGCTACCAATGTGATAAAAAAACGCCAATTGTGTGCTTTGTTTTGAGGACCGAAAACTTGTGGGGTCTAGTATGAGGTGGACGCAGGGTCAGCTAAGTGAGTGCGAGGTAGTGTTGGTACAGATCAGGCACACTGATGACGTGATGTACTATTGCATGTATATCTCCGATCGAAAGAGAGTGAATTAATTCACTTAGCATGAGTACCATCAAAAGGAATTCAGTATGACAACCCGAGTTCAGTTTCACTAAATAGGGGCGGGTACATGTTAGGTACTCGTACTAAATTGACTCTAACGTTCAGAGATACACATGATAAAAGCGTAGTCTTGATGTCAGTATGGCACAAATGATAAAATCTATCTGAGGAGGGTTACGATTTCTAAAGGTGAAGAAACTGCAGTAATTACGTTGAGAACAAGATATTTCACTTAGATTTCTAAAATTAGTTTATTTTACCACGCTGGCATACAAATTGAGACCCACACATTTGATTACAGTTGAGTAATGACAAGACGTTATGAGTGGTAGGGTTATTAGTAGACTTTGCTCTGAACCCTACATACAATCAAATCTTGGTACTAACTAACCATGCGGCGGCAGCATCACTGAAACATTATAGTAAACTTACCGACTTTTGCTGAGTCTGAGCGTCACCTTATGAGTCACCATCAGCAAACCATCACTAATCGTTCACTCTTCCCACAGGTTTGCCCATATTACAACAGAGTTAAAACTTTGTGTTACTTGGATTTCACCTTGTTGATTGACGCGATGTCGCTTGTGCTACCTTAGGCTAGTAATTCTGCGGAGGAGGTTGACTAGGAGTGACTGCCGAAACTCCAGTCGAATAGAAAAGTAGAGCTGGACAAAGTTGTCTGAGCGTTTTAAATACACAGCGAGTCTGGTACTATGGTAGATTAGATGTAGTATCTGTATAATTCTGTATGTGGTATATTATTTTATTAGCTCATACATAGTTACCATCAACTGTATAACCTCAATAATAGGCTTGGTCTATGTCACAGTACGTTTGTTGATAAGATAATAATTTTATAATAATATAGCGAATTCAAAATTTTACATACAGTGCTAATAAAATGCCTATCAATCTGACCCCATTTCAGGTTGTAACAATTTAAACCCAGATTGATCTTATCTCAGCTTTAAAAAATAATTTTCAAACCCTGCAACGCAATTGCAATGTCATTGAGCGTGATCGATGTTGTCACATCATCCGGGGACTTACATTGATCATAGCGTGTATTAGAGATCATACAGTAGTAACTATTTCGCCATCTCGCCTTTCCAAATACAACACTAAATGTTTGTGTGCCTTTACCTAGTAGTCATGGTGCTATCTGAAAATCTGCACGCACGACAGAGACTGGGAAACACCACTACAAATATTTACTCTCGAAGTGTTGTATTACCAAGCTTAGTCAGCGACATCATGATGTCGATAAATCCATTAGGTCGAGCATGACATCTCAATATGAAGCCGGTACATATTACTACCGTGCGAATGGTAACATCATGCTAAACACAGAAATAGCCCAATGAAGTTTAGGATATGTAACTTTTGATAGCACCTAAACATACAAATATGAAAGTATCTATATTTATGTTTAATGTTTTGCACTTATAGTTTCAAGATAATTCAGTGCTGACTTGTGCTCGTAGTGGGAAATTAAATTTAGTTTTGCTAGTTGATTAACCACAAAAAAAGAGCAGATATGGATAGAAATACCAAATAAGGATAGTGGCTGAATATTAATTTAAGAGCAACTTTCCAATTCACACAGATAGGTTATCAACAGTCTAGAGCCCCCCAGACTCTTGCCTGGCAACCCTCCCCCCCCCCCCCCCCCCGGCCGGGAAGGTTGATAAGTGTGTCAATTAGAATACCAATAGATATGCAAAAAACTGCTACCTTCACACTAGAGAATCCATCAGAAATCATCTCTCAGAACCATAGATTTAAAATCTATGCTCAGAACATTACATAGTTCTATAATTGTATTCTGCTAAAATGGTAGGTATATCAAGAATTGTTAATATTAAAATATGTTGAGGGATAACATAATCAGAAGACTAGATTTTTCTGCAAAAAGGCCCATTACGGATCAGTAAATCGTCGTACTACTTACACCTATACATACACAGGGTAATATTCTTGGTGCAAAATGGACAAATAAAATCAAAGTTACAGATTTATTATATTATTGCTCTGTCCTTTATCATATTCATCTTTATTCTAAATGAATTTTAAAACAAAGCTTATAGTAACCATAAGCTCATTCCAACTGACCCGCTGAAAAAAAATTGGGCCATGTTACAAGGTAGGGGGAGGCCTGTTGGGGGTAGGGCAGGAATTTTGCGCTTCAAATGAACAATATTCCACAAATATGTAGGTAGATTTAGTGATCTCCCTCTGTGTAACTGATGATAGGGTAAATCAAATAATGCCTCCCCAACCAAGAGTTTCCCACTTACAACACTTAAAATAGAAGTGCCACTACTATAACTAAAGAGCTGCTTCCATCTATAAACTTTTATTTGCTGCCAGAATCATTTAAACTCGGAAATCTGAATTGAATCTCAATAGCCTTGAATAACAATATCATAAAACAAAGTTAAAGCTTTGGTATTCTCTCAATTAACGCATATTTGTGCGCATTTCATGGGTTTTTTCATTTATTGTATGTATTCGTTCAGTGGTGGATATAGACTTTTGGCTAGAGGGAGGAAAAGCTGTCAACTGGTGATTGGTCAAAGATTTTGGCGCAACAATATTTCTGTTTTTAAATACATTAATAGCAACTCATCTTTTTAATGTTTTCGCAAAGAGCCTGGATATGTAGGGAAAAATTTATTTGTATTTGAATGAGGTATAGAGTAGTATTAGAGCAAGTTTGTACCCTCTGTGGTGGCGGAGGGATATTGCAAAAGTTGGGTATTGAGGCGCTTCGATACCCGACTTTTGCAATATCCCTCCGCCATCACAGAGGGACAAACTTGTTCCTGAGTAATATAAGTAGAAGAAATGGAAGGGCATAGGATGCCCTGCATTTTTAAGGTCCCCCTCCCTATATCCCTCACTGACATTCTACAGTACATGGTGAGAGCACAATTAGAATTAGGTGTTGAAATTCAGGCCAAAGTATGTTTGCCTTTTCATTCACAAATTATTGATTAGTCATCATTGAACTAATTCAGGCAGCTCAGTGTACCAGTTTGGTGATGTGGCAATTTCTCTATCAAACCGCTTACTGCTGCCTGTAGCCTAGAACAAGTTTGATCCAATTGCCTGCATTCCTGTTGCTCCCATCTGCTGGTCACGCCGCAGGCCTGCGGCGTGACCAGTGGATCGGGAGCGACTCGGAATGCAGGCAAATGGACCAAACTTGGTCTAGTGTAGCCTTGTAACGCAGCTACTTTTTTTTGTTTGGAGAGTAGCCGCTTCACAAGGCTATTATGAGTGTACATGACTTAATATACTGCTTACAACGATTCTGACGCCCCGAGACTTTGAAGGGGGCAATAATTACCCCCTGCCCCCCCCCCCCCACTGGCCCGAGAAGACAGGGAAAGTTACAGAAATGCACTGTACTGCATTACTGTACCACTTTTTTTCTGTTTTTATGGAAGTACCGTGTATCGTTTTTTTACAGAACCTGTGTTAGTGAAAGAAAGAAATAAATCAATCAAACCCACACCTACTGAACCAATCTAGTTTGCTACTTGGTATAACCAGGCCATCTAACCTCTACTGGTACAATTGATATGAAAATGCTGGTACATCCACACTATAGGGCCAACTACCTATAGGGAACTTGGCATAATCTGCCTTGCTACTGTGGCTAAATTTGATAAGTTTCTGGCTGCTAAAGAAGCTGCCGTCTGTCCGAAAGCAGGTTTTTGCTGCCTCATATGTTTCAATGTGAGGATATTATAGCCCTTAGATCGGTTGATGACATTAGACAAAAGTGTCCATCTCTTCCCTCGGACACTCATGTAAGAGATGAATTTAAAGCTGGATTGATGTGAGAAACTATTGTTACAATAGACAGATGACTATGGCTAATAAAAAAATGGATTTTCACAAATCCAAGTTGTGGAGACTTATGAATTCATTTATTCCAGAAATACATCGGAATTTTCCTAATTTCGACCCCACGTCTAGACAATGAAGCGAAAAGCCACAAATTACCTTCTGATTGTCGAGCAGTAGCCTATAGGAGAGGTTCACTGCATCTGTACTCAGAAGTCTATCCAGCTAAGATTGCTCAAAATGGCTAGGTGTTATCCTACCATGCTTTGAGAGTGGGCAACTCCTTCGATCAGTGCCAGCCGCAGCATGGAGTTTGGGACATCATAACACCCTGGTTGCGATTTGAAAGGAGTTTGAGGCATGTGATGTGATGTTATCTGCATAACATAAAAGAAATAATCCCTTTGATTGTTTAATTTGTAAGCCATTACCCAAATACCCTCACATGATAAACAAAAGTGATAACCAAAAACAATTTAAAAATAATCTTGAAAAGCTCGGATAGGCAATGTTTATTATTGAAGAGAAGTTCACTCATTTGCTTCTTATGGTCTTGAGTTATCTTGAAATATTGCAAATTGGATGAGAAGCAAAAGTAGTTTATTAAATACCTGCAACTTGGTAGTTAAGTTTATACTATTCACATTTTTCTTTCACCAATACAAAACTAGAGACTAAAGTTCTCCATGGTGTACCTCGAATCGAACCTCGATCATCTAGTTCATTTACCAAATATTATCAGAGCAATGGAATGCCGAGAAATTACAGCTTGTAATTTGAAGATTCTGCGAATATTGAATTTGAATTTAATCTAAAGCAATTATTGTTACAGGCCCATTTTGTGAGTTATCTGCCCTTGCACCTTGGTTGCCACTAGTTACTAAGTTATGAATGAGACTAGACTGTTCTCAGCCTTTCATTGACGGGTGTACTCTATTCCGATTCTATATTTTTGTTCTGTGATAAGCCTCAGGCTAATGTGTGTCATACCTTTGTGTTGATTAGTCATCTGTAGTGGCTACTGACCAATCAACGTGCAGTATTGCTCATCATAGATAATGATCGAAGTAGTAGTTGTAATACGCACAGTGGGCAGTTTAACAATCACCTGTTATTTAGATTGCTAACTTGCTGCAGGTGTCTGCAAGTGATAGCCTGTCACGTCATAGTGGGATAAATACTGCTTCTTACTAACTGACTGAAATATCACTACTGTACTGAGCTAGGGTAAGTCATTTTATATGCGTATGTTAAATCCAGAGGAATACCATTCACTGAATGATTAAGTAGCTCCCCCACCCTTCTTGCATGATCTATTTATTTAAGTTAGTAAGGAGCAATGAAACTGCTTGATCAAAGCACCAAATCAGCTTATTATTCTATACATTTTTTGCTACTGCCTGCTGCAAGGTTGCAACCAGTAGCCAGTATTTAAAAATGTTCAACAACAAGTTGCATCCAAAATGAAATGAGTTTTGGTTTTTACAGCTCTGTCTTGATTTCATTGACTTTTAGAATAACAGATATGAGTATGATGGCGTTGTCGTTTAAGAGTCCACCCATAGTCAATCCGCTGCACACTCCTCAGAGCCCTATGATGGCACCACCAGCCAGGGAGTCGTGTTTTCTCTGTGAATGCCCGAGGATGCCGTGGACAATGCTCAGAGAGTTCTCCGAGCCCGTGTGTCGAGGATGTGTGAACTATGAGGGCAGCGATCGTATCGAAGTTATCATCGCACAAGTAAAGCAACTCAAAACTAACGTTCCAACAACTCCGACTTCTAAAGCTGCTGCATTTACAACACAGAATCCATTCTTCAGTAAAAACATAGCAGCGGTTAATCCCCTGCAAAAAAGTGCTCCAAGCACCCCTCAGGATAAAATACCCGCTAATCTGCTGCCAAAATTATCTCAGGCTAATGGTCTAATCACAGATTTTAACTTTCACAAAGACCCCATGCCATCTCCTGCTGCTTTACTACATCAACATAGCAGAGATACAATGCCTAGCCCGAGTATTCCACCACCAGGAATGATGGATTTCTCACGGGGGTTCCCACCTCCGGCCCCAACTCATGCAGCATTAACACCTACAGGACCTCCACCACCTCAGTTGATGTCTCCAGCTGCAAGTTTAGCCTACAGGCAGGGTAAGTTAACATAATCATCCTCCCCTGCCTCTATAACTTCACTCATAAAATAATCCAACCTTTAGTCTGAGAATCTGGCCTTATAAAATAAGAAGTATTTATTTATCAACACATAAAGCAAAAGGGGTAGTGTAAGTTAGTATCCTAAATATAGCAAAAAACTTTCGATGACCAAAATAACGTGACAGTGACACCGAAGTAGATGACACCAGCTATCGGAGTTATTGGTCGGTATATGATGATCTACCGGCACAATTTGCCATGGTTGTCATTATAATACTAAATACCATAGACAGTTGTAATAATTTGCCCGCATAAAAATCCTGTTATAAACAGTCTTGACACTCTTGTGGTTCTGGCCGATTCTTCATATAGTTAACTATTATTGTGCATGGTAATGACAGATTGGTGCGACATGACGTCACATTCTCTGTCAATTTAGGAGTTCATGTTTTCAAACAAATGAGATTCAGCGATGCTCATGTGCCAAGACCCTCAAACAGTTCTAGGCAAGGTGGCCCAAAGAGTGCAGTTTTGTCATTTTGATAAACATGGTATCATGACTTCTCCTGTCCTCGGTATGAGGGGGTAGCATATGCCCCTAAACGTTTTTGTTCTTGAGATAGTATCCTTGCCACTACTGCCACGATAGCAATGTCATGCTCTTAGGCTAGCTAGCTAGGATGACAGCATTGGTACTACAGGATAGGTATAAGAGTTGAGCTGAATGACAGAGTATAAAGCGATCATGCCATATTGGATGATTCATAGAAGCTACCACCACTAGCACTCAGTAAACAACAACATGGCAGTATATATACATCTCAGCGAATCACACTGCCTGCCTGTGGATAGCCCCATACTATGTAAGGGCTCTATCGCACAACTGTCCGACAAGCGACATCTTTTAACTCATTGGTCCAATCATATTTATACCTACATTCATTAATATGAATATATATATATATATCAGTACCTACATTGCTGACAAATGCAATAAATAAGACTTAATACTGTAATATTGGTCAGTTTTGCGTAGGCCAAGTCTGTGAACCAAAGAAGATGCTTTCACAGTATTAAGAAATTATAGCGCCGGAATTAGCGAAAGTGATAACTAATATACAATTGACCCCGGCCCTCGCTATCTCATTAAACTCTGCTAATCACAGAAGTGTCAGCACCAGATGATATCTGTCCTCTAGCAAACACGGTCAACAAAACAGGAATTTTCCCCCTAATATTTCCATGCATCATGACTATGTGTGGGATACACATTAGACTTAATTAATTAACTTGAGCACTTTCAGCGCAATATCATCTTCAAAGTTGAACTATTCCTCATATTCACAAAAAAAACCAGAAATTTCCAACCAAACTTCCGGCAGTTTATAGTTATTTTATGGCGTGTGAACAACAGATCAATCTACACAAATTCAGTTCGCTCTCCTCACAACCTCCGGAAACTTTTCAGTGAAGTCAAGGAGTAGCAAAACATGCATGCTTGGGTACAGTTTTGGCTTGATCAACATACTTCCAATTCTCTATCTCTACCTCCATGTTGACTAGCCCATAGAGTAAACAGCCATATCGTTTTAAAGAATGTGGGCTCAAGGCCAATGTGGTGAGGATTGCCTGGTGTTTTGGGTCCTGTTACATTTATTCCCAAATAAATCCAGACGACAGAAAAGTGAAGGATGATTAATTCAGTGATCAGCTTAGTGGCCTTGCTGCAAATGGATATGGTCAAATAGAAAACTGAGATTTTCTCCGCACAGTTTCCATCCTTATAAATCTGACGTGGTTTTAGCAGAGCCAGTAGGGTAAGTCCTGTATGGTCTCGTGATGAGAATTTCATGTGAAAAGGTTTAGAATACCATTAACTATTGTGATTATTGCCATACAGTGTGAATCATACTTTTGAGGTATTATTATTTTTTCAATGCCTGGTTTTTATTCTATTCGCTGAAAGAGACCCAGTAATTTATTGTCATTTGTAGGGCTGTATTAAATTCCTTTGGCTGATCAGCTTTTTAACTCCCCACTGGACAATGTTATGAAATGTGTATGAAATCGCACACCCATCAATTATAAAGTCTGAGGTATGATTCACCAGTAAACAATAGTTACAATGCATTCCTACGAGATGATTGGCCTGTTTAGTTCTTGTATTATTGACTGTGCGTTTTTAGTAGTTAGATGGGCTTTTTCGGTGCTCATTGTGGTCAAGCTTTATCAGAAGTGTTGTGGGATAGATATCTTGTAGGAAAAGTTACCTGTGATGTAGACAGTAGGCCTCACTGGGAAAGGCTGAGGAATGTACCTCACCAATTCATTGATCACCTGGTCAGCTTAGAGCCTGACAATGTTACAATATTCTCTTGTACAAGTGGGAGGTTCTGTGGGGGGAGGGGGATTCTAGACTTTTTAGTTTGCGGAACATAAAATTTGCTTTGTTATTCACCACTGGACTAGAACATTGTATCATCTTGAGAATGTCTGTGTGCAATGAGTAGACCGCAGCCCAGCCACAATATGGTGGCCTCACTCAGTGCAAATTGTCAAAACGTTGAAAATGTCTTAACATGGGGCTTTTGAGGTTGTGAAGATCATTCTTACAATCTGCTACACCATCTATGGGGTCACTGATCTGTTGCTGATCTATATATAGCTTTCTCGCTGCTGCTCCCGCTGGCCTTGGTGTAGTGCTCGGTGTTATTTACGCCATCAGTTCATGGTCATAAGCTATCCTTTTAGAAGTTGATGGAGAAACCACCCTGTTAGTGATGTGCATACTACAAAATTTGTTGTATAAACTCGGGCTGGAAAATCGAGGAATGAGGACTTAATGCATATCCTCAACTCTGTTCTCATATCTCACAAATATATACCTCAAACTCTACCCCTAACTCATATACCACAAACTCCTTTTCAATTATTTTTTTTACAAGATTATAACAGGATTACAGACAAAATGGAGATAAGTTTACTCTAATCTACTGTCACCTTAAACTCTGAGATAAACAAAAACATCAAACTATGAGCCATCTTGAGGGATTAGACTAATTCCTATCAATTCACTTATACTAAGGCTTGAAGAACCGAGACTAACCATGAGTTAGTGTCCATTTTGTAAGGAACAAGAAATCACCATGATGGATGACTCGCTGTTTTACCTGTCCCTCAGTACTCAGGTATTGCAGGACATCAGATATTCTTTTTACTAACACCTGATTCAACTACCTGACATTCTCAGGTGTTAGTAAAAGGAAGAGACAGAGTGAGTGGCAATAAAATCAAACTGAAGCTATTTCTAAAGCCCTTTATAAACATAAGAGGAATATTTCTTCACCTTCCCCTCTATATCACATGTGACTGGATTATAACCGAATCATGACTCAACTTCAGCATTTCGTAAGCATACTTAGCAGTCTCTCAGAGTTACCCTATGCTTAAAGTGATGCCATGAGTGCTGTTTTGTGAATCAGCACTTTGGTTGAGCCTTCATCTTTCCTGAGGGGATAATAGGCTCAGTGATCGTCCCTTTTTGTAAACTGATATCAAAGCTTAGCTTGCTTTTGAAGTTGTTGACGATGACTCATGGTCAATGTTGAAGCCTTGAGATCTTAGAGAAATAGTGTAGATATGCAACAGGGAAGTTTTACACAGTGCCTGTTTTACAACCTGTCTGGTGCAAATAATAAAAATAAGGCGTGAGCAGCATTTTCGTGAAACATTTCTCGTCCATAATGTTCATTTTCATTTACCTCCTTTCATCTCCAAAACATCAATTTCTCTGTTTTGTTGTTTTGATGATTCAGTTCCATCAGTTTCAGCATGGTGACTAAGACACCGATAACAAGATCTATTTCTCATTGATCTTTCGAATTATATCAGATTGTCAGCGCGAAGGAATTATTCTCAATCGTTGATAGAAGAGTTTACTAATGATCCACAAGGGACAGTCACCGGAGGCCACACTTTCAACTTACAAATGCAATATTCAGTTATGTATTATAGATTTTCACATCGAGGTCAATGTCTCATCGTATTAAGGGGATGAGGGTGTATCATTTTGCCTGGCCTGTCCGACATCCAGCACTCATAACCAGCACTCATAACCATTCAGACAAATACCTCACCCTCTATGGTTCTCATTTTTACCACAGCGCTTATTCAATCATTAATTAACAATCTACCTTGTAAGGGTGGGTCAGACCACCACCCAGCTTTCATCTGTGAGATGATGTGTAGAACTTGCTGCTGGTATGAATCAGAGAATGGGCTAAGGCCAGTCATTCACTGCTAGTAATGAGATCAATAGCCACAAGCCTCAGTCAATACTACTGTTATTACCCAATTCCTTTCACTAACTCTAGGCTTAACCTTGCTTAGGTAGCCAATATTATGTGGTTATTTCAACGTATCCTTCTACAGGACAGTAAATAAACCTAGGATAATTATACAAGCAATTAGCTGCTGCGCTTGAGATTATCTATTTTTCTATAACTCTGGCATTGATAGCAAATTATTGCCTATAATTATGGGCAGCAGTCAGCCTTAGATTCCCAACTGATAAATCTCAACACATCAAAGTTGATTGACCCCAGTGCTGCTTCTGGCCTGCTACAGAATAACGCATACTCGGGTCAACGGCTCATCAAAACTCTCTAGATTTGGAATGATGTGTCAGAAGATGTGAAGTTGATGTACCGGTAGTCACTCTTGCTGCGAAAATGTGGCGAGGCCCTTACTGATGCATCGATATGGTTCTCTTTGATACTGGCACATGAAACTTTGATGATTTAAAATTTCATGCTTCGGGATATGGCTTGTGAAACGACAACTTGATTTTAATCAACCATCAACCAAATATTTAACTAGGTAATACTAGAATGCAATATTCAGCCCAAAACTTCACGACCAGAACTTGAAAATAGACAGGCTGTCAAAATATTCTGAGGTACGCAATCTTGATAAAATGTCTCTCTCCAAAACAAAGACCGGCAGGATCCTGAAGAGTACTGGAATGCTTTGATCTTAAAGTCCTAAAATCTTGATCATCAAGATAGCCCTGATGAGTGCTGAGACATACGTACGATACACACTTACGAAAAGCATTAAAACTGCCTGCATTGAGAGAAAACATGCTAACCACATATAATTGATGGAGGATTCCTCACTCCCCCCCCTCCCCAACCCCCTTCCCTACACATCTGAAATGTTTCATTATTTTAAAGCATCAGTAACAACTAACTGGAATTCTGGGGCTCCCGGATTTACTGATAACTTGCATCATGATTATTTACCAATATCGGTAACCAGAATAAATGTCATCACGAATCGTGGCAGTGGTTTCAGTTTTGTACAGCAACACAACTGCAGGGATAGACTGCAGTACTAAAATTAACTTTGGCCTATGATGTAACTTCTGGCATAAACTGGTGTGGTGTTAAAAAAAACTGCTGCCAGGGTATTTTTGCCATCAGGTATTTGGCTGGCTGCTTGCAGCAGCATCAGCAGCATCAGCAGCGAGGGTTAGCTAATAATATGATAGCTCAATGTAAACACAGCAGCAGTGAGGTGATACTAATCGCCTTGTAGTATATTAGACTGTACATATATGTGTATGTACCTTAGCCAGATATACGGCTGGCAGAATGCCAATATTTACACTATTGCATAATCTTCTCACGGCAATACCTGGCAGCGCATGTAAGCCGCACATGTTGCAAGTAGCTCAACAGCAGCTGTGAGTTAGGCTATTTTAAAATTTGTACGCCTGCAGACTTGGCGGCTCATATTGGCATAGCTGCAAAAAGTTGGGCCTCGCTAGGACAAGCTGGATAGATAGATGGATTGGTTTATTGAAATCACTGAAAAACAAGCTATGAAATTTGGTGAAGACCCTGGCAGACCCACAGAAAAAATCAGGTCTCTGTGGTAAAAGTTGTTCTACTGTCCTGACCACAATCTTGTCGGCCCAAGTTCATGGCACGCTTCTGTTCGCAGCGATAACCTGTGATTAAAGTAATAAACAGTTGTGCAGATTGAATTTGTAACTGATCGGGTGATATCTTCATTTCCGGAAAACAAATGAATCAACAGAAAGTGTGAAGTTATTGTGTGGAAAATTACTAAATGCAAGTAATCCAGCAGCCTGTCAGGGTCGATGATGAATATTGCACCGTAGCAGAAGACCATGGGTATAGGCAGCTTTGTCTGGTAACTCCATCATCGGGGTTTGGAGAGTGATGATCATGCAATATATCAGTCTCAGTGGCGTATCGGAACGCACCACTTCTTCAGTCTCCGTGGTCAAACCAAATAACAATCGAGTAATAATTCTATAAATAAATTAATGCCAACCCCTATTTTAGAGCCTAACCCAGTCTTTTGGGGGCTATTCAAAGCGTCCCTGTTGCAAGTTTAAATATCCAAGCTTCCTGATACATGGAAAAGAGATCCTGTTCTTTTCTTAACATTCTGTCACACCAAATTATGATGAGAAATCACTGCCAAAGCGACAAGGCCAATAAAACTTGTCAAAGTTCACCTCAGGCACATTATTATCAGAAAGGTTAATATTGGCATGGGTGATGATTCAGCCACCAAAGACTTGGTGTCATAAGACTGCCAAATCTCTGATAGCAGGTTCTGGAATTCGGCCAAATGATATAAAAAAAAATTTGATGATCTGTTATCAATGACTTCCATATTGAAACGAACAAACTTTGAAGTTGAAAAGAGAGAGTGCCGATGTGACGCTGTCCTATAGGCCTACATTCTGCACTGCCGGCGTCAGTGCAATGAAGGGGAGAGGGACTTCATTGGTCAGAGCATACACGCTACAGGGACAATGATAATATTTGGCTCTAGGACAGTGTCAGGGTTCGATGTGTGTTTCCGGTTGCCATGAACGGTTTTGTTACTTCAAGAAAAGGTTTGGATGTGGCATTACGGCTCGAACATGAAATGTCCATTCTGTTGCTGGTCGCAATTTTCTGCCAATAGCTAGCCAATGCCTTCGGATATATCAGGATATCAGATCTTTGTAGCAATATAAAATAATCTTGGCAGGTATTGCAATGGTCTGATTCGTGAACCTAAGGTGGGTTGAAGGAAATCCCAGCTGATATCATCACTTAGCCCTAAATCCTAAGGACAGAACAAAATTACTGTGTAGTGAGTAAACCACCCCTTATTGTAGTGGGTATCCAAGGCTATATGATAAATGATTGTATCTCTACCATTTTTGTTCACCCCAGTAGCTCACGTAGGATTCCATCACAGGCGGTAACAGTGGTTTCTTCAGTCAATTAACAATCTAAAACAGCAGCAAAAGTGACAAAGCTTCTCCTGTGATCTATTCTAGATTTGCCAAAACCTTCACTTTCCATCGCCACCACATCAGCGTTGACCCTTCAAGCCGATAATGGAAAACACACTATATATATATTACGACCAGATATAAAGGTTATCTACGAGGCAAAAAAATGTTACTTCATTCGCTGCCTATAATTTGTTTTCAATGATGACATGAGTATAAGCACCTCAGCACCATTTTTTGCTCATAGCTGACTCGGCTGACAGATTATAAGATTGTTTTGACTGGCAGACTTAGCTATGTTGGAAGTCATCAGTGTCTTAGCCACTTCCTTTTATTATAAATCGCTGACCCTTTGGTTGCACAATGGTTTGATTGAATGATTATCATGTGAACTGATATATGAGGTTTTTTCTTGGACATGAAATAGCAGAGAGTCTGAGGGCCCAGACCTTGACAGGGTACACCATTATCAGCCTAACCTACTGGCCCTAATACAATATGACACACCTCACCTCAGAAAAGAGCCACACTTATAATCAGGGCTTTTAATTTGTAAAAAAAAATGTGATGTCGAAATATCCAGGAGTATATCCTTTATAAAAACAAAAACAACGTTCAGTGAATGAGGAAGAAAATCCCACGAAACTGGTTATCTGACAACGGGTCGTTTTGTCGTGAAAGGAGCCTTGAGGTATTTTAATCTATACCCATGAATCACACTAACTCAACAAACCGTTGCGCAATTTGATAAACAACATCAACAAAGATAAGACTGTTGGGGTGTGCGTAACAACCTTCCAACTTTGCTCGATATATGTTATTCGACCTAAGAATTGAGGCTACGCAGAATGAGATGTGAATCACTAAGCTAATGCAGGGTGTTTATTTGTCAGCCCATTCATGATTCGCAGTGGGTTATGAACAAATAGAATAGAGCAACTTAGAGTCTAGCTCCAGTGCACAAGACTTTAATAGTTAGGGGTAGGGGTGGTGGTGAGCACCCCAACAGAACATTCAAGATTTATTTATAGAACCTCATAAACAGGTAGTGTCCAAACCCAAATAACAATAACTTATTTAGTCTGGGTCTGAACTATGGAATTAATTGAGTCATGCTATTTTAAGTTTGTTGATTGAAGAGAAAGTGTTTGATGTTCAATTCCATGTGACACAAAAACTTGTCTTTTAAAATCGTTGTTTTGCATCTGATTTTGTAATCAGCAATAAAGCTGCGAAATTTGAAAAACAACTGTCACAAAATTCATCCTTGCAAAAATTTCCTTGTAATTATAGCAATGGGCTCGCATTACATGGGAACTTGAGATTTTTCCTGCACTTGAAAAGGGACAGCATATAGATCTCCCATGTGTTGTGAGCCTATCTGAAAATTGTGGCAAGTTTTCTAGTATTTTGGAGAAGTAATATTTTTTTGCACATGACTTGATATTAATGTTGGGTTTTTATGGGTGTGACACGACATTAACATGACGGATGACATTCATGAGCAAACAAGAATTTATGAAAAAGAACTTTTCCAAGAATTCATGCCAAGAGAAATCGGCAGTACTAAATCAGAGCAGGATTTAGGCAGTCCCTGACTCATGGCCCTGAGTTTGACCCGCTTAAGTCACTTTTGGAGGGTCATTCTTGTAGTATTTATCACAGTATATAACATCTCTAGCTAAAGCAGCCAGTCTACAGGAGTTTAGGGATAGTTAGGCATTAGTGCTCTGGTATGCCATTAATCATACTGATGAGATAACATTTGTGCTGATTCATCGACTACAACCAAAGATATCATCCCTACAACAACACAATTAGTGTTAGATTAACAATCACCTTATCACACAAAAAATGGTTGAAAATGAGGATCTGCAGTGCTCGTAGCAAGCGATAGTTCTAAAAGCCTAAAAAGGTGCACAGGGCATGGATTCTCACTCTGCGCATGTGCGAACTGTTGAGGCATACGTTCGTCTCTGCAGCATAGGGCCTGAATTAATTCACCTAAACTGAGTACCCAAATCAATTGAAACCCACAATTTACAAAAAATGGAACACTGGCTTTGATATCTCATAACCTTGAACTCTGGGAGTTGCCTTTCTTGATGGGAGGCAGCTCCACCACTGCTGTGCTGCATTGATGACTATGTCACAAGGCTATTATCCTGCAAGCAGAATGATAGATTCTTAGGCGTGGTGTAAAAATAAAATGACGCAGTTGACAGAACCACACAATTACAGGAAGTGTGAAAATTAATCGAACATTGAATCTGATCATCAAGTCTTTGCCAAGCAATAATGCAGTCCTGTCATAGCTTTAGGACCTTAACCTCTCTGATAACCGACGCTTCCGTTCCCGATACACACATTCTCCACTGAAGCTATGTTGTCTGCAAGGGGAAGAGTCAGCATTAATTTTCCATTGATAATCTCTCATTATTTGATTGTGCTCCGGGCCTATTAAACACTGTACCGTCAAACAATGACTGAGTGTTAGGTGGGATGTCATGTCATGTGGGATGTTCTGTGCATGTGTTAACAGTTTGGTAAACAGAAGGACAGGATGTGTTTGCCACCACGCCTTGGCCTTCATACGTAAACGACAACCTATAAGTGTAGATCTGTAATTGCGATTATGTTCTTTGGGTCGAAAATGCTGTTAGTGCAGCTTATGAAAGTTGTTGTGCTTTGTAGAGGTGACTAATTGTTGATTGTTGTTCTCTCTTTAGGTATTATAGCTGCTAGAATTGCTGCTGCGAGTGCTTGGGCTCAGAAGATTGGCACGCCTACCTCAGGAACTACTCCTTCCTCCTCATCTACTAGTGCAGTCAGTGAAGACTCATCCTCTCCTGGTACTCCGGCGGAGGAATACAGACCTATCACCACCTCACTTAATCTAGATTACTCCTCTAAGGTGAGAAAATATGAACCCAACTTCGTCCGAACCTGGTCACATTGCTTTTGCTAACGATAGTCAAAATCTTCAACAGCGGATTTGATATAAATATGAACTGTTCCCTCACCAGAGTGCTCAGCAAGAAAGCTGCAAAAAAAGTCCACAGAGTACTAACTTACAATATGATGACGGTTCAGACGTAGCCAATAATTGGGATCATAGAACATGATCGGTGATATACAGACCGAGGTGTTGTTATTAGCGCAGTTTGCACAATGTAACAGTCATTCACACCAGGGAGTTAGGGATATATGTTCACACATAGGGCTAGAATGTTTATCTATTTTTCTCTTATCATGCAAGTACACCTCACTTCTCTGCTGTTGAGGGATAGATGGAACAATTATTAAAATTCAGTCCGATTGTACGTTTATGAAATAGCACAATTTCAAGTAATGCACAATAGCACCTTAAGTTGTCTGCTCTTGAGGTTGAAAAGACAACTTGTATATCATTTCTAAAATACTAGGTAATTGTAGTAATCGTGTCTAGTTGAGCCAGATACAATTACAGCAAACATTAGCTTGGTTGTACTGTAGAAGGTCCTACCTGACTGTTTTCACTACTAACCACAATCCTGTTACTGCAGACATCAGGTTGTATACCAACATATACTACAACAGATGGTATGAATTTGATAGTTTTGCTCGCCTTTATTACCAGAATTAGATTTCAAATCTAGGTTTTATCTCACTAAGATGACTGCATTGACTCATGGTCTCATGTTCTGTTTCAGCCCCCACATGTTGTGCAGGCCCTACAAGCTTTGTCCAGGGTGATGCCATTTGAGGTTAGATTCAAGAAGTGCCATACAGAGAAAGGTCGAGTATTTGCTGTCGATGCCAGCCTGAAGACCGGTACTGACTATGATCTAAAGCTTTACATCGAATATCCTCTTGGATCTGGCCAGGTAAGATAACAGGCTAACAGACAGACCTTACCCAGGTCCATTCTATTTAAGACTATCCATTCTCTGCATTATGATGTCACAGTCTCCCGGAAGTGCAATACAAGAAACAAGCAATTCCGGGAGACTGTGACATCATAATGCAGAGAATGGGAGGTATCTTCCTTATGCGAGGCACCTTTTCCAGTATCAATATTTCATGCCAAGTAGAGCGTTGCATTTTTTACCATGCAAATCTCACAAAACTTTATCATAAGTGACTGCCTGGCTATAACATGCTTTGGGAAGTCTTTAATATGCGTTTTCTTGTCAACAAGTAAACACTGAGGCTAAGGCTAAGAAAGAACAGAAACCGCTAAGATCTTTATTTCAAATAAAGATCTTCAACCAAAATAACTCATCAGCTGTCACAGTTCTTGAGTGTGAATCAATTTTCTGTTCCTGGTACCAAGTGAGACGGAGGATTATTTTGGTAGGGCCGTTTGGGGTGTGTCATGTGTGATATTGTGTCACATACACACCACAGTGATTATGTGTACCCAGATAAGTGTGGCCCTCTGTGGTAAACTGTCTGTCCACATTAATCCAGACCCACATCCTCTTATATGGTTAATACAACAACCAGCCGCCGTATCCAGCCACATAATGTTATTTGTGTCTGTGCATTGATAGCAAACAATATCAGATAATCGAGCTGCATTTTTGTTTGAAACATTGATAAGCTAAGCAATGATTCATGATATTTTGTCTCAAAAACTTCCTTTAATTCAACTTTTTTACCTTCTTGATGGTTTGTCCTTCAAACTCTCCTCCCCCCCCCCCCTTCAATATCTAACGTATTGAACATATTTCCAATACTTTGGGATGTAAAAAATTTGAATTCAGGGAAGCTTTTGAAGCATAATATATATCATGAATAATTGCTTAGCATATCAGAGTTTATAAAAAATCTTTAACCAGCTCGGGTTATCAAAATAAATGAAGATTATCACTTTTCCATTTATCTCATTTGTATCGCACATTTTCAGGTTTACACATCAGCGTCAGGAGTAGCTAAGCAGATGTGCAGAAACTCTCTTAGGGAGATGAGTCGTCCCCTCTCCTCAGGCTTTAAGTATCTCGAGTACGAGCTGCAGTCTGAGAAAGGAGACTGGAGGTTAATAGGTGACCTTCTACCAGAACCTGTCAGATCGTTCAAGGTCAGTAAGAGCGCACAAGAAACTATTATAAGACTTGCAAAATTAAATAGATGTTTGCTAGAACTGTTTGGATGAACCCATGATATTCTTGATAACTTTAAACGGATCTTGCAAAATTGAACTTTATTTTTTATCGGTAGAGTAGAGAGTGATATGACAAACTAATTTAGTGTTTACTAGAACTGCTTGGATTAACCCATGATATTCTCGAATAAATTGGTAAACTTACGATTATGAGAAAAGAGGTTTTAAGCAGCTTATATAAAAATAAAGAAGTGATGCTAGGACACACCCCAAAGACATAAAAGGCATAAAAATCTGGCAATATTTTTAATATTTAATGTATCATTTATCTGTTACAGGAGTGTGTGAAGGAGGACCTGTTGCCTAATGCCAGGCTGGATCCTAATTATCCTACGCTGCCTAAGTTTACCATCAACCTGTCCTCACCCCTGGACGTGACGTCATCACCTCTAAAGAGAGTCAGCAGCTTCGGCAGCGGTGGAGACACAAACAACAACAGTACAGGATCACCTATCACAGCAGCAGCTAAGAGGAAATCTACAGAATGTTATCCTGATATACCAGGATTTCCTGTTAGTAAGAGGTTATCTGCAGATTCACCTGCTGCCAGGAGACCTACTAGTTTGACTCTATCGATGCCGAGCCCATCTCATCAGCAGCCTCTGCAGAGAAGTCCATGTAAGTCCTCAGCAGTAAGTCCTCAGCAGTAAGTCCTCAGCAGTAAGTCCTGAGCAGTAAGTCCTCAGCAGTAAGTCCTCAGCAGTAAGTCCTCAGCAGTAAGTCCTCAGCAGTAAGTCCTGAGCAGTAAGTCCTGAGCAGTAAGTCCTGAGCAGTAAGTCCTCAGCAGTAAGTCCTCAGCAGTAAGTCCTCAGCAGTAAGTCCTCAGCAGTAAGTCCTCAGCAGTAAGTCCTCAGCAGTAAGTCCTCAGCAGTAAGTCCTCAGCAGTAAGTCCTCAGCAGTAAGTCCTGAGCAGTAAGTCCTCAGCAGTAAGTCCTCAGCAGTAAGTCCTCAGCAGTAAGTCCTCAGCAGTAAGTCCTGAGCAGTAAGTCCTGAGCAGTAAGTCCTCAGCAGTAAGTCCTCAGCAGTAAGTCCTCAGCAGTAAGTCCTCAGCAGTAAGTCCTCAGCAGTAAGTCCTCAGCAGTAAGTCCTCAGCAGTAAGTCCTCAGCAGTAAGTCCTCAGCAGTAAGTCCTCAGCAGTAAGTCCTCAGCAGTAAGTCCTCAGCAGTAAGTCCTCAGCAGTAAGTCCTCAGCAGTAAGTCCTCAGCAGTAAGTCCTCAGCAGTAAGTCCTCAGCAGTAAGTCCTGAGCAGTAAGTCCTCAGCAGTAAGTCCTGAGCAGTAAGTCCTCAGCAGTAAGTCCTCAGCAGTAAGTCCTCAGCAGTAAGTCCTCAGCAGTAAGTCCTGAGCAGTAAGTCCTGAGCAGTAAGTCCTGAGCAGTAAGTCCTCAGCAGTAAGTCCTCAGCAGTAAGTCCTCAGCAGTAAGTCCTCAGCAGTAAGTCCTCAGCAGTAAGTCCTCAGCAGTAGATTCTGACCCCCAATTTCACACTAGGAGCCATTCATAAGAAATATATTGGTTTTTAGCATTTCTAAACACCAATATATTTCTCGTAAATGGGTCCTAGTGTGAAATATGGTGTCAGAAAGGGAGGCTGAATTGATGTCGAGTTTAATTTGACATGGTGTGACCAGTTTCTCTCACTTAACTGGTTTTGAATTCCTCAATCTGTGATATACTGGATTACAAGATAAGCTGAATGTTTGTCCCCGGAACATCGGAATCTTGTGAGCGAGAGAAAAATTGGTTTATACCAGTTTAGGAAAGCTGAAATTATTGCTAAATCACTCGGGCTACCGTGACATAATTAGGCTGATGTCATTCTGAAGTTATAAAACATGACAGGCTGGTCAACATTCATTGAGATTGATTTGAATAAGATGGCATCAAATTTAATGTTTGGCTATATGTGACACTTCTGTACAAGCTAGAAAGTGGTCCTCTATAATAATTCTATATGTAAATCAACCCTGTGATTTGAAATGGAGAACAGCTAAACTATTAGCATCTATTTTACAAATTTGACAGTACCTGTATTTAGTTACGGCAAATGGTGAATTAAACAACTATATCGAGATGCTAATCTTATATCAAACGTATAAATTCCTGTTTTATCAGAAATTAATAAGCAGTGACTCAGCCCAATGCCTTTGTTAGAATTTTAAGGACCGTGGTTAATGATTTGTGTCAGTGAGAATCATTTCTCCTTGTTATAATATTACCTGCTTCCTGGATTCTAATCTGGATAAAATTAATGATCTTCTCAGTGATGAGTCATACTTTATCTGCTTCTTGATGCATACTTTACATGTAAATTCACAATTAGCTAATCATTATTCACCAAGTGAACCCAAGCCTAACTATGAAATGTAACGAATGGCTAAAGAAACAGCAATACACCGTTCAATTCTTCATTTCAAGGCTCTTGCAATTTTAATATGATAAAGATCTTAGGGCCTAAATCGCTTCTAGTTGAAAGATATCATGATGTGTCAGATGTATAAACATATAAATTTATATGTTTATGGTTAGATTTCATCTCTTTCTGCAAAGCTGAGACTTTTCATGTTGTCAAAATCATATCCTGATTCTGGATGGTGCAGAGAGTGAAAATTCATTTTTATATAGAAGGAAACTGTTTGCCTCTGATTCATAGAACGAAAAAATGTTTTGTCACTCTTTCAACATAGTAAAAAAAAGTTTATTTCGCCTGAAATTTTTGTCTAGGCACGATTTACAGAATAACAGCTCAATTTTACATTATTCCCTCTCACTAGATAGATAGATATTAGATAGATATTAACTTTATTCATCACCGATCAATGCAACGAGGGCAGATGAGATTAGGGCAAATGACACTAGAGTCGCAGACATTTGTGATATTTTGATTTGAAGTCTTATTTATATTTTCTGTTTGTAGTTGGATCGACGAGTTCACTGCCACCTCCGACCCCTACAAATACTTATCCTCTCCTCTCACCTCAGGTAAGCAGAGAGTGACAAACTGTGAAATACCATAGAGGAGTGTAATGTTAGCTTGTATTAAATTCAGCTAGTTTGGGAGAGTGACTTAATGTTAGCTAGCACGACATTTTTGCGATTTTAGAGATGTGCGAACAGGCAAAATTTTAGCCCTGCTAATACTTAACTCTTCTGTGGTACCAAGTGCTGTAGACACAATAGCGACAATTTTAACCAGGACTAAATATTCAACAAGAGGATATTGCAAGAGTATCAGTTGAAATAAGCAAAAGTATTTTATAATGTAATGGATAAGAGCAGTTGTCCTCTCCTTGACATATAGAGGACAACTCCCGTGTTGTTAAAAATTATGTGATGTCAGCAAATAGTAATTAGCAGAAGTGGCCGAAGCACAAAGCAGTTTATTGATCTGAGATTGTTAAAACCTCTGAGTATCAGATAAAGGTGGCCAGCTTGTAAGCCGTGTAAGCGATATAAGGCTTCAAACCAACTGATATAATAAATAAGTAATAGGACTAATGACATTCAGCATTGAACCATATCATAGCTAAATACGGTATAAAGTCAACTCTCTCCCAATATATTCATTAGGAAAACTTATGGTTGACATCTTCTAAACAATATATTCATGATACTATCATTATCTTAATATGTGGCCATTTTAATATAATTTTACTACACATGCATATTGACATGCAATTTCGCAAACCTAGTGTATAGGCCTACTGCACTGTAGCTTATAATTGTGATGACTTTATTTATGCTATTATACTTAATCTATTTCATAATATATTGTATCCGTTACCGAATATTTATGTATATGTATATTCAATATATTTAATTTATTATATTATATTTGTATTTTTGTATTCACTATTATTATATAATTATATATATTGCAGAGATCACCCGTATATAATAACATACAGAGACAGACAGGTAGCCCACATGAGTCAGCACAGTACGGAGAGATTATGAAATGTTACCTCTGCTGCTCACAGCTGGAGGACACACACTTTGTACAGTGTCCAGCAGTGACAGATCACAAGTTCTGCTTCCCCTGTAGTAAAGATAGCATCAAACAACAAGGTATGTTCATATCTAGACTAAGTTTGATTCATTTGCCTGCATTCCAGTTGCTCCCCTCCCAGCCGCAGCCTGCATTCCAGTTGCTCCCCTCCCCGCCGCAGCCTGCGGTGGACCAGTGGAGGGGCAACTGGAATGCACATGGATTAAACTTGATCTAGTTTGTATATAGATCAGTGGTTGATTTTACCTTTTAGGTAGAAAAGATTTGGGTTTTCAATTTGGATATTCTGCTTTTCTGTACGAGGGTTATGAAATAGTCTGTGTTTTTTTTAATCATTTAAGTTATCAACTGTGTTCAGATATGTGGCTATCTGAAAGAAAACTGTGATACTGTGCCATCCCCCTCCCCTCTTCCAATTTTCAACCTGCTCAGGCTATAACAACGCAGCCCATCTTACCTACTACAATTACTCATCATCTGCATTGCACTGATGCGTTTTATATGGCACTAATTGTGATATTTTGTGTTTTCTAGGAGCGAAGACAGAGGTGTTCTGCCCGAGTGGTAAGAGGTGCAGACTGAGCGGTAATAATACTGTGCCGTGGGCCTTTATGCCTGGGGAGATTAGCCAAATACTATCTACGCAAATACCACCTAAATATAGATATGATAGAATCAGTCACAGCCAATCATTGTCCGAGGCTCGAAGGGATTCCAACAGGAATTCCAGGGAGAAAAGCATCAGCCCATAATTTCTACTACAAGATGAAAGGAGGCTGCTTGCATTAATTCTCACATCTATTCAGGGATTTCTATATTTTTGAAGAGCTATAATTTTTGCTGTGTTTTCTAGATCAACCATTTTATTATGATTATGATTTCTTAATTGATTGAATTGTGTGCACATAGTTTGCTGTTGCCTTCTCTGTCTAATATCTGCAATAATTTTTTTCCATAGAATCAAGCAATTATAAGATTTACCCGAATTCATGGATCAGGTAAAGTGCAGATGTTATTTGGGTGTAACACATCGGAAATTGCAGATATATCTTATGACAGCTGCCCAACCATTTTTCTTTTCAATTGCGGATGTAGTCGGTGGGCTGCATAAAGATAGCTTCCGTTTTTGTTGTTTTTGTTGCTGTTGCTGCCAAGTTGCTGCCAACACAGTTTTGCTATACAATGCAAATTGTATTCCCAAGGTGTTGATGAAAGTGTTTTCTTTCATTTAATTAACTTTGTCAACTTAAACCTCTGTTTGTTATGACTCCAGTTTGGATACCTCAAAATACTTATTGCTTAATCCCCAACAGATAATAATGAAATATGATATTTTCCTGAACACGGATAATGATTTTACAGTGCACTGTGTTGAAGCCCACAGTCACCACTTCTATTAACTGTGAATATTTTGACATGAAAAACTTTTTTAATATTGTCTTTTTCTCTTTCCTGCAGTGTTTGTGCACTTAATTAATTAATCATGATTTCAGTCTGTTATAAATTTGGTAAACTGATGATTAATATTATCCTATTGAACTGAGAGTTGCTTTCCTTTGTTGTGCATTTATGGCTGGAATCCTTTTGGCCAGCGCTATAATAATATATTTTTTTTGTTCAATGTTATGTGCCATTGACAAGGTTGTATATAAAGAGTTGTATTGTATTGTCAAAACATGAAATGATATTTTTATATCCGGTTTTTGAAATAAAACTGTGCTGAATTCTACAGAATGTCCCGTGTCTGGCACAGTGCTATATATTTTTAAAAATACCAAATTTAATTTTGCATAAATGGATGACCAAGAACCGCTGCAATGATGGCCTTATTATTACCTAAGTGTACTGCTAAGTTCAGAACAGAACAGAGGTAAAACGGTCACAAATAGAATTACATCACGGTATTTTTAACCCAATATTTATGACAAGATTTAATGTTGGTATTTAAGCACCAAGTGACAGTAGGCCTTCAGAGAATTGACAGATATATTTATCGTTTTCAATTTCCTCTTATTGAAGGTTTGCCAGGCGTAAAACATCCTCTGAACGTAAATGAACTATTATCTCGATACAAAATCAACGGAGAAGAATAAGTCGTTTAGAAATGCACTATTTGATTGCCGTGGCAAAAATATTTTATTGAATTCATTTCAAGTTCCTTGAGATCCTATCCATTACAAATTTATCCTTTTGACATATCGCTCTATAACCTGCTAAGAGCGAAAAAAAAGGCAATACAAAAATCGATAGCTGTCATAGTCTAGCCTGTGGACCTAGAGGGCAAAGATGGCAAGAGGGCAAATATCCGCTGCAGTTACCCCCTTACCCTATTATATGGATGACAAAATGCTTTTGACCTCTTGCAATAAAGATATAGTCATAATCACACAGATAGGTTGCTAGGGGTAGGGAGAAGGGGTTGGGTGGCGGGTGGATTGCAATGGTCGGTTTACGAACTTCTTATTTGTGATGAATGCTTGATGACCTCTTGTTTTTATTTTTATGTATGTATGAAGACAGATGATTCTGATGGTCCTATCAGAAGTTTATTTTACTGATATCTTATGGAGCACAGACTAAATGTCAGCAAACACATTAACAGCATAATTATTTAAACTACTTCTCTGGTCCAGGCTGTCAATAAATGACAAGATAAATAAGAAATATATATATATATATCTGGATGACAACAATGACCGCAGTGAGCACTTAGACACAGATAGTTACAGAAGCAGACTGTATCATCATCAATATCTCAGAACTTCAACAAACAGTAGATCTGTAAGCAAAGCACTGCAAGTGTAAAACGGTAAGTACGGAAATGTAAATATTAACTCAACGTCTCAATATAGATAATTTATTAGCTTTTTTTGTTTCGTGCCGATTTCTGCCTGTCAGTTGTATGATGGGACAAAAGTCACTGCATATTGAACATTAGTGGACAGCTTAGATGTAAATATTTGATATAACAGTTATGGTTTTCAGGTTGACATAGTTACGTTTAGAATTCAGATTATTTAGGTTGGGGAGGGTTTTGTAGATCCTGCACAGTTTTTGATTCTCAAAAAGCTTAATTAATAAAAAACATTTCTTCAAGTATTCTGATAAACGCATTAAAACTATGCCGGTTATTTTATTTTATGGTGCATTGCTTATTTTCGCCAAATCTAATTCTGAAAGTTCTCTTTTTCTTTCTACATTACACAGACGCATAGAAGATGAACACTATAACAGCTGTATTGGCTGTGTTACTGGCTGCCTGTATACTACAGACACACAGTATGGCTCAGTCGTACGAGTCGTACTATCCACCTACCGGGGGAGATAACTCTGAGGAAGAGGAAGAGAGTCAGCAAATCGCTCAGGTAGGTCTCAATATACTAACTTACTTACCTACTTACTTACCTGGTTACGTACATACCTACATACATACCTTCTTACTTACCTGGTTACGTACATACCTACATACATACCTACTTATTTACCTTTTTACTTACTTACCTTATGTATATACATACCTGCTTACCTACCATTTTACTTACTTACCTAGACATACAGCCATGGTCGTAGTTTGTCTATGAGAGGATCCCTGATGTCCCAGTGGTAAACAACTCGAGAAAACTCCATACTTATATCACTTTATTAGATCAATGAACTCCCTCTTCATTGATTAGAGCTTAACACATTTGCCCCTCACCTAATTTCACCTTTCACTTAGTATAGGGGTGAAGATGCTGATATTTTTGTTTATTCTTCGTAATGTTTTCTCCATCAGCTAGAGGTCCCAGCAATGGGCCATGTAAGGCCAATAACCCTAACACGTACGCTGTGTTTCATAGGGTGGCAATGGTGGATTGGAATGTGCTGTGGCATGAGAGAACACAACTCCGAGTAGTGAATAGCGGGCTATCTAATTAGCGCCATCGACCCATTCTTTTTTGGGGATGGTGAGATGGCGCAATCGGTTAGCGCGCTTGCTATTCACTGCCAGGCGATTAGTGCCGCAGGGGTTGTGGGTTCGAGCCCCACTGGGGGAGCATTCACTGTTGATTGTTCCAGCCCCCAGCACCCTCGGGTGTATACCTCTCCTTCCAGAGGTAAAAAATAGTACCGACTTCCTTTATAAAAAAATATGCATAAATAAATAATATATATATATATATATAATATGAATATTTATACTAGGATGCTAATATTACAGTGTAAAAGCAGATGTAGAGAGAAGCAGGATAACTGTAAGAAGAAAGCGCCGATATGCTTTGGGAGGATGTATGTGTGGTGTGATAAGAAACCAGTGAGAGAATGTGAGAGTAATCTACGCTGCTGTCTCGCCTCCTGCCTCATAGGTGAGATAAGATTCTTACTTCACTTTGTAACCACATGCCAATTCTGAAAACAAGCAAGACAGGGAACCTAAGGTCGACCCGTCCTGAAGGGGGCAGCTAAGCCAGTGTACATCACAGTTTCAGATTTGCTCCGATTCATTCGTATTTCTGGCATTTTGAACAAAGATGCTAGATTAAATTTTGTTTTATGGACGGCTTGAGTCTCAGTTTTCCTGCTTTCATTTACCCTAAATACTAATAATAGAATAAACTAAACTCGCTGGTTTCAAACGAGTGAGTTTTGATTTATCCCCTCCCATACAAAGAGGACATAACTCAATTCATGTCAAAGCCATATTATCTAAACCTGCACCTGGAGTATTCTAGGTGCTCTCACAGAAACATCCCAGAGAAAACTCCACTTGCTCATTATTAATTTTACAATAATACAGGTACGAGCGCTGAGGTGAAGATGGCTGATATGTTTCCCGGACTCTACTCCAGCTGTTTTGGCAGCGTCAGCAGATCAGAGGAAGATAGGGAGGTCAAAGGTCAGGTGATGGGCCGACCTTCAGCTGGATACAGAGCAATATTCTAATTATATATAATGGTATATTGTGTAATTCAGTGTTTATATAATATTGTATATTCCGTTATTCAATGTTAGATGGTACATGCATTTTATTACAGTACATGTATTTCATTATAGTACATATATTTCATTATAGCATAGAATTTATTTTATAGTTTGTATCATATTATAGTGTTAACTGTTATGTATATTTATAAAGTTTAATTTTTTCAAAGAATTTATTTACTTATTTACAGTGATTAATTTTGTATAGGCATATAAACTGAAATTGTCATATTGAAGACTGTTACTGCATTGTCCTCTCTCTTGAAAAAAACAGGCTTAAATTTAATTTTGAAGAAGATGGATTCCTGATGACAGATTTTTTAATAATATGATATTATATTATTCACTTTATTGAACTGATCAGTGCAGGGAAACAAATAAGATCATGTTTTACAACGGTTAAAAAGATAATGACTAAAAGACAAGGTAGCGAACAGTGAAGAAAAAAAAACGTATTTAGTATTCCCTACCTGATGCAGTACATTGTAATATATTGTTATTATTATTGTAATATATTATTATTGTAATATATTATTACCACCATAGTTTATTTAAACCTCTGATTAAGTTCCCTTTTAACCAACTCGCTAGGGAGGTCATAGTCTTTTCTTGTCTGAGTGTGGTACCACTACAATTCCAGTTTACATTCTTTAAAATTAGATCAGCACTACAAGCTTACCAGCAATGTGCTGACGAAACTTGATTATATTCTGTAATTAAACTGGTGATAACAAGAAAATTAAATGTTTTGTTCGTTTCTAGAATCAAAAATGGCAATATCCATAACTCTCTTCGCCATATTAATACCTACCCTTGTCACACAGCTACTTTTTTGTGTTGTTGCCACTAGGCAAGGCCGCCTAATACGACCACCCTTAAATTTCATACAGAGCAACATTTAAATTCCCTGCTGCATATCGAACTGATACTGCATTTATATAGCTATCCATTCTCTCACTTGCTCTAGATATGTTTTCATTGCTTGCAGCAAAATAACTGCAAAATATCAGACTCTTTTGCCCGAATGGTCAGACATATTACATGTACTATACTATCTGTGTTTGGAAAATATATCTGGTCACCTGTCTGTTGTGCTTAATAATGATGGGTAACATGAATCTGGGCTGGCTGGCACCAGTGTATATGATGTTATATATTTTTTTAATGAGTGGCAGATTTTGCTCAAGTATGTGTATCTGTTGATTAAAATGATAACGCTTATGGTCTGTTTGAGTCAATAGGGACAAACAGACATTGAGTGTGAGACTCAAAATATTGTCTTCCGGAATCCTCTTTAGGCTTCATACTATGCTATATAGGCTATTATCATATCTACACCCATCGCTGAAGTATATACATAGACTATAGATATATAATATATATTATTCCATCAATCAGTGCACCCAGCAACCAGCAATGGATAACATAAATAAGCAATACTGTTATTGGACTGGACAAACGAGGTTAACAATTAAATCTAACATTTTGCACAAAAATTGTCAAAAATTCATTTAATTGGTACCACTTTTCACTTCAAAATTTCATAGCTTTTGTACTCAGACACAAGGATTTTCCAGCATCTACCTCACAACTCACAGTATATCAAAAGAAAACTCCCCTCATAGACAATACGGAGATATATTATAATAAAAATAAAGTTATAAAATAAAATCTTCATAAGCGCAATGAGTAAAAGCCTTTTAGAGAGGAGAAGGGGCAAGTTTACTGTGTCATCCATATCTTGGTTACATTTTTCAGCTTACTAGAATGGAATTGTTTAGCTTTCATGACCATGTTTGTTTATGGGGTATGAGATCAGAAATAACATCATGATGTTATGAATTACCTGATCTGTCAAGGTCAAACATAACTGGAAGTGAGAGGCATAACTTCTCCTATTGTCAGAGAACAAAGATTTTCTTGTACAGACGTTCCCCTGCAGACTACTAGGCTATCAACAAACTATAAAGCTGAGAATAGATTCACGTCATATACAAATGATTCAAACTAAACACGTTGGTGTATCATATCAATGCTGATCAAGTTTTTTATTATTTTAGTTTCACTCATCTACTGACATGCTGCCGCCAAAGGGTATCAGTGGAGATGGGGCAACTCCAATACAAAAATGGGATCGAATCAAAATAACATAAAATATGCTACGTCTAACATGAAGCCAGACTTTATCGACCTACCAATAAATCTCAATGAGATTAACAAAACAAATTGTTTTGGGGGGGGGGGTGTTAACTATGACAACTTCGACTTGAGTATAATGTCTCTCTTTGAATGGCAATAGTTAAAGCAGACGACGTCATCATAATCAGGCCTCAATCTCATCACCTTCCTCGATTTTACTCATCGGAGACTTTCTAGACTTCTCTTTCTTCTTGGACTTTTCTTCTATTAAATCAGAATCGTTATGAACTTTAGGCGCATACACAAAAACAACAGACCAACCAGAACCATTAATGTTGATTTTGTTTCTCTGATCAATTTCATGAGGGAATTTGATGAAGGTGTTTTGATCCGTCACTATCACACACACTGTGTAGTCTTTATTGTATTTTCAAACTGATTAAAGGGGAAACGGTAAAAAAGACTGGCGTCATATATACCTTTGCAAGGGCTGCTTTTGGACCCACATTAATGCTGACCAATCTCTATATAAAACACCTGACATTGACACATGATAAGAGCTCTTATTGTATTAATACCGGAAATCAAATTCAAACAGAAAAGTTAATCAAGTTTTAAGCTTTCTGCGTCAAAATTGGGCACAGCGTTTCTGAGAGAGGTTAACAAATGATAATTAGCTGCAGGTACACAGGTACTACAACTTACTTTTGCTCTTAGAGGACTTTTTCGACTTCTTTTTCTTAGTTTCTGACTGCTGCTTAACTGGCTCTCCCTCACTCTCTTGTGGAGGAGGTATGTTTAGCACGATATCAGCATCTTCTGGTTGTATGTCTAACTTAGACTTACTTACTCCTTTCTTCTTCTTTTTCTTCTTCAGTTTTTTAGAGTTGGTTTCCGGGTTATCCTCATCAGCGACAATCTGCATGAGATAATATTAAATCTTAAAGACTTCCGAAGACCATTGCATGCTATAGTCAGGCAGTTACTTATGATAAAGTTGTGTCAGATTTCCATGGTAAAAAATTCAATGCGCTACTGCCTACTTGGCATGAATTATTGATGGTGGAAAAAGTTCCTCCCAAAAGGGAAGGTGCAAGAAACAAGCACTTCCAGGAGACTGTGACATCATAATATAGATAATTCATGCCAAGTCAAGTAGAGCATTGAATTTGTTTACCATACAAATATGACAAAACAAGATCATAAGTAACTGCCTGACTATAGCATGCTTTGGTCTTTGGGTAGTCTTTGATCATTTTCAAATGAAATTGTCAAGATTACCATCATGGTAACATTTAAAAAGTCACAAGCACCTAACATGTAATAATCACGATCTTCTCTAGTTAAGATTTTCTCCATGGGAACACTTGATTTGAAATTTGGATTTTGTGGGTCAACTGAAGGTCAACTGCTGACTTTCCTATTCTCTTCACACACTGTGGCCCAACTTCCTTACAGTATCACAGCATCAGTGATTTACGATGGTCAAAGATTTTACGGGCACCGGCTAGCCAGGTCCTTGCGGAAAGGCACTAAAAATACAAAGGTCCACTGTGTGTTTGCACGCCCCACACGCAATAGAAAGCACCCACTATGCGTCTTCAATATAGATAGTAGCCTGGTTACCGGCGTGTATGGCTATAGGGTGCGGCATGAGTACTGTGCGTCCTAGTGCTGTACCCAAGAGAGCATAACTCCGATTCAAAGATAATGATAGGCAGAATTGTAGTTGAAATACCCAGCTTCTTTTCTTTGTAAAGATAATAAAGATTCGACTCACTGTGTGTGGGTGGTCTCTGGCTTTGTGCCGCTTGTTCTTTTTACTTTTGTCTCCGTCATTTTTAATCTCCGAGAAGTTATTCTCCAGGTCTAGTTTGGTGACCGGCGTGATCTCCTTACTGCTCGATGCTGTCGCTGACTGGAATATTGAGGACAGAGTTACACTAGGGACAAGGGGTGATCAGGGCTCTCCCTTCATTCCTACTACAGTACTCAAAACCAGAAATCAAAACACTTATGCGCAAAATGATCGATCGGATTGCAAGAAAGTAATTCAGTGGTCTTTTTATCTCAAGGTCTTAGACACTCCTGGAACCCTTCTAGGTGTGATGGCTCAATCTTGTTTTTACAGCGGGCATTGCGTTTGACATGAAAGTTGAAAATTACGCTCCAGTCATTCATTGAGCTCCAGTCATGTCCAAGTCATGTACGGGACAGCCTTACCTTGAGTCGCAGTACAGCTGACCTCTTAACCTCACAGAACTTCTGCAGTAGGACACTCCCCTTCTGCGACTGACCTGCTTTGTTGGTAGGTTTCTTTTTCTTAGACAGGCAGGCATTCAGGCAGCAGCAGAAAATAACCAGGACAGGAATTCCTGGTAAAACAAATAATGGACAGAGGGGTTACAAGAATTAAAGAGCTCATCATGTGTATGGTGGGGCTCCCTGTGTATGGTGGGGCTCCCTGTGTATGGTGGGGCTCCCTGTGTATGGTGGGGCTCCCTGTGTATGGTGGGGCTCCCTGTGGATGGTGGGGCACTCTGTGTATGGTGGGGCTCCCTGTGTATGGTGGGGCTCCCTGTGTATGGTGGGGCTCCCTGTGTATGGTGGGGCTCCCTGTGGACGGTGGGGCTCCCTGTATATGGTGGGGCTCCCTGTGTATGGTGGGGCTCCCTGTGGATGGTGGGGCTCCATGTGTATGGTGGGGCTCACTGTGTATGGTGGGGCTCCATGCTTATTTTACAGAAGATTGAACATTAGGTGTTTTGAAGTTAAAGAAGAAATTTGGTCAGTTTGAATGCAACCTGAAAAGAAGTATTTCCCATTTTGAGGCAACATTGAAGAGAAGACCACCTTCATCGACTAATAAGCTTTTGCCCAATGCTGGCTCAGTTTTTTTTAAGATTTAGGTTCAGTTTTATGTCCAGTCTATTATTCTGTTTTTTATTCAATTTTTTTGAAGATGACAATTTTAAAATTTAAGATTGCTCTATTTTTCTCCGAAGTAATTCAAGTCAGCTTTGTGTGCAGAGAGCCCCTATGGTATTGGACAGTTTTGAATGATACAATATGGAGAGACAAACTTGGCAACAGGAATATAATATTTGATACCTAATATCTTGATGCTAGTTGTAGTGTGTTAAGATTTAACTTTTAAAACATTTGACAGTCTTGAGGCCACAAGATAGCATTGCGTGATTGTTGGCTCAAGCCTAAAAACTTAATTACTGTAATCTTAAGGCCAGAAGCTGTTCAAGGACATGGCCTAATGTTATCTGTCAGATAGAAACCAAGACCTTAACAATGAACAATCATGAATCTCAATAAAAGATGAAAGTTCCATCAAATTTTTGATGGCCAAGTTCTGTCTTTCAGTTGCTGATAAAGAATTTCCAATACTTTTTTGAGCTCTTTGATTATAATTTTTAAATTGTGCCGATCAGCTGGCGCCAATAAAGTTCAAAAGTTTGTGCGAGCCCATAACCAGTTGTCAGGGCTGACCAGTGCAGACATTAGATACTAAATTTATATTAGATTTGCAACAGAGATGGAGCTTATATCTGACACCAGGAAAATTATAATAACAACATTCAAAAAATCGATATGTTTTGTTTTGTAACCAATACAAATCTTTGGGTTCAACGGCCAGCTAAATGGACCAGCGAGTTATATTGAAATCAATATACACAGAGCAATGCTTTTCCGTTGTGCAGCTCACGTGTTTGTTCAGATAATATAAAGTAAATCTAGTTTCAAAGAGATAGAGGTTTTACCAGAACTGCATGATTATTATAATGTCTTAGATAAACATACAAGGGAAGGCCGACAGGGTTGATTATATTTCACATTGCAAAATTCTGATAAAATATAGTGCGTATCAAATTTTAAACTCCAGCAAGGATATATGCAGTAGAATCGGAAAACCCTAAGTCTCAGTTTGAGCAAGGAGTTAGAGACTGCTTGGTTTGAGTTTGAGTCTTAAAGTTTCATTTGGAGAAGTCAAATACTATTTAATGAGAAACCTATATGGGTACCCTTATACAATGAATGTGCATACTCAGTTGCCTTATATATTACACCGGCTCCCAGTTTTCATTATAAAATTAATCAAGTATAGGGGCTGCTTCAAAATCCAGTATTCCAGAATTTCAAAAGCCAATTTCAGTAAGCTGTGAGAGAAAGAGTTGTCTTCTCACAGAGAGGTAAAAATATGAGACTATTTACCCAACGCTTTTTCGTATGTATGATAACTAGTTTGTTGGTTAATAATGTAATGCCTTTGATTATTCTCTGTAGCAAAAGAGCCTAATCTGGTCATCTCGTTAAACTCGTGATGCGTTATGACACAGTTATGTGGTATACAAATAGAGAGGGCCGTATATATACCCAGCGAGAACTATGTGATACCCGGCCCCACCACATATAACTCAACGTGACAAATCTCATGCCTTATCCTCATCGCTAGGGTATTCTCCTTTAAACTCATATTTTAAATCGAAAACACCTCTTTCTTGATAGAATTAGGAAAGATATCTCTATGATGGAGCTGAGGGTAGTCCTACAAATTCACTACAGCTATTACTTAGTCTATATGGTGACCTATATGAGAAGAGTTCAGTTCCATAGTGGTGAATCCATCATTTTATATTATAGTAGTCAATTTTCTTCTCTAAAAGGGCTAAAATGCCTCAAAACTACTTCTGTTTTTGAAAATTTCCTGGGAGGCTCCCATACACCCCTTGCGGAAAAGCGTTACAGCGCCCCTTTTGCACACACCCCGCCTGGCCCTACCACTTGAAAACCTATGGACTCAGCTTTGAAGTGGTTTATTTTGATGGTTGATTTTATCTTTATTGATATTTGCTCCTAGTATATAACAATTGATAGACTTACCCACATTGTATAACTCTGATCAATAGCATGAGTACCATCACAAGGAAATTTGGTGTGACGTCCCGAGGTCAATTTGACTAAATGGGGGGGGGGGGGGTATATGTTAGGTGCTCGTACAAAGTTGATTATAACAATCAGAGATACACACATGATAATAGCGAAGTCTCATGTCAGAGATAGACTTACCTCCCCCGATGCCGGCGATGATGCCTATCACTGCCTTTTTGTTGAGTGTAAGTACAGTGTACGGGACCTCTGATATCGTTGTGCTGTTTATCCCCAATGTCGAGTACGTTGTGTTATCTGTAATTGTGTTCATTATGCTAACCATGTTTCTATCCTTCACCAGTCACCACGGAGTGACACAGCCAACCTTATACAAGGTAAAGTGTAAATAAGTAATATCGTTTACATGATTAATAACAACAAGTGCTTACAACACTACGCGAAGGTTTCATCAAAATGTTTGTTTGTCTTTTTTTTTAACAGAAGATTTTTGTTTACGAAGGAAAAGCGGAATTATTGTAGAACCAGTTTTCACCTGTTTTCTTGACATCTGGAACCCACACTAGGCTACAAGAGTGAGGAGCCTTGCTTGTATCATATGACATTGAGTTGCCAAGTTTGGCGAAGCGAACATAAATATATGTATAACTCATAAGACCACTGTTTATCACAGCATTTCATGAATGATGCTAAGACTAAATTGTAAAGCCTCACACTCTCAGATCTTTGCCTGAATCTCTAAAATATTTTGTGCAATCGAACAAACTCGGATGTGAGTGAAGTTATCAGTTAGACATTAAACTGTCATCGGCAGCATCGAAGATGATATATAAGTGTAAGTCAGCACTTACCTCAAATGTACTTTATAGAAATCTATAGCTGCTGTCGAGTTACACCACACGCCTAATACTGTCAGCTTTCATAGCTTGTCTAGTCCAGTTATTCACAGCCAGCATTTAAATTAAAAAAATTGATTATTTTAAAAAGTCTGATGTGTCAGTATGTAAGCAGGAAAAGCAAACGGTCAGTGTTTGTTAAAGAGCGGAGACTGAATTCAAACATGGTGAAAGCAGGAGAGAGGAATTTATATTGATTATAAAAATGGCAAACAAAACGGGAAATTAAGCTGAAAATATAAAGTACTTCATTACTCAGTTGCGAGAGCCCATTTTTTTTAGTCAACCATTGTTTCCAAGCCTTAGTTTTTATCTCACTCCAGTAAATGTTAAGAAAGAAAGCTTATCACTCAATTGAGATAATATGAGACAAGGCTTTGTGTGCCTACGCACCATCTAGATTTGTAATCACATCCGCTTATTGCGCTATGAGTGTACAATAAGGAGTTATCTCTCTGAAAACATGAGAAGACAACTCCTACTCTGTCCTATGTAGTTTGGGAGTTGTAGACAGTTTGTTCCAAACTCCATGGTCAGACGCTGTAGGGTTTTAAGGTGATAGCATTTTGTTATCAACCAAATTACCATCATAGTGGTCAATAACCCTTACAATATCTGAGTACTTAAACCAAGGAGTTCTGTAACTCCTGCTTAAACCACGGAGTCTCTAGCTCCTTGCTTTACTATGTCTACTGATGATAAGAATAAAGCGAAAGTGAATGTGGATATTGTGACAGGCAGGTGACTGAGTGCAGGTAACTGAATGACAGCTGACTTAGCCCTACTGTGTCAAACATAATGACAGTCAGCACAAGTAACTGTGGAACACTACGAAATTCCTGTCAGATCCTGGCAAAGAACCAGTATTCATACTTTGTCAATCACACTATTTCAAACCATTATATCGTCATTTATTGGACATCAGTACATTTGACCCAGACGCACAGTTTCACACCCTCCTCTCACACTGTGACCGCACAAGCAAGCTATTGGAATTTAGAGCGTCAGAATCTGGAATTAGATCTTTTGTTTAGCTCTGTATACCGCTTTGCTGCTTTAAACCTCTGGTGCTATCGGGGAGACATGAAATGTACCTTCTGTGTCTTTTCTCGTCCTAGCTCAATCCGTTCCCGCTCCGCATTACTGAATGCAAGCCATTTTTTATTTTTATTTGGATAATATACACAAAACATTTTTTAATTATATTATGATCAATAAAGTTGTCGGAAGGGGAGGGGGGCTGGCCGCCATCATTTTATATTTTATATTTTCTTCCTAGCTTTTTTTAAATTTATGTCAGCAAGCTGAAATGTTACGCAAGTAGTTTATGGATGTCACGAAATTGAAAATATCATGCAGATTAATTATTTCATACTGAGGAGGTGTTAACAGGAAATTATCATGTAGGAGCATCCTTACCACAATGTCTTATGTAATACTTTGTCATGCCAAAGTTAATTTGTTTTCTTGACGTCCTAAGATGATATAGAGTAATCATGACAACCAATTATCACCAAAACAAAAATTATCAATCAAAGGCATCTCCATCATCCCATCCCAGCTACAACCATACCTCAACTCTCTAGATGCTGATATATGCGCGGAGTGTCGTGAAATTGAAAGTTGTGTCACACATCCACGGTTAAAACTCTATATAATCAATATGAGCAGACTTAATGTGACACATTGGGTAAACATATATCTGAGTTAAAAGGTGTTGGATGGATGGATTTATTTCAGAACACTGACAAACAGGATGTGAAATTCGGTGTAGACACTGGCACTGGTAAAAGGCAAAAACATATAAAAATCAGGTCTCTGTGGTGAATGTTTAAAAAGTATATTGTTTAGTGCAAGTATCAGATGTCGTAAAAAGCAGTCTCTTTGAAGCATGTCTTTCGTGAAGAACATGAGTGTCTGCGGTACAGGATCCAGCCTGGATATTGAGGATGTATGTCTGGACAAACCTACCGAACAGTTGTCCATCTTTATAGCTGTGATTGTACTCTTGACTAATGGAGTACACTTTAGCTGCCTCCTCCAGCTGCGTACTCAGAGAGTTACTGTATTCTACACGACTCTGCAAGCATCGGCCATACTGGACTTATGCACACCTGTCTCACTTATTCTGCATACTACCTGCGGCGTGCGTCTCTTCACCGTCATTCAGCACCCCTCTCTCTGTATCCTTGTGACAATCGCCGGCTCTACTGTTTTATACTTGAAGAATCTTATCATAGTGTTTACTTTCGTTGAGCGCTGGCTGATATTGGCGCAACCGTTTCAGTACAGTAATAATATTTTTATTAAGCGATACAATGTATGGATTTGCTTCGCTGCTATTTGCTCTTTTGTACTGAGTGTAACGACATATATGTTTCCTTATTTTTACGAATCTGAGGTTTGTTTTGACTCGGGATACGGAGCTTTAGGCGTACAATCAGATACATATTACATAGTTCTCTTTCCGCTTTTCGTTGTAAGTGTGGCTTTGATACTTTTTTCTCTACTATTTTTTCATGAATATCTGAAAATGCGTCGGCGTCACATCCTAACCGAGGAGGATACAATCACCCGTCACGCCTGTGAGTACGTCCTCGCCTCTACTATAGCTTACACAGTGTGGGCGTGTCTAGCTATACTCATCTTCATACTAGCTGAGGTCGGACAGAATCTCAAGCCGTGGGTACTTATAATTATACCAGTACACGGTATGTGGAACATCATCGCTCTGTATATATGGCTTAAGTCCTACCGAGATAAAATTAAAAACCTATTGAAGAAATGTCTACAAAGAGGTGCAGTCTTAAATAGAGTCCATCCGACAATATAGTCAATGGGTAAAAGTGAGTGTGGAGTGATGGGCCACACACAACATCAAAGAGAGACTATTAGCTCAAGAAAAGGGGAGGCATGTCATTTGTTAATGAAGTTCGATACTTGAGTCTACCTCTTCCACACGATGGCCACTACTAAAAGGTTGATTAAACAAAGATTGATTAAAAAGGTTGATTAAAGGTTGATTAAAAGGTTGATTAAAAAACTAATACTAATTCTTATACTAATACTAATACTAGTACTAATATAACTTTAGCAAAAGTTTGATCATTTTGAGTCACATTTACTTATTGTGTTCAGCTTTTGGCTCTTGATAACTATTACAGGTGATAGCTGAGAACTGTCTAAATATACAGATTTAAATTTTATGGTGAAAATAGTCCGGAAAATAAAGCAAAACATTTCTGGTTTTTGGTGTTTTTTTGTCAGCAAGATTTAATCATATTTTTAAACTATTATCAAATGATAATTGCCATCAAAGAAGAATGTCCATTTGCGTTGTGCATTCATGTTCATGTTGTGTACTGAATCCCTGGTCTACAAACTGGAGTTAAACTTAATCATGTTAAACAATAATATGTTCTGCTTAGTGTGTTTTACCAAAGTCATCTCATAAGAAAGTTTTTGCACTCAGTGCCAAAAAGAAATATCATGATATAGGTCTGAATTCAGAATCAATTCTTGGTGGGTTCTAAAATAAAACATAATTCTCGCTTAACCTGACATTCATCTGCAACTTTTGTTTTATCTTCATGTGTACACAGGGAGAATAAGCTTGATGATCATGAAGAGTTGTCTACTTTGTTTATGGCGGTGGACAACTTTTTGTATGCCACCACCTGGATATCATTTTGCCCAGTGTGTTTCTCCCAAACTCACTGTGTGTTCATCGCAATAGGCTGGGTTTAATGGGCAAACATGTAGGAGGAAGAGCTGGTTAAAATGATCCAATCCTGAAGTGATTGAACAGCTATTGCATGTATGCTGAGGCAATGTTCACCATTATAGAAACTTAACCTCTTTTTGAGGTTAATAGTTACATTATAGCCATGAGCCTCGCTTGGATAGCTTGGCAAAATTTGCTATCTGTTGGGTATTAAACCATAATTGAATGACGAGCCGCACGATAGTATCACTCAAGCTGAGTGAGGGTTCTTATATTTCCATCCTGGTATCACCGAGAACAAGCTTGTTCACTCTGAGTAGGCGGCTTGATGCCCGACTTTTGCAGTATAACTCTGCTAGCTAAGCTTGTCTGTAGCTGATATCTTCTCCTTCAAGATGCTTTCAGACTTGAAAACATTTGAGAGGTTGCTTTAAGGTAATAGCTTGTGAAGTTGCCTAGCCTGCATCAAACTAGAACCCAACATAACTGAGTTCAATTTTCATAAGCAAATAAAAGCAGCTGGTTTTCTTTGTTTGGTGAATGTACATATCACCACAATTTATTCAATGTCTCATATTATGAAATACAAAAATAAAGATAGTATCATATGAAGGAGATATTTTGGAATATCAGAAGTTAAATAATGGAATTCTCAAGACTGAAAAGGTAGGAGACCAGAAAACATTGGGATTTAGTTTGACACAAAAGTTTGCAGATTTCAAGAAAGCAGCATTGCTTCGGTGGGAGGGGATGATGTGAGAAAGCTAAGACATACAGTATTAAGGAATTTCCCACTGATCACCTGATATACTATTGCATGTATACCTCTGACCGATAGAGAGTGAATTAGTTCACTTAGCATGAGTACCATCACAAGGAATTTGGTGTGACGACCCAAGTTCAATTTCATTAATTAGGGGCGGGAACAGGTTGGGTACTCAAATTGACTCTAACGTACAGAGACACGCAAGATAATAGTGTAGTCTCTACGTCAGTGTTCAGGAATACAGGACTGGATAGGGGGTTTTTCAATACATGGGCCTTGTGGAGATAAATTAAAAGAAAGAAGTTGGAAAAAAAATTCAGTTCATTATTATGTTGAGAGAATATCACAAAAATTTGGTGGTGGTCGGCAGGCAGTCAAAATTCTCACCCCTTATGAATACCACATTTTTACAAACTACTTCCATGAGAAAACTGTTTCAACACAATACAAGATAAAAAAGGGCCTGAGGTTAGACTAAGTCTCAGCTATAGTGACCGCCTCTTACTGTTTGTAATTCTCTGCTGCTGTTTTTATTACTAGAGTGGGTTCTCACTCTAATCTTTTGTTTATAGTGGTAATATCTGCAGTACTCCTGTAGATGTTTAGGTAAGTTAAGATTATCGATGGCGTCATATGATATATTGTCACAAACCACAGCTCTGTAAAATAGTACAACAGCATTCTTTATAAACATCGTACATAGTCTCAAAATGGATTTTTGTAAAGTTTTACTAAAGAGAGAAAAACACGGCCATACCACCAAAGTACTGCGCCTCAGTTTATTGATCTCACATTGGCCTACACCCTGAGGGATGACAGATAAGGACAGCACATTCTACATATAATCACAGAGTGTCCCTCATTATAGGTTACCTGTGACCATATGTGATGCTGTGACCATATGTGGGATGTGCTGTGAGACAGTGTAAATTCACAGAGTTAGGATATATCCTTACTCTGTGATACAATTATGTGCATGCTACTGCCTGTCTGCTCTAGTATCATCTAATTAGCAATCACCTCGATGAACAAATGTGACTATAAGTATCATGCACTGTGATTACTATGAGAGCAAGTTTTTAAGAACACAAACTACCTACAACAAGAGACAACTCCAGACACAACCCCATTATGAATAGATTTTGACGATTATTAGAAAGAAATGAAATCACAGACACATACACTGTTGAAGCGAGATGTGTTATGTCCTCAATGTCACAATAAGTCTAGCCGACCTTCTCCAAGGGCCAACACATCACCCCGACTACTTTTGAACATTAATCATAGATGAATCAAGGTAGAGCTATATGTATGCTTCCTTACTTGTGATCACTTATCAACTAACTTACAACGCAATGCAAAGTGAAAAGGTCAACCAACAACAAACACCTAGTTGAGCATTAGATCAAGATTCATCCAGTTTGTCAGCGTTTGGGTTTGCTCCCCTTCCACTGATAAACCCCGGGTATTTTTCCTGCAGCTGATCAGGGGGGGGGGGGGAACAATTCAACTGGTTCACACCTTGGTTTAGTTGACTCCTCGGTTGAACACGTGCAGGTAGTTTTAAATTTTAATGTTGTCTCATTTGGCATCACAAAACTTGATTAGTTTTAGTAAAGCTCTACTTCTAATTGCTGACTCACCTGGCGACATGAAGTAGACTGAATGTATGAGGTCGGTTCAGAGGTCGAGTCAGCATGGGCTCAAAAAACATACAGGTCTGCGGGTCCTTGTAATGTTCTGAAATAAGGAGAATCATAATTGTCATTCATCGCACTCATTACATCGTCTGACTTACCGGGACAGTGCAATTCTGAATCAGTAGGCCTTATTGGCCGTTGCGTATATGATATACATTTTAACTATAGCCCTAGAGTTTACTTATGTCAAAGTGCTCAACCAGTGACTCTGAGTTTGTAGCGGTATTCCATCCCACATAGATTGAGAATAGAATCCCACTACAAGCTACCCAGGCTATGTTTAAGGATTTAGACATAGCCTTTCATTATTTACAGTCTCGGCCAAGGTAAGTTGTTCAATTTAGATAAACTAAGGGCTGAAGGATTGAATAATGGAGTGTTTGTATGCATTTGGCTGTGCTATAATATAGAGTTGTCTCCCATGTTGAATGACATCCCGGAGATAGATAACTCCTAATTTGATGCAGTGCCGATTCGAGCCAGATAGAAAATAATTGAGTCAAGCTAAAGCTGAACACTGACAACTCAGACTACAAATTATGTTGCACTTTGAGGTGGGAGTAGTATGAACAGGCCAAAAGGTGGATATCATCAAATGTTGAGCTGTTTTAGCTAATTGCCAAGCATAAATGCTAAGCTTTGGATGATACTTCTGACAGGCAATTCATACTAGCCAGGTCTGTTCGAATATGGATCACAAATACAAGAGGTCTGTGTGCTTGTACGCAGAATAAAGATCCCCCCCTCTTCCTTTTCGCAGAAAAGCGTGGCCAGCAACGGCGGGCAAAGATATCTACACCACACATACTCAATCTCGCAGCAAACCTAATGTTTGTGACAAAATAAACCAGCCAACCAACAAACCACCTGTGCTAAAAGAGGCCGTTTAATTGGGTTATCTGGTGCTCTCCCCAAACTGAGATATTAGGCCTTGGTCAGTTTATTTCATTTATTTATTTTGTGTTACAAAGAGCGTGGACCATGTCAATGGTATCTTGGAGCTTTTATAATTCAAATAGGGGTTGGAGATTTCGCCAACTATGAATTTAGAGGTGATCTGCACTCCATGTATTGTGCGGTCACGCTGTCCCAAGTGATTTACTAACCTATGAGAGCAGTCACTGACTCAGCCTTATAAACTCCACTGTCATGAGCATCAAACGAGAACTTATGACTCCACTGCTCCACACGGGCGTGTAACGAACGCCCGTAACGACGGAAACTTACTGAGAATATGAAATCATCCTACAAAAATATCAAGATACCAAATTACATTCTGCGTTATTAGTCCAAACATTGAGAGAAAATAATATGAAGAAAAAAATCCAAGCCTGACACTAAATGGTCAGAAGTCACAATATAAGTTTGTTAGACAGCCATCAAACAGTAGACAGTGGGATTGCTGCTGGTGACACATACACTATTAGGATAGACAGCTGACATTAGTAAGATAAACAAGAGTGATTTATCTATCCATATATCACACACAGGCTGTGCTGACTCTGAGTGCACAAGGGTCATTGTCAGCGCATCGAAGATGGCCAGTATAAACAACTGCAAGTTTCCATATGGAAATTGTTGTAAGGCCATTTATTTTCATCGACTTCATAAGAAGACTTAAGGCTGGTTCACATTGTCCAAGATAGTGTTGGGATGGCATCTGGGTTTGCTGTCTGGGACAATGTGAACCAGGCTTGAAGCCCAGCCAGTTACAACCATAAACATATAAACTTACTGTGCTTATATGTTTATGGTTACAACATAGTGACAGGTCTTGTCTCAGCTAAAGCGATTATTCTTCAAATGGTTATCATCAAAATATTATTTTTGGTGCTATCCTTGCAATAATAATTGACATGATTGGTATTTAATCGCGTCAAATGTCAAGGTTATTTCCTCTAACTTTCATCAATCTGACACAGTATCATTGCCTGTATTCCTCTCCATTTCCGCCCATGGTAACAAATGCTAGATATGATAATGAACCAGTTGGCACATTTGACTAAATATCGTAAGCTTTTTTTGAGTCTCATGAAGTTTCCTATATCCCTATTCATTTAGCCTTATCTCAAATACCTCATTGAAATAACTAAATATATTCATTGGCTTTCATAAGAGTGCAAAAAATCTGACCAGCATATGATTCATAGTTCTTGTTTTCCCTCTTCAGATTGCATATAACTTTTTGTAATTGTTCGGTCAAGCAGAGTTTAGTAAGGCACAGGTCAGGACTTGAGAGTGACTTGACTTTTCAGCCGAGTCGCTCCTCAATTTCCGAATTATACATGTCGCATCAAAGTTTCTGTGCAGGTCACAGCACTTGAATTTTTAATACCTAAATTATGATATCCTAAACTTATATAATACAAAGCTTGTGTTTTGTAAAAAAAACTTTGATAACATACATCTTCCAAAACATCAATATGGTATATAACTTAAATAAGTATAAAATTATGATGTAAACCATAATATGATATACAACACTAACTTATGCTATTCAGAATAAATTACTTATATAATATCATAATATATAAGATCATATAATAGGAGTAGGAGGTAGCTCAGTTGGTTAGAGCGCCTGCCCTCTAATGCATAATGCAGACTTGCGATTTTAACCCACATTTTTTAAAATAAAAAACATAACTTACATAATAATATTCATCAATGAGCTTATGTAGTTTATAATAAATAATATTTAAATGAGTACATTATAGAATTCATATATTCACACCACTTACCTGCGAGCTATCTCGTAGTAGGAATGTCCCCTCTGGTTTATCGTCTAACAAAGCCTCCGCCTCGTATCTGTCCATAATGCCCCAGTAAAACCCACAGTTAGTAATACTAGCTAGTCCTGGTACCAGATAGTGCAGGTAATCTACTGTGGTGTGTGCTCGTATCTGCAGCACTGAACTGATATCAGCAAAATCTCCGTCTTCTGTAACTATAGACAAGAAATTTGTGATAAAACACAACCGGGGGAGGTAAATCCTAATACATTAATTCCAAACGCTAATAGAACAATATTCTACCAGCGATTGTAGTGCTAGATTAAGGCTGCTACATTGACTCTCTCTGAAGTATAGTATAGTATATTATAGTACATTATAGTACAGTATAGTATAGTATAGTATATTATAGTACAGTATAGTATAGTATAGTATATTATAGTACATTATAGTGCAGTGTAATGTAGTGTAGTGCAGTTCAGTGCATTGCAGTGCATTGCAGTGCATTGTAGTGCATTGTAGTGCATTGTAGTGCAGTGCAGTACAGTATAGTACAGTATAGTTCAGTATATTATAGTACATTATAGTACAGTATAGTATATTATAGTATATTATAGTACATTATAGTACAGTATAGTATAGTATAGTATATTATAGTACATTATAGTACAGTATAGTATAGTATATTATATTACAGTACAGTACATTACAGTACAGTATAGTATAGTATAGTACATTATAGTACATTATTAGTACATTATAGTACATTATAGTACAGTATAGTACAGTATAGTACAGTATAGTACAGTATAGTACAGTATAGTACAGTACAGTACAGTATAGTATAGTGTAGTACATTATAGTATAGTATAGTATATTGTAGTACATTATAGTATAGTATAGTATAATATAGTATAGTATATTATAGTATAGTACAGTACAGTACATTACAGTACAGTACAGTATGTTATAATATACTATACACTGTGGTTATGAAGCAGCCCGGAGTCTTTATAGGGTCAGTGTCAACTCAGTGATTCTCTCCTTCCAGCCAAACATCATAATGTAAGTAAAGTAGCCCAACTGATTTTAAATTATCTAGTTCTCAACACAATCAAATATATGAACTACTGGTGGGGCTCCAAAGTCAGAGTTTTCACAACCTTAGAGGTGCAGATAGGGAGCCAAACATTTTGTAAGCGTGACGATTTCAATAAGAGGGGTCATCATTTAGGCCCACCATTTTACAGCACAAGCAAAGAACATCACAGATAATGCAATCGTTTGGCGAATTTTTGATATTAATGCATTACGAGACATCATGGAGTATATCATCATCAGTGTGATTTCCGTGCTACATTTTTTTATACAACACAAGGAAAAGTATAACAATGGAATTCTACTATCCTACAATAATATGACAGATGGAGCAATGAACTCCCTGTGTTAGTTCATTGGATGGAGTTACAGACTAAATAATTAGATTGCTTTTCGAAGGATCGGCATGATATAAAATTTGCATTTGCATTTATATTTTTTATAGCCCTATTATACAGTGAGACTGTCAACAAACCCTATATTATATTCACAGATGCACCAAGACCTAGCTTTATATCTTTATTGTAATTAATAAGGTGATCATAATTAACATCACACATGTCGTACAGTCTTATAAATAAATTAAACAAGTGCGCAGGAAAGACACGCATAGCCTCAGCTCTTTGTATAATATTCCATTTATATGTAGTTATTGTAAATCACAGGGAAATAATTAAAATGGACAGCAGGCTAAGGCATAATCTACACACACTGCACTGTCACTTAATATTGAGTTATTGGTGGTTGTCACAATTACAACATTGACTGATAGTCCGATGATATCGAGTTTCTAGCCCACTCACCTTGTTGGGGAGGAGAGGCGCGGCCCATATTCATGACAGGAATAATCTGATGATTGTTGCCTGCTCCCGGTTGTACTGGGTTAGGGAGTGCAGGGATCTGCTCCACATGGCCTGGAAAAAACCAAAGTGTTGTCAAAAGAATCGAAATAAATGGGCCTGGTATCATTATTAATTGCATAATAATAATAGTGTAGCCTAATACATGTAAATATAAAGTCAGAAACAGTTCCTACAAGTATTATCACCATATCCATATTTTGAATGTAGTCTAATACAACCTCCCACCCCAAAACTTTGTCTCCGAATAACAAAAAGTACCAGGGGAAGGTAGAAATAATCCTTACCAATCAGCTGTTGCAAAATAAGTTTGGTCATGGTTTCAATCCAATTTTTGTGGGACCAGAAGTTACACAGTAGCCTATGTGAGGAGCGATACTGGATAAATGATCATAGTCTCATCCAATATACCTGCATGTGGAGTTTTCCCACTCCAGATGCTGTTAGCTTACAAATAGATCAGGGTTGACTCAAAATACAAGATATTTAGATCAATTTTGATCCAACTGAGGACAAGGCCATACTGAGAACCGACATGTTTCATTTCACAAGCGTGTTGGATTTGCGCCCCATACTAGTGAGCAGTCACCTCAAAGGAATAAGAATTCGACTGACTCAACTACAGCACGAGATGCTTTTCGTTATCAGTCAGTCACTCATGTAACTGATGAACAAGGAAATATTCAAACAAGGAAGCTTTTCCTCTATCTGAGATGTCAATGTACCGTTTTGTGGTTGTTAAAAAATCACCACAACAAAACACTGACTTAGTGTGGTAACTTTGTCTAGATTTTTTATTGGTATTCTCAAGCACTTTGTGCATGTGCTCCAATCCATTCATATTGGTTACTTTGCACCGTAGCGTTTGATTGATCAAAATGTGCTTGAGTTCTCTCACTGAAAAGTCACCCCACCGCACTGGATAAAAGTTAGGTTATATAAGCAAAACGTAGTTGGGTCATCTGGGCCAGTTTGTGGCACTGTCGCTACGGTGCAGAGAGATTTGTATCACAGAGTCTATCTGCAAACAGTGTGCTTCCCAAGGCCACATCTAGTGCTAGCGTGGGGCGTCATATCGCAGGGATATAGAAGGTTCAGCGCAACTGACAGATCAACCCTGCGTTGTACCTATATTGGCGCTATCAAAGGGTATGCTACAACATACACTCCTTAGCAATGTAAAGCTGAAATCCCTTCAATAGATGAGACAGTATTTTGATAACCTGACGATGGCTATGGTAAGCTAGGGAGGGCTTGGTGAATGGGTCATATTCCAAGGGAGGTTTGTGAGGAGTCAGAATAGACTACATCTGGCAACACACCAAAATTTAGATTCACAAAACGAAGCCCATACTAGACCAAGTCTTTAACTCCCTAGTCAATTACTATATACATGTTGAAATCTAATCCCACGATATTAAATTACCACAATGATTGGATTAAAATTGTGATAAAATCTTTAATGTCACTCTTTAAATATATTTGTAGCAGAGGGGAGGTTATCAACTCACCCCATGTTGGTATCACTCCAGTGGCAGGAGCTAAGGCTTGATTTTCTAAATAAAAAAATAAGGTGGTTATTATAAAATCTGTGAGTGACCCAGGGTTCCACAGCTTGTAACAATTTTGAGCAACTTCTCATTTATATATAACTTAATATAAAGATGAAGAGGGTTTTAATTGCTTGGCGATCAATAAGATTTAACACTTGACATCAAATCATTGTGGCTGACATGCCTTGATGAGTGCTTTTTATATAATCATTTAGGGAAGGCATTAAGCAGAACCTATAAGCAGAGAGATTTCACCAGGGTGGATATTCTCTTCAACTATTTATGCAAGTTTTTGCAAAGGAATGAAGTTTCCCTAGTTCTGAAAATTTGGCAATTGTATGAAATTCAAAATTATCTAAAAAATTTTGGAGGTATGCAATATGACAACTGCAAGGGTGTAAGATTAGTAATTTGATACATCTGACTCAACTAAGAGTTTATCATTGTGTCGCCAACTGTTGGCGACATTGTGTTAAAAGCCGGTTGCATTGTTAGTAGGTGTATAGAGAGGATAATTACCATTCAGATCATCATCAGAATTTCTGCGAGGTTTCACACTAAACTTCTTCTTGGTTGCTTTTATAAATGAGTCTATGGTCTGTTTGAAAGATGAGGATCTTCTTGAAGCTTCAACCTGAGTTGCGCTATCATTTGTTGACCCAGTTACATGATGACGCATGATTGGCTGATTCAGATCTATAGGCCTTGTGATTGGTTGAAGCTGTCTTTGCGGTGACCCTCCGTCTTCTCTAGCAGGTATATCAGATCTAAATTTGAAAAATCACCAGTTCAAGGGTGTAAATTGTCACTGGTGTGTTGTATAATAACCCCCAAGCAGACTGTACTGGGGAGATTGGTTCAGCAAAAAAGGTTGATTAAAATCAGATGGTCATATCACTCACCACAATCCCAAAGCATGGGCGGCAAAACATTGACTGCCATGAAGGTGCAGCCGAAATTTCTGCGCCAGGTTGCTCTCTGTCTGCAGGCAGGTCAGAGCACACCTGAGGGCCAACCAAACCCCAGTTATTGATGGACTGCAGTGGGCCACCTCCTCCTATCTTATCTATTATTGAAGGGTCCCTCTTTGAACAAACTCAGTCAGCGTGGTTTGACAGCTTTTGGTTCAAACTTGATGTCATAGAATTGAGGGGTATTCAAGCCTTTGACTGACTGGCCTATGCTATTGCCCCTGACCACATCCAGGTATAGGTTTAGGAAATACTGAGCAGATAGGGAAGGGTAGGAGGTAGCTCAGCTGGATAGAGCGCCTGACCTCATACACGTATGTGTTCGAGGTTCTGGGTTTGAGTCCTGCTGCAGTCTGACTACTCCTACCTGTATTCCTACCTGCTTACAAACTGAGAGCAACTTAGCGCTGAACATGCTGGCGGCGCCCTTGGGGCACCTCTATTTCGCAGTCCTTGGACAGAGAAGAAAACTTGCAATTTCAACCAACATCAGCAACTGTTTCATATGGCTATACAACCTAGTTTCTCAGCGTTCATTTATTTGAGTGCAGGTTTCATCTGCATGAATCATAGTCTTGTGACAAAGTTTTATAATAGGCGGACGACAAACTTTTATATTGTGTGATGTTGTTGACAGGTCATGGTGACACAGACAATGTCTAAGCTTAGAATTGAGCTGAAGGCACTGAAGGAGGACGCGGCCACCTACTCCTCGCTCAGAGATGAGAAGAGTATGTGACTCAACTGGATCAGCCACAGAGACAGCTATCCTTATGTAAGTCACAACAGCCAACACTTACCTTGGTCGCGCTCCGTGATAGGACTGTGTTGGCTCGCTTTCCTCGTCAGCTGGGGGTAAATCAGCGTAATTACCGCTAACTGACTCTATTTGCCTGTGAGGTAAGGTTCCTGTAAAAGAAGGCAAAATGCTGTTTCAAATCGAAGAGTAATCACCCTGAAATTGTAATTGCCCATTTTCTTCATGCGACGATACTCGCCAAATTCTTAAGTGTTTATTGCCCATATCTGGCAAATTTTTAAAAAGGATGAGATATTTGTCTGGTTTCAATTTAAAATTTTAAACGCTTTCAAATTAATATGGCTGAAAACATCTAGCAATGATAATTTTCCTTCCAAAAAAAAGTTTCTGTGAGTACTAGGCTTACATCTTTAGCCGAACTGGTGTCTTGATTGATCTCGAAAGACCAGAGTTATCACCGGAGAGGTCTTACCTGAGTTGGAGTTAGAAGCAGATCGAACACTTCCTGGATTATGGGACAGCTCTCTGTGATGATTGGCTACATTACTACTTCTAGGCCTATCATCTACACCTCTACTAGTAGTACTACCAGTTCTATTGCTATGTCTATTATCTATATTCAGCTGATCACTACGACTGGGTAGTTCTACTGAGTAAACTCTTTGTCTTGTGTCAGCGGCAGCTGGTAGAGGGTTTAGTCTTACACAGACTTCACAGTTTGTGATAGAATGTAGCGTACACAAAGCCCCAGCGGATGGCCATCCACCTGAAGCCATTCCTCTATCACCGCACAAACGAGTGGACTACAAAGATCTGTGGCTGACGTTGGTGATTGGGACTGTATATTATCTGAGCTCCTAGCTTTATGCTCCTGAAAGCAAAAGGGGAAGTTTTTTTTTCAAAAGTTTGCAGAACAAATTTTAATATGGAACTTACTGTGCGTACTGTCTTCTGTGTCAAAGTCAAGGTGACTTTCCTGGATTTTGATATCCAGGGGGATCTTAATCCCAAATCACTCACTCATTTATAGAACTATACACATGTTGAGTGAACGCTTTGGAACAATTCTATAATTGAACGACCGAATGAGTGATAATTTTGAGCTTAATGATAGCTAATTATTTATTTAAAAATCTCGCTCCAATTTAATTAAATTTCTTCATCAAAGATACATTAAAATAGTAAATCTTAGTAAAAACATGTATTTCTAGTTTCATGAGTTTTCAGTGTTTTGTGTGACTGACAACATACACATTAAATTATGAGCTACCAAACTCCGAGAGGGATGATCAAGAAGCAAAACGAAAGTGGCATTTATTACCCTATAGGAGTTTAGTTTTCGCGGCATTTAGGATTCGCTTATTCACGTTGTTGCCTAGGTTGCGAAATTGAGTGTATCTTAAATTTAACTCACTCGCCATAGTTTCATAAACAATGTACAATTATACAGGAATACACCTCACCTAAGCATGCAAGCTAGCGTGGTGTAGTGGTTTAAGTGTCTGCCTTGCGATCAATGGAGATTTATGCCCTGGGTTCGAATCCCAGCTTGGACATTTTAAAAATAATTTTCACTAGTAGGCCTACTAGCGAAATTTAGTACTAGTGAAATTAAGTACCGGGTCCAGATAGCGAAATTAAACTCTAGCCAAATTACACTCCTATAGGGTATAAGGAGTGCAACAAACCAAGGAGTCTCTAACTCCTTGAACAAACACACAGGTTGACTGACGTACCTTTTGATTGACCAGCTAAGAGATGTTAACAGCTGACAGTCAAGAGTAGTCATGTAGACTACTCTTAAATCAGTAGTGTCAAGGAGTAATTTGTAACTCCTTGGTTCTGTGTAGCTAGCTTAGTCAGTTTCTAAACTCCTTGATTAGTTTGTTCAGTTGTATCTATCAATCATCAATTGAATCAATGACTGAAAGTGAATGAGGCATCGTACACTCCTAGCTGAACCCAGATACACATCAATTTTCCTAGTACCCAATACACAAAAGTTTGGCTGGTAGATTATCTGGAGCTTGGTTGTATCAATGAGTCCATTGTTTGATAACTGACCCACCCACTGACTAACTTTACTAACAAATAATCTAGCTAGGTTTATCAATTTAACTACTAGTACTAGAGTCTAGCTAGTGTAGTGAAGTAAGTAAGTATTCAATCAGAAATAAACTATCTAGCTCTAGCAAAATTAACAACCAATACTTACTTAATAGTTGAACCAACTGTTGATCAGGGATGTCTAAAGAATAATGATATCACAACACTCTCTTTTATGTAGTTGAGTGATTGTAATAGTTATAGTATCGTATAAGAGGCACTATCACCAACCTGTCACTCAGTCTCACTCAGTAAATATGACGTCAAATTAGCCTCAAACTCTCTTTGTAAGATGAAGATAAAAAACACAAGTGATATTCGCGGCTATAATACGCAAGAGAGGACAATCACATTGTATGAATTTAGAGGACAACTCCTAGTTAGTGACAATTTTATTTTTATCCTTTTCATTTATTTGTTGAATTTATTTGTTGAATCAATACATATTCAACGGCATAAATTCAGATTTGGAAATCCAAAACCTCTACAGCCACTAAGGGTTTCATTCCCATCAGGACGGTAGGGCACCCCTAAAACAGTCATCAAAGGCGAGGGGCTAAGTACGTTGACATTCAATTGTCACTATGACGCAGCCTGCCATCCATCTAAAGTTAGTCCTGTCAACATAAATATATTACATTAAAATACAAAGCCGTGCACTCGCAAGTACCTAAAAACATGCTCATCACTACTCATAACTGTCCAATTGATCATCTGTAATATTCCACACCAGTCATTTAGCTAAATTTTATTTTTAATTCCGCATGTTATGTGGTCATTCATAATATTCCTGCAAACAGACAAACTAACTTGCATTCAACATTATGCCTGCGAATATAGGCAATTTTATTTTTCTTCGTTTGATCTCGAATAAAGATTTAACTAACTAACTAACTGAATCACTCTTTCTGCTGGAATTCCACCATGTGTTCAATATAAAAACACCTCATCACTGCGGTGCAGTCTCATTTTGAATTGGGCTTCTCGCCTGTGAAACATCTAAACATAAAAGACATGCAGTGACAAGACAATTGTTTTTTTCAGGTAAGGTAAGGCAATATTATCTTTAGCTGTTGCCTGTTGCCTGGAAATGTTAGAACTACTTACTCAATTGGAATTATAGAATCATCAAAAATAGACATATAAATCGAAATCAAGTTTTGAAATCAAAATATTCGTATCACCTAAATGTCAGAAGTACAATTCAAAAGACATGTGACAACACTCCAACTCTAATACAGATACATAAACGTAAGCTTTGATATTTCATCGGTACAGTGTTCCACAGAGGGAGATGTAGTATAGTGGTCACAGAACAGCCTGATGTTAGCGCTGTTATTATCTTGTGAACTCATAGTGCCACAAAAGTGACTCCTTGCCACAGCATGAGTTGACCAAGACACACGGTTTCAAGGAGTATGTCATGTGATGAAGATACATGCGGGTAGTCGTATTTGGTAGAGCTGTTTTACGATCATTTCACAAACTCATAATTTACAGAGTAAAATCTGTTTAATCAGTGCCAATCGCCCAATTTGAATCACATCAACAAGACTTTACACTATGGCCCTAGCTTTGTCATGCGGCCACTTTATTGTTTAAGTAGATGAGAAGCAAAACAAAAAAAGGTGGACATATGACAAGGCTACATCGACACACATTATCTTCTTTTGTATGATTAGAAACGAAAATCAGTTGCGTAGTGATGAATACACAGACTGCTCATGACATCACAAAGTATCGGCATACCGCAACATGTAAAAAGATATTATCAGCATTTTTACTTTTTTCAGGCAAATTATTTGCATTTTGAGGTATTAACTAACCTGAGAAATACAGCGCTGCTCTCAGATTTTGATTGATTGATTTAGCTAGGACTTATCTTCTCTCTATATCTGAGAGGATAACTCACAAGGATTGTGCTCTCACAAAACTAATAAAAAATCACCTACAGTTGATGTCGTTGAGATAGAGTCACTTGTTGGGTACAATTATAAAGAAGAGTGTGATGTGACCTGATAAGCTGTATGGGTTACGTTTCAGTCAACAGATTTATTTAGAAAATCACTGTATTGTTTATGATTCGTCATCGAAGACCTTTCATCGATGCACCTATTGAGTAATATCTCAAGGTCCTTTTTCTGCTCAAAATATTTACAAGGGACGGATCATACTACAACTGCATCTCCTGACTTTGCGCTTTGAGTGGGTGGGGGGGGGGGGTGGTGAAGGATTGAACCTCTTTCAGTTTCTTGTTCCATTTTAAGTTTACAGAAGATTTTTCTAACAACTCATGTTTTTTTGCAATTCTCATGCAAGCAAAAGCTGATCTTATAAAAGAGAAGATATCACTATATCCTAATCCGCACGATTGGGCTTTCATCATTCCCACCCCCATCCACTCGAAGCCCGAAGTCAGGTAATGCAGTAGCCCTATGGTATATGAATGTATTGTTTTATTAATATCACAAAATGAGAAAAATATAACCCAACTTTTGTTTGCAATAACCCTCCGCCACCACAGAGGGAAGAACAGACTTGTTCTAGTCCATCCGGAATAAGCACACCCCATAATAGCCAATACTTGACAGCTTTGTTTGTATTCTGCCAGCACCCACAAAATGTATGTATGTTTTGTATTGTCTCAGGAAGAGAAATAAAAATGTTTATGTGGGTGCTCTCTAAAAATATTCTCTAAAAAAAAAGCTCAGTTTGAATGTAATGTAAAATTATATGGATATAAAACCATATATGGAATAAATTTGTATAAAAAATGACATTTCAAATCTATTTACGAAAAACTGTGTGTATATATCTGACGGAATGGGCTCTAAAACAGTTAGAGCGTAGCTGAGTTCTTTGTTTTATTGCCTGAAACCGGCCTGAGGGAAGCATTTTTAATTTTAGCACTGGATCAGATTGGTTGCCAGCAACCATTCTCAGGCTCGGCTCTTGGTTTTCAGTTTGTGCACATATAGGTCTTGTATATTAGTAAAAGATTGACCGCCTGCTAGTTATTCTGCTGTGCTGATAAGATGTTTTAGTTTTCGATGGGAGTCTGATTTGAGATGTTTGAGGACCACCACTAGATTATAGCTGATAACACTTTCTATGAATGATTTGTAACAGGTTCGTATGATTTTCTCGTTTATGCTCAGATGGTAGAGTTTGGCAAGTAGGTGAGTTCTGGTTCGAGCTTTCTTGTTGGTCTTCTCAGTATTGAGTGTAAAGTCTAGTTTTATTAGATAGAACTGTGCCGAGATAGGTGAATGAGTCTACAACTTCGATGTTAGTATTGTCAATGATTAGTGACGGCGCTGGCAGAGGGTTACCTCTTACATTGCTGGATACTAGCTCTTTCGTTTTCTTGGCATTGAGGAGAAGGTCGTTGGAGAAGCACGAGTTTTCCAAATGGGCAGCTTCTTCTTGTAACTTTGTTTGTGTTGTTTCAGAAAGATATTCTAGTAGAATTGGTCGTCAGTGAATTTTATAACAGTTGTTGATTGATGGACTAAAGCCATCTGTGCTTCATACAGAGAGAACATGAACGGACTCAGGACACAGCCCTGTGGACTTCCTGTTGACGTGCTGCTGATTTTGGATGTGTTGGTTGATGTTATTACCTTCTGTTTCGGTTGATCAGAAAACTATAAACCCAATTAACTATGTTTGGATGGAAGTCATAGTCACTGAGTTTATCTGTGAGTAATTTTGGATTGATGGTATTGAAGGTACTTGTATAATCGATGAATAGAGCTCTGACATGGTTCTGGGCATTCTATCCAGATGTTCACTGATCTTGTCAATCAAAGTGATGAGAGCGTCTTCAGTTGACCTGTTTGGTTTGTACGCAAACTGTGATGAGTCATTCAGCTTTGGTGACATTCTTGTTTTTCCAGGCATTTACCGACCATCGATGTTAGAGCTATTGGTCTAAAATCCTTAGGTTCATTTGCACCAGCACATTTAGGTATGGGTTTGATACTTGCCATTTTCCACACTGTAGGTATGCATCCCTGTTTGATCGACATGTTGAACAGGTCAGTGAGTGGTTGTGCAATCGTTGGCGTTGATTATTTGAGTAGACGGGCTGTGATATTATCTGCCCTTGGGCTCTTATTCATTTGGCGCCGCACAGAGTTGAATAAACTTCGTCAAAACTAAAAAACTCATCGCAATATGGCAAAAGAGATGGTAAAACAGTCATGACAGACTCACGCCATATTAAAGTTCCCTGCAATCAAGAATGCTGGCGGTGATGAGATAATATATGAATTAAGTCTGCTATCGCTTAGAGTTATATGCTGAACTGCATGAAAGGAATGTTGCCTTTTTGTAATGATCGAAATACATTCATTGACACAGACAAAAAACTCATGGAAGGTAACACCATACCTTTTTTTGCATTGGAAACAGCACTTTTCTAATAGGGACGTTTTGCTTGGATTGATTTTGACTTTCTATATTGACAGTTATTTATTTGATGATCAGTTAATCCAGTCGCATATCAAATTGCAAAGCATACCAACATATGCAAGCAACCGTGCAGTAATCACTATGACCAGCAAAAAATAAATCTATAAAAATTAGAATTCAAAGCAAATACAGTACCATCTACATACTCTACATTTACAATCCCTATGATCATAAACTGGAAAATCCCATACTCAATCGTTTTGGGATTTCCATGAGTAATGGAAAATCATTCAACCATAATCCTGTTTTATTCAGTTTCTATTCATCAGTTGTCAGGCTTTTCATAGTGAAGCTAGTAGTTGAGGTGACTACTATTGAATCTAACCTCAGCCGGATAAAATATAATAAACAGTGAATCATAGTTAATCTGTACCAAACACTGCCTATCAGAGAGTTCTGTTAGTATAAGATGGCTTCAGCTGACTTCTCGACTACTACAGAGTGTGAGGGTCTTCTGACTGAGTGGATACAGGCTTACTTCACTGAGCTGAAGGAGTTGGATGATGAGTTTGTTAATAATCTTGACTTGGGGATATACTTTGATAGAAGAGAGGGTGTTCCAGAGAGGATATCTAATCAGCATGGCGACCTGAAGTCTCTATTAGACAATGTGGATGTGACAGAAGGCTGGAGGATTCTGATGAGCATGACCAGTCAGATTAAGAATATATTTCGTAGACGGAAGAGTGATGTGCTGTGTGAAGCTATCAACAGAGGACATAAGAACATTGCAGAGACTATAATAGAATATCTTACACCAGATCAGCTTCTTCAGTACTTACAACTGGAGGATGAGAGAGGAAATAAGTATCTGTATTCATCTTACCTATACCGTCAATCATCGCTGCTCGCTAAGCTTCTCTACAGACTACCTGAAGTATCACAGAGATATGAAGTATTAAATATTAGAGACAGGTCAGGTAATACTGTACTACATAGTTCTGCTACTACTGAACTACTACAGTCATTAGAATCAGAAGATTTGTGTTATAAGCTTCTCACCACACAGAATAACGAAGGACAAACACCACTGTATGTATTGTGGCCATCTCATATAAAGGCAGCATTAGACTCAGTGACTGCTGATCAGCGTCTGACTCTGATAGACATGAGAGATAATAAGGGACAGACTGCTGCTGAGTACCGGGCCAGAGAGATCAGTGAGGATCAGGATCAGGGTCTCAGATCCATTTTCTTTAGGAAGGAATGCTTAGCAGTTATAGAGTACAGTAGATGTGAGGCTAGAATAGAGATAGTCATATCTACACAGCATGAGTCCGGTAAGTACATCATTGTTTATGCTTTGTACTGTACACAGCAATCATAATTTCTTTTGTTTGTTTACAATTATATTGGATGGACTTTAACATATAGTAGATTATGGAATGTTGGTTTGATTCCTAAGCCTCTCTTCAAACAAGGATATCAAGCCAGCGACGCCAAACTTGTACAATAGGCCTATATACAGTTTTTTAGTTCACTGGTTCTTTTCTGATTAAAGTCTTAACATATGGTATGGTTATTGATGGAAATTGTCATGTGTACACAGCACATATTGTGGTCTATAATTGATCAGTACACAAAATTAATTCTACCAGTCATTTAGCACAAACACAATTATTGAGTTTCACTGCCATATTCAATGAAAACTGACTGAACCAAATATTAGAAATGGCCTAATAAAGCAAACATGGAAGCAATATACACTTTGCTTTATTATACTAATGCTTAAAAATACTTTGGTGGTCGATTGAGTATTGTCTGTTGTTAGCCTTTTGCAGTTCGATCATGAGTTTCTCGTATGAAAGACATCAGTAAATACAGTCATGAGAAAGTGATACCTCATTACTTCATCTTCCGCTCTTTATGGAGAAAGTTGTGGTTTTCATTTTTTTTGTAGATTTGTTGATCGTTTCGTTATTAAATATTAAAAATGAGATACTATAATAGAGCTCTTAATTCAATACTCTCTGTTATCTATTTTCAGTAAGAGATGATATGCTGAGAAGGATCATACAGGAAGAGTCTCTGACACAAGATGAGATACAGAAGTTATCTCCACTCACCTCACAGTATATCATACCTCGTCAGCGGAGGCAGGAGCGGCTAGATGAGCGGCTAGATGAGCCAGATTTTAGATTCATTCTCGGTGAACATCTAGCAACAATCAACTCACAGCGCGAGAAGCAGACATCTAGGTACAGTCTTATCTTCTACAACACAGAACAGAGAGAGAATGGAGCTGAAGCCGAAGCTAGTAATCTAGAAAAAGCCCTCTCTCACACAGGATGTGATGTCATCAAAGCAAAGTGGAGTCACACTGACGAGCTGAGACAGATGATCAGTGATAGGCTGAGTGATATAGGAGGACGATGTAACTTCCTGTTTGTCTGTATCATGTCACATGGAGAACTGGGTCAGCTGAGAGGAAGTGATGACTCACTAGTATCTATCAGTACTATCATCAGAGACTTTGAACAGAATCTACCAGCACATGTTCCACTAGTCAGTATATTTAGATGTACCATTGCCTATGTTATAATCAATTACACTTCTGGAATCCTATTGACCTGGTGTAAGGTATTGTTTTTGGCAAACAAGTATGTGCATTTATCCATGAAAAAACTTCAAACTGACAGAATGTTGTCTACAATAACACAATTATTGAATGGAGTGATTACTGCTCTGATTTCTGATATTGTTATCTCTCTGTATGTTACAGGTACTAATGATCCAGGCGTGTCAGAACTCAGAAGTTGGAGCTCTATCAGCGACCACAGCAGATATGCCTGCAGTTCACACTTCATCTAATTCTACTGATGACAAACATGTGGTCCTTACTAGAGATAACACTGTACTACTTCTCGCCTCTAAACCAGGTGTGATATCAAAAATATTGTAATCATATTGGAGTTATCTACATCGGTTCATTGCCTGGGAATTCCCTGTTGTAAACATCCTTTTTTAGTTGATAAACCAAATGTGTAGAAGTTGCCTCTGAACCAGGTGTGATACTATGTTTATATTATACTTATATCGGGGATATCTTCATCTGTTGGCGGAAAATGGCTATATTATAACGCCATCTTTGGCTTAAAAAGAAACAAATTAAAACAGTGCAATAGCAGTTGACTAGCTATACCCTGCTATAAAGATTTACATATAGATCATACTTATAGGAGGCGTGGCCTACAGAGGAGTTTACACTGGAGAATTAGCCGATCAGATTAGACAATCTAACGGGAATATCTCCCTACACGACATGCACAGTGAGGCTGTTATTGGACTGAGAAGAAATTATGGATCAGAACAAACCCCTGTCTACAGTGATACTCTGGACAAACGGCTTCTCATGCCAGGGAAGGCTTAGAAGTTTTGTTATCTTTACTATTCAAGGCATTATGACCTAAGTTCTCTCGGTTAGTTTGATTTATGCTTTGTATTATGGGCAAAAGTCTATAAAGCTGTTAGGCCCTTGGGCGATTTTGTTCAACTTATGGCTATGCAGGCTTTCCCTGTCCTATATTTGAAGGCTACTTCTTTAGCTTGACATAATCTAGATCAGTGGCGAGTAAATTACATTTGACGAAGATATTCAAGACTGCCTGACATGTCTTTGATTAACACAATAATATGATATGCTTATCACATATTCCGATGGTCTAACCATGTTTGTCCTCCCATAGTATTAGATCTCCTTTAAATTAAAATCAATGGTACAGTCTATTTGGAGAAGCTTGTCGTGACTGTTGAAAATGATGTTTAGGTGATTTTCTCCAAACAGAGCACGTCTAACTGTTCCTTGGCAACAAAAATGTGTCCATTCTGTTACTGAGTCACATTTTTATTATGATTATACTATTTACTCACATATGTAAGCGTATATCAGCATGAATTGATTCCAATTCTGATCGAGAACTAAGAAACATTTTCGATGTTCACAGTCATATAAAATAAATTTCTACCACTAATGATGGCAATCACAAACTGGGGAGTAAGCGGGATAGGAATCCTTTGATAAATATATTGATCAACGTTTTTGTAAAAACCCGATTGAGCCTGATTTGGCCCCTTCTTGTCAGCATACTTCCGAGGCGTATCCAAGTCATCTAAGGTGGAAGACTACTCACATACTATGCCATTCTATGTCTATTCAGATAATCGAGAATTTTCTAAATGTCATTTTATCTATTTTGTAATATGAAGACGAACAAGTTGGAAAATACATGAATAGCATGAATATGATTTTATATGAAATAATTTACTGAAATAAAAGCTGTATATAATATGTTTGGTTTTGGGTGAGGGACAATTAATTGGCAGCAAAGGCAGCCAGTTTAGATTTGGTATTCTCACTTGTTGTGGTCAGTGTTTGTTTTTTATGTGAAGGTGTGTCAGATAGTGGACTAGCTTCTGACGAGTCTATTTTTCTCTTTTTCTCAGAGGTTGGATTATTTTTGATGTTTTCTAAGTTTAGATTTTCACGATCCGCTTGATCACAATATGCCTGTAACAAAAAATAACTTGTAGTCATATACTATCTCTTGTTTGTTGTCTCCATATGATTCTGTTATTGGGTACTCAAACACTCATCCCCCGATAAAACCAGCTCAGATAGGTTCCCAAGCTAACACAAAAGCGTCATTTCGATATCATTTTGTAGCTCCATCTCATCCCTGTTAGATTAACTCCACATACTGTGTCTTGAGCAGCATCAATACTCATGCTACCAGCATACCTAGCATGGATAACCGAACTGTCAACATTCTGAATCTTGATTCAACTTTTTACCATCCATAAACCAAAAAGTGAGCTCTCGAACCTTCTGTTACTATTCTACTCAATTAACAAGGTCCGTGTTTCATGTGAAAGGATGACTTGCTATCTTCCATTTCGGAATAAGCTTGATAAACGTTCAAGATGATGATGTTAGTCATGGAACACAAGAACACTTACCTTTTTGACATCCTTACTGAGTGACTTGAATTCAGAGAAAGCATCAGCCCGAGATTGTCCGGCGCATTCCTCCTTGTGAAACAGCTCAAAGGCCGTCCTGTCAACAAGAGAGTGCTTAGTATCAGAAGTAAGGTAGCTTGGTCAATAATTTGTATGATAATTAACTTTTGGTACCCACTATGACTTTGATGATTTTAATTCAGATAACAATATAATTTTCACAGTACTTGCATCCCATTTACCAACAGTCAGACAATATGCTATGAAATGCTGAATAAACTATGGTGAATCCAATATGTAAATCCAAGTAGTTGCGTAAAAGTGTGTTATTCAGTCATAGAATGTCACTTAAAATAATAAGGTTACTAGGTCCACCATCTTCAAAATTTCACATTATTACCATCAAGAGACGTTTAAAATATTTAACTGGCTTCGATCACTATTGATTTCTTTTCCCCGGCAGTCTTGAAACTCGCAGGGATTAACATAAGATATACAATTACTGTACTCACACTTTAGGTTTATCAGAGTTGGTCTCTCCAGTCGATGAGTTCTCATCAGTGATTGGTTGTTTGTCAGAGGAGATCTGTTCTGTGGCTGTTATCTTTTTATTAGATGTATCTGTTTTCTGCTGCTGCTGTGTTCTTTCTTTACTAAACAGCTTAGTCTGCTTCGACTGAAATTGAATACAATATAATTAAACTAAGCAACACGCAACATATGCAAAGGAAGGTCGAAGGTCATTATAATGGACAATGTTCCTAAGTGACTGAGAGGTAATGCAATTAGGCTGTATATGACTTCAAGCCTACGACTAATAGGTCTCAACTCCTGATTAAACAATCCAGCTCTCATCCCCACAGGACAGGTTCAGGATGTTCATTATTTATGTGGTTACCGGTTTACCTTTGCAGGCTGCAATGGCAGGTTTGCCAACTTCTTTTGTTCCTGTTTCTGTGACGTTGCGTCATCGATCATTTTATGTAATGATTCAATTGATGTTGGCTTGGCTGTTGTAAGCGATTTCCTCTGAAAAAAAATTACCGGAAACATTCAGATAATCTGTTTTCTGGGGAAAATAGCAGTAACAGATGTGACACCGATGTACTTGAGATCATATGGGCTTGAGGAAATCCCACAAAGATACAAGTAAAGACAGACCTAAATTCAATTAGCTGGGTACCTGATGACAAATTGTGAACATAATGAGGATCTACCTTAAATGGATTTTGTCGACTTGATTGACTTTCCTGAGATATCTCATCAACAGACGGCTGTGACAAGGCATTAGCAAAAGATGTCCTCACTGCAAAAGAAAGATCAAAGTAAATCCCAAAGTGCTGATTGACTCCTAAACGGTAACTTGTGAAAGGAGTAAAAAAATTAAATATCATAGCACTGGCAACATAAGAGAGTGTCTGACTCGAGGCTATCTGATGCCAAAAGACAGATAATTGGCTGCCTTTGATGAGTATAAGCACAGAAACACATTAAATAATAACCCAATACACTCACAAGTCTGAGTCTCAGACACACTGGTGTTCCCTGCAGTAGGTGAATGAGGCTGGGACTTCTGACTTAGTATAGCAGCAGCTTTCTCTTTACTGGGTGTTGTAGAGAAGCGAGCAGCTGTAAATCTGGATAAATCATCCTCCTCTTGTTGATGAGTGTCTACATCAAGTTGATTTGTACTCTGTCTGTAGGTAGAATGAAGGAGAATATAAGATTTAGAAACTAAAAATACTCATAGACTCATAATGACCTATTGAATGCTATGTATATACAACACTAAGCAGCGAAAAAAACTCATCTTTTCTCCAGCGGCCCATAAATCCCAATTCTCCACTTCCGACACCATGTTAGTGCCAGGCACTAAGCAAAGGTGTAGATGTGCCAAACAATCTCTCTTCTGTGGATGTGAGAGGGCACTAATCCCAATGTCAATTTCAGTGACCCTCAAAAAAGCTTAGCCCTAAACTCTGAAATGTACTCAAAAGTCAACTTGACTGCAATCAACAGTAAACTACAATCCCAGGATAGCCAAAATGACCACAGGTAAATTTGCCCGGTGTCTTGCTTCAGTGAGACTCTACACTGAGAATTTTTATGCTGTGCTCTCGTATTCTTGCAACAAGGGTAATGGAAACCAGGGTTTTCCTATGTAAGAGGTCTACAATAAGTGTTTGTCGTGACGTGATATTCTTAGGATCGCCGAAACAGTTTTAGGAACCAGAGTTTTTCCAATTAATATTCGAAGGTCAATGACACCTACCTGCTGACATCATTGAATGAGTTGATAGGCTGAGCGATCAGACCAAACACACTCTCCTGCTCCTCCCCTTCCTCTACTGTATTATATATCTTCTGTTGAGCGAGCTGTAGAAGTTTCTGAGCTAACTCTACATTATGTGTTCTGTTAGCATACTGAGCTGCTATTCTCAGATAACTCTCAGTCATTAGCTGAGATATCTGATACGCTCTGTCTATTCTCTCCTCTCTACACGCCGTCTGTGTACAGAAGAAAAGCTTAGTTACTGATGGGGTATAAGATGTTGTCAAACTGTGACTGGGATGGTGTTAGGGCTTATCGCTGTGCAGACTCAGCTTACTGAAATATTTGTGCTCCGCGTAGTCCCACCTATTGAATGGTGCTGAGGGATTCCTAATGTCAAAAATGCAAGTTAAAGTCTCAAAAGATGATATGCAGTATACTAGTCGTAACTGCGCGGATAACTTGCAAAACAAAACTAATAGCTACATGAGTCAAGTCATAGCTCTATCGGCAAGTTGCTTACATTCCAGCACTGGTAATCTTTTTTAATTTCAGAACAAGGATTAGGATATGTTCATTTGATTGACATTAGTTGGCTCAAGGTAATGTCGAAGACCGATCCGAATATCAACATTTACCATTATAAAACGCGCGTGGATTTATAGTCTCGATACCCTGTGATACTGTGTGAGAAACCTTGATATTGCTTGTTTTTTTTGTTTGGGTATCAGTACGGGTCTACGGACTGGATCCTGATTGGGCACAAGAGCATATGAGGTCGGATGCTCTTCCTGACACCACCGTGATACGCCAGGTATCGAACACAGGACCTCTCGATTGAAAGGCCCATGCCTTACCCATTGCACCACGGCATTTACATTTACCATAATATACCATTGAAAAGCTGCCGGCCAACTGAATATGAGTACCTGAACAAAAACGTTGACTTTACGAACTCACAGAGAATAATTTGATGAGTGAGGTCTGTTCATGTTTCTCATAAGATGAGGTATCCAGACTTCTGTCGCATATCCAGTTATCGGCAGACTGTGTTAAAAGTTTGTGTCTCCAAACTGTTTCCTGCAGATCAGAAAAGTTAAGAAATTAGCACTGGCGGCAAACCTAACCATTACGGGAGCAACAGGGTGGTCTAATTGATCCTAAAACCTGTAGCTTGTCAACAATCCTGGATAAACTATAGCAATACTACAAGCAAGTCAGATTGCAACAAATTATCTTTAAAGGTATGAGATAAGAATCATATCATACCATTGAATATCAAGTTATTGATGGCACACTTTTCTGGCTGGTTAAGTTGGTACATTACCAAGTTTACCTCTTGACCACCAGTTTCTGTTTCCAGATTCAGTAACGGTATCTTATAGTCTAAGATTCCTACAGTTGGACGTGGTGAGACTGCTGGGTACTTGGAGCCGCCCCGACATGTAATACATCTGACTTGAGCTGGAACCTCTGCCAAGCTGACAATAAACTGTGTGTTTTTATCTTTGGACTGTAAAATAAAAAATTCACATGATTGACAAACGTATGCTGCTGTAAAATAGTGCCTTGGTTTCCTGATTTTGGCATTTAAACAGAACCACCAATTGTAGAGTAAGTTTTTAAGTAATTTAAGATTTATTGCATATTGTTCAAAGAAGACAACACACAATTCTGCCTGTTTAGTCTATCATATTTCTTCTGTTATATATCGATATCACTTTGAACAACATAAGATACACTCTCCTAGTAACAGTGATTGTGCAAAACAATAAATTTCATAGCACATAATATTATTTGTTCATGAGATGAGTTATCAGTTGACAGTTTTTACAAGATACCGTTCGTACCACTAGATATTTTAAAATTACGATTCAATAGCTGGGCTGATAAATTCCATGATGACTCATAGTGGAACAGAGTCATGTATGATAAAAGTGATAAAGAGTGGAAATTTCCTATGAAGTGTTTCTTTTATCCGTCGCAACTCCTACTCAACTTTGATATAAGAATATCATGGTACAAACAGGCACAAATACTTTTTAGCTCTCAAATTGTGAGAGATGACTTCTTTCCATAGGCAGAGGAAGTGATTGTATTGCCCTATATGATCTCATGAAACAAGGGGCAATCGCACCACACGGTGTTGGGGGGGGGGTGAAATTCAAATTATTTACATACATGAAAGAGTCTCAGAGACAAGTTATTGTATTAGCGACGCACAATCAACAAGCGAATTATTAAGACAACATAACTTTCACAGCGGGTAGTAGTTGTAGGATCATACAGTACCTTTGTGTTAAGTACAGGAGTCCAGAGACCGTGTCCATTAATTCTATAGAATGATAATATACCACTAGAGTCATACATGGCCGGGGTACCTTCTGATGTAAACCTATCAAAAATAACATATACGGGCCTGTCAAACATATATACATATACGAACCTGTCAAACATATACATATACATTTACATCAGCAGTGTCGGTCGCTCATGAGTAGTAAGCCAACACACTAACTTATTTACGGTATGGATATGTTGCAGTCAAAACAAAATTATGGGTGAAGGATTGAGTGAGGTAATTAGGAATCTTATGTTATCTTGAAGTCAAATTTTCCACTTCCAATTAAACAGCTGTGTAGCATCGTCAAAGTGATTGCGTGTCAAAAGTCCCCTTAGTGAATGGCTCATGATAGCTCAGATGTAGCTATTATCAATTTGCCATGGGGTTTACGATGCTTTAGACAAGTTTCTTTGCTCCATTGCGAATGAATTTTTCAAATTCTGAGAGCAAATATTGAACATTCCTCTCTTCATTCAAGGCATAAATATTAGCTAGGGTTTAGGTTGGCTAGTTTGGAAACAAGAAAATGTTAGCTAGCATCAATTTTAGCTAGCTAAGGCAGAAATTTATATGAAGTAATGGGGTAACATAAATGTCAGCTAGCCATAACTTTCGCTATTTCAATAATGTGTATAGAGGCAACTTTTCCTTCGACGAACACTTAACACCTCTAGTGTGTATTGATATATAGGGATGACATACCCGATCCATTGTAGAGTAGTATTACAGCTGAGAGGTAGTTTACCACAGTGTGTCAGAACTTCTCTTCTACCTGTCATGGTTAATATACTCATAGACAGGTGCTGGTAACCGCTCTCAGCTGTCAAATATAATATACCATGTCAACTGCATGATGTGTGAATACTCCCTCAGTACAACAAAAGAGAGTCTCAAGTCTCGTCTCCAAAAAATCGTGGATAAAGTGATCATCATTATGATACCTGTGTATACTAATGGTGATAAATTTCTTAGGATCAATTGGATCGTGTCACAGAGATTGGGAATGGTGGTGAGGAGGGGGGATGTATGTTGGTGTATTGGGTCACATCCTGGTCAATGCTATCAGTAATGAGTATGTGCTGTTAGATTGTGTCTAGTATGTGCCTTGGCACTTATTATGCCTCGAATGATCTGAGTGACATCCCTCTGAAAATTCATCTATAATGTGATCAACATCATGACACACTTTTGGATATAAATGGTAATAAACTTCTGATTAATCAGGTCACGAGCAGGGGGATGGGGAGGGAAGGATGTGGTCATGTGTCACATCCCGGTTAATGCTATCTGTAGTGAGTATATTCTTTCTGATGGGATAGGGGTTTTGTATACACTGAGAAACTTCCAGCAGATCTTTCCACTCACCAGGCGCTGTATGATAGACCACAAAGAGCACATTATTATATCCACTCATAGCTACAGGTGCTCCTGGTAACATGAATGGTGCTAGCTGGAATCCTGCTGTGGAAAACCCTCTGATCATGTGACTGCTGGTTGCTCTGGCGACAAACTCTCCGCCCACACAAACACACTGCACTGTCTCGTGTTTATCTAGTGTAGCTGACCATTGAGTTTTATCATCGCCTCCCGCAAAGTTTATACACAGTAAGGAACTACATATAATAAATAACATGTTATATAGTATTTTTTTCTTAATGGCGGAACAAGTTAAACCAAATTACAATCAAAACAATTCTACGTGGTGTATGGCCTTGACAAACCTTGAAACTTGTAGTCTGAATATGGCTTGATAATAAAGTCATATTGCATTTTAGCCGTGTCCAATTACAAATGTCATATCCCGGCTTTGCATAGTTTTGATGGGTACACCGGAAAAATTGATATCAAATTGATAAAAAAACTAAACCAATGTGAAGACCCGGAGCTTGCTTTACCCGACTTTCTAAATTAATACAAATTTTATATTTCCATCATGGTAGTAATTTCAACTTCTAATCCAACATTACCACAAACTTGAAGACCAAAATTTTATAATTCTATAATTTTATAGGAACTCAATTGACTTGGAACATGCAGATGATTTAAAAAGCAGACTTGATAGTGTTCAAGTTCCATTTGAAGTACTAACCTGCGGGCGTTACCGTTATCTTCACTAGCTAACAGAACACACTGATCTCCTAGGTCTGCCATACTCAGGTTATCTGTGTTATTTATATGTATAGTGTGATGTTTACTCGTGTCGTGGAACTCAATATCGATCGTGTTATCATCCTCTGATGAGTAACATCGGATCAGTCCAACTTCATTCCATACCTGTGGGACAATACATAGAATATTTAAAACTCGATAGACAAGGAATGAGTTTAGAGCCAGATTCGAAATCCCAATGCTTCAATACATGTATGTACTCACAAATTTTCGTCACACTGCTGCCATCCATTGTTGAGAAATAGGCAACAATACCTGATAGGTGTATAAACAAAAAGTGACATGGATAGAGGGAACTCCCCCAGGTCACGTGACAAATTGCGTTGAAAAGCATTAGGTATTTTAGTAATCTAGTATCTGATTAGGCTCTTGATCTAGAATTATGACCTCTAAACCCTCTCATGAGCCTATAGAAAAGTATGTTTAGAGTGTCTCCATCCAGCTATAAAAGCCTCTGTTTCCAAAAATTACCATAATTCACACAATGCTCATCAAACATCATCATTGAACTCTGTCGACGTCATCGAATTCCGGATTTATCTCTACCTAATTCCAAATTTTGTTTACACACTATTTGGAAAAACTTCTAGGTAAATGAGCATGGAGATTCCAAATCTGACAGCCATTAAGCTCTCAACTCTTTCCTTATCTAACAACCTTTAAGGACTGCGCTACAAGCTGGAAATAGGCTTGATCCCTCTGATTCTCGGGCAATAGCGGATATCGTATCAAAAAGAGGGCGACTGATTTCCCCTTTGCCAAGTTAAAACAAGAATTTATCATAGAGGCAAGTTTTACCAATGGGTATTCAAGTGGCTAGCTGTAGCTAGGCGTTTGATTAGTTAAAAGAAATCCATAAAATATATTCAGATGCAACATTACCTGCAATATGTAGGTTAGCTATTCAAAAGTATATTAGCTACTAACCAAGTAACATGACTTCTGATTAGCTGGAGTAGGTTGGAATGGCGACTGTTCCTCTGTATGTGGAGCTCTACTAGTCTTACTGACAGAGAGGGTCACATCAGCTCTGGTTGTCGGATCAGCAGGCTTATCTATAACTGATGTGGTGGCCAGAGAACCGGTCATCTCAGAACCTTAATATAATTAAAGGTAAATAATTAGGGTATCATAAAAGTTTGTTACGAGTAAGATAACGACAACTTCCGGACATAATGTGAGAAAACATATAGACAAGAAAGAACAAGTGAAATATGTATCGAGTCACTCTATGGCCTCATAGGGAATATGGTTCTCAAGAGGTGCAAACTCCCTCTTAACCATGCTGGAAGAGCCAGCGTTGTCAAAATTTAGAGGACAACTCCTAGTAAGTGACAATTTTATTTTTTTATCTTTTTTGAATCAATACATATTCAACGGCATTAATCCAAATTTGGAAATCAAAAACCACTACAGGCACTAAGGGTTCCATTCCCATTAGGACGGTAGGGCACCCCTTAAACAGTCATCAAAGGCGAGGGGCTAAGTACACTGACATTCAATTGTCACTATGACGCAGCCTGGCGCCTGCCATCCATCTAAAGTTAGTCCTGTCAACATAAATATATTACATTAAAATACAAAGCCGTGCACTCGCAAGTACCTAAAAACATGCTCATCACTACTCATAACTGTCCAATTGATCATCTGTACTATTCCACACCAGTCATTTAGCTCAATTTTATTTTTAATACCGCATATTATATGGTCATTCATAATATGCCTGAAAACAGACAAACTAACTTGCATTCAACATTATGCCTGCAAATATAGGCAAGTTTATTTTCTTTGTTTAACTAACTAACTAACTAACTGAATCACCCTTTCTACTTGAATTCCACCATATGTTCAGTATACAAACACCTCATCACTGCGGTGAGGTCTCATTTTGAATTGGGCTTATCGCCTGTGAAACATCTAAACATAAAAGACATGCAGTGACAAGACAATTGTTTTTTTCAGGTAAGGTAAGGCATTATTATATTTAGCTGTTGCATGTTGCCTGGAAATGTTAGAACAACTTACTCAATTGGAATTATGGAGTCATCAAAAATAGACATATAAATCAAAATCAAGTTTTGAAATCAAAATATTTGTATCATCTAAACGTCAGAAGTACAATTCAAAAGACATGTGACAACACTCCAACTCTTATACAGATACATAAACGTAAGCTTTGATATTTCATTGGTACAGTGTTCCACAGAGGGAGATGTAGTATTAGTGGTCACGGAACAGCCTGATGTTAGCGCTGTTATTAACTTGTGATCTCATAGTGCCACAAAAGTGACTCCTTGCCACAGCATGAGTTGACCGAGACACACGGTTTCAAGGAGTATGTCATGTGATGAAGATACATGCGGGTAGTCGTATTTGGTAGAGCTGTTATACGATCATTTCACATACTCATAATTTACAGAGTAAAATTTGTTAAATCAGTGCCAATCGCCCAATTTGAATCACATCAACAAAGACTTTACTCTATGGCCCTAGCCTAGTCATGCGGCCACTTTATTGTTTAAATAGATGAGAAGCAAAACAAAAAAAAGTGAGCATATGACAAGGCTACATCGACACACATTATCTTCTTTTCTATGATGATTAGAAACGAAAATCAGTTGCATAGTGATGAATACACAGACTGTTCATGACATCACAAAGTATCGGCATACCGCAACATGTAAAAAGATATTATCAGCATTTTTTTACTTTTTTCAGGCAAATTATTTGCATTTTGAGGTATTAACTAACCTGAGAAATACAGCTCTGCTCTCAGAATTTGATTGATTGATTTAGCTAAGACTTATCTTCTCTCTATATCTGAGAGGATAACTCACAAGGATTGTGCTCTCACAAAACTAATAAAAATTCACCTACAGTTGTTGTCGTTGAGATGGAGTCACTTGTTGGGTACAATTATAAAGTAGAGTGAGATGTGACCTGATAAGCTGTATGGGTTACGTTTCAGTCAACAGATTTATTTAGAAAATCACTCTATTGTTTATGATTCGTCATTGAAGACCTTTCATCGATGCACCTATTGAGTAATATCTCAAGGTCCTTTTTCTGCTCAAAATATTTACAAGGGACGGATCATACTACAACTGCATCTCCTGACTTTGCGCTTTGAGTGGGTGGGGGGGGGGGGGTGATGAAGGATTGAACCTCTTTCAGTTTCTTGTTCCATTTTAAGTTTACAGAAGATTTTTCTAACAACTCATGTTTTTTTGCAATTCTCATACAAGCAAAAACTGATCTTATAAAAGAGAAGATATCACTATATCCTAATCCGCACGATTGGGCTTTCATCATTCCCACCCCCATCCACTCGAAGCCCGAAGTCAGGTAATGCAGTAGCCCTATGGTATATGAATGTATTGTTTTATTAATATCACAAAATGAGAAAAATATAACCCAACTTTTGTTTGCAATAACCCTCCGCCACCACAGAGGGAAGAACAGACTTGTTCTAGTCCATCCCGAATAAGCACCCCCATAATAGCCAATACTTGACAGCTTTGTTTGTATTCTGCCAGCACCCACAAAATGTATGTATGTTTTGTATTGTCTCAGGAAGAGAATTAAAAATGTTTATGTGGGTGCTCTCTAAAAATATTCTCTAAAAAAAAGCTCAGTTTTAATGTAATGTAAAAATATGTGGATATAAAACGATATATGGAATAAATTTGTATAAAAAATTACATTTCAAATCTATTTACGAAAAACTGTGTGTAAATATCTGACGGAATGGGCTCTAAAACAGTTAGAGCGTAGCTGAGTTCTTTGTTTTATTGCCTGAAACCGGCCTGAGGGAAGCGTTTTTAATTTTAGCACTGGATCAGATTGGTTGCCAGCAACCATTCTCAGGCTCGACTCTTGGTTTTCAGTTTGCGCACATATAGGTCTTGTATATTAGTAAAAGATTGACCGCCTGCTAGTTATTCTGCTGTGCTGATAAGATGTTTTAGTTTTCGATGGGAGTCTGATTTGAGATGTTTGAAGACCACCACTAGATTATAGCTGATAACACTTTCTATGAATGATTTGTAACAGGTTCGTATGATTTTCTCGTTTATGCTCAGATGGTAGAGTTTGGCAAGTAGGTGAGTTCTGGTTCGAGCTTTCTTGTTGGTCTTCTCAGTATTGAGTGTAAAGTCTAGTTTTATTAGATAGAACTGTGCCGAGATAGGTGAAGGAGTCTACAACTTCGATGTTAGTATTGTCAATGATTAGTGACGGCGCTGGCAGAGGGTTACCTCTTACATTGCTGGATACTAGCTCTTTCGTTTTCTTGGCATTGAGGAGAAGGTCGTTGGAGAAGCACGAGTTTTCCAAATGGGCAGCTTCTTCTTGTAACTTTGTTTGTGTTGTTTCAGAAAGATATTCTAGTAGAACCGTGTCGTCAGCAAATTTTATAACAGTTGTTGATTGATGGACTAAAGCCATCTGTGCTTCATACAGAGAGAACATGAACGGACTCAGGACACAGCCCTGTGGACTTCCTGTTGACGTGCTGATGATTTTGGATGTGTTGGTTGATGTTATTACCTTCTGTTTCGGTTGATCAGAAAACTATGAACCCAATTAACTATGTTTGGATGGAAGTCATAGTCACTGAGTTTATCTGTGAGTAATTTTGGATTGATGGTATTGAAGGCACTTGTATAATCGATGAATAGAGCTCTGACATGGTTCTGGGCATTCGTATCCAGATGTTCACTGATCTTGTCAATCAAAGTGATGAGAGCGTCTTCAGTTGACCTGTTTGGTTTGTACGCAAACTGTGATGAGTCATTCAGCTTTGGTGACATTCTTGTTTTTCCAGGCATTTACCGACCATCGATGTTTGAGCGGTCTAAAATCCTTAGGTTCATTTGCACCAGCACATTTAGGTATGGGTTTGATACTTGCCATTTTCCACACTGTAGGCATGCATCCCTGTTTGATCGACATGTTGAACAGGTCAGTGAGTGGTTGTGCAATCGTTGGCGTTGATGATTTGAGTAGACGGGCTGTGATATTATCTGCCCCTGGGCTCTTATTCATTTGGCGCCGCACAGAGTTGAATAAACTTCGTCAAAACTAATGCTGGCGGTGATGAGATAATATATGAATTAAGTCTGCTATCGCTTAGAGTTATATGCTGAACTGCATGAAAGGAATGTTCCCTTTTTGTAATGATCGAAATACATCTTTATCTAAAGCGTTCTCTGCAATCTTTATAGTTGTAAATCGATATAAAAAAAGCAGTCAAAGTTATTGATCAGTCAATAAAATTGAGCCATTGACACAGACAAAAAACTCATGGAAGGTAACACCATACCTTTTTTTGCATTGGAAACAGCACTTTTCTAATAGGGACGTTTTGCTTGGATTGATTTTGACTTTCTATATTGACAGTTATTTATTTGATGATCAGTTAATCCAGTCGCATATCAAATTGCAAAGCATACCAACATATGCAAGCAACCGTGCAGTAATCACTATGACCAGCAAAAAATAAATCTATAAAAATTAGAATTCAAAGCAAATACAGTACCATCTACATACTCTACATTTACAATCCCTATGATCATAAACTGGAAAATCCCATACTCAATCGTTTTGGGATTTCCATGAGTAATGGAAAATCATTCAACCATAATCCTGTTTTATTCAGTTTCTATTCATCAGTTGTCAGGCTTTTCATAGTGATGCTAGCAGTTGAGGTGACTACTATTGAATCTAACCTCAGCCGGATAAAATATAATAAACAGTGAATCATAGTTAATCTGTACCATACACTACCTATAAGAGAGTTATCTGTTAGTATAAGATGGCTTCAGCTGACTTCTCTACTACTACAGAGTGTGAGGGTCTTTTGACTGAGTGGATACAGGCTTACTTCACTGAGCTGAAGGAGTTGGATGATGAGTTTGGTAATAATCCTGACTGGGGGATATACTTTGTTAGAAGAAAGGGTGTACCAGAGAGGATATCTAATCAGCATGGCGACCTGAAGTCTCTATTAGACAATGTGGATGTGACAGAAGGCTGGAGGATTCTGATGAGCGTGACCGGTCAGAGTAAGGATAAATTTGGTAGACAGTGGAGGGATGTGCTGTATGAAGCTATCGGAGAAGGATATGAGAACATTGCAGAGACTATAATAGCTTATCTGACACCAGATCAGCTTCTTCAGTACTTACAGTATGAGGATGAGGAGGGAGAGAAGTATATGTATTCATCTCTTCTATACCTGGGGCCATCGCTGCGCATAAAGCTTCTCTACAGACTACCTGAAGTATCACAGAGATATGAAGTGTTAAATATTAGAAACAAGTCAGGTGATATTGTACTACATAGGTTAGGTGATATTGTACTACATAGTTCTGCTACTACTAAACTACTACAGTCATTAGAATCAGAAGATTTGTGTTATAAGCTTCTCACCACACAGAATAACGAAGGACAAACACCACTGTATGTATTGTGGCCATCTCATATAAAGGCAGCATTAGACTCAGTGACTGCTGATCAGCGTCTGACTCTGATAGACATGAGAGATAATAAGGGACAGACTGCTGCTGAGTACCTGGCCAGATGGATCAGCGAGGAGCAGGATCACAGATTCATTATCCTTAAAAGGAAGGAACGCTTAGCAGTTATAGAGTACAGTAGATGTGAGGCTAGAATAGAGATGGTCATATCTACACAGCATGAGTCCGGTAAGTACATCATTGTTTATGCTTTGTACACAGCAATCATAATTTCTTTTATTTGTTTACAATTATATTGGATGGACTTTTACATATAGTAGATTATGGAATGTTGGTTTGATTCCTAAGCCTCTCTTCAAACAAGGATATCAAGCCAGCGACGCCAAACTTGTACAATAGGCCTATACACAGTTTTTTAGTTCACTGGTTCTTTTCTGATTAAAGTCTTAACATATGGTATGGTTATTGATGGAAATTGTCATGTGTACACAGCACATATTGTGGTCTATAATTGATCAGTACACAAAATTAATTCTACCAGTCATTTAGCACAAACACAATTATTGAGTTTCACTGCCATATTCAATGAAAACTGACTGAACCAAATATTAGAAATGGCCTAATAAAGCAAACATGGAAGCAATATACACTTTGCTTTATTATACTAATGCTTAAAAATACTTTGGTGGTCGATTGAGTATTGTCTGTTGTTAGCCTTTTGCAGTTCGATCATGAGTTTCTCGTATGAAAGACATCAGTAAATACAGTCATGAGAAAGTGATACCTCATTACTTCATCTTCCGCTCTTTATGGAGAAAGTTGTGGTTTTCATTTTTTTTGTAGATTTGTTGATCGTTTCGTTATTAAATATTAAAAATGAGATACTATAATAGAGCTCTTAATTCAATACTCTCTGTTATCTATTTTCAGTAAGAGATGATATGCTGAGAAGGATCATACAGGAAGAGTCTCTGACACAAGATGAGATACAGAAGTTATCTCCACTCACCTCACAGTATATCATACCTCGTCAGCGGAGGCAGGAGCGGCTAGATGAGCCAGCTTATAGATTCATTCTCAGTGAACATCTAGCAGCAATCAACTCACAGCGCGAGAAGCAGACATCTAGGTACAGTCTTATCTTCTACAACACAGAACAGAGAGAGAATGGAGCTGAAGCCGAAGCTAGTAATCTAGAAAAAGCCCTCTCTCACACAGGATGTGATGTCATCAAAGCAAAGTGGAGTCACACTGACGAGCTGAGACAGATGATCAGTGATAGGCTGAGTGATATAGGAGGACGATGTAACTTCCTGTTTGTCTGTATCATGTCACATGGAGAACTGGGTCAGCTGAGAGGAAGTGATGACTCACTAGTATCTATCAGTACTATCATCAGAGACTTTGAACAGAATCTACCAGCACATGTTCCACTAGTCAGTAAATTTAGATGTACCATTGCCTATGTTATAATCAATTACACTTCTGGAATCCTATTGACCTGATGTAAGGTATTGTTTTTGGCAAACAAGTATGTGCATTTATCCATGAAAAAACTTCAAACTGACAGAATGTTGTCTACAATAACACAATTATTGAATGGAGTGATTACTGCTCTGATTTCTGATATTGTTATCTCTCTGTATGTTACAGGTACTTATGATCCAGGCGTGTCAGAACTCAGAAGTTGGGGCTCTATCAGCGACCACAGCAGATATGCCTGCAGTTCACACTTCATCTAATTCTACTGATGACAAACATGTGGTCCTTACTAGAGATAACACTGTACTACTTCTCGCCTCTAAACCAGGTGTGATATCAAAAATATTGTAATCATATTGGAGTTATCTACATCGGTTCATTGCCTGGGAATTCCCTGTTGTAAACATCCTTTTTTAGGTGATAAACCAAATGTGTAGAAGTTGCCTCTGAACCAGGTGTGATGCTATGTTTATATTATACTTATATTGGGGATATCTTCATCTGTTGGCGGAAAATGCCTAAATTATAACGCCATCTTTGGCTTAAAAAGAAACAAATTAAAACAGTGCAATAGCAGTTGACTTGCTACCCTGCTATAAAGATTTACATATAGATCATACTTTTAGGGGGCGTGGCCTACAGAGGAGCTTACACTGGAGAATTAGCCGATCAGATTAGACAAGCTAACGGGTATATCTCCCTACACGACATGCACAGTGAGGCTGTGAGTCAACATGGGTCAGAGCAGACTCCTGTATATATAGACACACTCAAAAAAAAGCTGTTTATGCCTGGAAAAGCTTGATCATTCAAGCGCATCACAATAGATCACCTCATTGATTAGCGGTGATACGAGAATAAGTAGAGACACACTGTTCATCTATGGGTATTTTTGGTAACACCTGGACAAACGATTTGCCTTGCTTTTGTTGGGGGGTTATCTAGTTATATTGCTGTATCAGTAACAAGTCGCACTAATCATCCAAAACAACTTAACTTACATTTTATGGTACATTTGATCATGCTATTGAGTTATAACAATGTCAGTTCCTGCTTGGGCGAATTAATCATTCATATCATTTGTACAGGGCATTTGTTTTCAACATTGGGCTTCTACTTGTTTCATAATTTTTATATTTCAAGACAAGTTGGAGAATCTAAAGTGAAAACTCAATAGAAGTGTAGAAATCATCTCTGAGTTTAATAACGTTATATAGATAACCCACACATATTCATGAGTATAAGCATATCGCTAGATTTCTATCATTTGTCAAGAGAATTTTCGATTGTCTTGGTAAAAAAAATCCAACAAATTTATAAGAAAATACCTACCCCAAAAATAATATATTTTTATGAAATAATTACTCGGAAATAAAATCCATAATATTACTTGATGCCGTCTTCGTTGATACCAGTTAATTAGCAGTGAATGCGGCCAGTTTAGATTTAGTATTCTCACTTGCTGTGGTCAGTGTTTGTTTTTTATGTGAAGGTGTGTCAGATAGTGGACTAGCTTCTGAAGAGTCCAATTTTCTCTTTTTCTCAGAGGTTGGATTAATTTTGATGTTTTCTAAGTTTAGATTTTCACGATCCGCTTGATCACAATATGCCTGTAACAAAAAATTTACCTGCAGTTATAAACCATCTCTTGTTCGTCTGAGCGGGCTTGCTTAAGTGCTCACTCTATCCGTACCTGATTCAGTTACTGGGCATACTAATGAAACCGAGACCGCAAGGTTAAACCAGCTTAGGTACTCAAGCTAGCAAATTATCGATTCACCTTCGTCAATGATCCCTTATAAATATTCATTTAAAGACTACTACCCTTAGATCAAAACATATTAGAGTCAGGCAGTTACTTATGATAGAGTTGTACCTGATTTGCATGGTGAAAAAAATTCAATGCTCTATTGGCATGAATTTTTGATTGGGAGAAGAGTGCTTAAGAGAAGGTAACTCTCATTCTCTGCATTTTGATGTCACAGCCTCCGTTGTGCAATACAAGAAACAAGCACTTCCGGGAGACTGTGACATCATAATGTAGAGAATGAGAGTGACCTTCCCTTATGGGGAAGCACTTGTTCTTTTCATCGTCAATAATTCATGCCAAGCATTGAATTTGTTTGCCATGTAAAAATCGGGCAGAACTTTATCGTAAGTAACTGCCTGATTATAACATGCTTTGTTCTTTGGGTAGTCTTTAACATGATGCTATAGCTACCATTCAGATAACACCAACTGTTTGACTTTTGTTACCGAGTGGGAAAGCTTTCTATGTCAATTGTTTCTGCTCCTAGCACCCTCAGATAAAAGCTCTTTCTTCCTGTATGTTACAGAAGAGAAAACACTAACCTTTTTGACATCCTTACTGAGTGACTTGAATTCAGAAAAAGCATCAGCCCGAGATTGTCCAGCGCATTTCTCCTTGTGAAACAGCTCAAAGGCCGTCCTGTCAACAAGAGAGTGCTTAGTATCAGAAGTAAGGTAGCTTGGTCAATAATTCAGAATGTGAATAATAGCATTTTGAGTTGACTTAAACGGTTATAACTCAGATAACAATATATTTTTACTGTAGTTGCATCCCATTTACCAACAGTCAGATAATATGTTACGGCATGCTAAATTAACTATGGTAACACATACAATAAGTAGTTGCGTAAAAGTGTGTTATCAATGCATAGTGAGTCACCTAAAATAACGATGTTACTAGGTCTATCATCTTCAAAATTTTACACTATCACCACCAAAAAATTGACTGGTTTCAATCACTTTTGATTTATTTCCCCGGCAGTCTTGAAACTTAGAAGTTATAGTTAAGAATATAAAAGTACTGTACTCACACTTTAGGTTTATCAGTGTTGGTCTCTCCAGTCGATGAGTTCTCATCAGTGATTGGTTGTTTATCAGAGGAGATCTGTTCTGTGGATGTCATCTTTTTATTAGATGGATCTGTTTTCTGCTGCTGTGTTCTTTCTTTACTAAACAGCTTAGTCTGCTTCGACTGAAATTGAATACAATGTAATTAAACTAAGCAACACGCCACATATACGAAGACCGTCATTATGATGGATACTGTTCTGGTCTGTATTGAGAGGTCATAAAGTTAAGCTCTATATGGCTTCAAGCCTACATCTAATTGGTCTCAATTCCAATCCAGCTCTCATCCCCACAGAACAGGTCCAGGATTTTCATGATTTATGTGGTTACCGGTTTACCTTTGCAGGCTGCAATGGCAGGTTTGCCAACTTCTTTTGTTCCTGTTTCTGTGACGTTGCGTCATCGATCATTTTATGTAATGATTCTATTGATGCTGGCTTTGCTGTTGTAAGTGATTTCCTCTGAAAAATAAAATTACCAGAAACGATCAGATAAACTGTTTCTGGGGAAAATAGCAGTAACAGATGTGACACCGATGTAAAGACAGACCTAAATTCAATAAGCTGGGTAGCTGATGACAGATTGTGAACATAATGAGGATCTACCTTAAATGGATTTTGTCGACCTGATTGACTTTCCTGAGATATCTCATCAACAGACGGCTGTGACAAGGCATTAGCAAAAGATGTCCTCACTGCAAAAAAAAGATCAAAGTAAATCCCAAAGTGCTGATTGACTCCTAGAAGCTAACTTGTGAAAGGAGTAAAAAAATTAAATATCATAGCACTGGCAACATAAGAGAGTGTCTGACTCGAGGCTATCTAATGGCAAAAGACAGATAATTGGTTGCCTTTGATGAGTATAAGCACAGAAACACATTAAATAATAACCCAATACACTCACAAGTCTGAGTCTCAGACACACTGGTGGTCCCTGCAGTAGGTGAATGAGGCTGGGACTTCTGACTTAGTATAGCAGCAGCTTTCTCTTTACTGGGTGTTGTAGAGAAGCGAGCAGCTGTAAATCTGGATAAATCATCCTCCTCTTGTTGATGAGAGTCTACATCAAGTTGATTTGTACTCTGTCTGTAGGTAGAATGAAGGAGAATATATGATTTAGAAACTAAAAATACTCATAGACTCATAAAGACCTATTGAATGCTATGTATATACAACACTAAGCAGCGAAAAAAAACTCATCCTTTCTCCAGCGGCCCATAAATCCCAATTCTCCACTTCTGACACCATGTTAGTGCCAGGCACTAAGCAAAGGTGTAGATGTGCCAAACAATCTACAGGGTTTTCCTATGTAAGAGATCTACAATAAGTTGTCGTGACGTGATATTCTTAGGATCGCCGAAACAGTTTTAGGATCCGGCGTTTTTCCAATCAATATTCGAAGGTCAATGACACCTACCTGCTGATATCATTGAATGAGTTGATAGGCTGAGCGATCAGACCAAACACACTCTCCTGCTCCTCTCCTTCCTCTACTGTATTATATATCTTCTGTTGAGCGAGCTGTAGAAGTTTCTGAGCTAACTCTACATTATGTGTTCTGTTAGCATACTGAGCTGCTATTCTCAGATAACTCTCAGTCATTAGCTGAGATATCTGATACGCTCTGTCTATTCTCTCCTCTCGACACGCCGCCTGTGTACAGAAGAAAAGCTTAGTTACTGATGGGGTACAAGATGTCGTCAATCTGAGACTGGGATGGTGTTAGGGCTTATCGCTGTGCAGACTCAGTTTACTGAAATATTTGTGCACCGCTTAGTCCAACCTATTGAATGGTGCAGTGGGATCCCTAATGTTGAAAATGCAAGTTTAAGTCTCAAAAGATGATATGCAGTATACAAGTCGTAACTGCGCGGATAACTTGCAAGACAAAACTAATAGCTACATGAGTCAAGTCATAGCTCTATCGGCAAGTTGGTTACATTCCAGCACTGGTAATCTTTCAGAACAATGATTAGGATATATTCATTTGATTGACATTAGTTGGCTCAAGGTAATGTCAAAGACCGATCCGAATATCAACATTTACCATTATAAAACGCGCGTGAATTTTATAGTCTCGATACCCTGTGATACAGTGTGAGAAACCTTGATGTTGCTTGGTATCAGTATGGGTCTACGCACTGGAGCATTTGAGGTCGGATGCTCTTCCTGACACCACCGTGATACGCCTGGAATCGAACACAGGACCTCTCGATTGGAAGACCCATGCCTTACCCATTGTACCACGGCATTTACATTTACCATAATATACCATTGAAAAGCTGCCGAGTTGCTGAATATGAATACCTGAACAAAAACGTTGGCTTTACAAACTCACAGAGAATAATTTGATGAGTGAGGTCTGCTCTTGTTTCTCATAAGATGAGGTGTTCATACTTCTGTCGCATATCCAGTTATCGGCAGACTGTGTTAAAAGTTTGTGTCTCCAAACTGTTTCCTGCAGATCAGAAAAGCTAAGAAATTAGCACTGGCGGCAAACCTAACCATTATGGGAGCAACAGGGTGGTCTAATTGATCCTAAAACCTATAGCTTGTCAACAATCCTGGATAAACTATAGCAATACTACAAGCAAGTCAGATTGCAACAAATTATCTTTGAAGGCATGAGATATGAATCATATCACACCATTGCATATCAAGTTATTGATGGCGCACTTTTCTGGCTGGTTAAGTTGGTACATTATCAAGTTTACCTCTTGACCACCAGTTTCTGATTCCAGATTCAGTAACGGTATCCTATAGTCTAAGATTCCTACAGTTGGACGTGGTGAGACTGCTGGGTACTTGGACCTGCCCCGACATGTAATACATCTGACTTGAGCTGGAACCTCTGCCAAGCTGACAATAAACTGTGTGTTTTTATCTTTGGACTGTAAAATAAAAAAGTCTCATGATTGACAAACGTATGCTGCTGCAAAACAGTGCCTTGGTTTCCTGATTTTGGCATTTAAACAGAACCACCAATTGTAGAGTAAGTTTTTAAGTAATTTAAGATTTATTGCATATTGTTCAAAGAAGACAACACACAATTCTGCCTGTTTAGTCTATCATATTTCTTCTGTTATATATCGATATCACTTTGAACAACATAAGATACACTCTCCTAGTAACAGTGATTGTCCAAAACAATAAATTTCATAGCACATAATATTATTTGTTCATGAGATGAGTTATCAGTTGACAGTTTTCACAAGATACCGTTCGTACCACTAGATATTTTAAAATTACGATTCAATAGCTGGGCTGATAAATTCTATGATGACTCATAGTGGAACAGAATCATGTATGATAAAAGTGATAAAGAGTGGAAATTTCCTATGAAGTGTTTGTTTTATTCCTCGCAACTCCTACTCAACTTTGATACCAGAATATCATGGTACAAACAGGCACAAATACTTTTTAGCTCTCAAATTGTGAGAGATGACTTCTTTCCATAGGCAGAGGAAGTGATTGTATTGCTCTATATGATCTCATGAAACAAGGGGCAATCGCACCACACGGTGTTGGGGGGGGTGAAATTCAAATTATTTACATACATGAAAGAGTCTCAGAGACAAATTATCGTATGTGCAGCGCACAATCAACAAGCAAATTATTAAGACAACATAACTTTCACAGCGGGTAGTAGTTGTAGGATCATACAGTACCTTTGTGTTAAGTACAGGAGTCCAGAGACCGTGTCCATTAATTCTATAGAATGATAATATACCACTAGAGTCATACATGGCCGGGGTACCTTCTGATGTAAACCTATCAAAAATAACATATACGGGCCTGTCAAACATATATACATATACGAACCTGTCAAACATATACATATACATTTACATCAGCAGTGTCGGTCGCTCATGAGTAGTAAGCCAACACACTAACTTATGTACGGTATGGATATGTTGCAGTCAAAACAAAATTATGGGTGGATTGACTGAGGTAATTAGGAATCTTATGTTATCTTAAAGTCAAATTTTCCACTCCCAATTAAACAGCTGTGTAGCATCTTCAAAGTGATTGCGTGTCAAAAGTCCCCTTAGTGAATGACTCATGATAGCTCAGATGTAGCTATTATCAATTTGCCATGGGGTTTACGATGCTTTAGATAAGTTTCTTTGCTCCATTGCGAATGAATTTTTCAAATTCTGAGAGCAAATATTGAACATTCCTCTCTTCATTCAAGGCATAAATATTAGCTAGGGTTTAGGTTGGCTAGTTTGGAAACAAGAAAATGTTAGCTAGCATCAATTTTAGCTAGCTAAGGCAGAAATTTATATGAAGTAATGGGGTAACATAAATGTCAGCTAGCCATAACTTTCGCTATTTCAATAATGTGTATAGAGGCAACTTTTCCTTCGACGAACACTTAACACCTCTAGTGTGTATTGATATATAGGGATGACATACCCGATCCATTGTAGAGTAGTATTACAGCTGAGAGGTAGTTTACCACAGTGTGTCAGAACTTCTCTTCTACCTGTCATGGTTAATATACTCATAGACAGGTGCTGGTAACCGCTCTCAGCTGTCAAATATAATATACCATGTCAACTGCATGATGTGTGAATACTCCCTCAGTACAACAAAAGAGAGTCTCAAGTCTCGTCTCCAAAAAATCGTGGATAAAGTGATCATCATTATGATACCTGTGTATACTAATGGTGATAAATTTCTTAGGATCAATTGGATCGTGTCACAGAGATTGGGAATGGTGGTGAGGAGGGGGGATGTATGTTGGTGTATTGGGTCACATCCTGGTCAATGCTATCAGTAATGAGTATGTGCTGTTAGATTGTGTCTAGTATGTGCCTTGGCACTTATTATGCCTCGAATGATCTGAGTGACATCCCTCTGAAAATTCATCTATAATGTGATCAACATCATGACACACTTTTGGATATAAATGGTAATAAACTTCTGATTAATCAGGTCACGAGCAGGGGGATGGGGAGGGAAGGATGTGGTCATGTGTCACATCCCGGTTAATGCTATCTGTAGTGAGTATATTCTTTCTGATGGGATAGGGGTTTTGTATACACTGAGAAACTTCCAGCAGATCTTTCCACTCACCAGGCGCTGTATGATAGACCACAAAGAGCACATTATTATATCCACTCATAGCTACAGGTGCTCCTGGTAACATGAATGGTGCTAGCTGGAATCCTGCTGTGGAAAACCCTCTGATCATGTGACTGCTGGTTGCTATGGCGACAAACTCTCCGCCCACACAAACACACTGCACTGTCTCGTGTTTATCTAGTGTAGCTGACCATTGAGTTTTATCATCGCCTCCCGCAAAGTTTATACACAGTAAGGAACTACATATAATAAATAACATGTTATATAGTATTTTTTTCTTAATGGCGGAACAAGTTAAACCAAATTACAATCAAAACAATTCTACGTGGTGTATGGCCTTGACAAACCTTGAAACTTGTAGTCTGAATATGGCTTGATAATAAAGTCATATTGCATTTTAGCCGTGTCCAATTACAAATGTCATATCCCGGCTTTGCATAGTTTTGATGGGTACACCGGAAAAATTGATATCAAATTGATAAAAAAACTAAACCAATGTGAAGACCCGGAGCTTGCTTTACCCGACTTTCTAAATTAATACAAATTTTATATTTCCATCATGGTAGTAATTTCAACTTCTAATCCAACATTACCACAAACTTGAAGACCAAAATTTTATAATTCTATAATTTTATAGGAACTCAATTGACTTGGAACATGCAGATGATTTAAAAAGCAGACTTGATAGTGTTCAAGTTCCATTTGAAGTACTAACCTGCGGGCGTTACCGTTATCTTCACTAGCTAACAGAACACACTGATCTCCTAGGTCTGCCATACTCAGGTTATCTGTGTTATTTATATGTATAGTGTGATGTTTACTCGTGTCGTGGAACTCAATATCGATCGTGTTATCATCCTCTGATGAGTAACAACGGATCAGTCCAACTTCATTCCATACCTGTGGGACAATACATAGAATATTTAAAACTCGATAGACAAGGAATGAGTTTAGAGCCAGAAATCCCAATGCTTCAATACATGTACTCACAAATTTTCGTCACTCTGCTGCCATCCGTTGTTGAGAAATAGGCAACAATACCTGATAGGTGTATAAACAAAAAGTGACATGGATAGAGGGAACTCCCCCCAGGTCACATGACAAATTGCGTTGAAAAGCATTAGTTATTTTAGTATTCTAGTATCTGATTAGGCTCTTGATCTAGAATTATGACCTCTGAACCCTCTCATGAGCCTATAGAAAAATATGTTTAGAGTGTCTCCATCCAGCTATAAAAGCCTCTGTTTCCAATAATTACCATAATTCACACAATGCTCATCAAACATCATCATTGAACTCTGTCGACGTCATCGAATTCCGGATTTATCTCTACCTAATTCCAAATTTTGTTTACACACTATTTGGAAAAACTTCTAGGTGAATGAGCATGGAGATTCCAAATCTGACAGCCATTACGCTCTCAACTCTTTCCTTATCTAACAACCTTTAAGGGCTGCGCTACAAGCTGGAAATAGGCTTGATCCCTCTGATCCCTCTGATAGCTGATCCCTCTGATTCTCGGGCAATAGTGGATATCGTATCAAAAAGAGGGCGACTGATTTCCCCTTTGCCAAGTTAAAACAAGAATTTATCATAGAGGCAAGTTTTTCCAAAGGGTATTCAAGTGGCTAGCTGTAGCTGGGCGTTTGATTAGTTAAAAGAAATCCATAAAATATATTCAGATGCAACATTACCTGCAATATGTAAGTTAGCTATTCAAAAGTATATTAGCTACTAACCAAGTAACATGACTTCTGATTAGCTGGAGTAGATCCAGGTTGGAATGGAGACTGTTCCTCTGTATGTGGAGCTCTACTAGTCTTACTGACAGGGAGGGTCACATCAGCTCTGGTAGTCAGATCAGCAGGCTTAACTATAACTGATGTGGTGGCCAGAGAACCGGTCATCTCAGAACCTTAATATAATTAAAGGTAAATAATTAGGGTATCATAAAAGTTTGTTACGAGTAAGATAACAACAACTTCCGGACATAATGTGAGAAAACATATAGACAAGAAAAATCAAGTGAAATATGTATCGAGTCACTCTATGGCCTCATAGGGAATATGGTTCTCAAAGAGTGCAAACTCCCTCTTAACCATGCTGGAAGAGCCAGCGTTGTCAAAACTGAAAACAATTGCATGCAAATAAGGGGTCGATATCAGTGCCATCAACCACCAGGCACGATATCAAATTTGAATTTTTGCTATCTCAAAATGCATAAAATGGTAATTATACTCACCATTGAAATACTGGCAATATTTTCATTGGAACCTTGTATAACAGAATTTTAAAAACGAAATTAACTCATTTTTTTACCTGCGTCACCCTGACCAGGATTCTTTATTTTGACCTTAAAAGATGTCAACAAAGAGAGATAACCAAAGGGGGACAGTCTCCTCTCAGAGTGGAATATTCTACTCTGATTGGCTAAGGGTTTCGCTCGACTCTAGTTTCTCTGGTACATACCTAAATCATCGTTGTCATCCATGTTGATATCATGGCCAGCCTCGTCATCATCACTATCATCTTCTATAGCGTTAGATTTCCGGCTGGTTTTCCGAGTTTGTACTTCTTCTTCTTCGTGCTCCTCGACTAGATCTTTGTACTCATCCTCTGCAGCTTCTGTGGCCTCTGTATCCATAAAGTCAGCATCATCATCACTGCCATCGAACATGTCAGCTATCTCCTGATTGGATAGCTAAAAAAGAAAAAAATGTCAGCTATCCCCTGATTAAACAAAAATATGAAAACATGTCAGCTGTCTCCTGATTTGGCATCTAAAATACAAAAACATATCAGCTATCTCCTAATTGGGCAGCTAAAATACACAAATATGTGAGTGGTAAATAACAATGCATGCATTTCATTATCTACCATTTTTGGTGAATTGGGAAAGTGGTTGATAATGAAATGCTACTACCAGCAATCCCGACATACGATACAGCAAAATAGTCAGATAGACCTGAGCTATTAGGAAAACATGAGATGAATACCTAGTATGCAGCCTTTATGGATGTTTGAGCCTTTGCTGGCTTGCAAACCACTGGACTGGGGCTGTCACAGCCCTTATTTGGAGCTACCCGATTGTCCCCATGTTTGAGTTCTTTTTCAATACTTAACTTTAACGGGTCCCCTTAAGCGCAGGTGGTTTGTGTGGGTAGACAACCTTTACCCTTGCCAGCTACTCGTTTTCCGAAGAGGCAGAGGATCTTAATACTATATCTATGGTCCTGATATGAACAGACCTGGCTAGGGTAAACGCTTGACAGTGCAAAATCATAAATGATATGAATCAGGAATCGAACCTGGATCATAAGATCGCAGTTCTTGCCCTTAACCGTCAGACCAATCCTGACTCTCCATTACTCTCAATGAAACTAAAACTATTTCAATGTAACAAGAACTTTTATTCATACTGATGGGGAGATTATGGATACCAACCTTTTCCTGTGATTTAGCTGCAGCTCCATTGGTACCTGCTGGAGCGCCTGGTACATCAACACATCCAAAACAGCCCTGTGAATTATATAGATAATAATGATATTTATTCTAACTGTGATAAAATGAAATTTGAGTATTATTGTAGTTATAATTATGACAAAATGAAATGCGGGTGAAGCCAAAACACCTTCATCAAGGTGCCTAATGATGGTACTGTGGGGTCTTTCAATGAGACAAATCCGTTTCCAAATTGCTCACTCAGAATGTATATAGTTCCATCATTGAGCGATGTATTAGCGAAACCCCAGCAGGTCTCATTGATTGAGCTGATCAGATCACAATTTTTGCTGTTTCCAATTAAAAGACCTTGTCACTGTATCACAAGTTGATTGGGTGAATAGAATTCAAACTAGGAAATATAGTATTTCCAAGGAAAGGTTCTTGAATCGACACAGCCTAGCATTAGTCACTAGATAGAAAAAGTGATCCAATTTGCCTGCATTCGAGTTTCTCCCTTCCACTTCTCGCCGCAGTCGTGACCAGTCAAGGACAGAAACTCTGAATGCAGGCAAATGAACCAAACTTGGTCTAGTCACTAGTGCATAGAAAAGCCTACAAACTCGATAAAGGGATAACAAGTCAATGTCAATCCATGTTCAACAATAGATCTTCCACGAAAAACTATAGGCACATGAACCATTATGTGTGTTGGATCTGTTTGAAAAGCATAACTTTGTGAATGAACTTGGCAAGCTGCCATGAGGCCTTAGGGTTGAGAGATGCTAGGAGTTTGTGCACTGAGTCTTGCTACTTAGTTGAAAGAAATCCCTTTGTTTTCTATCTCTCTATAGATCAGACATATACACATACATAATATACACATAATATAGATACAAACATAATATACATGTTCACAATATATGTACAATATGTATACAATGTACGAACACAATATACATAAAATGTAATATGCACATAATAATACACAAACCTGATTAGTAGCGTAGAGTAGCTTGTCATGACTGTACCAGCTAAGTGATGTTATAGATGACTTATTATCTAGAGAATGAGAGTGTAGTTTAGTCTGATCCTCTGTTCTCCATACTAATATAACCCCATCAGTGGAGGCAGCCGCTAACAAACTCCCATCTCCACTGTAACTGCATACATTCACAGGCTATAATAGAGAGTAAATCTGATGGGGGTGGAAGGGTAGCTTAGTGATTAGGATTCGAGCTTCTCAATCTGAGAGTTGCAGGTTTGAATCCCAGGGACTTCCTATGACTGTTAATGGAGGAGAGCTCTTCATACATAACCCTCGCTCGTCCACCCCTACCTTTTACAGGGGTGCGCTAAATAGATGTGACAAATTTTAATCTTGTAAGCATATCCTCATCTGTTCCGAAAGGGGCCTTGAATGGTAATAAGTTGATATTATTAATTATTCATGAACACTTTGCAGAGGAATTATTATTTTTGGGCTTGATTTCACTATGCATGAAACTGAGTGTGATGGGAGCATTCAAGGCAGCCGTATCATTTGATGCTATGCTTATATGTTGGGAGATTGTGGGGTATCATTTAACCAAGTTCCACAGCCCCTCATTTTTCATTGTGACATCAAACAGCCAAAATATGGCAGAAAAAGTTAGTCCGTAAGATGCCTACTTGAACACAACACCTAGACCAGACCAGGAGTTTATCGATTAGTAGTGGGAGAGGTATACACCCGAGGGTGCTGGGGGCTGGAACAATCAACCTTGAAAGCTCTCCAGTGGGACTCAAACCCACAACTCCTGCGGCACTAATGGCCTGGCAGTGAATAGCGTGCTAACCGCTTGTGCCATCTCACAATCCCAAACCAATTGGTTGATGGTGCCAATTAGATAGCCTGCTATTCACTACTCGGAGTTGTGTTCTCTCATCTCATAACACATTCGAATCCACCATTGCCACCCTATGATACACAGCATACACGTTGGGGTCATTGGCCTTACATGGCTCATTGCTGTATTACATGTCTAATCTTCACACAGAGCTTTTCACAGTGTAGCGGTTAAATGATACCCAAAGACCAAAGCATGATACAGGCAGGCAGTTACTTACGATAAAGTTGTGTCAGATTTAGCTGCCTGACAATAACATGCATTGGTCTTTGGGTAATCTTTAATAAATTTTCTCATAGAGCAGTAGTGGGTTGATCTGTATAACGCTCCAAATGTTCACACTGAATTCTTCACAGTGTGGTGGTTAAACTGAACTTTGAGAAGCCCTTAAAATTCAAGCTGACTGTACTGTCCAAAGGTAAATGTACTAAACAACAAGTCAAAATGCCTGCCATGCATAACAATATATGGTGAATCAATATTTTTAGGTTGACAAAGTATTATTACATGAATTGCATACCTTCACCATGATGTCATCTTTAAGTATAAACAGAGGTTCCTCAATATCCTTGTTGTAAATATGTACTTCTTTGTCTACTGGAATAGCGAAAGTTTTACCATCGGACTTCCAGCTCGTCTTACATAAACTCTGGCTCAGACTACAAGAATAATATCATTCAATTGTTTAAGGGCAACCATTGTTTCAAACAAGTTCTCAACGATTGATAGCAGATTGACCTTCTGCATAGGGAAAAAGAAAAAATCTAATTTGGATGATTGTTCAGTGAGAATTCTTGGGAAACAATTTTTCCATCAGGTACTCAAACTCAGCTAAAATAGAATACCACAGAGCAGTTTCCTGTTCCTGTTATTATTTAGCCTGTGCTCTATCATTATTTCAGCAATGTCTTGGAACCTCCCCTAAACTGAAGTGTAACCCAGCCTAGAGTCGGCAACTACTGTGAGTTTTGCACCACATCATGCACAAAGCTGATGCTGCCTAGCACATTATTTACTACCCACTAATGCATTTAACAGTCACTGATGTGTATTGATTGGAAAATGGGTTTGGGTCACAAAACTTTGAAATAAATACACAAGCTGGGATGCTATTGTTGTATGTTTTATGAGAACTTTTACATAGTTCACATAGTACCGGGGAGACAACTCTCAAAGCACAAGATGATGTGATAAATAAACCAATATGTCTCAATTTATTATTACTTTCATTACAATTAAGATATTTTCAGTCTGTGCTACGGACACAGTTGACGCAGGGTTGAAAATAAAAACAGTTGTCGCACTAAAAAGCAGCTTTTCTCACAAAATAGGATCATGATGATCAATGTCAGTCTAATTAATTACCACAACCCTCGTTCTACACAACAATGTATTATGTGGTCCACCAACTCTAACTGATGATCATAAAGAAAATTATTAAAGTAAATTTGAAAGAACCAGGTTCTTGGTATCATACTTAAGTTCTCAGTCTAATTTAGAAAACTGCTATAAAATGTGTTAACAGCATCTAGCCCAGTTTCAACTGATTTTCACTTAAAAATAAGATTGGAAGGTACTAAAAAGGTACTATTTTGTATATACTATCATTAAAAAAGTACCTCTTTCATACCTTCACATCTCAACTTTGGGAAACTGGGTCATAATATTGAGTAGTTTTCTAAATTGGACTAAGAACTCCAGAATGGTATTAAAATCCTGATTTCCTCACAGTCATTATGACCTTACCTCACATCAGAGTATTTAGGCAGTATATTGTATGTGTTGAGACAGGCTTTAGTATTAAGAGTCCACAGTTTGACAGTACCGTCACAGCTAGCTGACAGTAGATAATGTGACACTGGTGACAGACTGACACTAATGACAGGTGCTTCATGACCTGTCAGAACTGCGACGTCACCTTTTAGGTTCACAGAACGCATGTTAAAATCACTGTAAACAATCAAACAAATAATAAAATATGATTTAGAATATTTTTCCTAATAAAAACAAGTGAGGACCTGAGGTTACCAATCTCTATTTTGACAAGTTTGATAGCAATGTAAGCGATGTAAGCAATGTCAGCTATGTCAGCAGATCAACAACAGAAATATGACTTGTCATTCCACATTTATGACGATAATAAACTAATAATAGGTGTATCTCAGATCGTAAAGAGCCAATTCAATCTAAGTATATAAAGAAAGCCTGGCCATAATATTAGAACGGATTTAAATTCACATCAAATTAAGCTACATTTGTTAATTCATGCTTTATTGAGGAGTAGTGATAGTGATAGTGATAGGCCAACAACCCTAACATGTACGCTGTGTTGCATAGAGTGGCACTGGTAGAGTGGACTGAGCTATGTGACGAGAAAACACAACTTTGGGTATTGAATAGTGGGTATGCTAATTAGCGTCATCAACCCATTCTTTTTTTGGGGACGGTGAGATGGCGAAATTGGTTAGCACGGTCGCTATTCACTTCCAGGCGATTGGTGCCGCAGGAGTTGTGGGCTCGAATCCCATTTGGGAAGCTTCCAAGGTTGATTGGTCCACCCCCGGCACCCTCGAGTGTATACTTCTTTTACATATGTACATACATACAAGGGGAGGCTGACATGCAATAGTTATAACACACAAACACAAAAATAATTACACATGTTTAGCGTGTCGTCATTCTCGATCTATTTCACAACATACCTGGAGGCAGCGACTACATGAGTCTTATTAGAAGTGATATCAGTTATATCTGCTGTGAATCTAGTTACTAATCCTTCTGTCTGTCCGTCTGTTAATGTATAACTGGCTAATCCGCTACCTCTCTCATTTACTGTGTATATAACACCCTCCTAGTCAATTATATATCATAGAATGTTATCAGAAGCAAATATGTGCCGCTTCTTTCTTTATGATACAAAATGCTTGGGCAATTCAACTTAATTATCAACATTTGCTATTCCCTTTGGAGATATAGCCTATGTATATTTTGTATTTGTCTCAATCTCTGAGATTCAAAATCTTTAAACAGGGTGCGCTGATAAAACTTGTAAAATTTGATATATCACATTATAATAAATGGGTAAAAAATTAGTATAGAAATATTATATCTCATACAATCCATGGCATGAATGGTTTGAGAGCTTGCTGTTCACTGCTAGACAAATAGTCTTGTGAGGAGGGGTTGTATTGATTGTTCTAGTCCAGTAAGGAAGGACAGTCAAAGATGAAATCTAAACTGAATTTGTATTTTAGCCTAGAGATGTGAAGTACTTAATGTACACAGATTCGCTTCAAGGTACAAAGGAAGTGAGTGCTCACAAAGATATATCATCCCAAGCTGGCAAACTTTACCATAAAACAGTTTTGATAAGCCCTTCTAAATAGACAACCCGCTCGACATGACAGTATTTGAAGCTTACCCTTATAGCTAGTGGATGTACATCATTACTATGAAGTTTGAATGTCTGAAGAGGCTCATCATCATCCAGAGAATCCCAAACTGTCACCTTACCATCTGTACCCGATGTGATTATCTGCTCCGACCTGTAGGTTATATAACATGTGACACAAGTCATAACCGAGGCACGGCTAACTAGTGCATGTTGGGCCAGATCGGGGTGGTGAGATGGTGCAATCGGTTAGCGCGCTTGATATTCACTGCCACGCGAGTTTTCATGACCGAGGCACAGCTTACTATTGAATGTTGTGCTAGACATAAAACTTAAGAAGTTTTGAAAACTGTTGTGTATCCGTCACCCACAGACAAGGGTTTGTCAGTGCACCGCACAGTCAAAATGTCCCTGGATAATTACCGACGAATATGTCGACAGGCTAGTCTTATGTTGAGCTGAAGTTGGACTGATAAGCGACATAGAAAGAGGAAGAATATAGATGATATCTCAATAGGCCTACTTATCTCAATTGATTCAGGACATGAGCCTGAGCACAAAATAATATACTTCCAGAAGGTCGAAGCTAAGGGGCCAAATAATATAGGGGGCTGGCCCTGCCTTTTTATTTACTTTAAGCTTGAATGAAGCAGGAATTTTTACTTTGTTGCAGCCGACATCATGTCCATAAAACCAGCTGTCAACTGACAACCACTGACTGTGACATTTTTATATTTATTTATATGATGCTGATGGATTGGAATTAATTAACTACACACTTGCTAACTATAAAAATTGTATATGTTATTGTTCTTACCCTTTTTCGTAAAGGATTGTTGTACAGCCAGGAGAATGCACTGATTTCTCTGTCATAATGATGTGCTGATGAACACTTTATTGATTGTTGAGAAGGAATACAAGTTGAAAGAAAGCCTACAATTTTTTCTCTGAGCAATCTCAGAATCCGGTTTATCAAGTTTTCTCCTTCCCGCCACAAAATCCCGGAAATTGCTTTGTTGTGTTGACAACAACCCAATCAGAATCACTGTAAGAATAACCTTCGAATACCTGGAAAAACTTTTGCATGAGAACATAATACACAAAAGTCTCTCACCAGCTGCACCACATCCAAACAGCAGGGAGGGTGGGAGGGAGGGTGGTATATCCCATCCTCCCTGCAAGCAGCAAGTAAGTGACACTTGAATTGTGTTCATGAGTAATATTTTGCCCCTCAGTTGTGCACAGCAAAGTACTGAAGTGAACAGTTCTTTGTGCACACCAACTGTCCGTGTCGTGAGATGTGGCTTAGCCTGTCCGGAGTCCTGACAAGCTTTGTTAGGGGTCCCCTCCACCGTACAAAGCTTGTCAAGACAGGCTAGATGTGGCTTTGGTTGTCAAAAGCTATATAGATTATGGTCAAAATTCAGATAATCTGACAAAATTTAGCTAAGCTCACTGTTTGACTTTTGTTCAGTTTATCTCCGATATTTAGGAACTGCAAGCCCTTGCATATGCTCCGTGCGTTTTTGAGGAAGCCTTGTCTGTCCTGTTGATTCAAAAGGTGAAACGAGATGTCAGTAAGCCATCAGCCATGGACAGAAGAACTTATTCGCAAAAGTTCATTACCCAAATCACACAAAAAAATGGTCGGTAACTTGGTTTTACGAGGTACATGCTATATTTTGGATTGTTAGACCCGAAAAATCACAGTGAAACAGAGGAATTATACACCTTTGACAGCCATATATCAGAGTTATTGTACGAAATACTCATGTGTGATCGGTTATCACTGGAAGTTCAACATACTACGCGTATATATTGAGCTTTGGAAATACAGAATCAAAATCATTATATAGAGCAGAAAGCAGACAACTATGAACACTAAAACAGTTTGATATTCATAATTGCCAAAGATTTTGGCATCGAGATCAACCATGACATATATTAAATTTTTATGAGACACACATGATCTAATCCAAGGAAATTTGGATGTGTACACATTTATAAAAAGGCTATGGGTTAGGCAATATCACATATTGTAGCATTTTCCTAATTCGATTTTCAAAGAGAAAATTTATCTAACTCAGATGAAAATAATAGAACCTCATTTGACATGGCCTAATTGGGTGCTGAGAATAAATAGCCTAGGTTCTGTATATTAAGAGATGTTCTTGCGCGGGTCGGGTTGAGTAGGAGTAGGACCTTGTAGATTTGCCACAAAATAAACAGCCTAGGTTCTGTAAATTGAGGGATGTTCTTGTGCGGGTCAGGTTGAGTAGGTTCTCGTAGATTTGGCACTAAGTTGAGGCGGTGGTCTTTTTGTTCTTTTTATCAGAGAAGAAGCTACGTACAGTGAACACCTGACCTATCATTATAGTAAGTATACAAACAAACTCCATAACACTCCACCACATAACCCTGTAACAGACAGAAATTAACATTATGTAAGAAATTAATTTTTTAGATTGAGATTGTTTGTGTATTTATGAGTTAGCTTCTCATGGTTAATGAGGCTTTCCTCACAGCTTGGTTATTGAAGCTACTTAGAATTCTGATTGGCTGAACATCAGGATATTTAGTGGTGGGCAAAGGTCATAAGTCTAGCCTTCCTTTCCTTTCTCTGCCTCAGACAAGGTGACAGCTGTACTGTTTCTGATATGACAGGACATGGAAAAACATACAAATTTCTGATTTGCTAGTAAGAACAAGTTTTTTTATTCAAGATAGTTTTTATGAATTGTTTCACACCTATCCAAGACTTTGACAAAATATCGATGCCTTTCATCAATAAATTAAAATATCGAAACTTGCTTATACTTTAGCGTATCCTTATTATCCTTGTCTTGTCATATGTGGGGGAGGGTAGTGGTATGAGAATGTACTCTCCAGAGAACAGGTGATGGACACCTCTAGTGCTCAAAGACCCCTGGACAATTTTGATTAATACTAATAGACCACATCCTTGATGTTAGAAGGATGAGTATGTTCCATCAGTGTTGTGATTATGAGAGTAGTCTGATGTTGAGATATGAGATATCCTTATTACCCTGTAGGGAAGAGCATTTGAACAAGAACTGGTTGGGGAACTTTTCGCTCGAACCTATCCAAACAAAACCTAGGTATATTTAATGCTTGGGTTACTTTGTTTTGCATTTTGACGTGCTTAAGCCATTCGGCAAGTTTCACCAACATGAACAAGAATACATTTCTACTGGTAAGTTTTATAGTAATCTCTCGAAGAAATGATTGTGCATGTCTAGTATCATGCCAAAACATCATTATAGATTACTCATACACAACTTATATGAACACCAGAGCGTTGTTCCTATAGCATGCAAATGTTGAAGGTCGTGGGTTCGCATTCCACTGCAATCCATCAACTACTAGGGTTTGGTTGGCCCCCAGGTGTGCTCCGACCTGCCTGCAAACAGAGAGCAACCTGGCGCAGTAATTGCGGCCTAGCCACTGAGGCACTAATATTTCGCAGCCCATGCTTCGGGATATGAAGTGTGATCAGACCCCTCGTTTTTATTCAATTTTTAATCAACATTGTCAAGAAACAAGAATATATAACATACCTTTCGTTGACATCCTCCGCAAAGGCTCTGCCGCCCATCTCCTTCAATCTAAAGTGTTTCTGATAATCAGCAATTACATTCAGTGACTCGTGGATACTACCTGCAGACATCTCCAACTGTGTGAGAAAAATATAAATATAACCAATAAAAAGTGAGCTGAGTTCTCTGAGTAGTTGTGTCCACTTGTGTTATGAGCGGATAACTATTCATATGGGGTGTATCACCTCGGTTTAGCCTGTCTTGCCAAGTTTTTTGGAAGGGGGCAAACAGTTGTTTGTCCTCCCCCATTTACTATAAAAAATACCAACTTTTCCTCCCCCTAATGCTTGTGTCCCTCTAGGGTGAATAAAGTTTATTACAAAAAAAAATATCAATGTTTCATCCAGCAAGTGCTTGGGCTCTTCTATGGCGCAAATGTAACTTTAAAAGATACCAACTTTTCCACCTGGAAATGCTTGCGCTCTTCTAAGGTGAATAAAACATACCAAATTACACTGATTATGTGATATACTGTTGCGTGTATATCTCTGATTGATAGAGAGGGAACTGACTTACTTAGCATGAGTAGGTACATCACAAGAACGTTTTTTGGTGTAACGACCCGAGTTCAAATTAATTGATGTTTGCTAAGAAACAGAAGATTGGGCTGCTCCTAAAGAGGGACGCAATGTGCCCTAATCCTCATACTGAGAATGTGATACATTCTAGAAAACTAGAATTCATCCTAGAGGTGAGGCCATAGAGGACCTCCTAATCATAAGTGTGCAGCAAGCTGCCAAAACTGAACTGGCACTAATCGGCCATTGGCAGTGACACTTTGATCTTAGCCAATAGGCCGAGAAGCGAGTTCAAATTAATTAATTAGGGGTGGGTACATGTACGGTACTGTACTCTAACGATCAGAGATACACATGATAATAGTGTAGTCTCTATGTCAGTGTGGTACCTAATATATCTGTACTCACAGAGGTCATGGCGATACCAGCTCCCGCTCCTGTTTGTACAGGGATCTGTGGCTCCTCATCTCCGGCCATAAAATCAAAATATATCAGCTTAGATGTGAAGGTGGAGAACTTATTACTGAAGCACCTGTAAGAGGGATAAGTCAAGATTAGGTGTCAATGAGTATACCACAATGCAATCCTTAGGAATTCCTATTCGAGATGAATGAAAAGCATCATGGTCTTGATCAAATCATATAAGCAGTCCTATGTGTAAAAGGGATAAGTCAAGATTAGGTGTCAATAGTATACCACAAGTATACAACAAGTATACCACAATGCAATTCTCGATGGATGACAAGAGATTAGGTGTCAATGAGTATACCACAATGCAATTCTTAGGAATTCCCATTTGAGATGAGTGAAAAGCATCATGGTCTTGATCAAATTACTGAAGCACCTGTAGAAGGGATAAGTCAAGATTAGGTGTCGGTGAGTGTACCACAACGCAATTCTTAGGAATTCCAATTGAGGCGAGTGATAGCATCATGGTATTGACCAATAGACCTGATAAAACTGTCTTTTAACTTTATTGGCATAATATCAGCATTATTATAACTTTGAATCCAATAGGCAGTTTTCTGAGCTCCGATTTAGACCTCAATTTGGAGTTGTCCTCTCTCCAGTTTGGTACTTTTAACCCACGCCGCATAGGAAAATGTGCTGAAAAGAGGGATATCTTATAATTGGATAAAAATTGTTTTTGATTCAGAATCTGCAGCATTGAAAACTCATAATTTGGGAAATCATTTTAGTATTTGGATAGTCAATTAAAGCATTTTCTGCCTGTTTTGCGGACAACTTGGCAGAATTTTTCATGAGTTTCGTCACTGAAATTAAGATTTGATCAACATTCAAGCCTCCAATGATTTGGAAACCCTGGGCTTTCAATGGTGCAGACTCTGAATCAAAAATCATTTTTATCCTATCAAAAGCGGTTTTCAAGATAACCCTCTTTCAGCAGGTTTTTCCTATGCGGCGTTGGTTGAAAGTACCAAACTGGAGAGAGGACAACTCCGAATTGAGGCAAAAATAAGAGCTCAGAAAACTGTCTATTATTGAAAAGTCCCTGCAGATTTAATGAATTGTATAGTTGTGAGAGAATATAGTAGGTCCTAGGACCAAAGGTGACATATATAACCTCAATATGGAAAAGGACATTTTAAAGTGATTGTGAATGGATAAGGTTTTTGGTAACTTTCTGGAGTTCTCAGTCTAATTTAGAAAACTGTTATAACATATGGCCCAGTTTCACCTCATTTTCACTCAATGTTGAGATGAGGTACTAAAAAGATACTATTTTAATGATATTATATACAAAAAAGTACCTTTTTAATACTTTCCAATCACAACCTTGAGTGAAAATCAGAAAAACTGGGCAACTTGCTGTGGCAGCTTTCTAAATTAGACTTAGAACTCTAGAATGATACCTAAAACCTGATTCCTTCCCAATCACGATGTCACCAGGCCATCAGATGAGTAAATAAATCACACCTGTGGCCGTTAGTTGGAAGTTACATGCAGCTTTATTGCCATCATAATATAATGAAAATAATGAGATCTGAAATCTGTCTCAGTATAAGTGATAGCTAACAAAGTTTACTCAACAGCTAGCCATACTGAGTATTGGGCAAAATTGCTGTAAATTATATAGCTAAATATAGAAAATTCTTGAGATTTTCCCAGCCAAAGTAGCAATTCATTGGCATTTTCATTGTGATTTCCCAGCAGAAATTGAGCAACGCGATGTGATACGTTGGCTGGAAATCATTGCACTTGTGGTGATGGAAATAAGTAATTGGGCTGAAGTATCAAAACTAGACCAACCCACTCTAAGAAAAGTGCAGTTTCTCTTGTCATTGTCAAAGTTTCATTGAAATCAACTTGAAGTGCCAACTGCAGTACATCCGAGTTATTATATAATTATATATATTATTTAATAACTCTACGGTACAAACAGTGATCAACCACTACCCTACCAAATACATCTAGTACTTAGGCCTATCACTAAATATATGATGTAGCATACTTATGATGCAAGACTATTCTCATGGGCCGCAAAAAAAAGGCACTGAATAGCAGTAAAGCTCATAATAAACCTCTTAATATGAACAGATGCACGGTTTTCAGCATGAACTTAGAAAGAAATCCTTGATACAAGGTCATATTTTTGAAAAATCTTAGAAATTGAAAGAATCAGCATCGGCCTACATGAATCAATGATAGTTGGAGTATAGGATGTTTCAGGCTGTTGTTGATAGAACTAGCGTAGTCCAGAGAAAAGAAACCTAATTCTAGCGGTGGACCTAAAACATACCATTCATAAATTCCTTCTTCAGTAGTTTTCCAAGTGTGAGAGTCATATTGTTTCTGTGTGTCCTGGTATAATATTTTACCTCCAGGTGACTTCAGAGTCAAGTCTACATCTAAATTTCCTCCTTCTATCACCTATAATGAAATATCCAACATCAATGACAGGCAGTTAGGGGATGATTGCGTGACTATGTGAGTTTCCTGGTTAGCCATTGGTATCGGTATACTAGTAGATCTAGGCAAAACATCTTCAATCAAAGTTGTATTTTTTGCAATGTTGATTCGATGTTGAGACCATTTTTAGTGTGATATAATCGATGCTCATAGTTGATCGATGCTACATAGTTGATTGCTTGAAACGCAAAACATAACACTAAGTCAAAATCGATGAGTTTGCGATTTTAATCCAGGCTGCGTATCAAATAATGTGATATTTTATCATATAAGGTCTTGCCCAAATTTTAGTCAATAGTTATCAACTGCCCTCTGCCATGCAATTGGACAACTATCTATACAATACGTTGTTTCTCAATCCCTAGACTTAGTCTTAGTTTAATTTATTAAACTAAATACATAGAAGGCCATAGAAAAGATGATCTAGTTGTTAGGATTATTTTAGCCTACATATCCTGCACTTTCTTTTATTGAATATTCCTTCCTTGCCATAATTCATTTATTTATAGAGGTTGGCTTGTCAACAAGTTACTCTTTAACTACTCTGTTATCTGAAAACTTTCTAAAAAACCTCTTTGAACAAATAAATTAAATGTAGTGAAAGTATACAATAACAAATAGTATAAAGACAACCAATCACAATGGTATCCTATATAAATCAAGTGATAACAAGTAAGGAAATTGACAAAGAGACATTAATAAGTCTAAGTTGAGTTCATAAATCTGAAAGTGAAACTATTGTCAATGATAATAATTTCTTTTATTTAATTAATTAAAATTAATGTAATGTTGATTACCTGAAATTCAATGACAGTTTCCTCTCCCTGCTTTACATGCTCATAAAAGCACATTTCATCCTTTGCTTCGAGCATAAATGTGAGCTCAGATGAACAATTAACTGCATAAATCAGTATGGATAGTATCAGGCACCTGAACAATGACAATTCATTCATTTTGAAATGAGATGTATCAGAAACCAGGAAAGAGAAAATTTTATTTCTTCAACTTTTAAGCAATAACCATTAATCCGATATAGCGTCGGGCAATGCTTTGGGTGTTCAGCTAGCCAACCTGATTGTAAATTATAGACTGAGTAAATACTGGGAACAAAATAAATTCGGATCGCCGATATAGCCTCTAATGACAAGTGGCAGAAATAATAGTGGACGATCTGATTTAATTGAGAGTAACGATAACAGAATAAGATAGAGTTGTCCACTTTACTGACGTGAGAGAACAACTTATATATATTGAGTCATTCGTTCTGAAAACACTAAACAACAATTTTTTGCCTACATGCGGGTAAGGTTCATCAAGGAGTTAGCTCTTTGGTTCATCATACAGTAATTGCATGGTCTGTTATGGCCTCACCTATATTGGACAACTCGTGAGATTGCGGCGAACTGTACTTCTTCCCTACTCATTCTGAACTTAAACTGTGACAGAAATAAGTGTGAGTTAGCTGATAAGATCTTTTAGTGGTGTAACAATATAATAAAAATAGAAAAAATAGACGATTTTAAAAAAAATAATGAAGTGAGCCCTGAGTAAAAGAATATTGGGATGTATATACCAAAATGTGAGATGGAAATCTCAAAAATGTAACAAAAGCAACAGGATGCTCATTATTGCATCATCGTCAGGGATAAGACTTGAAGGGAGCCAAAATTAGCCTTGTCACGCAGCTACTATTTTGTTTTGGGTCCCAAAACAAAAACATAAAATTGCCACGTGACAAGACATGGCCAGAAGCATTAATGTTAATATCTGACGTGCCCTATCAGTTTAAATTTACCTCTTCTTCCGATATCATGGCGTTAATAAAAATTTAAGCTACGGCGTAAATGGATTAACATAGTATCGGTATATGAATAGTATTGCAGCAAGGGTATGTTATACTATGATTCCTAATCATACGATTAAAAATAGGGTGTGTCTTATCATCAGCTATTTGTATGAAATAATTCTTGCTCATTTCAATATTAATGGCACTAAATGAAAACTAATTCTCTCAATCTTGGGAGTCATTTGCACACTGATATCTTTCTGTCTGAGCCTAAAACTAACAACCTCAATACTCCGAAATTACAAATCAAATTACATACGGAAAATAACATAACAGCTGGCTTAGTGAACTTCTCAGAGAATTTCTATCGCACTTCATAGATGTTCGATGAAATGATCGTTTGATGAATGAGACAAAAAGGAGGAAATTTTATGAGGGAGCATCTTAGAGGAGGCGCTGTACCTCCGTATAATGTATACCTGTACGATCATTACGGTTAGTATACATATCAACTCCATACTGCTCCACCACATTATTCTACAACATACAGAAATACAACATCAGTGCTGAAATATTGTACTATCCAAAGACTACTGCATGTTATGGTCAGGCAGTTACTCATTATAAAGTTATGTCACATCTAGATGGTAATAAATTCAATGCTCTATTTGGCATGAATTATTGATGGTGGAGAGAGTACCTCCAATAAGAGTAGGTAACTCTCATTCTCTGTATCTCGCCTTTAAGAACTACTTGCGCCAATTCACCTTTTCTCTGTGGTGTATAGTCTAATACCACATAATCCCCCCTCACCTAAGACAGGACAATCTAAATCCTCGTGTTTATCATAGAAATTTTGATAAAATTGACATCCATCTTTCATTACTTTGAACTCTATATCAACAACAAGCCAGACAACAACGGTCTGCAAACATTGCCAGTTCCTAGAAGCACCCTTGAAATGCCCAAATCAGCGACGCTGAAAGCTTTTTTCTGTTGGCAATTTTTCAAACCGATTATTTCCCTTCTTTGGCTCTTTATTCATGTTGATATGGGCAACCAGGCCACTTCAGATCAGTCCAAGTGTTGAGTGTTTCACATGTATAATAAGGTTATGATTATATTTCCTTTCCCTGAAGAGAATTTTATTTGACAGTGATTTTGACACAACATTGTTGTCTTATGTGACAAGATTTCAGAAATCAAACTGGCCAATTATGTGAATTAAATAAGCTACTTAATCATCTGGTGGCAGGTTTCATTGGGTGGACATTCCTATCTCGTAGGATGGAGTAGTTGAACAAGTAGAGCCTAGGGAACAGTTGTCTCTGAAAACTTTCCGAACAAATTTAGAAAAATTAAATACTGAGGTTCTTGTTTTCCCCGCCTCTGTTATGACATTTCATCAGCATGAACGGGGTCAAACTAAGGACAGTTCTCAAATTTCAAATTCAAGAAATAGTTTCCATTACTTAGCTGTGCCAGCTCATGTTATTCGTAATATATGTATATGTATATATACTTTGCTACTACAATATATTCATGATGACCAACATTTTATAAATGACTTTCTTGAAAAGTGCCCATCAGGACGATATCGTACTATTAAATACAGAAGCACATGGGGCAGAGATTCTTTTTTACGCCAGGGATCACTCAAGCTAAATAAACTTGTATAATAATTTTTGTTAAATGACTTCCAGCCTCAGAGACTTTTTACTCCTATTTTAAGCCATGTATGCTACACTATTATCATTTTTAATATCATAGGCATCAGTATTTAACACCTTTTTTCACAACATATATCATGTTAGTGATAGAAATAAAATTAATCAATCAAACAATCAAACAATCAATCAATCAATCAATCAATCAATCAATCAATCAATCAATCAATCAATCAATCAATCAATCAATCAATCAATCAATCAATCAATCAATCAAATTATAATAAATTAAACGACCAATGATCCACATTCTCGACAAATAAGTATAATTATACAACATACCTTTCATTGAGTTCCTCAGCATAGGCTCGACCACCTATCTCCTTGAACTTGAGCTGCATCTGATAATCAGCGATTACATTCAGTGACTCGTGGATACTACCTGCAGACATCTCCAACTGTGTGAGAAAAATATAAATATAACCAATAAAAAGTGAGCTGAGTTCTCTGAGTAGTTGTGTCCACTTGTGATATGAGCGGATAACTATTTGTATGTGGTGTATAACCTAGGTTTTGCCTGTCTTGACAAGTTTTATGGAAGGGGGCAAACAGTCCTCCCCATCCACAATCAAGGCTTGTCAACACAGGCTAAACCAAGACCAGATTGAGGCCATCACTAAGTCCATAAGTTTGAACTGTAACTGCATTGGAAAAAAAAAAACAAACCTAAGTCTAATGGCAACGGAACTAAGAATGAGTGTATTCCCAAAAAATGGAATGAAAGGGGCACAAAGTGCCATCAAGCAGTGAATAAAACGAGAAACAATCTATATTAAGAGCTTCGATTTTGTTCAGGTAGCTGGTTTACTGTGGTTGATAATGATGATATGCCACCAACAGCAACCCGGGATCAGTTTGTGAACTATCAACAAGTCCGACACAGGCAATAGTGTCATACTACTGAACCCGAACCCTAAGAGTAGATAGTGTGATGTGTAAACATATATAACGTACCATTGAAATCGCCCCACTCGAAAACGGAATCTGTAGCTGCTCGAATCCCACCTGGAATTTAAAGTATATCAGCTTGGATGTGGTTAGGAAGATTTTATTGCTGAAACACCTGCAAAAAGAATAAGTTGAGATGAGGCGACATGTGGGCATAAGGTCATGTAAATGAGTATCCCACAATGCATTTATTTGGAAATCTTATTGAGATCAGGTGACTGGGATTTACCTGTAAACATGCAAATATTTATGTGTATTTATAAGTATTTATGTGTTTTTGGATTAACCCATTGACATAATGAAATCGTTATTATATCTATCTAATTAAATTGATTTTTGCAAAGTCCTTGCAAACTGAGAATGCTGCATTGTATACGATTACCAAGCATTTCCTTTCATCATAACTCTTTTTAAAATGGATGGTGCCATATTAATGATCTTTCGCTTAGCTGAAAACAAAAAATACCCCGATTAGGGCAGGGATTTATTGTGACCATACTGACTAGCTAGAGAGAACAACAGTGACCATCGTGTGTAATCAAGTGGTATTGAGTCATGTCAATTTTTTCAGAAGAGAAAGTTTACAAAGTTGACCGATAAAGCCAACCTGTTTTCAAATTCAGACTGAGATCATTAAACTTACAAAGGCCATTCTACTGGAAAACAAGCAAAAAGAAAATTTTCCATTAGAGCACATTTCCATCTTCGCAAGTCTTTAATACCTCCCTAGATTAGGGTTGATGTACAAAGAGCATACACTAAGTTCTATTGGTGAATCAAGAACATACCATTCATATATTCCTTCTTCAGCAGTTTCCGATGTAAGAGAGTCATACGGTACCAATGTATTCCTATGTAGTCCTGAGTAGCGCTGATATGATATTTTACCTCTGGGTGACTTCAGAGTCAAGTCTACATCTAAATTACCTCCTTTTATTACCTTCAATAAAATATACAGACATCAATACCACAAAAAGACTATGGGTAATGTGTTAGGGCCTAAGGCTAGAGCATTATTTTCGTGTAAAGCGTAGAGGAGTCACAGTCCAGTTTCGCTACAGATTATTTGACGGATAATTCAAATGACAAGTGGGTTGGCTACATATACGTAAAGCTGTCATTAGGCAATTTATATAACATGATTTTTAACCTTTCACAACAAATCATTTGTTCGGCTGGTTTACAAAAAAAGTAGGCTACTCATGTAAATAAAACCTTGACGTACAGTTGTAGGATATACACTGTAGTGTGTCTATCGATACTTTACTGATCACTAATGCACTATGTCAACAAAACAGTGTAGGCCTATGGAGTATGATACATTATAGTGTGTTCTAGCCTCGAGTCTTCTGGCATGACAGTTTTAAGTCTCATTTCAATTTGACAGATGCTCGATTTGTTAGTTAGGATCCATTGTCGTAGGGCCTCTTTGATGCTTGCATAGGGCCTACTGTACACATGAGCTATTGCACCACAGCACAATGCACATGACAAGCCTTAGATCATCAGATCATGCAAAATTTGGTATGAATTAGTTCCAAAATACATACTGACCTGCAGACATGAAACCAAGGTGAAGTATATTTCGCAACTGAGCTGTATTTTTGAATAAATAATTTTCTTAATAGAAGGCACATTCCATTACTGATCCTTTTTTTGTAATGAACCTAATGAGTTATGATAACAACCCTGGTTATGTACAACAACGAAATCATATAATATCTATCTATATAGGCCTACATACCCTATTATTATGCAGCCCCTTAACTAACAAGACACAAGCCCTCTCAAGTTCATCACAGCCCATGTTAAGTTGGTAATTTTGGATGTAATGATCAATACAGATGATTTGTTGAAGTTTTGTTACCAAGGGCAGGAGTAATTGCTTGAACTTGTTTTTCTCAGCAAGTAGTTAAACTTAAGATCTCAGTGTCTGAAAATGATGTGTTTGTTGTTACCTGAAATTCAAGGACAACTTGCTCTCCCTGCTTTGCATGCTCATAAAAGCACATTTCATCCTTTGCTTCAAGCATAAATGTGAGCTCTGAAGAAGACTCCACTGCATAAATCAGTATGGATAGCATAAAGTATTGGAACAATGACAGTGCATTCATTTTAAAATAAGATATAAGATGTGTCCCTGAAACACCAACCACTGAAACAAGGATAGTGAAAATTTCTTGATTTTTGAGGAAATAACCATTAATTCAACATAGCTTAAGGGATTCTCACAATAAACCCACATGAAAAGTTATAGCCCGAGTTCGAATTGAGAACATAGTGTATTTTAATCACTGTTATAGCCTCCAATGATTAGTTGCCGAAGTTTTAGTGAGTGACATATTTTAACCCTGATTTAATTGAGATTATAAGTTTCTCTATTCAATCGAGTTGTCCTCTTTATCACAATGAGAGGACAACTTATCAAATTGCCACTAAATTAGCTCTGCGTATACAGGGAGTTTGGGACCTCCCTGGTGTAAAGACAAGGATCAATGGCTGATCGTGACAATGCCAAGCAGTGTTCTTTATCTTTATCAGCGTTGATGACAGTCAAATATGTGATCTTCTGTAGTCATACCGGTAGAGTATCAGTATTAGTAACATCAACTGTAAAAAATACAACAAAATTTGCTTGGATGGTTTACAAAAGTCCGTACCCAGCCGGCACATTGTATGTGGAATCATGTTTCCAATGTCGCAATTGGATTGTTTCTGTGTTGCATGGTTCGCGTTTAACATTCGTATGGTTGCAGACACATTAGAAATTGCTGACGTAAATGTACACAAAAAAGAATAACAATTTATTTATTATTCCGCAAAAGTAGGGTGTATCGGTTTTTCAAAACGGCAAACATCGGGCTGATTGGTCTACATGTTGATGCAGCAGTAGATTGTTGTACGTCGCTCGTTTATATGGTCATTTTGGAAGGTTCTGTAGGCTCCATCTTTACTTCATTGTTACAGGCATGGTGTCAGGGTGGCACTTGGATATAGAGAGAAGATAAGTCTTAGCTAAATCAATCAATAAAATTCTGAGATCCAAGCTGTATTTCTCAGGTTAGTAAACACTTCAAAATGCAAATAATTTGTCTGAAAAAAGTTAAATGCTGATAATGATTATGTTACATGAAGGCGTAGAGAATGTTAATACTATGTGATGTGAAGAAATATATTCATTAATCTAACTAACTGCGATTTTTGCTTCTCATCATAGAAAAGAAGATAATGTGCCTCGATATAGCCTCGTCACGCGGCCCTTCCCTTTTTTTGTTTTGAATTTCACGGACTACAAAAAAGTGGCCGCGTGACAAGGCTAGTGTCGTTGTGTGAATTCTCACTCGATGTGATTCAAGTTGGGCGATTTTCACAGATCAAAGGATTCCATCCTCTAAATTATGAGGAGCATGTGAAATGATCGCATAACGGCTCTACCAAATTTATCTACCCGTCTGTACCATGAACACCTGACATATCAGTCATTTCGTGGTGTGGGTAAGAATCATTTTATTGGCACTATGAAAGTACAAGCTAAAAACAGCGCTAACATCAGGCTCTTCTGTGGCTACCTTACTGTACGTCACACTGTAGAGTACTGTACTAGTGGAATATCATAGCAAACCTTTATGTACAATGTGTTAGAGTTCTGATATTATCACACTTCCTTTAAGTTTACTTCTGACAATTTAAGGTGATAAAACTATCTTAATTATCAAAATTTGACTTGAATTAAAATGTGTATATTTGATTACGCGAGGAATCAGTCTTGGATACTTTTTCAGTAGTTTAATTGGATTTACAGGCAACAGCTAAAAATGAAACGGCTTTACATTACCTGAAAAACAAGCTCTCAAACCAATTTGTCATCCACGAAGTATTCCCAAATAATTATTTGTTATCATAAAGAAAAAAGCGACGCATATTTGCCTCTGATAAAATATGATATCAGGTTGTTTGAGGCATGTGCCGGGCAAACACTAGACGTGAGTTTTTTTTTTTCATATTTAAGGAATTATCATCCATCCTATTTCTCACAAAACCGCTGTCTAAGTGTTAACAATAAAACAATTAATCTACAGCAACCCGCATCACTGTTTTACAACCAGGTGGGAAATTTGAGGAAATATTATGGCCTTGTCGATATTACACAAAACCTGCAGTTGACCATAATACACTTAACATTATTGTATTATATTTGACAGCTGAGAGCGGTTACCAGCACCTGTCTATGAGTATATTAACTACGACAGGTAGAAGAGAAGTTCTGACACACTGTGGCAAACTACCTCTCCGCTGTAATACTACTCTACAATGGATCGGGTATGTCATCCTTATATATCAATACACCCTAGGGGATTGAAGTATTGGCTTAAGGAAAAGTTCGCATTCATGCACATGCTAGAGACAGCGAAAGTTACGGCTAGCTCACATTGACTCAACTCCATGACTTCACATACATTTCCACATTACCTAGCTAACATTACCTAGCTAACATTACCTAGCTAACATTACCTAGCTAAAATGGATGCTGGCTAATATTATGTTGTTTCCAAACTAGCCAACCTAAACCTTAGCCAGCTCATACTCCTGTACTTAATATCAAGGTACTGTAAGATTCTACATCTACAACCGGCTGTGAAAGTGATGTTGTGTGATATTATTTGCTTGTTGTTTGTGCGTTGCTAATACTATTACTTGGCCTGAGACTCTTCCATATAAATGTATATAACTTGTATTTCAACCCCCCCCCCCCCCCCATCCCCACTGTGTGGTATGTTTGCCTCTTGGTTCATGAGGCTATAGAGCAATACAATCACTTCCTCTGCCTGTGGAACAAAGCTATCACATAGCTCACCATCTTAACGTTGAGAATTATACGTGCCTGCCTGTTTGAACCAAAAATTAGAAATACTATTATTGTTTGTACTGTGTTAATCTGATATCAAAGTTAGAAACTTGATAGATAAAACCACAGAATTCAATTCTTCTCATAGAATGCAGGGGCGTATATTCTAAAAAATTTCACTCACTGACTTTTCAGAGATGAGCATAATAATCGGGCGCAGCCCGATCCACACGCCGTAGGCGTGGCGGGGAGGGTGTGGGAGGGGCGCTTAAGAGCCCTCCCACCACGGAAATTTTTGCATATCGGTAGCAAAATAGTGCAAGCAGAGAGGTATTTCAATAGCTCACTGAGCTGTTGGGTACTTTCAGAAAACAACTCAATAGCAGTAGAAGATTACGGTAAAAATGCTCCAGTTATAAAGCACCCATTTGAAAAAAAGCTGACTTTGATGGGATTCGAACCCATAACAATCTAATTCACAGTGATTATTAGGCGGACGCTCTACACACTGAGCTATTCAGCCACTCACGGAAATCCGTGGGCCGTGAGTGCCAATATACGCCACTGATAGAATGGAAATATTATCATAACCCTATCCAATTAAAACACTCAACACGGGAGGGGGAGGGGGGAGGTGCTGATCTGACAATGATCTCATTGGCTGTCCCTACTAGCATGCAGAATATAGATAGCCTGGGAAATTGTCTTGTTTACAAAACTGCAAACGAACGGTAATAAAATGCCTTCAGTGGTACTGATTTTGGGCATTTGAAAGAAATGCTACTAGGGACTGGCTATTTTTGCAATCCCTTTATTTGGCAGAAGAAAGCTAATTATGCTATTCCAGGTATGGATTTCAATGGATAAAACAAACGGGATCGTAGAAAATTTCCCATGCTATCATCCATGATTCTATTCCACTATGAGTCATCATGGAATTTATCAGCCAAGCTATTGAATCATATTTTATATATACAGGGCTATGTAACGGTATCTTTTTAAAACTGTCAACTGGTAATACATAACATGAACATAATATAATATTATGGGCTATGAAAGTTATTGTTTTGGACAATCAAGCTGTTACTATATGTGGGCCGCGTAACGACATTGGAAGGTGTAGTAGCATTGGTGTTATCATTGACTTGTAGCTCATAAACCAGGATTTTTGTTGATAACTCGATCAATTTTGATTTGATTTTGAGTTTGAAAATTACAATAGATTTAGCAGCTTGTCGTTAACAGTTTGATACAAATTCTAGGGAACAAATTTTGTTGAAGATAAATAACATCAAGTTGATAAAAAGATGCTGTTGATTTTCAAGCAGTTTTCAAATTTAAAATCCGATCAACGTTGATCAAGTTATGGACAAAAAACCTGGATTATGGACTGTAAATCAATGATAACACCAATGCTACTACAGCTTCAAATGTTGTTACGTCGCCCACAATTACGTGCCTCACTTGTCAATCGCTCAATCACTAGGATTTTGGTTGTTTCTAAATTCAAATTTCTGACTCATGGTAACCCATGTGACAGCATGGATAAGGATTCAGGGATCTCAGCAAAATGACCATGAAAGTACCCATATTTCTGACTGAGTTAATCTTGTGCAGAGTTGAGATAAGAAGCAGGATGAAAGATTGAAGAAGTTTTTCTGTCTGTGAGGTGAAAACCCCAGATAACAATTTATCATTTTATCACTGTACAAACATAAAATAAATACGAAGCCTTCAACCTCTTTCTCATTTCATCAGCGTTGTAAGTGCTATTGACTGTAGCTATTTTGTGACGACAATCTGTTGATATATAGTAATTACATGGTCCGTAGCCTCACCTATGTTAGACCACTCATCAGATGATGGCCAATAGACTGTCTTCCCTATTCAGTCTAAACTAACCCAACTCACATCCATTTATAGTCTCGATACCCTGTGATACTGTGTGAGAAACCTTGATGTTGCTTGTTTTTTTTTTGTTTCAGGTATCAGTACTGGTCTACGGACTGGATCCTGATGGGGCACAGGAGCATTTGAGATCGGATGCCAGTCTGGTATGTACAATCTACCATCAGTAATCATTCTGATAGGACCAGAATAATAATAATGTTGACCTGCATAAGTTCTGGTTTGCATTTGTATTCGGTCTGCATACCTATTGAGCGCATGTGTACCCATGGTAATTTGGTTGTACTTATCTTGTATCCTGGTTACAAGCCCCTCTCAATAGAGCAGACAATATGACGGCGGCACCTGTTTGGAAATATATTCATCAATATTGGTTGAATGGGAGATGTAAGAATAAAGTGAGCCCTGCTCTTATATACTCATCATTTCAACATCAGATCCGGGTGGGGGGGGGGGGATGGGCGGATTCTGTTATCAAGGTGAACAGTTAATATATCTGGGAAGTGGGATTAGAAGTTCCATTCATCATTACGGCTCCACTAACTAACTGCTCTCAAGTTTGGATGATGAAGTTTCAATAGCATTCCAGACATTTCTCTGAGTTCATGTGACTGCCGACGAGAAGATAAGGAGCAAATCGCACCCAACACCCTTTTTAAAATATAGAGGTCAGATGATATTGTGGACGCGATGGTCGCCTGAGTGAATGCGAGACTTGACGATGAAGTTACATCGAGCCTACCAGTTATTGGTGGTGGATAACAGACAACAACCAACTCTGAATAAAAAATATGAGGAAAATTGAAATGAAAAGTAAATGTAAAGGAAATGTTGCAAATCAGGGTAAGTAAAAAAATTAAAAAAAGGTCAAATATAAAACCTATTCTAAGCAAGATTGAAGACTACGCATTTGTCTCCTCAGTTGGCTGCCTTTTGGCAGATGGTTCCCATAACCCAAGTGGGTAGAAACTAGGAACAAAACATTAATTAGTCGCGAAGTTAGTAATAAAAAGGATGCCTGGCAAGTTAAAACCGCAAAGTGGAACTTGCAAACTTTCTGTGCATCAGGACCACAAAAACCAAACACACTATGTTCAACACCAAAGACGGTATGTGAGTTGAAAAGAGAGTAAGATTATATAACTGAGATATGTCAAGGTGTTGTTGCTGGTCTGTTGTGTAGTTCTGAGTGATCAAAGTGAGGATGTTAGCGATGCCATCCGGGATGAATAGTATACCCATAGCTGTAGTCTGTAGAGATCTAGGAGCAGTCACCAGCGCTAGCTCAAAACCTGCGAGAAGACAGTAAAAATCTGCAGTTAAAAGCATTTTATCTAGTATCACACTGACAAATGAACTACGCTATGAGCTGACCACCTGGGCCGTACAGCTTGCATCTTTTTGGTGGAGTCTCTGATCGTGTCTTTACTGCAAAACTTAGGTCTTTGGCAAGGCTTGACTGCCCCCATGAGATTTTGTTCAAACACCACAACAAGGGAGGCAAAGACAAAGGTTTTGGAGTAGACCTGTGATATAGTCCTAATATACAAACGATATGAAAGAGGCAGTCTTCACAATAATCACCCATAATTGACACACCTCAGTTTTCACGGAGCATATTGCTGTTGCAAACATACCTCCCCATCATTATTTTCCTATCTCTACCTACAAGCGCACCGTTGTTGGAGTTGGGTCCCTGGAATATCAGTTCTAGTACTAATACCTAGACTACTTTTCGGTTGCGGGTGTGGTATTTGTTGTGGGAGGCGTGACAAGGCTACCTGAAGATATGTACGCACCACTCTCATAAAAGGATGCTGAGCCAGAGCTAGACCATTTTGTTGACATAAACGGGGAAAAGCGAGTTGGCTTATTGAGATCAGTGAATTAGATTGAATTTCAAAAAAATGGAATTTTTGTTCATTAGAACAGATTCATTGACATTGTAACAAAATTGCAATTCCATGTTCCACAGTCAGGATTCAGGAGTGGTTCAATAATTTAGGGTACGGGTTTGGGATCAGGCTCCAGGTTCTATTCCCAGCGCCGGCAGTCATTTCTGATTTGGTACAACACACCTTTCATCCTAGCCGGGTCCTTGCGGAACGGGACCAGAAATACAGGAGATCCACTGTGTGTTTGCACACCTCACACACAGTAAAAAGAGCCCTTCTGACTCTTTGACTTTAAAAAGTAGCCAGGTTTCCGGCAGGCATTAGTATAGGATGTGGCATAAGTACTATGGGTTCCAGAACCTGTACCAAAAAAAGAGGATGCTCTCTCTTCTTCAAAGATGATGATGATGTTCCACACCAGAGATTCGTTGCTTACCGGCTGTGAAGATAAGAGCTAAGCTAATTCCCTGCAGAGCATACGCGGTGTAAGCCATCGGATTGTGTTCAACTGCAGGTAAAAATACAATAAGTTTAAGTTAAATTGAGCTCATTGCACTTTCTTAGGAGCCCTTCAGGAGCGATGCAATACACAATGGTTACTATCTCATTATCTAAATAAAGAATGCATGTGCTTTTTAAAGGAGCCGAGTAGGAGTAGCTATAAAAGTTACACCTGTAGTTAGCAGACCAAACGCAGTTGCAATTATGATGAATATTTGTCCAGCTACAATTCTGTGGGTGGATCTGACAACAGTCCCACATCTTTGTAAGAGTAGATTTGAGACCAATGGGTATAACATAACACTTAGGAGACTAGTGATCCTGACACACAGCTGGAAGGAGATCTGTAATGCGGAAAATCAGATTTGGACATCAACATGAACATCAACATGAACATTCTACATGAATGTAACATAAGACGATATCATGAGGCCCTCAGGTAAAGATAAAAGAGGGAAAAAAATAAGGCAAAATACAATGTAGGGTGATCACCGATCCAGATCTAGTTCAGAAATGATAAACAGCATGTCTCATGCTTATTGGGGAATATGATGAGTACTTTCTTCACCTTGTTTCATATAAAAATGTCGTTGATTTATGCGTTCATTTCAAAACACAGTCACAAGCCTGTGCAAATGTATCGCAATTCACTCGAAATCACTCTGCTTTCTCAACATATTGAATAGCAGCGAGCTGAAGTAGCATACCTGTGTATGAACTATACTCTGTCTGTCTGCCTCATAAAGCGCTATCCTGCTCATGTCTGTTAGCGTTGTATTGTTGGGCTGTAAGAAGTGAAAAATGTAGGAATAGTTTGTTTCTTAAGCACAGGGTACAGACGTGCAATATTCATATTCAATTACTGCAGGTTAAGGTGATGGGTGTGTTTCTGTTTTTATTTCCAGAATAATTGTATTCAAGTTTTAAATGGAGATACCATATTGTTAACAACCCTTCCTGGTCAGTGTTTAATTTTGTCTATGACAATAATTACCAACTAAGGCGCCCCCATCTTTTATCTTATCTTACCCCAAGCCCCAAGGTGTCTGAAAATAATATCGTCAATACTACCCAAAGACCAAAGCATCTAATAGTCAGGCTGTTACTTATGTTTTATGTTATATTTTGTCAGATTTGCATAGTAAAAAACTTAATGCTCTACTTGGCTTGAATTATTGATGGCGGAGAAAGTGTCTCTCATAAGGGAATGGGAGTTACCTTCTCTTACAAGAGGCACCTTTTCCACCATCAATAATTCATGCCAAGTAGAGCATTTAACTTTTTTACCATGCAAATCTGACAAAACTTCAACATAAGTGACTGCTTGACTAAATCATTCATTGGTCTTTGAGTAGTCTTTAATATATATTTAACAAGAAAACTTGACTGAAAAATTTCTGAATTCGATTCAACTTGATTCACATTGTTTTGGTAAATAGACTTCAAATGCACTAACCAATGTTATTGTTGTTGGCTGCGTGCAGCAGCATATGAAGGTCAAGGGAGAAAGGCAGAGTACAATCAGGAAGAACTTTCCAAGGTTTGTGACTTCTTCGACCTCAGCTTGAGGATAGTCTCCGCCATTGCTATGTGTGGCCGTAGACAGTAACCCGTGACCTCTCCTCCTATATCTATAGAGAAAATACAATGGTCAATTTGAACATTGTTGTGTTGATTTATATTCAGCCTGTAGCTTAATTAATGCCCCGTTGTTGTGTTGTGTCGGTTTCGCTCAGCGGTAAGCGCGGCTACCATTTGTCCAGTCGGATGTGGGTTCAAATCCCGAGCCGTATGAAAACTCATTTCGAATTTGATTGATCACATAGTCCCTTCAAATCAGGACACAAAATAATGAAGATCTTCTGTTTGTACAACAACATCGTGCATGCAGGTAAAAGAACCCTCCTGTATTATATAGCTCTATACAGGAGGACGCTGTCACCAACCACTGCAGACTGGCCTTGTAGCTCTATGCTTCACGCTGGATGAAGGCTGTCAGTGGTTGAAGAGTGGCAAAGACTTGGAAACCTAGTTGTCACTATACAACTTCTTCCTAGCACGCACCTTGGTGCAGTCATCGTCTATGTAGACGGACAGCCATATTATTACCATTATGTTGTGTTGAGCAAACGTCAAAAGGTGATCCTACTCAGTGGAAATACTCCCACCTCCTTTTTATTGATTAAGTCCCATTTCCTCGCTGAATACTCTGGGAATGTGGCTCAGCTGTTAGTGCTATTTATTTCCCCTACAGCAGCTAGAGTGAATAACCCGAACGGTCAAGCTCATAACAATAATGACATTTTGAAACAAACCTTGAGACAGACTTGAAAGTACTGTTTTGTGATCATTTGTGTTTTTGCCTTTTGATGTCCAGATATGGGATTAAAGTACACTCTTCCGTGATCACATACTGTAGCTGTAAAGAGGGTTTTTATGGAACCTGACTTACCCTCTCCTCTGTATTGCTTGAGTCCAGATACCCCAGCAGTCTTTTATAGCACTGATATCTGCACGTGGTTCCCTTGTTACACTGGCCAATATAACTGTAAAAAACAGCTGATGACAATCAAGTTGTTCAACTCATCGGTTCTTCTAATACACCAATACTGCATGAGAGGCAATCACTCCGAATTTTACCTGATAAAGTCAAATTGAGATTGTGATTGCTTGATCCCCTTTCATTTCCCTGATGCAGTTAGTTATGATATTTCAAGCATGTAGAAAAAATTTAAAGCCAAGTCAGTTGAATGGAAACTTCATAATTGAATCAGTCATACAATGGACTATGAGAATCGTGGATGGTGGTTATGAATATAGAGGTTTTTTTCATGCCAAAAAAAGACTGCTGTATATAGTTATGATTCACCTGTGAATATTGCAGAAGTGCTGAGAGCTGAGCATGTTAATCCAATAATGGCAAAACAGAGAGCAATATATGAGAACTTCTCCATGAACATCTCCGGCTGTGACAGTGTGTTGGTAATGCCAGGTGTATAATAAGTTAGTGCCATACAGCATACAACAGCCGCAGAGTCTCCAAGCTTCCAAAACCAGAAGTAACACAAGTAGAGCCTACTGGCGCCGGCTCTGCTCCGTACCTACCAGAAAGACATTCTTTTCATTGTTTTTAATTGGATGGATGGATATATTACTATCACTGACAAACAAGTTGTGAAATTCAGTGAAGACACTGCAGTGGCGAAAGACAAAACATAGAAAAAATCAGTTTGGTAGAAGTTAATAAATAATATTGTTTAGTATGAGAATCAGATGTCTAAAAAAGCAGTGTTGGCCCCAGCACCTCTATACTTCATGGTGCAGTTATGTCCTGATGGGCATTTAGTTAAAAAGTAATTTATAAAGTGGTCCGCGATCGTGAATCAATCTGAGAGCGAATGTCTTAGTTTGGGTGGTCATCAGAGCATCAACATCAGGGTGCTCGATGCCTAGCGTCTTTAAAAAGTTTACATTTTATGTACTTCTTTTCACTTGCATATAGATTGATTAAAATACTAATTCCTGTTCGCATGTAAATTCAACTGTTTAGAATAAGATTTTTGTTATTTGACAGAGGACTCATCAACCTAGTTAGAAGGGTGGTAGTGGCTACTTTACCTTATTTGGTGGAACCGGATATTAGCATAAGGGATCTAGACAGCAGGTGAAAGAGATAAGCAAAGGGCGGAGACTCGAACTATATCCGGATGCGCGAGAGAGGGTATTAGAACAAACGTGGACTAAGAGAGAAGAAGATAGAGAGAGACACTTACTAACTTACATGCAGAACTAGGGAGCTAGGGACACTCATACATCAATACATATAAGTTGAATACACGACATGGTGTCAGATGTGAACTAGAATTAGAGAGGTTTGGCATGAGAGTTGAAATTAGAGAAGGAAAAGAGAGTTGAAAGAATTTGAATTTGGCGGAGTGTGACATCATCGATATAATTTGGCAAGGTTCCTGGTAACTCTTTGGTATTAAAGCAATGGAAGGACGATTTGGAAGGGGTGTGAAGACACCAGTGTTTAACATTGAACAAGGAGCAGAGTTAGAGTGCCGGAGAAAGTTCATAAAGGGGTTTGAGATAGCGGTAATTGGAGCGGGAATCAGGCACAAAGACTATGATGGAGTTAAGACAAAAAGAAACTGCCAGCAACGAACGTCAACAAATTTTTTAGATTGAACAGAGAAAAGCAGCTCTGTTAGTAGACAGCATGGGGGAATACGACATGAACATTTTTGAGATGTTGCGTATTGACGTGGAATACATGCAATATGAAAAGCTGAAAGGCGCGTTCGAGGACCACTTTTCAAGTCGAGAGAATATAGTGGCAACCCGTCACAGGTTCTTAGGAATGGAACAAAAAAGCGAGGAGAGGTTAGATAAATTTATCAAGAGAGTAGAAAGGAGAGGATGTACTTGTAGATGGGGAGGATTAGAAGAGGAAATGAACGTTCGGGTAGAGATAAAAGGCATGCATGTGGATAAGATAAGAAATGAGTTGCTATTGAAGAAAGACCTGACATTACAGAAAGTAAAGGAGATTTGCAACAGGTAGGAGTCAGCAAGGGCAGCTTCTAAGATTCCACAAAGAACCGAGCCAAAACCCATATCAGAGGTGAATGAAGTAGCGGAGAAATATTCAGGCAACAATAGTCAAGAGAGAGAACAGGAAAACATAGATAGAGTTGGAGCAAGCGATTATGGCAGTAGTTTCAACTCGGGATTTAGAGGTCGAGGATATGGGAGAGGGCGAGGCAGAGGAAGAGGCTGCTACATGTGTGGAGGATTTGTCTATAAGGAATGTGGAGATCATAAGGAGAGAGAAATGGGAGCGAAAGTGGAAACACAAACTTTAAGTGCTACGTTTGTGGAGACACCAGACATTTAGCGAAATTCTGCCCAAGCCGATACCGACAAAAAGACCCAAGCAAAAGCAAAGTTAATGCAGTGGCTGGGTATTAGAGGGAATCAGAGGAATCATTATGACTGCAAGTGATGATGAATAATCGGTTATACATTCCAAAGAATATGAGAACTCAAATGTTGGGAAGGGTGCATTCGGGGCACCAAGGCATAGTAAAAACATACCGCAGAAGCCAGGATTCAATATGGTGGCCCACCATTAGGAGAGAGATCATAGATATGGTTGAAGGCTGGTCCGAATGCATTCAATTTAGGAGAATGCAAAATCTGCCGGTGAAACAGGCCCAGCTGCCACACAAGCCTTGGAAACATATAGCGTCAGATTTATTTGAATTAGAGGGAAGGAACTATGCACTCTACATAGACTATTACTCAAGGTGGATTGAGGTGGTCAATATGAAGGGGCTAACAGGAGCGGAATTAGCCAAGAAATTTAGAGCAGTCATCTCCAGATTAGGAGCACCAAATATGATTAGGACAGATAACGGACCTTGTTATGTATCTCAGGGGTGGAGATCGCTAATGGAAGAGTGAATGGACTAGCAGAGAGAGGAGTGGAGATCGTAAAGGGGCTGTGTAAAACGGAGGCGGATAAGGACAAGGCACTCTTGGCCTATCGTACAACGCCACTGGAAAGCGGGTCCCGACCCAATCAGTTACTCTACGAACGTAGAATGAGAAACGAGGGTTCGTTTAAGGATAGAGACTCACATTTGAAAAGAAGACAAAAGTTGAACTTTGACAGGGGAAGAAGAGCTAAAAAAGTTGAGGAGCTGAAGGAAGGCCAATTAGTGTGGATAAAGATTAGCCATGAAGATAAAGGAAAGAAGGGAGTGATTAAATACCAGGCGGAAGAACCTAACAGTTACTGGGTTGAAACCGAGAAGAGACTAATGCGGCGGACTAGAAAACATTTACGCCCACTACCCGCGGAATGCCAAACAACAGAAATATCAGAAGACAGGAGAAATAAAGAGGATGATTCGGGTAGCGAGGAGCCACTAGTACAACCTAAGAGGCCCGGTAGAAATTCAAAGAAAAAACAAGACCGTCGTTTGTGTATTGTTAGGATTAATCGTAATTAAAACTCATTGTGTTGTAGATTCGAGTCGAAGGAACAGATGTGGAGAGAGGACGAATTAGTAGAAAGGAAAGGATAGTGGAATTAATAAGGAAAAGAGAGATTTGGAGGGATCTGAGAAATTAGGAAGGACTTGTGAGATTTAGGAAGGACTAGTTAGATTTAGGAAGGAATGAGAGATGGCAACTAACAACACCTACGTTTTCATCGGTAATAGCATCGTCAGATTCCTGGACCTCCCTGATATCGACACTTTCAGCTACCCAGGGTCAACACTCTTTCATATGAGACAACACCTAGACCGACCAGGGATTAAGCTGTTGGTATCAGGGATACCGGACATCATGCAAAGGGGGGAGACCCACGTAGCGGGCCCCATGATCTTAGCATATGAAAGGGCATTGAGAGAATTAGCAGAAAGGACCGATATCATACTGTGCCCATTTTATCCTCCCAGATCATTCACACCCGATCACTGGGGGATAGTGAACAGACTGAATCATTATTATGATTTGTAATCTCAACTCATCGAAAGACGAGGGGACTCCCTGCCTCACAACAAGAGTATTTTGAAGGCAGAGCGATAGCCGGGATCTATACTTTAGAACAGAACGGCTAAGGGACGAAGCCCACCCAGGCCAATCTTTGGCAAGGCAAATGTCGGACACCATAATGCAGTTTATCCGGAATAGAGAAAGAAGACTAGGAGAGAGGGGAGAAGAGAGAGTACCAGCAATTAGAGAGGGAGAAGATGCAAGAGATAGAATTGGGGCCGACCGGCAGCAGGAGGTTAGGCATTTTAGGCAGGAACCAAAGGTAAGAAGGGACAGAGGAGCCAAAGAGAGAAAGAGAGAAAGAAAACAGGCAAATTAGGCAGGAACAGGTGGTAAGAAGAAGGGACAGAGAGGAGCTAAGGAGGGAAAGAGAGGAAGAAAACATCAGGAGAAGTAATCGAGAAGAGATGGAAAGGGCGTTAGAGGAAGTTAGAGCAGATTACCAAGAACGGCGCCATAGGCTGCTGGAACAAAACAACAGGACTTACCAACAAAGGCTAGATGAGTTAGAGAGAGAGAAAGAGGACCGAGAGAGGGAGGAGCGGCAGCAAAGAGGGCGAGACAGAGACAGAAATAGGAGAGAAGCACAAGCGGACAGAGAAGAGCCCAGATTCAGAAATCAGGACATAAGAGAGAACGTCCCCAGTAGGCGGTACAATCAGGATTAGGAGGGAGAACAAAATGAAAAATATACGAAGAAAATTAGGAAAGGAAAGGAGATGTGGTGGAACCGGATATTAGCATAAGGGATCTAGACAGCAGGTGAAAGAGATAAGCAAATGGCGGAGACTCGGACTATATCCGGATGCGCGAGAGAGGGTATTAGAACAAACATGGACTAAGAGAGAAGAAGATAGAGAGAGACACTTACTAACTTACATGCAGAACTAGGGAGCTAGGAACACTCATACATCAATACATGTAAGTTGAATATACGACACCTTATACAACATCACTGGCACTCGAGCTATCGCATACCTGATCACCTGCAAGTGCAGGAATAGTTGTCCTCCATACTGCATTAAACCCAGACAGAATCAACACAGCTATTGTGTACATAAGGACAGGCTCGATACTGCCGGTCATAACTAGGTCTTCTATCACACAATCTGCTTCAGACTTGTTTCTAAAGCTTTCCAGTGTACAGTTGAATTTCCTAGAGGCTTCAATAACCACTGCGCTCAGGTACCCTGTTCTGTTAAGATAATTTAAAATAATCGGAGAAACAGCAAGTGCAAAAATTCTTAAGAACACCTTGTTTTTTGGGAGGGACAACTCTTTCCTTGTAAAAAAACTTTACAACTTTCCCATAACATACAATACAAATTTTGCAGCAGTATAGTCTGATATGTATATTGTCAAGAGAAGTAACTCCCCAAAAAGCATAGCCCATTGCCCCAGGCGTCTAGGAATTCTAGGATGATATTTAAGGGATGTTGGCCATCACAATCATTCACTCACCCGAGAAATGTTAGAAGAGTTCCTATTGCAAGTATCTTGGTTTTCCGAATGCAGGCGTCAGATAGCAGCCCAAGTATAACCCCAGATAGGTTATTTACTATAGCACAGGCTATTGGGAGAGCTGCCAGCCTGAAAACAACAAAAGGTAGAAACATAAACATTAACCTGAATAACACTTTTAACGCCTTGTACTGGTATATTGACCTTGGTTGTTACTACAATAGTATTTTGAACAACTGCAAACTGTTTCTTACCCAGCTTTGACATAATAAATGCTTTTTCTTTGAGGACACCTGTGTGACAATGTTGCTGAATTGGCCCAGAGAGATGTGTTTCTGACTGACCTTTAATGGCAGATGATTTTGCTCTGCAAACACTTGCCGGGTAGGGTTTTCTTGAGATCATTTGGCACAATTCATGGCACAATCTTATTATTCTAGTTGAGAATCACGTCTAGCCAAAGGTAAACTGTGAAGTCAGCAAGACACAAAGATTGTAATAAATTAAACTTCCAAATCCTAAATCAATTTTTGTCACATTTGTAGCATCAACATCGATTGAAGCTTAAGAAAGCTATCAATGAGGAATATTTGAATGCATCGCGTAGTTAAATGATTTTGTTGATGAAATGCTACCACAATTAAGCTGCGTTTACACGGGCGACAAATCGGCAAATAATAACAACTCCGACACAGGTCACCGATTTGACTGACCGTGTAAACAGTTAATCTGTGTTTAAATCGGTGTTTAAATCTGTATCGTTCAAAATCGTTCGCTTGTGACAGTGTCACAAGTGAACGACAAATCTTAACGATTATGAATGGTTCAGCCAATAACAGCACAGTTAACCAACTAGTTGTCTCACTAGCCAATCAGAGACAAATTGGGTTGGAAGTTTGCGTTGAAATCGGTTAGGCATGAACAGTGTGTAAATAGCTTATCGTTGACATGTTGACAGACAACAATTATAGAGCAGATTCATAATCTGTATCGGAGTGGTTATTATTAGCCGATTTGTCGGACGTGTAAACGCAGCTTTAGTATAATATTTTCTATGGTCAATGATAGACAAAGAAACCGAACAGGAGCAGGCAATGTCGAAGGCACTTACCTCTTGAAGTCGAAGCTTTCTTCTTTGTTGTTTCCTGTTGTGGGAGTAACAAACGCAAACTCGTACAAAACCATCATAAACGGAATCCAAGTTGCAAAGATATGGTTGGCAACGGATGCTAGAAACTCGGCACAAATCAGTCCAAATATGGCCTGCCTCTGCTTCGTGAAGGACGGAAAGTCACCATGGTTTGAATGAATCATGTCGTCTCTACTCAAACTCCGTAAAGCTCTCGAGAATAAAGGTGTAGATTCATCAACCTCGTCATCGCTGTTATCAGCTTGGCTGATTGTGTGTTTTGAAGCACGAGAGGAACAGCAACTCATTTTGATGCGACTCACAGCTAAGCTGAAGAGTTTTTGATATTCCTTGCAAAATCCTGGTAACAAGAGTCAAGCCACCCCGGAGGTATATCATCAGAGTGTTGCTGCTTCTTTATGAAAAACTTGCACTTAAGAGATCACAATACTTCCTTGTAAAAAATATGCGTCATCAAATCACGCAATTTCCAGACTGACGTTAGGTCTGATATAAATTGACCTGACCTTGTCATAAACGGTCCTAACATAAATCAATCAAACTGACAAACTTGCCCAAAAGATAAGAAACTTCCTTCTAGCATTATGTATCATATTTATGTTACAACATTGCTACCATAGACCTACTAATAATAAATTTAAATATTATTAGTAGGTCTATGATTGCTAAAGTTATTTCGTACTTTATCTATGAATCCCATGTGATGCATTGTCATGCTACTGGCTGAGTGAAAAGGTTATCAATTTCATTTGTAGCAATCGATCATGCGTGTCCATATCACAATGCATTGTTATTGTTATCTAATTTGTAACAAAGATAGCCTTGAACCTGTACATGTAATGTCATGCAATCAGTGCCCTCATCGAATTTTGGAATGATGATCGACGGGATTGAACGTCAACTGGAATAAATCTCGAAATACTCGGAAGGAACGTCAAACTTGCTGGATTGAACTGCGATCACATTAGTTAGTAAATAAAATCAATGGAATTGCAACTATTCAAAATTATTTTTGTAAATTAATGATGATTATACACAAAGGTACTCACATCTGTTTATGATGATGGTTACCAAATTTCTGGTCGCTAGATGGAATTAAGGAGTGATGTAGTGCAAAAACAGAAATGGTAATTAAATACTGCAAGAGAAACAGGGCCCCTTTGTACAATTTTATAAGCAATACAACACAATTGTCAAGCATCAACAAAATCAAGCCTATTACCTCTAGTTAAATCAGCACGACTAATGAATCATATTTTACTTTTATTTAGGAACAATCATTTTTAGCTAGGCGTAGCAAGGTATAGGTATGTACTATATAGTAAACAGTAAGAGGATTATTTTTGCCGTCTACTCACCTATTAATATATCGAAAAAAGGCCGAAATCTCTCGTTGACTTGCCAAAGTCAATGTCTACTCCTCGGTATAGTCTGTAAGTACTCTCAGTCTAGATCGTACAGTTCCGATAATGTGCTAGTCTGCTGAGATCTTAGATAACCTCACATAAATTAGTACGGAATGTGCTGCACAAGTGGTATGTCATGGCATTATTGAATTACCAAAGCATAATCACAAATTATAAATTTCAACGAAAAACCTTGATTGTGAGAAGCATTGTTATAGTTATTAGATGAATGCTGATTTTTTTATGAGTCACACAATTATTTTAGGGAGTTAAGGAAGTTTGACATTTGTTCCGGGAATTTCAAGATTCATTCCAAATCAACATTCATTCCGGCTACGTTCAATCCTGTCGGCGATCGTTCTATCCGATGTTCATTCCAATCCCCCTCTCATCCACTCAGATTTAGAGTCCTAGGTACTCAAATAAAAATAAATACAAAACTTCTTGCTCTCGCCTCGCATTCATATATGAACTTAGGAAATTTTTTGTGTTATTCCTTTTGGTTTGACCTAGTTTACAAAATGTAAACAGACCTGTTGATGTGGTAATACTTGAAACTATCCAACTGTCAGTTTACAGTTTTAGTCCTTTTGATGATCTGGCAATAATTTTAAACTGAGAAAGACACAACTCCGGTGGGAGTCACCTGTAGAGCCTTAAATTGGTCTCTAGGGCCTTACCACCTTACAGCGCCCCCTCCAAACTATTAAGAAATAAGTTATGATCTCCAAAATGAACACTTCTCTTGAACAAGCCTGTCTTGACAAGCTTGGCAAGACAGGCTACTTATAAAGTTATCTATGAACTTTAGCCGTTTGGGTTAGGTGTAGAACTCTTATAACTAGAATTATCTAGACAAAGTTCACTGAACTACGATTTCTTTATTTTGTCTGTTATCCATAATATTTGATATTCCAATTAAAGTCCGTGAAACCTGTAATTGTGTAAAAAACATGAGTAACAAATTATGATCAAATTATCAAATACGAAATCAAAATGGTTTTTCCAAGAATATTCATTTACAACGTAGTTATAAACAATAAGCTTCAAATTGTGTATACCATTGAAAAATTAGAGTTTAAATCAAATTAAAAGTTAAAATTGACATACCTCTGGTGTATTCCTAGTTAATATTGGTTTTCACATCTTGACTCAATGGTTTTCTACACATAACTGAATCGATAGAGCCAGATGACGTTCACTTGATCTTTTATGTTTTGATGTTTTGAATACTAAGTGGTAAAAAACGACCGTAATCCTGTTGTGTTAAGTGCAGGTTGACCTGTAAACCCCATTAATTTTGGTCCATATTTAGAGGCAGAAGTTCAGCGAGAGTTCAGATTAGAAATTTGTGAGTGCTAAAATTGGGTTTTTAATTACTTTTGCAGCAGCATGATAGATTTTTTGGAAGCCATAAACGAGAATCGCAGTTTAGGTATTTTTTCACATAATTGGCAAGCGTATAATTTGATAATAATATACTAGGCACAATGCCGCGGTTTACTTTGTTGTGGATTCTTACACTACACTTGAACCTGCGTATTTATTCCAGAGACATCCAAAAATATTTTTCATACATTTGTAACTAAATCAACCAAGCCTCATGAATCATTATCATTTAATCCTACCTAATGTTGTTAACTTGTATTTTTGTTTGCCACTCTCTGTTTCTTCTTTTCTTTTTTCATCTTATTCATGCAATTTATGATACCATCATGTGATACGTGGTTTGAAGCAATCGCAAGGTGGTTCAACTTAGCCCAGCTAAGATTTATATCAGTATGCAAGAAGGTTTAGATGTAAATAATAATTACCAGCAGAGAGATAGATGTCGAGTGTGTCTGTCAGTATGTCTAGGTGAGAGTATGAATGGAATGGATACCAATGGTGTGTGATAAGTGTGTAACATTGTTAGGTCAGATAAGTGAGCTAGTGAATTGTAATGACCAGTTGACCATCTGTATGAGCTCAATATATGTAGTGGAATACCACCATTCATGGGTTTTCCCGGCGAAGCCGATGGCATCCCAGAATGCCAGTCAGGGTTTTCTGACTATGTGTCAGCGACAGCCCAGAACGCGCCAGTTCCCAGAGCTGTGCCAATGTTTTGACCCCACCGTTTCCAAGTTACAACTTAAATAGTGTGCTATTTTGCTGGCTGGAGGAGATAATGACTGGAATAAATACAGTTGAGAATAGCATACAGTAATTATGATGAGGACTCAGTAGCTATCAATGCAGAAAGCCTTAGTTGAGTGTAATAATTTATTTTAATTACTACAGGTTGTGTGTAAAAGTATCTCACATCAATGAGGTTTAGTTCATTGATACCATGCTTTTATTATCCTACACACTATTTAGTATGTAACACCCTACTGTCGGATCGAGAAAGATCACGACAGTTCACTGCTGGCAGAGTTCATATGAGATTAATTTATAATACTGAATGCAGTTTTTCGGCAGTTTGATGATTTTATTACTGAACTACACCCTGGGGCAAATGCCCCAGGCAACTGATAAATTGCAACGCCAAGTTGTAACTGTCACACGTAACTCCCGATCGTAACTCGTAATTGTAACTCGCAATTGTAACTGACAATTGTAAATGATTCTTCAGAGCAAAAACCACTGTTCTTTATACTGACCTTTATAAATAGGTCGTAAAAATAGAAACGGTGGAATGATACGTCATTATTTTGATGGCCAACCTCCGCATTTAGATGGTAATTAAATGTGCAAAAAATGGAAGTATATGCGGAAGAGTATAACAATTAATCAGATTAGGACCATGGCAACCATGACAGTGCAATATAGGCGTGTCACATACAGTGTATGTGACACTACCACTTATATCTTATCTATGTTAATGTGTGTGAGGTCAACAAGTTATTTTTAATTTGCTTTAATTACAAACTTTTAGAAAACCTCAATAAATAAATAAAAAGCTAGTAGAGGTTATCTGCTCCTGTATATAAAATAGACAACTTCATTTTTAAGTTTATTTGCAGCACTGGTTGCACTTTCCAGCAATCTGCTGATTGGTTGTTATATAGACTAAGAACTCAAATACACTGTGGGCGTAGACAGCCACACTCGTGTCGTTAATTAGAACCTGGACAATAATACAGGAGAGAAAAATTAATTTTGAGAGACTTTTTGTGAGATTTGAGACATTCAAGTTCCCCAAGTCAGTGCTTCAGTTATCGGCAACCCCTAAGGAGTTTTTCAACAATTACTTTGCTTCTAGCAAGCTAGAACTGCCTGGTGTTAGAGTAAGGATAAACAAGTCCTCCTCCCCTGCGGTTGGTTAGAGTGACAGTTAGACTTCACCTAGCTAGACTAGAGCAGCAAGGACAAGGACAAAGGAGTCTTTTACTCCTTGGTTAGAGGTAATGAAATATAGTATTTACAATTTTGATTAAGATGGTGAGATGAATAAATCTCTAGGCCTGATAACCAAATGGTACAACGAACTGAGTCAATATAAATAAGATAAAGAAGGTAGTAAGTATGTATGTATGTGACTGCAAATCAATCACTCCACTTTACTTTCAGTAGTTCATTCAGTCATCCCTATTTATCCTCGGTTTTCTGCTAACACTCCCACACACCACTAGCTAAGGACGATGATGATAATGATGATGATACACAAGCAGGCAGAGAGTGAGAAAACAAACTAAAAGATGTAAATTGTATATAATTATGATTACTAAACATAAGAAGTACCAAGGAGGAATAGAAGCAAGAAGTACTCCTTGATAGAAGTGTTACTCCTTGGTAGTACACTATTGTATTTATCATTCAATCTCAAATTTCATCGAACACCTCGCTCACCTAGCTGATAGTTGGGCTTCATGACAAAATTTTTATCAGTTCTGAGATGACCACCTTTGCCAGTCGCCAGCCGAATAATGGCACCAATCTGTTGTAGCGCAGTTTTGAGCTGTCTCACCTGATGATTCTTAGCTCCTAGCGCCGACTTCAGCGTTGTGACTTCAGGAACGTAAAAACTCATGGATCATTTTACGTTTCCAGGTCATTTACCGGTAAACCAATAATGATCAGCTTTAAATCTAACCGGGGTTCGGGCAGGGGCTGTTAACAGTTGGCAACCAGGCAGTAGACAGTTCAGACAGACAGTTCTAACAAAAAAGAACCGGCGATAGTGAAGAGTGTTGGTAGATGGAATGAAATACTGCTGTGCATGGCGTCTGCTGGAGTGGTGTGTTGATCTAGGCACATGCTCATTGATGATGTGAGGAGCATTAAAGTGGTAGGTGCGAAAGACCTGCAGTCGCCTACACTTACGGCGGTCATCCAGTGGTTGAAGGTCAAGCTTTGAGAGAAGACCGGTGGTGCTGGTCTTCCTGTTGCTGCGCCGGATGCCACAGATGAACCGGACTGCACGACGCTGAACTGCTTGGAGTTTGGTCTCTACAGTCTGGGTAAGAGTGTAAGGAAGGAAGCATACTCGAGTACTGGTCTCACTAGCTGTTTGTAGGCAGTGGAGCGAATGTCTTCTGATGTTGTGAGGACATTAAGTCGTATGAAGGCTAGGGTGGCATTCGCCTTACTAGTGATTTTGGCTATGTGTTCGTGCCAGGTTAGTTTTGAGTCAACATACACACCAAGGTATTAGGTGCAGTTGGTTCGGGGTATCCCGATGTTGTGGAGTTTAGTAAACAGATGAGCTGAGTTCTGTTAATGATGATGTTAAAACAGGATCAGGCTGAATGGCGGCCATCTTGGATACTGTAGATGGGCGTTGTAAGGCAGTCTTGAAAAGTTGTGACGGGGTCTTGAGACATTGTAGGGCTGTCTTGAAGCCTTACATCACAAATAAACGACTCGGGTGGATGTCAATACACCCAACCATTTGATTATTGTTGGACTAATGCTAGGTACCTTTCAGAACTGGATTAGTTTTGTAAAATTACTAGTCTATTAGTATTACTGGTCATTCTCAACTTGACCTCAATGTGAAGTCATGTGAGACTTTATAAGGAGATCTAGCTCTTCCCAACCTAAATCGTCCAGTGTGATATGAAGCTAAACCAGGAGATAGAGTGATAGAAATGGATATTATGAATTACAAGATTTTCACACTCATCCCATCTTATGGCAGCAGATATTTGGATTTTAAGATGATATGAGCAGCTTATAGATGATATATTAAATTAGATATATTGATAGAAAGCAAATCACTGGCATATCAACTGTGTTCATTAGCCTTATTTATTGTTTGTAGCCTTAAAACAGTGAAGGTACTGAAGACAGATACAGAAGACGGAAGGGCGTTGTTAAAGCCAGTGAGTAAGAGGATCTCAGTCTCTGAGAGGAGTTCACACATACAGACACCAATATGAGGGAGAATGAGGCTTACAATAAAATGATGGACGAAGGTTGGTAGGAGCACTTCGAGTAATTTTATTTATTTTATTTTTCTCTATGCTCTAGGTCTTTCTGATCGCCCCATTCAACTTAGGCCTAAGGTGGCTTGTGTGGGGTAGATACAATTCATCTGCATGTAACAATCAATTATGTAAGGTAAATATCTAAAATCCCATTCTCTGCTGTTTACACCTTGAACCAAACAGTTCAAGGGCCAGTTTTATGAGAAAAGTGGATTTATTACCCCAGGATATCAACTATTAAGAGTTCATAGGGCAAATAAAAATAATGAAAATAGTGGAAAATAGCATAATAAGTTTAAAAAAAAATCTATTTGCAAGACTCATTGTGAATCATAGTGGTCAGGTGGAGGCAATAAATCACTATGATCCACTATGGATCCAATTGTCAGACTTTGCAGCGGTGTTACTGTTACTGTTTTATTTAATATCCCCTAGTGCCTTTTCAGCCTTAGATATTTCAGACTATACCAAACACGGCCTAGTAGGGACTGTCACTTTGACCCCAATGTTTGATTCTCTTCTCTTGTTTTTTTTTATCAGAGTTGTCCATCAACTGGTTTGACTCTAGTTGGATTCCTATGCTGAACCCTGCCAATATCATGGACTATTTTGCCAGGAGTAAGTTTTATGACAGGACGTGTAATAATGAGATTATTAAGATGCAGCGTCAGAGCATGGACCAGCTAATGTAAGTATTATAGTTTACAGAGTCCGCCTCGTCTTGAATCTTCTCGCTCATAGGTGTAAGTGTGGTGTAGAAGTGTGAAGTATTTGCAGGAGGACTAATAGACCACTTTGCCAAAACCTGAAATAATTAAATAAATTGCGAGGTAACATCAACCCACTCTCATCAATTTATATAAACACTCACCTTAGCTAGCTAAGAATGGCGCTGGCTAACATTAAGTCACCCCCAACTAGCTAACATTAAGTCACCCCTAACTAGCTAACATTAAGTCACCCCCTAAATTTGCTAAACTGAATGCAAATATTTACTTCTCCATGGTAGGTGTCCCCTCTTGAGTTATGAGAAGACAATTCTTACCAAATGGAAACCTTGTAATGAGGGACTATTTAGCCCATGGAGGGTAGGATATACCCCTCCCACTTCCCTGATCAGCCTAAGGTTATAGCTCTGAGCTGCTCCTTACAATCCTGTGCCAAACAGTTGGTGGTAAAATGACGTTAGGATAACTATCATGTGGAAACCGAATTATGTAGTGTGTTGATTTCTTTGCAATAAAGATATTCCTCAGTTTTCATATCATTTGTCATATGCCACTGAACTTCATAATTATTACCAAAGGCATTGAATGTCAGAATGTAATCTATTGTGTATACTGTTATATATATAAATATAGTATATATATATAAAACAGTCTCTACAATATACTATATATATATCTAGATATAATTATATTACTCTTATTTATTTTGACAGTAATATGCAGGGAGTAGAGTTTAGACTGGTGCATACTCAGCCTCCTATACTTTATATCATCAGAAAACAACACAGGCATGATACCGAGAAAAGTAAGCTTTATCTCAGCTATTGTTACAGCTTAGCCTTAGTGCTCATACAGTTTTGTTATGGGTAGGTTGGTGACGTACCGTCATGACACAGGCATGACACAGAAAAGTAAGCTATATCTGAGCTATTGTTTCAGCTTAGCCTTAGTGCTTACACTCTTTTGTTAGGAGGAGGTCGGTGTAACCCCCTTTAATTCAGTATTGTACGGTTAGCGAGCTTTCTCTTCACATTTGAAGTAAGAAAAATAAGTGTACATGCCAAAATCTTTGCTATAGCTGCCCCACTAGTGTGTTTTGTACTACTCTCTAATAATACGCCTCAATCGATCTAGCCACAGAAAATACGTATAAATATCATGCGTTAAATCAGCACTACATAGATCTGTTTGCAGTAGTTTTTTTTTGTATAACTCTTTGATTCATCTTCATTTTTGAAATGATAGATAAGTTGGATAAACTGTTTGATGTCCACGCTCTCATCCTGAATGGTGACAGGCTTCTTAGCTATAGCTGTTTTTCACAAACTTTCCCGTATGGCATTGTTATGCACTTTGCTAAGACTGCGTGGTGGGACAAATTCTATTTGATTCCACCACAGAGACTAATCAAGAAAACTTTAAGGCCTAAATCAACCTAGATCAACCACCAAGTTATCTGATTCTTACATACCAAAGTCGGGACAAATAGACAAGGCCAATCTATACTGTGTCACAGAATTTACATTTAGTCAGTCAGTATTTATTTTTTATTCATCAATTTTATTTTTGCTTTTACCTTGTTCAAGTGGGAATCTTTTTAGCAATTCTATGCACCCAGTAAAAAGTTTTTATTTTATCTAAATATCTCTGGAGAGAGGGTTTTAAAATTAAACAAACAAACAATGCTGACTTTCTGTAAAGGCTGCCTACATTATAAGCCCTCAATCGCTTTGATTCATAAATCTGATTTCAATGTTTTTTTAGTCACCCCGATGGCACATTACTATATAATAGCCGGAATCGTGTATAAATCTCCTGATCTCAGTACTTTAGTTAACTCCAGACTGGTGAGTATCAGTTCAAATGTGCACTTACATCTTCGTACCAAATTTTTTCGCTCGATAATCGCCACTCATACTTGTAATGCGGCCTGGTTTGTGATGAAGCTGGGTTCAATACAGTACCGGATGGCAAGCAACTAACAAGGCAGTCCACTCACCATGAATGTCAGTAGACAAGTGCCCCATGTGCAGTATTCTCAAGGTTCCGGTCAAGTCATAATTTGGTCAGGGTGAAATGATGGTAACTCCCTAGTTGTATGAGCAGAGAAGACAACTCCAAGATACATGTACAAAGTACATGTATGACAACATGACAACAAACCTAATGATAGGAATACTCCACAGGTCATCATTTGTGAAGCTTAAAATTTGATGGAGAATTTTCATGCTTCTTGCTCACCCTGAATTAAGGTATGGTGGTGTTTTAAGGTTATTTTGTTTGTTTCTAATTCAGTGGAATGTTGTTATAAGATATGGTGGTTAATTATCTTTCATGGTCCATCCATGTGTCAAAAAGGCGCTATGACTCATTGGGAGGAGGGAGAGCTTTAATCACGAATATCTTTCCCGCCAGCCTATCCACTTTAGTTTCATCTTATAACCCAGACACACCACCTCGTAATCACAGTTGACACTTGAGTTCTGGATATCATGTAGATTTTATTCTTATTTTGTAGATGAATGCATCATTTTGTCTCAGCCATGCTCTCAACAAAGGTGATTGTGAAATGACATTCTTTAGTTTTAGAATCAACTGATAATTTGTTATTCTGAGGCCTTTCACAGTTAGAATGAGATATCCAAATCAATGCAATCACCTCGCACAAAATTATTGTTTTCTGGCCCATTGAAGAGGCAAATTTGTTCCCAAATTGTTCACTGAGCAGATATTAAGTTCCATCAAGTCGTGATCAATTTTTAAACAAGACATCTGGACCCTCTCCCTCTTGATGAGGCTGTTATACCAGGAAACAGGAATAGCTCAAGACTGCAAGGTTGTGGTTTCGATCCCGGTGGTTGCCTAGACCAAGTGTGGTCCATTTGCCTGCACTCGGAGTTGCTCCCGATCCACTGGTCACGACACAGCGCAAGGGAGCAAGTTGAATGCAGGCAATTGGATTAAACTTGATCCTGTGGTGCCCTAGCCCTAGCAGACCTCAAAAACTAACTAAGTTCTTTCCCCAACCAGTTGCTAGGTATTTGTAGCTTGCCAAAACGAGGAAAGTTTTTTAATAATAGGGCTTTGACCATCGGTGTGGATGAAATGATAGTTCAGATACCAACGTATTAAGTGGTTTGCCATATTATGACATTTATTTTGTTTGTAGCGATCTCACACTCCAGGTATCACCCATCTAAAGGCTACTGGTGGGACTTCTCTGAGGAAAAAACAAAAGGTACCTATTCAAACGTCATCATTCACTTTGTTTCCATATGTCGGCGTAACGTCGTTGTTATGCCCAATCGATACATGGGAATAGCATTTAGGTTAACTTGCGAATGCATTTGTACTCACTCTCGTTTGATTCGCAACAACCGTAGATAAATCGATAGATTATATGTGAGAGGTCCGGGTTTTCATCCCGGATGCGGCAGACCTCTTTTCATGTATTTTCATCCTGGAAAACGTTAGCATTCATCAATCGATACGGGAGTCGGCCACCCAATCGAAGCATGGAACCATAGTCATTCAAAATCATTCGGTCAGAGTGCACGGTTTATGGAAATGTCGTCATAAGTGTATGATAAAAAAAGTTTTTTAAGGTGCGGTAGGATTGGAAGTCATTGCTGTCCCTGTCACAACCAATCGACATGATTAATAGTTACCCACTTCCAATTATTACCTAGGGCCCAATGTTAATTTTCACAGTTAGTAGTGATTATAAAATTTATGTCGTTGGTTTGTAATGGAATTGCGTATTTTATCCTGACTCGTGATTGGCTCTCGGGTTTATCCTCACTCGTGATTGGCTCTCGGGTTTATCCTCACTCGTGATTGGCTCTCGTGTCTCTCACTCGTGATTGGCTCTCGTGTTTATGCTAACTTGTGATTAGCTCTTACGTTTCAAGTCCATATAAAGATGCTCTTTTCTGACCTTCTATAATGGTGACCTACATTGAATTACAGAAGGAGAGGAGATAGAGGCTCCCAAAGAGCAGGCCTCCTGGTTCCAGAGACAGAGAGTCGACTTGTTATTAGGTGAGGAACTGGGGCTAAATTAATTTATCATTCGCAGAATTCACATCGATCAAACACGAATTTGAGACATGATTATGTGATGACAAACAGAATAGCCTGCTAGGCTCTCGCTTTCAGATCACTCAGTCACTTGATGGAACTATATAAATTCTGAGTGAGCGGTTTGAGAGCACTTTTGTCTAATTAAAAGACCAAGTTAGTGATGATTTTGAACGATGTCATAATGATCACTTGCTTTAGTAAAGGATTGCTGTTTCTAATTGTAAGACCCCCCAGCATAACTGATGTGACCTGCCACCCTGACATCGAGACTACGCTATTATCATGTGTATCTCTGATCGTTAGAGTCAATTTAGTATGAGTGCCTAATTAGTAAAAGTGAACATAGGTCATCACACCAAATTCCTGTGATGGTACTCATGCTCAGTGAATTAATTCAGTCTCTATCGATCAGAGATATACATTCAATAGTATATCACATTATCAGTGTTGTGACCTGCAGTGTAACTAGCTATCTAACTAACTAATTATCTTACTCAAAGCAGGAAGTGGTGTAACTCAAAATGAGAGTTAAATTGATTCATGGTCCTTGCAAGTTTAAGTTTTATATATCAAGGTTGTTGATGGTGGCATTGTATGGGCCATGTACTAAGATTATTGTGACCTGGTGAAAACGAAAAGCACCCGATTTGTCTTGTCTTATGTGGGGGGAGGGTAGTGGTATGGACCATACTCTCCAGAGAACAGGTGGTTGGCCCCCACCCTAGTGCTCAAAGACCCCTTACATTATTACTGATTGAACACATCCTTGATGTTAGAAGGATGAGTAGTTCCATCAGTCGGTTTTTGAGATTATGAGAGTTGCCTGAATTTGAGATGTGTGTGTTTTGTGAGAGTTCTTGGTTGAAGTTGATTTTTGAAAGGATGTGATCATTTGCGCTATCAAATCACCTGATTGTTGATACTGGAATGCCGAAAACAGCAAGCTGGATCAATGTTTGAACATCTCAACCAACTAAGTTGTCCTTGAATATGTCTCTGTACTAACTTATAGTACTTACTGCCAACATAACATTGAGTTCAAAGACATGTCCTCTCACTAAGAGGAGACAACTAGAAAGTGTTGAGCTCATACCTGTTTGTACTTTGTGTAGTCAGCTTATATAAAAGTGACCAATAGGTCAGACCACTGATATATATTCATGGATTGGGGGAACATATCTGATCTTGAACAAGCATATAGCAATTTACTTATGATTGTTGGAAACGATTTCCCATTATTAAGCCGACCCCTTGTAAACATTTGTCAAGTAGCTTGCCTGAATTTTAAAAAAACATTACTGGGAGGTCAGTCAATGCATAACGATGAAGCTGCCAGAATTTTAGCTAGATCCAATTACTGACACAAAGTCATATGCTGATGTAATTTCTCCACAAATAGCCATACTGTGTATTTTACCACTGATCCATGAATTCATATCTATGGGTTAGACTTACCTTGAATTTTCTGATTGGTTGATTAGTTTTTTGAATAATATTTTGCAGGTGAACTAGTACGGCAATATCCTATGAAGGTGCCTCTCCCTGCAGCGACGAGTCTAGATACTAAACCTGGTGAGTCCAAACCCCCCCTCCCCTCGCCTCAAACCACCCATACCACTCTACGCATGTGCAAACTGTTGAGGCACACGCTCGTCTCTGCAGTATAAGACCTGAATTAATTCACATAGACAGAGGAAAGCGATCGAAACCCATAATTGGAAAAAAATGGGCCTCAATGGTTTTGGTATCTTATAACCTGGAACTCTGGGAGTTGCTTTTCTTGAGTAAAGGCAGCGCCACCATCGCTGTGCTGCAGAGATAGACTATGTCTTAATAAATGAATCAGAAGATGCACTAAAAGTATCAAATTCGCTCCTGGTCACATCTTAGGAATAAAAATGATCCATTTGAGATTTAAAATCATTTTAACATAAAACCAAGAAACAAGATAAAACTAAAAGTTCCTGCTTTCGAGCAAAGCCAAAAGAATTAAAATATTTGTTGCTTGCACAAAATCGAAATCCTACTATTCTTCAAACGACTTGAAAAGATCAATTAAGATTTAAAGTTACTTTGCGACATGAACTAGAGTCATACACAATGTAAATTCATAGACTTAATGATAAACCTAGACAGGACACTGTACCGCGCATTAGCAATGAGGCACTTAATTTTGGGCGACATAAAGAAATTGGAAGGTGTTGAAGCAATGATGCTATCATAGATTTACTGCCCACAACCCGATCAAAATTGATCGAGTTAAAAACCTGGATTGTGGACAGTAAATCATTGTCCAATGTCGTTAAGTCGCCTCACAATTAAGTGCCTCACTTCGGCTGTATACGGTGTCCTGTCTAATAACATAGCTTCTCCCGGGCAAGCAAAGTTTTCAAGTTGGCTGGGTCGTATGATAAGAGTGTGTCCTCCTATACAAAATAATTCATAATGATATTTTGGTGAAGCACAAAATTTTACTGCTATATATACTTTTATATATATTTACTTATATATACATATTCTCATTATAAATGTTTTGCTCTCAGTGCCAGAAAAAATAGAAAAAACGAACCAGAAAGAAAATTGAATAGAATAGCATTACCGTTGTTGATCAAGTTGATAAAATATTGTTGAATAGCAATGTTCTAAATGAGCTGAACTTTTTTAGCTTGAAAATCTTTGTGGTCTAAGCTTAATATGTGTTTGCCAGGAGACTTTCATCTATAATATCAGATATTTCTCTCAACCCGCCCACAATCACATGATATTCTGGTATAAATGTGATGTTCTACATAGACTTAATAATTGCATTGATGTGTCTATGGAAATCCTCATGTAACCCCCTTGTAATCCCATAGCAAGAAGACAACTCCCTCGATTAACTATCTTATATTTTAACATTCATTTATTTCTCTCCTCCAGAGTCATCAGATGTAGAAAAGTCCGCTGGCAAAACAGGAACTAAACGAGAACTGGCAGACAATGATTCTACCTCCGGACAACCGAGTAATAAAATACAGAGGACTATCAAAACCGAATTATAATTTCAGATCACTTGAGAGGTTGACATATTTAATAGTGTAAGATTATGAGCACTTTTGACCAGTTTGTATTATTCTGACAGAGTAGAGAGACTGGACAGATCGTTGTATTTTTTATGTATATCAAACTAGATTTACAGCCAATGACCACATGTATAAAGAGTCATGATTTTTTTACTGGTATTTAAGACCAACAATCCGATGTTCTGTATTGAGTTTGTCTGCTTGCATACTGCTATCAATGTTGAGTTTCAGGTAATCTGCTCTTATAAGATAACCATGCATTGTGCAACTGGTGTAAATGTAAAAAAATACAATGTTATCAATCGCCACAAGTGAAATCGATCAACTTTTCTAGCAGCTATCGCTCGACATTCTATAACATGGGACAAAGCGATACGGCCTTCAATTGATTCTGTAACAAGTTCAACTCTGCATTTATCCAGAGTAGAAAGTGTGCGAGTGCAAGTAGTTCCGTAATTGATCTCCCCGCTCCTCACCAATTGATCATTTGGAGGTACCTATTCTAAGTGCTCAGGCTGCTCCATTGCGAGTTCGTGGCATTACATTACATTACGTGGTTGATAATGTAATGCCACTAACACACATTGGAGCAGTCTGAGCACTTAGACTAGAAGGTACCTCTTTACAAGAACAAACTGAGCATAAGGGTAGGGCATATAAATTGTCTTGAAAGATTGTTTTATACTCTGTATGCGGCATATTCTCCAGCTGAGAGTTACATAAACTTTATTAGTTGTATTACGGGAGTTTGTCCAAAACTTATTGATTACAGGCAAGATGAACATCTTCACTAGGACAGAGGTGATTGTGAACAGCTTGGTAGAAAAATGCAGAATGACACAAAAATAAATAAAATAGGCTTAGAACCAGACATCGAGGGGCTGTATGATATAGGGAGAGATTGATGCAGACAGGTAGTTTGAGTTCTCAAATGGGATGTTTTCAGGCATTTGGGACACGCCACTATCAAACATGCTTTTATAGAAAAACATGAAATCAACAAATGGTGATTGCTAAGCAGTCAGACAAGTTGTAGATTAACAACAGGAGCAGCCGTAAAACTGAGATTTACGGCTTAAAAATAACTTTCAATGGTCAGGTGCTGCTTCATTACTAGCTAGCACCTGGCTGCTCTTTGTCAGACACTGCAGCAATATCTTTTTCTGCAGATTGTGATTCATTTTGCTGCATATCAACACTGTCACCAGCACCGCCTGTTTCGGCCAGTTCAATACTCTCAGGGTTTATACTGTTATCATTTATAGGAGTGTCTATATTCTGCAGATTATCACTGGTTGTGTTTTCCTGCTGCAGATTATCGTTAGTAGTGACTGAGCTGAGTTGAGCTTCCTCTTCTTCCCTCTCAAGTCGCTCATCTTCCTCCTCCTGAAAAAATAAGAAATTTAATTTTAAATAATAATTAGGTATCTCAGTTAGTGTAATCAGGGAGTTTGGGATATAAACTCCCTGGTGTAATTCAGTAGTGGGATTCAGTCCAACAATTTGGAGTTATCTACTCAGGTCCGGATGAGCAGACAACTTCACACAACAACAAACCAAAACCCATCAGTCAAACAAAACAAAACCAAACACAGGTAGATGGGTCTATTCAGAAATTCAATACCAGTGATACATGAGTAGAGAACTCCAAATATTCAACTCAACCAAAAATCCAGACAAGGCAAAAATTAATAACTGTTGGCCTGAAACCCAGGCTAGTAATATCAATGAAAAGGGCCTGCATAATAAACTCACTGAACTTTGTATTATGAAGTATTTAATGTGATTCGGGCATTTTGGTTTGCCCATCAAATCTCAATAGTTTACAGTTGCTTCATTAAGATGACTGATGAGTTTTTTGTAACCAACTAGGCTGCAGGTCATGCCCTCACTTGGAAAGAATCCTAAATATTTCCAGCTACCTCCTCAATAATAAGAGTAGCCAGATTTATGGCATGCCGATTGGCCCATAGGACTTACTATAAGTACCAACCCTGATGCCTTGATATACTATTGTATGTATATCTCCGATCGGTAGAGAGCGAACTAATCCACTTAGCATCAGTACCATCACAAGGAATTTTGGGTGACGACCGAGTTCAATTTTACTATAGGTGCGGGTACATGTTAGGTACTTAATTGACTCTTACAATCAGAGATACACATGATAATAGTGTAGTCTCGATATCAGTGTGATAAGTACCAGTACCTGACCTCTACATAGAAAAGTCACTCTCTGTGATGAAAACTTGACTTTGCATTACAGCTGGCTGGCTAGCTTACAAAAAATATGGAGTTGCAAGGAGGAGACTCTCTTGAAGGCTAATCATCGTGGGCAATGTGATCATTATATAACTTGACCGTCTCCTGGTCAGTCAGAAACATCATTTGAATGTCCCCACCCCTTCCCCCAATAATCTAGTCATACTAATATACAATATAGTTCTATTTTATATGAAATTGATCAATTGTGCATTCCTGCCCTGCCCAAATAAAGCCAACACCTCACCACAGCCAGCCCTTAATGGCGTTCGATATGGCGATGTCGAACGCCATTAAGGCCGCGATCCCGAATGCCATTAAGGGCTGGCTGTGCACCTCAGCAGTAGGAGAAGAGACACTTGGAATTGAGGCCAATCAGATCGAATTTTGTTCATCTCTACGATCGCATACATACTACATACATACTACATACATACTACATACATACTACATACATACTACATACATACTACATACATACTACATACATACTACATACATACTACATACATACTACATACATACTACATACATACTACATACATACTACATACATACTACATACATACTACATACATACTACATACATACTACATAGTGGTTCTTACCTCCTCTTTCATTTTGTGATATTCATCGATAACATATTGATATTTAGGAGTTGTGATACCAAAAAACCAGGCAAGCTTCTCTCCAAGGAAGTCAGCAACTGTAAAAAGAGGAATATCAATGTCACATCAAGCCAGTATTGAAGGCCTAACTCACAATTAATGTGCCAACTTCATAATTTCCACAAGTAGATTATGTGTACGAGCAGCACATTTTTCTCACAACTAGTGATAGCAATAAAATCAATCAATCATCTTCTGGTAAAAGATTAAGAGCTGAAAATTTATGCAGACTGCTGGTAGTGGTATTTCTTTGTCAACCAGCTCGATATGTGGTGCAACAAGAAGGAAGAGTAAGCTGTTGACTTATCAGAATTCGAATCAAATATGGATTTGTGGAATCCAGTTTAAGCGCACAGACCGTGGTTGAAAATGAAATGCTACTACCAGCTATCCTGGCACATTTTGAGCACTTAAACTAGTAAACATCTTTTGTGAAGTGGACATTTGAAATGATGTAATAATACTATGTAAAATATATGTATAATTACTTTATCAGATAATTATATAGACAGTAGCGTGATAATTCACCTTTTATAATGAGTGTGAAGTCTACTTCAACCTCATATCCCGGTAGCTAGTATTGGCATTTTATTAACAACTTATTGTTGGGGAAGTTGTTGGTAAAGAAATGCCAATACCAGCCAACCAGTTTGAGTTCTACCTGATCTCAAATTTGAGATCCTATGTGATGAGTCACAATAGTGTCAGACAGGACATGAATGGACTACACCACTGACCAATCTATATAACAATACAAGCACCCTCTTAAAACCATCTGTTGCCCGTGTTTTTTAAGTACCCGTTTGTGTTACTGTTCAGACAAAACTATAAACAAAAAATTTTTTTTTTACAAGCCACAACAAACCTTCCATTGAAATTTAAAACAAGTCATATATTATTTCCTACTTTTGCATGTCTCAATATTTGCGGTAATTACATCAACATTGCAAAAAAATCTATTAAAATGCCTTTTTCCAAACAACTTTTGGACCTAGCCTGTCTTGACAAGCTTTGTTGTGGAACAACATATGCAACACCACAAAGGTTGCCGGGACAGGTTATTTCAGACCCTGATCTCTCTCAATGACCAATATCAGTCCTCTAACGGTCAAATCAACACCAGGTGCTGATGTACATTCGGCAATGTCAGGCAATTGTGCAGCCACATGGCTACAACACATTGAGTGTTATCACCACAGCTCATAACTCTCCTCAACAAGGAGCAAGAAGAATAAACCAGGAGCTGATTTACATCTGACAATGTCAGCTGATTGTTTATCGACATAACTTCAGCACACATAGAGTGTCATATTTACTGAGTGTCAATGGGCGTCAATATGTGTGAACCAGATATAGCTATGCGTGACATGCGTGACTTGTGTTGTAAGTAAGAATATAATGGTACCCTCTAAACTATCAGACAACTTAGGGAAGATTTGAATAACGTGCAGAGCCAATTCTGGCTTCACAAAGATTGAGAACTGTGCAATGAATAAATCCATGGTATCAAATGTTTTGTCAATGAGATCTAAACAATTGAATGTGTCTGGTGCTTTTTTATCACCATTCATCATCCGATCTCAGGCTTGAGAAAAAATCTCAACATTTTGCAACCTTTGGGGTCTACCATCAGTAGAAACTAGAGAGGTGCCATAAATTAATTATCGAGGCTGGATTACCTAGAGAGACCCTCAGAATCCCACTTATTATCACGACTAGGGTCCTCTCCTTTATCAGCAAATAAGGTTACACAGCAATCATGCTGGAATTTCAGTCTCAAATCAACATTTGCCAATTTTGATGACAATACTTTTGACGAATCCGCCATAAACTATTAAATTCATATCAGTCCAAACAGCTTTATATAACAATCATCAACCTAAGCTAAAACTTTATACCCAGATTTAATTACCTGTGGAAATAAAAAACAGCAAACTTCTATTTGTTAAGTTCTAAATTTCATTCCATTATTAAAATTAAAGCATTGCCAGCGACAGGTCATCACACTGTAACGCACAGACTTACCAGCGAGAGATTTAGTAGCAGTGAGCACCAACCAGAACCAAAACCACCTCAACCAGTCTAATGACTTCTACAATACCGTAAGATAATCTTGTTAACTGACATCAAATACCACAAGCCCACAATAATATCAATGTTTTTTTGGGTACACTAGGTTTTATTTGACCACCATGTGTGTGGGGTGGTGACTATATACCCTTGCACGCCGGAACAGACGGTCTTTCTCGAAGGGGATCTTTATACTATGTGCGACTTCACAGTAGACCTCCTGAGTTTAAGATCCTGATGAAGCAATTTAGCACACAAGCAACTAATGGTCTGATATGGCACAGTTGTTCCAGTGACCTGCTGGATTCGAACCCATCAACTCCCCATCTTTGAAATTTTGTTCTCAATTGTAAGATAGACCTAAGTATAAGCTGATATCAATGAGCGTCAAATTCTGCCTGTCCTGACTGTTTTATTCCATGAACACAGTGCACACTGACATTGAGACTACACACTATTATCATGTATATCATGTGTATCTCTGATCGTTAGAGTCAATTTAGTACGAGTACCTAACATGTATCCGCCCCTAACTGTAAAATTGAACTCTGGTGATCACGCCAAATTCATTGAGATGGTACTCTGTTAAGTGAATCTAGCTAATGAGCTAATGATCAAAGAGATACACCGGTATATCATGTGATCATTATGCCCACACAGTACACACTCACTTGGCCTGCAGGATAGCCTTGTGACATAGTCTATCTCTGCAGCACAGCATCGATGGCATTCCCCTCCATCAAGAAAAGCAACTCCAAGAGTTCAAGGTATTCAGATTGCAAAGCCAGTGTTCCATTTAGGCCTAAATAAATTACCAAATTAGGGGTTATCATTATTATGCCAATTTAGGTACAAGCCCTATGCTGCAGAGACGAACTACGTCTCAACAGTTCGCACATGCGCAGAGTGGTGTACACTGAGTACCACCTATTGAGGTCACTAACGAGGTCACTGTCGAGGTCACTAACGAGTTCACTAACGAGGTCACTGTCGAGGTCACTAACCGGGTCCACTGGATCGGGTTGAGGTTCCTCCTCCTCCTCTTCATCTGTAGAATATTCCTCCATAGTCTCTCCATTTATAAAGTGTATAATACGCCGAGGTACTCTCTTCTTCTTACCTCCTACCTCAGAGAGCTCGAGTTCTGTCGCCAGCTCATCAGCACCCTGTGAACAAAACAAACAAATTGAATAAAATGTCAGATTTACTGTATATACTGAAGGGCAGTATAAATAATCTCTGTTTATTCGCCAAGTACCGAGTTACCTGCAGGGAGTCAGGCTCATCTCATTCATACCTCACAGCCGGAGTTCATTAAAAAGACATGTTAGATGATGGGGGAGGGGAGGAGATAAGGCCTGAAAGGTTTCATTCACCATCTCAAATTACAGCAGAGGTGAGGAAAGCACCTTGGAAGATCCTCAATAACGGTGACAATAAAAATTTGAACACCAAGCAAACTATAAGTAACTACAGTCATTTCCTCAATGAGGTGCAACATATCATCACAAACTGACACCACTAATAAACAGCTGGCTCTCGGACACAGTCAAGCTGATATGTACGCAACAATAGGAAAAGTAGCTGATCAGCATTGGGAAGCACGCGTTTTTATATACAGTGTAAGTTGGTTAATTCAGACTTTATAATTCAGAACTCCTGTTAATTCAGAGAAGGAAAATTGGTCCCTTCAGCCAGATCTCAATGCATTCTCATGTCACTTAGTTCAGATTCTCAATTTGGACATATTCTTGTGGTCCCCAGAGATTTGAATAAAGTGAAGTGCACTGTAGAAATAAAACCATATCTTTCTGATGAATGCAAGTTCAGACGCTCTACAAACCAGTAGCGGAGTTAGCTCCGTGCTCCTCTGCCTCTCCACAGTGAAGACCCGATCTCCCTCTCCTCTAGACTCAGGCTCAGACATAATAAGTCCGCTCACACTCACCACATAACCTCGTGTGAGATCAGAATGTACAAGAGTGTGAGGCTGCGAAACAAGTAATCTAACCCCAACCAGATGCAATGGACCATGAAACTGCTGGGTGGTGGTTTTAACACCACATTGGAATTGAATTAAACTACAAGGCATGTGCTAAATACCTGGAAAAATAACCATCAGCCAACCATTGATAGTCGCCAACCATCAGTGTGGTTTATAAAATATCAATCAACGCTCTTTTTGCAAACTTAATTTCTGATTCCTACGGATTATGTGGTTTCTAGTAATCTAAAACTATAATGAGCCAGACATGGATAGGATCTGATGATGGATGGACTCATGGCACAAAAATAAGCAATGCTTTTCTGATAGTGAGGTTGAGGTCACACAAAGTAAATGAAGGTTTCAGCATTACAGGGAAGTACTGGGAGCAGTTTTTACATTTTAAGAAATCATGAATGAATGTTCATTTTTACAGAGATATCAGATTCGATTTCAGTAACAAATTGGTGCAATCCAAATTAGCCCTTTAGATGTATGAATTATGTAACTGAATTAGACTAAGGGAATATAGTTTACTGTTTCAAATGTCTTTTAACAAATTGATTTAATTTCAAGTTGAACTGATCACGTTTGGCGTCTGCATTTCAGAGTTGCTCTTTGTCCAAAGAACAGGAGCGGAATGAAGGATAATTGGAGAAACTCACACCTATAAATTTAAGATGAAAAGGAACTAGTTTAGTTAAGCAGTTACCCCGTGGTAAGGTGGAATAGGTGAGGGGACAACTCACCAAATATGTCAAACTATAGTTACAGATAGTTACTTAATTACCAAAAAAGGAAGTCGTCACAACTGCCAACAACAGGTTTTCCCAGGTGTTCAATAAACACTGAATCTCAAACTAGATTTTTATCAAACTTTCATCAAATCAATAATCAAACAAAGTGACAAATAGAGCAGATCACTGGAATATATGAAACGGTAAGGAAGCCTGACGCTGGACATTCGGTAAGCTTATACCCTTCAGCTGGCGCCTTATAGAGTTCCTACTCTCGAGTCAAGCTGAGGTCATTTGACTACAGGGCTCTCATGATGGTCAATGTATGGTCCCACCTACCTGCAGCCCTTGCTCCTAAGCCAATGTCGTTCTTTTTCTTTTGAATGCGTGGAAAGTAATAATAGCAACTGCATGCCAACCAAAGTTCAACTTCAGATCCAGACAATGTCGTACCAAAAGAACATAGCAATAGCAATGCAAAGCAAAACACCATTACATCATCAGCACACAGCAGCACACATAAAAACATTCTCCTCTAATCAGTCTTTTTTGTAGTCAGCTGGGATTGAAGTTACAAAGCGATTTTTCAACATGTGATGAGAGAAAACTGTACAATACTATAATGTGTACAAAGATGTAACAAACAGCTCAGGGTGTGACAGTGGGTATGATCGGTTATAGTCTGAGACAGAGGTGAAAGGCCTTTTACTCTGCCAGCAACAGATCTAACTGTGAGGGCTATACCACAAGCAGCCTACTTTATCCCAAGAATGAAGTTTCATGTTCCTGTATGGACTTCGATTATAGCACACGGCACTTTGCCGATTTGTTGGCTCTGATTGGTGGGTGAGGAGAAGAGCCAATGCCAGGTCATATGGTTCATTCAGGAAGGTACCTAACTTATAATTAATGTGGGATGATGCATGAGATGAAAATTGGATGTGATTCTGGACCCATAACTCTCGGATCTCTAAGCAGGCGCTCTACCGATGGCACTATCAGGATATGTAATGATCTCTAAGCAGGCGCTCTACCAATGGCAATATCAGGATATGTAATGATCTCTAAGCAGGCGCTCTACCGATGGCACTATCAGGAAATGTAATGATCTCTAAGCAGGCGCTCTACCGATGGCACTATCAGGATATGTAATGATCTCTAAGCAGGCGCTCTACCAATGGCACTATCAGGATATGTAATGATCTCTAAGCAGGCGCTCTACCGATGGCACTATCAGGATATGTAATGATCTCTAAGCAGGCGCTCTACCAATGGCAATATCAGGATATGTAATGATCTCTAAGCAGGCGCTCTACCGATGGCACTATCAGGAAATGTAATGATCTCTAAGCAGGGGCTCTACCGATGGCACTATCAGGATATGTAATGATCTCTAAGCAGGCGCTCTACCAATGGCACTATCAGGATATGTAATGATCTCTAAGCAGGCGCTCTACCAATGGCACTATCAGGATATGTAATGATCTCTAAGCAGGCGCTCTACCAATGGCACTATCAGGATATGTAATGGTCTCTAAGCAGGCGCTCTACCAATGGCACTATCAGGATATGTAATGATCTCTAAGCAGGCGCTCTACCGATGGCACTATCAGGATATGTAATGATCTCTAAGCAGGCGCTCTACCAATGGCAATATCAGGATATGTAATGATCTCTAAGCAGGCGCTCTACCGATGGCACTATCAGGAAATGTAATGATCTCTAAGCAGGGGCTCTACCGATGGCACTATCAGGATATGTAATGATCTCTAAGCAGGCGCTCTACCAATGGCACTATCAGGATATGTAATGATCTCTAAGCAGGCGCTCTACCAATGGCACTATCAGGATATGTAATGATCTCTAAGCAGGCGCTCTACCAATGGCACTATCAGGATATGTAATGATCTCTGAGCAGGCGCTCTACCAATGGCACTGTCAGGCTATATAATGATCTCTGAGCAGGCGCTCTACCAATGGCACTATCAGGATATATAATGATCTCTGAGCAGGCGCTCTACCAATGGCACTAACAGGATATGTAATGGTAAGGAACTTAATCATTAAGGAGCCCAGAGCCAGCCCATAAAGTACTTCCGTATATCAAAAGTTAGGCAATGCTAAGGTCAAAGATACTTTCCTGAATGTACCATAAGATCTGGCAATGGCTCTTCTTCTCTGCACCCACCAATCAGAGCCAACATATTAGCTATCAGCATTCATCTCTGCCATCATTCTGAAATCATCCCAGTTGGCAACTGGTAAATTCCAACAAAGATGGAATTTACCAGTTGCCAACTGGGATGATACTATCCTCATAAATAACATCAAGCCTGCCAATCCAGTCCAGGCACACCCAGTACCTCATCCTTCATTCCAACACACTCTAACAAACCTCCAACATTACAAAAATTTGCTGTTCTGAATGTGCACTATAGCAGTCGCTGGCGATGGGTGATGTTAGATGTGTGGGACATGTCTTACAGCCGCTGCCACACGTCTCCCAACGCCAGCGAGGGCTACGTGCTCATTCAGAACAACATAGTTTTTTGCAATGGCCCGTACAGAACTAAACTTTTTCTGTAATGACATTACAGCCCCCTTCAGTCCACATACATAGCATGCAAAAGCTGCAGTTGTCGACTTGAATTTGTGAGTGACTGACCACAGGGTGGATACTGAGTTTCATTAATTTATAAGCAGAAAATCCAGTTATTCCCAGTCCCCAGGAAATATACATTATACATAGGCACTTATACATACACTGAAGTGATCAATATGATATAATAATACATGAACCTATGGAAAAAAATTGTATAGGAACTATCATCATGAATTGAATAATAATAAGTTAGGCACTGCAAAGGCATTTTCAAAGGTAGTCTGATCAATTTTTAAACCAACTCACCAGATGTAAAATTGTGTCACGAATTCAACTGTGTTTTTATTTTTTAGATCAGAGCACTGGATCAAAAGTTAGGGGGGATTTGGTGACGCAAAATTTCAGCAAAATCTCAATGATAAAGTGTCCCTGGCACCCAACATTCTTGACGTCGCGTCATACATGGTTACTGAGCAATGCACTCCTCTAGCTTATCTATAATGTGTGCATTTCTTTCATCTAAGTGTCTAGCTGTACTAATTCTACCCTGCTGATCACAATGCAATTTTCAGATTTGTTCTAGGACCAATACTTTAGGAGATAGTGAGCCATCAAACACTGACATTTTGAGTCGATTTGTTAATATGCTGTATATCAAAACGTATGAAGGCTTTAACATAGAGTTATTCATACTAGGGTGGCATACAGTTTCACAGGATTGCCCCTCTTGTACTAATTTTCCCCTTGTGATCATGATGCAATGTTCAGATCTTTTCTAGGACCAAAATTACCGGATATAGAGGGCTGTCAAACACCGAGAGACGTGAGGGAAAGATAAAACATGACGAATTCAAAAGCGAGAGAGAGTTTACGGTAATTAAGATGTATGAGGGGGTGAGATGAGATAAGCCTAGGATACTCAGAATCTTCTGGCTCTAAGTCATACAATCTAATAGAACTTGCTCACACCAAACAATGGAAACTTATATACAACTCAAAAATCTTGTGTGAATATGTTGATCTAAGTTTGGAAGTAATCTATGCTCTTAAATTTGTGGAATAAAACACCATACTATTTAATTAAGTCTATTTGCATAAACCAGTCAAAAAGCTGTTATGTAGGTATTTAATTTGCTTTCGGAATCAGCTTGTAATGTAAATCTTCACTTTCGCACCGAGACATAGGATGCTAGTGAAGGCAGGCAAAGTCAGCGCAGAGATAGATGTTCAATAACCTTGAGACAAACAAACTCTAGGGTGCATTTTGTAGTAGTCTCATGCGCTATTATATTACAACAAGATGCTGTATCAAGGATCTATCTTGGTTAAGGTAGACTTAATTCTCTCATGTATCACAGTATGTTATGGTACAAAACCACACAGGATACATAAATATACATCAGTGGTTGTAGAGATAGGCTTATATTTCAGGGCAGACACTGACTAAATGCTTCTTATGCTGAGGTGAGCAGGTAGGTGCAGTTATGTTAAGAGCATGTAGTGTGCTGGTCAGATTAAGTCATAGATAAATCCTAAGATGTTATTGTTTACATGACCACACACTGTCAATGTCTTTTTGGAGTGAGCTTGCTACTACTACTACTACTACCACTAGTGAGAAAAGATTTAAGTGATCATCTTCATCAGCTCTCAGGAGTTTGTCATAGGAGTCTAGCACTTGACAATGGATAGAACATTTTACCAACTTAGGCTCAACTGTCTTCAGTAACATGATGGATTTGGAAGCAAAACAATCAAATTTTGAACAAAATGAAGTGACTAGTAGCTAGGCCTGCCACACACTCTATTTTGTTCCATCAGCACTTTTTGTAAGTAGTCTCTAGGTCTGCATAAGGTTGTCATGAATAGGAATCACATTGACTGCAGTTTGAAACATGCTATGCACACAATGTCATGATGCAAGCAACCATTCATTGATATTGAGAAAAAAAATATACTGAAAGTTATTTTGTAAATATGACATTCTTAAAATGATTGTAGTTTCACTATTCACGCTTTGATTTTCTTGAATGTATACATTTTCAGAATCAGCAGACTCTGTAGAATATTCCCTCTGCAACAATGTATGACTTAAAATGTTTCTGAAAAAAGTTACAAGTGTCTGAATGTCAGCAAACTTTGGTCAACCATCTTTCCAAGATTTACTGAAGTAATAGACCTGTTTTTGGCATAGCTAGATCCGCGTGATTCTGATGATTCTGAGACTATTTTCATTTTGTCTCTAGGTTTTCCCAGTCAGGAAATACTTGAGGAAAACCACACCCATGTTTTGCTAAAAATACGCGAGTGCACAGGGACAAATTCATATATGAAAATTTGAGCCTTTTCAGAATTGATATTGGGAGCCTTTGCAGTGCCTAAATAAGTGGTTGTTTGATTATTAAGTTTTTGGTATTGCCAAGTATAAGAGAACTTCTCATTATCTAAAAACTGTATAATAACATACCTGGCCTGCCATTTCGTCAAACACTACACTATGGTCACCACTGCTGACCTGCCTAAGCGCTGCAACTGGCTGTTCTTCATGGTTCCCTGCCATTTCCTGAATTTCCATGGGGGCAGCCATTTTTCACCTAGGATACTGAGTTTTTTGTGATGTCTGGTTGTATTGTGGACTCCAATTGGTCAAAAGGAAATAGACATCAGAATGCGCATAAAAAACACGAGTAGACAACTTCAATATTCAGCAACAACTTTAGGTGGTGAAGATAACTCCTAAATTAGTCATTCATACTATTTACCTGGAAGTGTCCCAAACTCCCCGTTAGCCAAAGAGTATCAACTCCTTGCTTTTACAAAACGTCACAATGGTGTAAGATATGAGGTATATGCATTGAGATCCTGGTGACGGAAGGTTTTGGACAGCATACCAATTGATTCAATTAAAGATGGCCGGTGCTGAACAATTGCATCATTTTATGTTTCAGGCGAAGATCCTTGATCAAGGGATATGATCTTACATTCGCAATTTCTACACTTGTCTGATGAGGCTTTCTAGACTCTGTCCTGCCATGGCAATTATTGACAAAGCCTTCCAATCAATTTTATATACTGTTCTACACACAAATTTCACTTTCACATGCCTCCGTGTTTATTGATAAATACTCATTAATCAAACAGCAATAGAAAAAAGCTGCGTGGTCTAGTTTTCTTAGGTTTTATCTCCTCGATTTAATTTAGACATAACTACACTATTGTTCATTTCGTCCACATGCGAGGTATGTTTATGAGAAGAAGTATTATGTTCAGCGAGTTTTCCTTTGTTTACGACAGGGTTCTGTGAGTATAGGATAGTGGCTGCTGTAACTACCACTATCGATAAAGAGGTGAACATGTCTATCGGTATACCGAATATCACCTACAAATAGTAAACCAAATATCATCTTCGAGAATCTGACAAATCTTAAACAATTATTTTTTTAATCGTGCTGCCACAAAAGAATAATGGTTACATTTAATTGAGGCACACAAACTGTGCCGGGATAGCTGGTATTAGCATTCCATTTTCAACCACTTTCCCTAATTGGCTGGTAATGGAATGCTACTACCAGCTACCCCTGGCAAAGTTTAAGCGTTTATATTATGGTGCAATATAACAGTGTCAGCCTTTTGGAAGATATTGCATGAAAAAGTCAAAATTCGTTGGCGACTATGACAAGTTTTATGTGAATCAGATAGTTGTCATGCACTCTGATTGTGTGTAATCGGCCGCGTCATTTGTCACGGTTTTTCATCTTCAAGGGTAGACAGAATGGTGTGTAATGGAGGACACTGAAAATCAATCAATTTCCTTAAAACTTCAATTGACGACCTGAGATTTTCAAAGGAATCTTAGAGTCTATCTATAATAATTTATCTATCAAATAATAACTCCATATGACTTCCACTAACATAAAATCAATCGCACTACTTAAATTTTCACTCACCCAACAGAGCAGAGCTGTAAGGACGAGATCTAGAGCACTGGCAAATGTCTTCAGTATTGAGTTGAGAGATCTCAGAAATAGTGAGGTCACAATACCTATAGCTGCGTTGTTTATAACTATAAATAGCACCGTGGGCACTCCAAGGACTTTTGCAAACTCCTACAAACACAATGATTATCCATTTTAAAATTTCTGTACAAGTATTATTTACCCTTCCGCTCGGCCTGGTTCATAACACGAATAGCTGGAAATCAACATTTAGTTTATTTAGGCTATTAAGTTCCATAATCATTGATTTTGAATCACCCAATTTTGAGTTTGATAACACGATTGGAGGAAGCACCTTGAAATACCACCACCAACCACCAGAGGGAGCTAACATGCTGTACTTACCTCTCTAGTAAAAACTTTAGAAGGTTGTTGGGATACCAGCACCAATAGCCCACATATGATAGAGTCAGCGTACATGAATATGTTATGTACCATAATATGAACCTCTGCCCCTGTAAGGATGAATAAGACAATGGTCAGTGCTTGCAGATATGAAAAGAGAAAAAAATTGTCTTGGTAAAAACGAATAGAGAATTCTGAAATACATAATCAATATTCTTTTCTAAACAGACATTTTGTGGCGAACAATTATTCACCATCTGATGTATAAACTGAACAATATCAAAATATTATCATAGTTAACGGGGAAGCATAAAGGATTTTGGATCATGAATGTCTGTATTATTTCCCCTGATATACATATGCTGCTTTGTCTGATAAAGTTCTAGACTCTTTGCATATAACGTGCTTTGAGGTTTCAGGCGCCTAACGGATCTTGTCGCAATCATCAAATCTAATGAATGATTTGCTTTTAAGGAAAGTTAAAACGCGCCTACCTATGGCTGAATGTGTAATTCTCACCTGTATCTTTGAGCAGAAATTCATTATAGACTCCAGCAAAGCATGAACAGAACACTTGTGCTATGATAAGCAACACATGTACATTCAGCACCCTGTACAAATAGAAAATTAGCACAGCTGTACTGATCAAGTTTTCATGAGGACTGAGTTGTCCTCCCTTTGTTGTTTAGGGGGCCAACTCCAGAAGTTAAAAAATGAACATGATATTGAGCTATCTTTTTCTCATTCTTTATGTATGTAAATCAAATTTGGTCTTAATATAACTTAGAGAAGTAAATTGTTCACCTGGGAAAAACTTCCGTGTTTTGAGGGACTGAAATAGTAAAATCTATGTCTCGCTAACAATTACTTAACCCCATTGCTTCATATAAAAACCCAAAAATTTTCAATAGTGGAAGTTTGTGCTAGCCAGCCAGCATCACCCCAAACTTGTTAAGCCAAACTCTAGCTAATTTTTACGCTTCCAGGGTAAAATACATAAATTACTCATAGTACACCACACACCGCGCTAACCTGTGCTTTCCTTACTTCGTGAGTATATGACCGAGCATTGCATAACCGTCGACATCATATCCTGTATATCCGCTATCTTGTGACGTCATAGTATGGCCGACCTTCTTCAGAATACAGCCCAGCGTGAGAATGAAGAGTGATATCCACTGTATCTGAGAAAGTTTCCTTTTAAATAGCACCTAGAAATAAAAAAGACAATATATATGTGAACTGAGGTTTGACAGCGATTTGGGTTGTATGGATTGCGAAAGGAAACCGTGTCGTTTGTATCCTAGGTTATAACTTGATGTTGACCAATAAGGCTTGACATAGGAAGCATTAAAAGTACACAACATTGTACCATCAAAAGTGCATTTGTAACATGAAGCATGCATGACGTGTAAGTTGGCCATTGAGGTTTCGATAATAGCCAGTGATATTAGGATGAGTTATAAAAAGTAATTGCACAGCGTCAATATAATACAGTGAGTTGTTTAGATAACTTGATTTATCAAGATTATCTTGATTTATCAAGGGAGCGGCCATGGGGCAATGGGTAAGGCATGGGTCTTTCAATTGAGAGGTCCCGTGCCCCATCAGGATCCAGTCCGTAGACCCATAGTGATACCAAGACAAAAAAACCAAGCAACATCAAGGTTTCTCACACGGTATCACAGGGTTCGAGACTATAAATGGACGTGAGATTATCTTGATTTTTCTGCATGAGATAATTTCAACTCACCATTAAAACCTCACAATGCCCTGACTTTGAGAAAACCTTGTTATTGCGCATGCAAATTAATCTGAGAAGCGATTTGATTTTATGGTGATTATTTAATAATAATTAAAAGTCAAGTGTCTTATCACTCGCCCATCCCGAGGCATGGGCGGCGAAATATTAGTGCCTTATTGGCAAGGCCTCAATATCTGAGCCATTTTGGCCAACCAATCTTCAGTAGAAGATGGACTGCAGTGGGATTTCTAACAAACTAAGCCACCTACTCCACACTATTTCTGCTGATGCTAAAACTTTGTAGAAAACCAGGATTGATTGTACTTACTAGGGTTTTCAAGTTATTTTTTCCGCTTGTCGCTAAAAAAGCCTCTGAATTGTAGAGCAACAAAACGCCTCCTACTGTTCAAAGCAGAGTGAAAAAGCATCAAGTTTTCCATACCTGGAATACCACACCTGTGATGACGACTCTCATTTGTAGAAGGAGGAGATAAGTAGTAGGATCATAGTGTTTGAGATTTACAAAAGAGAGATTGTTATATGCACTGTATAGCCCAGCTGGTATAAAGTAAAAAACACCCACTACAAACAAACAATAATAGCGATGAAGGCAAAATCACCAATTGATGATATATCTTCTTAGTCTGTCATTCTTGCTTGGGGCATATTCCCTCAGATTGATTAATGGAAGCAGACACATTTCATTGTAAAAGGGATGGTAAAGCCTGTAATCTTTGCACAGGCACCGGGGACCACTGAGAGAAATCAAAATCTATAATTAACATGAGTGCCAATCAATTGACAGATGCATCAATTAACAGATGCAGCATAGCAAGTTCTTCATATCTTGAAAGATAATTGTATGACGTCGCTTACTTTTATAATTCTTTGACAACTCTGGAAAGATCCCCACGATACCATTGCTGAAACAAACAAGTAAAGCTCAATAAAACAAAAAAATTCAAACCTTAAACAAAAACCTGGGTCTGAACCGACAAGATTCACCGAGATTCACCGCAAACACTCTCTGAACAAGCGCAAGCCAAACATAATCAATTTACACCAAAGTTTTGCAGTATGCCTGTGACATGGTTCAAACAAAAATAAGACTGGAGCAGGTCAAACATGCCCAGCTGATGCTAGTACAGTGAAAATTCATTGGTACTTGGGAGGCAATTAACCAGAATAAGATCCAGAGCTGAAATGCAGTCATCTCAAACATTTGTGCCAAAACTTTGTAGCAAGAGTTGCGGCAGAAAGAAAGCATAGACACCACAAACATCTGCTGAAGCGCAACTCTAGCACAGGTCACCACTCTAGTATGCTCAAAGACATACCACTAGTTACAAAAACTAACGTGTTACAAAAAACAGCCTGTTCAGTGAATATGTGGTCTAGAGATTCATTTTTGTCGCAATTTGTTTTCGCCATTCTCTTTATTATGAAAGTATTTTTTATTTTCATTGACTTATAATGCATGCTTCATAAGAACTGTATCACCTGTTATGAATTTTAGCAGCAAAGAAAATAAATCAATCAGAATCAAACAATCAAAATTCAAGCCTGTCACCAAATATTATAAGATTTTAACCACAAGGAAATGACAAATACCAAGTTTTATCTAATTTATCGCAATTTGAGGTTGGGTCGGATGACGCCTGCTCAACAGTGTAATGAGACAGTAGGCAACTTAGATCAAACTCGATCTATATGGATAACTGAAATATACATATCTCCGTATGCACGTACTCCTTTATTAGACAGATAACTGCGGAGGTCATTTTGAGGCAATCTGTGAGAAATACAGCTATAGTAGTGTTATAGTGATAGACGCCTCCGTTCTTAGAAGCTGTGATGAAAATACCTGTCAAATCAAATTGATGTGATATGACTTAAAGTGGGAAGACGGGTATAGGGCCCAGTCAACGTAAAGCGATCAACAGCCATATCAAATTCAAAATGGTTTAGCAGCGCTCAAATTTCTCCTGCTTTTTCGGAAATAAGAGGAGCAGTATTGAATTTTTTGGTGCTGAAGCGGAATTGTGTGATACACATGCCCAATAAAGTAATATTCCAAAAACCGCAACGGAGAGTGGTGAAAATACATCTAACCACCCAGTTCCAATGATTTCCAATCATCTGCTTCAAATGATACGATCTCCGCCTCTAAGTACACTGATCAGCCAATAATCTTGCTTGCCACTCAATATGATTAATCCCTGTGTCTCCCCTCATTAACCCAGAACTGTTAGTCGGTTCTAATTGCGATTATTGTTGCATGTACTGATAATATTGTCTTTCTTAAGTACTTTTTTATGGTTTCTCAAGGCCTATGATCTCTGCAGTACTGTTCAGTACCAGTGTCAGGGTTGGAATGGATACTTTCTTCTAGAACCTAAGCGTCCTTTTTTAAGATAAGTTAAAATTTCTATCGGATCCAAAATATTTCTGAACAAAGGAATGGCGGAAAGCAGAGCAATAATAATATTACAAAATGGACCCATAGTCAAAAATGAGACGCACCCTTTCTGCCAAGGAAAGTATTAGCTCAAAATCAACTTTAAACTTGTGTCATTATCAACAGATATCCCTTATTAGCCAGTATACACTATTATTTATATTTACATGTATATATATAGTGACTATTTTATTGAACTAAAACTCATGATTTTCACAAATTTTAAAGGAAGAGCTATGCTAGCCAACGTGTTGGCTCTGATTTATTGCACAGCCAATGTGAGATGGCTTAGAACTGATTAGATGGGCGGGTGTCTGTCCTAGCCAACAGCCAATTAGATCAGAGCCAAAACACTGAAATATTGGCTAAGGGAGGACACTATGACACGATCTCTCATCAGAGCCGATACAGTTGGAACGGAATAAATAACTAACCATGGTTGTCAGATAGGGTGATGATTAATGGGAGTTGTACTGCACAGGTATCTTTTGTCAAGTCTGCTGAACCCGTCGATTGGTAACTAGGTGTATACACTGGGATATCCCTGTAATCTGTGTGTACAAGCGAAAATAACAACATTTGGACGACATTGCTAGGATCAATACTCACAACAGTTGTATCGTTCAGTATTTCACTAAATGTAGGCATGGTGCTCAGATTGTAAGGCGTAAAAGCAGCTAAGATTACAAAACAGTAACTGCATCGTTAGTTATCGAAATATCGTTAAAATCTGTCGAATCACACCCTCATTCTCATTCACTATCACAGTGTAGTCAAGGTGTTAGAATATTTAACTCTAAGATTGAATTAATTTAGGTATGTAAAGCCCGGGAATATTACTCGCTAAACTTAGATATTTATTATCCAAAACCTAAAATCATTTTTCTTGATTTTATTTGATTGCAGATGGCCTATTTTTATGAGCTCAAACTGTGTCGGAATAGCTGGTGGTAGCATTTCATTACCAACAGTTTTCTCCCAAATTTCAGATAGCCAAAATTAATTATTAGATGATGGAAACCATGCAGTGCCAAAACAATAACCTGATCATGCACAAAAGGTAAAGTAGGCCGCCCTTTGTATGTAAGTTTGTGTGTATTTTGTGATTTACAAAAAAATTGATATACTTTATATACATGATGGACTTCAATGTACTTTTGCACATCTTTTGAGTATTTTTGCAACCATTTGCCTACTTTTTGGTCCATCCTAACATGCAAACACGGAATTCAGCATGCAGTTAGAGTTAGCCTACTAGTGCATGCCAACAATCTTTGCACAATGCATCATAAACATCAAACTCTGTATTACAATTTTATTTTTGACATAACCTCACTGGGAAATCCAGAAAACTGCATTGTGGGATATCAACTATCAATGACTTATTAATTTCAGCCAATTTATTGCACAGCAGAAGAAAATTGTTAGTATTGAGGAAGCCCAATGACTACCGTAGAACCATCACGCTTCTCTGCATTGTTTTTCATTCATGACTTGTGGGCTAATTGGTCAATGACCTTCTTACTTTCACATTATATTCATCAATGTCTCAAATAACATAATGTGAAATTTTCAGGATGAATGCGCATAACTGCCTTAGATGAAGCCAGATAAAAAAATCTCCCCTCGATTTTGTTTATTTGCTTAATCTTGAGCAATTCTTCAAAGTTCATGAATTTCCATGCGCACCATCCATCTGTGTAGCAATATAGAGCATCATGCTTGCAAGTCTTGGGTTCCATCCTTGCCCAGGATCAATCAATAAATACATGTGATGAAATATGTCCAAAACTGAAGTGGTGGGAATTTGGCCCTTAAAAAGAGATGTTTCTAAAGTACAGTGATAAAAAAGAGAGTGAGGTAAAAGATGAAGTAAAAGTATCTAATTTAAAGCGTCATGATACCAGCTTTGTCCGATTTTGACGTTTTATATATCATTGAAAAACTAATCGAACACTGACTCTGAAAATATTGGTTTCGCCATGACGTCATGTGGCATCCTGTGGCATTAAGCACCAGAGGAAAAACCATCTTTTTATCATTGGTTATTAGCTTATTTAGGTTGCTTCGGTTAAATGGATGAGGATCCAATGTGATGCGTGTTCAGTGTTCGATTATCTTTCCAACGATATTATATAAAATGTCAAAATCGCACAAAGCTGGTATCCTAACCTTAAAGAATGATGATATCACAGGAAACTTGTAACTATTTATTTTTTTGGTATAACATCACCTGGTCATCTCCAGTGGTTACTCCTGTCGCCCATTATTGTCCCTGCTCATACTAGTTCCATAGATGACCAGATCCTTATGTAACCTTCTTGTTTGATGTTAACAACTTTAGCAAACTTGGCAGGCTAAACAAATGGAAAGCTACTGCTACAGTGTTCTAATAGTTTAAGTGCTCAGACTGCTCCAATGCGAGTTAGTGGCATGACATTAGCATGCAACCACCAAATTAAAAAAAATTGGGTTGTTGAAAATGTAATGCCGCTAACTCGAATTGGAGCCGTCTGTGCACTTAGACTAGTGTTCCAACTAACCTGGCTTACTACTCCACCAGATCAAGTTTCAGGAATCAATCCTTCGGTTTCTTGATGGTATCTTAATTGGACTTCAGTGTGACACTGCTTGTAACTGGACATATATCTCTTCGGTTGACCATGCTGACGGACTGTGTACTAACTATGAGATATACTATTGCTTCATTGAATTGTACATTGTATTGAGTTCAGTGTATTGCTTACATATCTGATCAATAACGAGCATGAATTGATTCATGTAGCACAGGTATCTGCAAATTGTTGAGTACTTACAAAGACTGTAATAGCAATCAGAGTCACACCTCTAGTCGATGGCAGTTTGGACAGACCGTTGATTAGTGTGAGTGTGTGTTAAGCCCTAAGTCTCACTCTCGCTTCTGTGCAGTAAGAACTAACTATAGTAATGGACAGTTATTCCCTATAGTAAGCCCATTATCAATTTTATCACTCCTGATTGCATTATGGTACTGATTATAGTCAAATCCAATAATGAAAACCATTTTATGATCATGTAGAAAGTTTTTCGCTGTTGCATCGGATGTTTATGAGAATATAGATTTGGCTTCTTCAAGTTCTGAGCTGTCTAACACCAGTCATATGGTGCCAAGTCTTATTTGAGTAACTTGAAATTACAGTAGTATAAAAAACAACCTCTCAACGCCAATAAACATTGTAGGCCTACTTATGACATCCAGTAAAATGCAGACATGACCTTATTTTAGCATTATATAGACCAAGTATAGAACAAAATTGGCAACAGCAGCTGGCTTCCCATGTACAACCAAATTATATTATGAACTTTATTTACCACCGATCAATGCATGAAGCAAAGAAGACCATGTGAAAACAACAAAAAATAAAAGAAGCAATAAGAAGGCATTAACGTATTTATGCGTATTTAAAAAAATAATAGGCTTTTTCTGCAAAGTGCTGTGTTGGATTTAGGGAGGGTCGTGGTTTTATGATGGTGCCTGTCATAAATTACCGCCTCAGCTGCTTTTCTTAAAATTACATAGGCCCTATAGTCAGGAAAATACAATGATGAATAATAAGAAAATGCTCCAATGAAAACAATTGTAAAATAGCTATTCCATGTGAAAATTAAAAATAGAATATCAGATGTACCAAAAACTCTTCCTTGGTTAATATTAGCCTGGGCACGCTGTCGTGTCGGGGTGGGTGTGCTCACATTACCATTATACCATTGAGTAAAATCGGACAACTTTTATTTTAGTCCGAGCTAACAACTATTGAAATCCATTTTCAAGTTGTCCTCTCTTTTCAAATGGATTTACCCAGGCTGTCCTGTCCCCCCTCCCCACCCAGCCACCCCCGACAGCCTGCCCAGGCTAGGTTAATATAGTCTCGACAGGAAGTTCACATGACACAACATATACCACTCAATGTCAGTTGTCAGAAGTAGCAGCCAAATACTTTTATTATGATGACGTCACCAAGGCCATGGACAATTTTAACAACATCGGGGCCCAGATGATATTATATGATTTCAGCAAGGCCTTTGACCTTATGAATCACACTCTTCTTCTACAAAAGTTGAGACAGTTTGAGCTCCCAAACGCCCTTGTGGCTTTAGTCGCGAGTTATCTAGAAAACAGAAAACAACAAGTAGTGATTCATCAGCACCAAGTGAAATCTCACACTGCATCTTCCAACATAGGCGTTCCACAAGGGACCTTGTGTGGACCTACTCTATGGTTGGCGTTTGTTGATTCGCTTCAATTCTCCACTGCCAACACTGTGAAATACGCTGATGACACAACCAACTACCTGTCTCTCCAGAAAGCTGATCTTCAAATAATAAGCAATACTTACAACGCTGTCAAGTTTGAACCTCCACCCGTCAGTCAGCAGCTTATCGATGAATGTACTAAATGGGCGCACAACAACAAAATGCTACTGAATGCTACAAAAACTAAGACATTGAACCTTTCTCTTAAGAAACAGATGATAATGTCGAAAACTCTCACAATGAATCAATCACACAACGTAGACAACGTAGCTTCTACCAAACTACTCGGTCTTACCATCGACCAACATCTACGATTCAATGAGCATGTGGCTAACATCACTAAGTCAGCGAACAAAAGATGTCACGGTCTGCTCGTATTAAAACAGTCCGGAGTAAACCAACAAAGCCTAGTACTAATGTACAAAACCCAAGTAGTCGCAGCTATCACCCACGCTGCAGGTGCTTGGTACCCTTACACCACCGAATGTCTGAGGAATGATATTGAGAGATGTCAGCGAACACTACAATGATCGACTTGCAGCTGCGAATTTGCTACCACTAAATGACTTACTAAACGACATATGCCACGAATACGTACATCGTATTTTATCTGACGATAACCATCCCCTACACAATCGACTTCCGCTCAATAAAATCAGACTCAGACGCTCTACCCGTAACTCTGAGGGCACCATTTGTATGCCTAAATGTCGAACTGAGAAGAGAAAATGTGGAATTTTTGCCAATCCTGTGTTTTATGCCGTTTGAAATGATTTATTTTATTTTTGTTCATATATTTTTAGAGGGGCGTTTTGAAAGCACACTACTTTTATTATGTAAGCATTCTCGGATGAGAAGTCATAAATTAAACAAACAAACAAACAAACAAAAACAAACAATTATATATATATATATTAAATATAATAAGATTAGGAAATACCTAAAAATGAAACCTGGGTTAATGATAAATAATGGCATGAAATCACAGAGAAAGTTAATAAGATTGTGTTGCTCCGAGAAAAAATGATATTCTGGCCGAGTTGTCTGTAGTCTGTTGTCTGAATGGCGGCATAAAAATCATGGCTGTATAGGAAAGTTGGTCACAAGATCTCGAAACTCTTCATGTTTTAGTTCTTTTATCTTGAATACCTTCGCCACCTCTGCAAAGGTCTTTGGATTTGAGCGGGAGATTCTTTGGTCTAAAGTAAAGAAAAAGAATAGGAGAACATGAACTCTTGTAAGGGAGTTGCCATGTATCCTTAAAGAGTAAGTATCAGCTGGAAGAGTAAATATCAGCTGGAAGAGTAAGTATCAGCTGGAAGAGTAAGTATCAGCTGTAAGAGTAAGTATCAGCTGGAAGAGTAAGTATCAGCTGGAAGAGTAAGTATCAGCTGGAAGAGACAGCATCAACTAGGAAGACTAAGTATTAACAAAAGTTAGTTGAGCTAGGTTGGCGTCCAAATTTGTGTGAGCTGGCGCCAATTTTGACTCTAGGTGACATTATCTAGCTGAAATATTCGAGGTACGATATGACACAAACTAATTTTCTTAATGTATAGTATTAATGTTGAGTGATTATCAACTTGACATAAGTTTTGTCTCGTTTCAGGCGTGGGAAAACTTTGTGCCTCTAGTTCACGTCTCACGACTTTTTTTTTGATTTCATATATTTGTCATGAGTATTAAAAAACACTATGATTTTTCTTCTGGGTGTAAACTGTCCATAAAGTAGTGTAAAAAGGGTAAAAATATATAGACTAACGCAGATTGTTATAATAAAATACGTGAGATTGTGGAAGAGCAGAGGAGGGAAAAATAAAACAGCGACCAGAGAGTTAAAACAGGTTTGCATTTATGATGTGGACTAAAACAAGATAAAACGAGTCCGTTCCCATTGACGACCTGATCTTAGGAGCACGCAGGCGTCCTGACGGCATTGTCTCGATGATGCTATGGATAAAATGAGTCTCATCTCGATAGATCGTCAGCGCATACTTCTGACATCTTAGTTTCATCGCTTCGTCTAGACTGAGTTATAATTTATATCAGAGTCTGGGATAAAAGGAAGAGAGGTGCACTCAAAAATACCGAGGGGAGAAATCACGCCATCTCATCAACTTCAAAATGAGTTATTTGATGGCGGTAATCAACAAGCCCACTTGATTAAAAGGTTGATTAAAATCCGATGTTTTATCACTCGCCCATCCCGAGGCATGGGCGGCGAAATATTATTGCCTTATTGGCGAGGCCCCACTATCTGCGCCAATTTGCTCTCTGTTTGCAGGCAGGTCGGAGCACACCTGGGGGACCAACCAATCCCCAGTAGAAGATGAACTGCAGTGGGATTCGAACCCACGACCCTCAACACTTGCGTGTTGAAGTCCGGCGCTCTAACCAACTGAGCCACCTCCTACTCCTTACCATGGACTTGTATCCACAAACTCATGCCATGCCACCCTATGCAACATAATATACATTTTGGGGTTATCGGCCTTATGTGGATGGCCCTTCCACAGACCCCCTTTTTTTAGCTGTCTTTCCAGCTTGTCAGCATGTCTTTCAATGTGTTGTCAGTAGAGAAGTACACAGGAGAGAGATACAATTAAGATTGCTGAATTCTGGATCAAGTCATCACAAAAGCTCCCCTGGCACAAGGACTCAAATCCATGACTTATGCGGCATCGATTCCCTGTCATCCGAAAGCAATCGCACTAACCGGTTGAGCCATATCAACATTCATACAATTATAATTCAAGACTCTGTCAGTTGTTATTCTTCCGACCATCTGGTATGAAAGATAAGTTCGACCTACCCTCAGATATAAACTTGATAGCTTTGATTTCCCATTTGGCAAGACGTCTTTTCTCGCCATTGATTTTTATAATGCAAAGTTTTCCAAACTTATTGGAACATATGTGACTTGCTCCAGCAGCTCCTTTGCACTCCAACCAATTATGCTCCGTTATACCTAAAAAAACATTGCTATGGAGACAATAAACTACCACAACAAGTTGAGGCCAGTATTATACGGTGATTTTGTCAGCCAGAAGATTATCCTAGCTGACTTTGTCATTCAGCAAAATATTATATCACTGGTCCCTGAACGACATATTATTCAAGATGACTTCAATCTTAATAACCATTATTATGGTTATCTCTTCAAATATTGATGGCTTACTGTTAAAGTCACATGAATTAAGCTTTCTCAGAGCAGCTTGCTTGTGAATGCACTATCCAGTCAAGATTATTGTTCTCAAGCTGGTCACTAAATAATTTGAGAGAGCAGACTCACCATCGATAGGAGGCTCACTTGTATCCATGAGATCGTCTGAAGGATCCTTGACTTTACTCTTCAGATCAGGATCCAGATTTAGATAGTGACCTAAATACTGATACAAATTACTGAGTGAGCCAATAACTCTGGAAAGAAAAATAATCCTGAGTTACAACTGATATCAATAAATGTTTTGCGGTATTATTGGGTTCTTTGAAGCATTCAAGCGCAGCGAAATTCTCCTACCAGGAAGATAAGACCTATGTGTTATTTTCCACGTTACAAACATATCATTGCGGTATAATATTAGGAAACAAGAGACAGATGGGAAAACCTTAACAGGTGAGGATGTTTTCACGTTCTCAGGGTGGACAACTCTTTTCTTGATAGTCCATGCAAGAGTTCACAAACTCTGTTAACCCGGCCTTTGTTAATTTGAGCTTCCCGTTTACATAAAGTAAGTAGTTGATTAGATAGAGATAAAACAATACTTTTTGTTTCTTCATGAGTGTGACTGCAGAATTTATATTTATTTTATATGATTGTTTTTGCATATAAAATTAATTAAATTCTCTGACACTTGATCACCCTTATCCTCTTACCTACTACACATTCGGCACTTTATTGAAGCCACAGAACAAAGATTAGTTGCCTTCATGGACTGAGTTCTGGCTTCAGTTACCTCTCGATGGATCCTCTTTTGGTCCTCTGCAATCAGTTGTGAGAAGGGTATCTGGTCTTTACCTGAGATAAAAGAGTACTTGCTTCTATCACATAATATTACAAGTGGAGAATGGGTAGGCTCTGTGGCCCTGATTGGCTGGTGGAGGGAAAGAGCCAATGCCAGGTCAGATGGTTCTTTTCTGAGAGTACCTAACAATATAGTGAATGAAATTTCAGTGACCTGACACTGGCTCTCTTTCCCAACCAACAGCCAATCATATTAAAGCCACCATATTTGCTACATCACAAGATCATAGTTTCTACAAGAGCTCACACTCAATGTTTACCAAACATGCCATAAATTATAAAAAAAAACAAGATTTGTAGATGGTTACAACGATGAAAAGCTGGAAATCATATCTACCTCTAATCTTTGTGAGGGATTCGGTCATCCATCTTTCTTTAGGTCTGTTTGCAACAATCTTGTTGAACCTTTCTTCATCAACAATGGCTACAAATTTCCCATCTGCTGCCCTCACCCTACCTGATGTAAATAAATCAATGATTATAATTATTGCGCGAGACTAGGGTTGCCCACCTAGTTTTTTTGTCCTCATATCCTGTTATCAAATCCCATCACCAAATGGATACCATAAGCACAACCTCAGACCACTCATGCGAGAACTAGCCCACTACCATATGTGGCCAAGTGATCAGCATCTCTAATCTGATTATAAATCAAATTACAACTGGAAGATCTGATGTTGATGTGAACTTCCTTGATACCCATGTCTCTGCTGAAGGCTCATTCAAGTGAGCTTGGGGTGGACTAAGGTATATACAGTGTAAGCCGGTAAATTCAAACTTTATAATTCAAAACTCCTGTTAATTCAGGAATTTCAGGAAAATTGGTCCCTTCAGACAGATTTCAATGTATTCTAATGTCACTTAATTCAAACTCTGCTTAATTAGAACAAATTTATGTGGTCCACAGAGGTTTGAATTAAGTGAACTGCACTGTATTTCAATGTCAGAGCTGGGCTTATTCTTATTTGGAATAGAGTTTTAGTTACCTGGAATCTGTACGTCAGCGATGACATCACTAGTGAACATGTATGTTATAACACCATTACACTCAGGCACATCAATACCCTCCGATAGTACAGAGGTGGACACAAGTATATTCAGCTCGCCATTTCTAAACTGTTCCATCACTGTGTCAGCTTCATTCTTTGTCATCACTGAAATGATATCAAGAACAGTATTGCATTGACATTGTTTAGTGTCATCCAGAGATGCTGTATAAAATTAAATTTTTTGTTATTTGCTATGGCAATGCTTAGATATGAACATTGGTTGTTTTTTGTTTTCCTAAACACTTTAAGATAAAAAGGCAGTTCAATGACGGTAAGCCATCATCTAATAGAAATATATGGAAACATTTGGTGACCCTCTATACACCTCGGATTAAATCATCAAAAAATGCTTACAAGATTTAACTGGAAGATACAGCTTTATAGTTATTCTTGAACTGTGGTCCAAGGGTTCAAGCTACTGCTGTCATTCGGACTTTGAAGCAGTCAATCTAAAACACTCCCTCTTTTCACCTTCCTCTTGCAACCGCAAACCTTTGAATCTGGATTCAATGTATTCAACTAATCAGATTTTACAGGCAGGTTGCGGAAATTCTATGAACATCGTAAAATGAGAATAACTATCACTAAACAGGAAACATTGTAGCATCACAAGATATGTCCTCTCTCAAATACAAACAGATTTCAATGTGTTACGCCCTCCCAAAAACAGATGAGTATTAGGATGAGAACATTCCGCTTAATGTCCTGGACACTCATGTGATTTTAACCGGTACTAACCATCTTTGTCATTACTAGCATTTTGTGAGACAAATCTCCTTGATCTGTAGTTCTCTGATTGATTATTAAGCCATTCACTGATCATACGAGCCAATAGTCTTGGCTGGACGAATATTATAATCCTAGGACTGAAATTTTCATCAATTCTTCCAGTCTGCAATATCTGATCAATTCCTGAAACAAACATTATTATAATAATAATTTAATAATTATAATAAACAAATATTAGACTAGATGCCTAAGGGTTGAAATCAGAGCAGATGTTTCCATCAATAAATGCGGAGGAATACATAAAAAGCTGTGTATCTGGCGGGCGCCTCGAAACCCAACTTATTACTCCGCCACCACAGAGGAAATAATCTTGTTCTACAATTAGATAGCATCGAAGGTTAAAAGTAAAGTGCTGCATTTCTCCATAAAATTCACCATATGACACAGGATACCATTCTCCACCATGTAACCAGTTGTTATATGACCATGTATAAGGTTACAGTATTATAATATCAAAACTCACTCTTTTTGAGAATAGTAAGCTTTTTATTTGGATATTCTGTGGTCTCTAGTTCTGTCAATCTACCTCGCCATTCTTCTGAAAAATATCAATAGCAACAGAAGTTTGAGGGATATGTGTGAATAAAAAAGGAAATCGTTCTGATTGGAGACACCTCCTAACTATTTCAATGAGTTTCCACTCTCATCATAATGTACTATACTGTGATCAACAAGACGATGTTTTTGTGATCATATGGTAATAATGCAAAAAAGGAATATGCCTTTCTGGCAAGATATATAAGACAAACCCTCATATTTGCGGTAGCAATCAACAGTCTGGTGAACGGCATCTGAAAACTCCTCCTCAATGTAACTCAGTGCCTCTTTACAAGTGACCAGGCTGGTAAACTTCAGCGCTTCATGATATATCTGAAAAAAAATTCAAAGGTATAAAAGAGCTGGGGTGGTTGGCAAGAAAATAGTTTTATTCAAAGATCAGTTTATATAAAAATCTTGATGCAAGATTCCCGACACCAGAAGATCGGTCACTCAATTGTGGCTACAATAATGAAACATTTGGACTTGATGTCTTAATGTCTACCTTACTGTTGTAATGTCCTACTGTATTAATGTACCGCTGTCTCAGCGTCTAATTGTCTTGCTGTCTCAGTTTCTAATTGTCTCACTTTCTCAGTGTCACTCAGTGTCTTACTGTCTCAGTTTCTTCTTGTCTCAGTGTCTCAATGTCTCAGTGTCTAATTGTCTTACTGTCTCAGTGTCTTCTTGTCTCAGTGTCTCAGTGTCTTCTTGTCTCAGTGTCTAACTGACTTACTAGCTCAGTGTCCCTCTGTCTCATTTTCTTACTTTCTTATGTCTTTTTTACTTTACCTTGATGTCTTATTCTTACCATTAAGTGATGGATCATTACGAGACTCTGCCTCTTTAACTCTGCTGTTGGTGAGTTTCCTTCAATATTTACTGCAGATAAACTGTTCTCGGTATTTGTGACACAGCTGCCAAAAGCAGGTAACAAAAAATTCACTCCCGGGTTGAATATTTTGGCACAAGGTTTCAGGTCGTCTATGCTACTTACTACAGAAATAAAATGTAAATGATGTTCATATAATTTCTTATTCAAGGAATAGGAAGCGGCACAGTTGGTTAGAGGGAGGCTTTCAGTGCGCAAGCATTGAAGGTTGTGGGTTAGCATCCCACTGCAATCCATTGACTACTAGGGTCTGTTGTCCCCCAGGCGGGCTCCTACCAGCCTATTAACAGAGAGCAAACTGGCACAGAAATTGCAGCCTCGCCTTTAAGGTAGAGACATGGGGTCCTGGGAATTTCCCGATATTTCGGGTTGTGGCGTAAAAGAAGACCCACTGATTTTAATCGACCATCTTTTATTCAACCGTTTGATTGTCAAGTTGGAAGTTTCTATTAGCCTATTGTAAACCCTGTCACCTGTCAATTCAAACATTTCACAGTTATACAAATTTACACAGTGAAATTAAAACGCTCTTGGTTAGATATAAATAACACAAAAGTCTCACGTTTTTCCTTCACATCAGATATTATCTCTTTCATTATAACCTCCTTTATATAATCCGAGAACTTGTCCCCTCTATCTTGTCTTACATGCTCAATATCTGACAATGAAACAGATTTTGCAAGTAAAAGAGTAATACATAATTTGAAGAAATGACATAAATAAGCTACATATTTCCATGGTGATACAACACCTTTTTGTTTCAATGATTTCAAATAAATTCAATATAACATTTTTTAATACAAAATTTTATTTTTCTGATATAAACCAGCAAACCTGGTGGAGTAAACTAAGTTCTATAGTATTTTTACCTCGGGGGAAATTATTTGCAATACTTTGAAGTTTGAACCTGATTCCCCATGTGCATCTTTTTTATCACTTTATGCATCACAAAGACACAAACCTTTTTCCTGCGGATTCCGCAATAGGTCAAGTTCATGAATATTAGCTTCGCCTTTGACTTCAGTAGGGGGGTGCTTCAGGCCCATACTTGCACAAAGAGACATTATATAGCACTCTGCGTCAAATGCATTTTTGGACTTTTTACCAACTCCTACTGTAGCAGTGAGTCCTACAATCTGTTGATATAGAGTAGAAAGGATGATGTAACAAGAAAGAGTGTGAGGAGAGAGGAAATCAATTTTTTTGCGGGGAAAACTGTTACTCTGAGCACCAATGTTGCCAAGGTCATGTTTAGGCTTCACTCAAAACTGGTTAGTCTGAGGTTGATTTCAAGCATAACATCAATATCACCAGTGTTGCCACACAACACAGATGATCTAACACCTAGCAACAGATCCGACCAGTGATAAAAAGTGATCAAAAAATTACCATCAAGAGAGCAAGCGAGCAGGATGTTACATCAACATTGCTCTGTTTCACTGCATTTGAGTTGCTTCTGTTTGACCGGTCAGTCGATAGCTTGAGAACATTTACTTTAACTGTTGTCACAACGAGAATAACACAATTGAAGGCAGTTATTGGTAGCTAAAATAGTACCTGAGGTAGCAGATGAGCTGACTCGGGATTGGACACCTTCTCAGTAACATAACTCTTCATGAGCAGATCGTAGGGTGCTCCTTTACCATTTGAGTGATGAACCTCATCAAAGATGATGAGTGAAAAGTCCTTGATGCTGGTGTTTCTGAAATAAAAAGCAAGATGTCCTACATTGGCATGCGAGCAATGCAGTGCAAACAAATTTACAATCAGTAAAACCAACCAACCATGAGTGTGCATAATTGCATATAATATTTTGCAACTTTTGGGATACAGTTGCAATGAGAAGTCTATGAAGCTGAGATTATACAGAGGTTACTCCCAACTAGAAACCAGCAACTTCACATTTGCGGAAACCTTGCGAAAACTGTAGCACAGGCTTCAGAGTTCCTCTACTTTTTACAAACAGGCATCTATTGCTTACGCATTTCGGGGTTTCCAACATCTAGCCAATCGCAAAGGATGAAAAATAATTCCGGCCTAGTTGCTCCCGATTGTTGTTTGATATGCAACAGTGCTGCATTCTTTCAATTGACGCCACAGTTAGTTGTCAATGCTGGATAGTTCTAGCAACATAAGTTCACACAGTCTAAACAGTCGCTCAGCTACCAAATCGTCAAGAAATCTCCTCTGTATAAATTCAGCTCGAAAGGTCAATTGTATCTACATATTTCCTAATTACACTATGACTGTATATATAATATATACCGCTGATGGTGGCTACCCAGTCACAAACTCACAAGGCAAACCAGTAGCAGCATATCAGAATTCAATATAACCACATCATATACTTACTGCTCAAATCCTTGAAGATAGTTGACAATGGTCTGAGGAGTAGCAGCAACCATTTTATAATCATCACCAGATAAGATCTCTTTGAGGTGATCTAGGTTTTCTATTGTACCTCCCGTAACCTTGGTGCACTAAAAATCAAGTCAAGCGCTCCTTAAAATGATGTTTTCAGCACACAGGCATGTAGAGATTAAGTGGGGCTGATCAGGTTTATGACTTGGAATAGACCATGGATCCTAACCTGTCTAAACTTTTATGAAATCTGAAGAACACAATTGAGCTCTCAGGTAAACAGAAAATTGTATAGCAGACTTCATAAAGTTATCTGGTAGAGATTCTCACCAATAGCTGATACCGGAAAGAGCTTAGCTAGAGCTTCTGGTGTTTTGGCAGAGTTAGAGACCCCTCCCCATAACAAATACCCATTTTTAGAGGGACCACCGGCTATAGTGTTGACAAAATGACTTAGCTGCAATACATACCGTATGTTCCCAGTTCAGACCAAGGTATTTTCTTATCCGCTTGTAGTTCTGATCTACAATTGCTACCCTGGGCGCCAAGAATAAAACCTTACATTTAGTAGCCTGATCTCCTGAAAAAAAGAAGAGCAGAAAACCTGTTGTATATTTTTTGTATATTTTGAGGCATGACACATTAAAGGCTCGGGATGTTTTGCAAATTACATAATATGGATGAAGTGAGGGTAGGGTTCTTAATGTTCAGAAAAGCAATCTCTGCAACATTCCATTTGAATCTTGGTACCTTAATCACGGCAGGTTAAGACCACAGGAATAATAGCATTGAATAATAATTAGGAAATTTCAATTGATCTTCCTCGTTTGACACATTAAAGCTCTTTTGACTGTATGGAGAAGCATGCAGCCCTTTGCCAGTGACTTTGCTCCCTTCCTAATATTACTTAATAAGATTCAGTGAAAGTGAAAATGAAGGTTATTTCAATTAGGATGAGCGAGAAAGGCATCACTATCACTTTGCTAAAAATTATTGCTTACTTGGTTCCCTGGTTCCCAATTCACTCACTCATGATGTTAAAGTGACAGTCCTACTAGGCCATATATTTGGTATGGTTTTAAAAATCTCAGGCTGAAAAGTCATTAGGGCATATGAAATAAAACCGCCTGTGCACCTAATTGCAGTAAAACTGCTGCAAAGTCTGAAAATTGGGATCATAGTGGATCATAGAGATTTATTGCCTCCCCCCTGACCACTATGATCTACAATGATCCTTGCTAAAGCAATTGAACAATTGCTATTTTCTACAATTTACATTTTTTCATTTTTTTTATTTGCCTATGAACTCACAATAATGGATTTAATATATCCACTTTTCTATTAGGACTGACCCTAGTTTAATCAATGAGTGAGCGATGCGTGAGCGAGACCCTAGCAGATCTTGCTCTATCTCATTGCGATTTTGGCTCTTATTAATTGAAGGTCCTCTCTGAATCCCTATGCAATATGCAATATGCAATATGATCACTTTCCCCTCTCCACTCAACTATCAGACCTAAGGTATTGGCTAGCCCCAAAAAAAAACGCATGTATAAAGACAAACTTCTCACCTGCTGCTTGATGCTTCTGCAGGTGATGCAGTACAAGATTAGCGGCTATATTAGTTTTCCCAGAACCAGTCGGTAGAACAATCAGATCATTTTGTCCAGCAAGAATCTTCTGACTCATCTCTTCTTGGTATCCCCTAAGCTTTGGTCGATCTGTCAGCGAGATAAAAAAAACACAAATGAAAGATGGAAATATGTCAAATTTTCCGTATTTTTTGTTTCTATATTTTTTGGCACTGTGTGCAAAACATTTCTAATGAGACGACTTAGGTCGCCATTAAAGTATATATATTATATATTTATTTTTGATAAACAACATTTAGATAAATTAAATTGATCTATTATTTGATTCTGTTTGAATGTGCAGAAAATGATTACTACAACATAGAAATTGCAGCTTTACGCTACTATGAAATTTTCTTTAGCTTAGCTCTGCTATGCCCTAAAAGAGCAGGAGACAAAGTTGGCGGGTTCGCAGAACCTGAATAAGCTAAATTCAGAGCTAACCTAACATTTACTTTTCACGTTAGATAACAAAAAACATTGCAAACTAAAATTTAGTCACCCTGAAGCCAGCTAAACTAAACTCTAGCTAACATTAACTCTTTGAGGGTATGACCAAACTCATACTGTTATAATTGTTAAAAGTGATGCATGAACATTTTAAGTGGATGTTTCCTGCATTGCTAGTCACACATTATCTTTATTACCAGTAATGCCTAAGAGGATGGAATTAAATGGGAAAAGGCCAATAACTTTTTTTTTTCCCTATGCATAAAAACAGCAATCTGTTGCCACCAAAATTATTTCAATACAAAAACTATGTCTATTATTCATGTTTTGAGCATTCAGGTAAACATTTGTCTCAGATTACACCCTATGTGGGGAAACTATTCTCTCCGATATCCATATACATGTAGCCTTACATAGCCAATGCGATGGCTCAAATTTGCATGGTGAAGATCAGAGCCGACACATACATATATGCAAAGTGGTCTTTACTCCGCACAAAGCAATAAGATGCAGCGAAAAATTGGGCTAGTTTGGCCTGCTTTCTTTTCAGTTATGTATCCCCGATAAAGTGAACATAAACAGGAGGCCTTAATCAATCAGCTACTTTGCTGTGAGATGAGAGTTGCCCGTCACTGAAACGATGAAATTTCTGGCTATGTACGCTCTCAGTGCACAATGAGTAAAAAACAAATGACACAAGGAAACATTACTTGCCTGGAACATCTGCACTCTGTCCAGGTAGGAAGGGTGGGGATCCCACCCTCCCCGGTTCAGGCATTTGGTTGTCAACATGAATCTCACTCTGCGGAGTTGTCTGCTGACGTGACATCTCACTTTCAACTTTTCTCACTTTCTCCTCTGGGGTATTCGATTTTGAAGCTCCCTCTAACGACCTCTTAGCCAGTCTGGATTCTGCATGGAGAGCAAACATATTTATATGCGTAAAATTATTGTCAGGGTTGGAAAACATTTTCAGTATTTCCACTGATAAATATATTAGTACAGTGTGTAGAAGCAGTCTGAATCAGGTATGATGTAACATTTGGAATTCCTTTGTAGGGAAATCCCCGTCCAGGGAGCCCAAATGGTTCTCATGATATTGTTAAGAATGTGCCTTATTTTTGTTGGGTGTATTTCACTGAAGATTGAGTGTTTTAAAAGTTGAAGAAAAGATTTAGTCAGTTCAAATGAAAAATCAATAAAAGATTTTAGACTTGAATTCAGTCCATCAATTTGGAGTTAGTTACTCAGATTACGTGTTTTGGACAAACAACTCCAAACAATAGCAAACTTAAGCTCATCAGCCTATCAAAACAAAACCAAAACTCAAGCACATGGGTCATTCTAAGCAGAAATGAGTAGATAACACCACGGTCCAGTTGTTTTGAAGAATTAAGTCTGAAGATAAGAGTTTTAAAATGGAAGATTGATCTATTTTCTCTGAAGAAATTGAAGACAGCTTTGTGTGCAGGGAGCCCCTTTGTTGATTCATTGATTTGGGATTTTTTAAACAATGCTGTCTAATAAGGCATTTATCATGTTTTACTGAATAGCAAAATCAATACATGCATACAAATGTATAAGTTTCAACAGCGCTGTGAACAGATTGCAATCTATTGAATGAATGTGAAGAAAGTACAACAACATGGAATTTTGATTTGCTAAGCTATGTATAAATATCTATAGGTAGACAAAATGCAGGGAAATAAATTGTGTACTGATATTAGTTTTTGTGGGGGGGGGGGGAGACATCCTCTTGAATTCATCAATGACATTTCACAGTGATAAGATTTACCATACAATGACCAACCTGATGTATCATTTGTACTACCATCAACATCCATACCATTCACCTGTGCAGTCTCATCATCGAGAAGGCTATCATCGATTTGCTCTGAAGTTTCAGAAGATTCTGAGTCCCAGGAAATGGAATCATCGCTCTCGGTCTCGTTCTGTGTTTGCAAGTCTGTCATAGTTGATAACTGGATTATGAGAAAAATGTTGGCTGACTATAAATACAAGCAATGGGGTCTCATCGACAAAAATAGGCTTGGCAGACTGGACTGGACTGCAGTAGGCCTTGTATAAAAACAGGGGAATCTAGCGCCCCTCACCAAATGAATTGTGTGACAGAGGATGATTTTGAAAAAATAAAATTAACAGAGTGTTGTTTACTAGCTTTCACCAGTGGTACTTTTGTACAGTGAGTAAGTGGAGCTCAGCTCCACTTGGTTATAAACAACCTTCTTGAAGTGGAGCTGAGCTCCACTTCAATTTTTTTTATTCCCTTGATAAGCAGGGCTCTCAGCCTGGGAGGATTCGAAACCTGAGTTTTGATATTAGCATGTCGCATAGTGGTATTTTAAAGGTGTAAAACGCCCTGAGCATAAACAGCACAATAATGTACTCTCAGTCAATCTTGATACTTTGATTGAAAAGTAACAAACAATCAAACGAAGTCAATGCCCCTCCGGAAGATATCCAACCATTAAATATAGAGGAGCATGGGGCAGAGATAGGTTTTTTCGGCACCTTGTACATATACTTTAAATGATCATTTGTTTTAAACAATCCAACAGAGCTCTGAATTTCTTCCAACTTTTGTTCATGTCTAATTTTAAGGCCAGTATGTACATGCAACATGTACTTTTGTCTGTGATATGTAATAAATCAATCAACCAGCCAAAACCAACAGGGACATGTCACTGATGTCACTAGGTGAAAGGTCAGAGCCCATCGACTCTGAGTATGCTCTTAAAACAAGCGATACAGCATAGTCGGTTCTGATCGTTTGAGACAAAACTTCTCGTGTTGTACAGTGAAACGAAGCACAGCATTACAAAGTAATAAACAATGCATCGCTTAGTAATTATCGATTCCTCAGGTAAACATTTTTTGGATTCACAACGACTGAATGGATTGCAGTTTCATACTTGTCAATAATAAAGCTTTGCTCTTAGTTCTCAAATGACTGAAATTGGACCTTGGTTACATATATTGATCAAATACTTTGGTGGCACTTAGCCCTGTTCACACGGCCACGGATTTTGTTTTTTTTGGTTTTTTTGATGGCCATGTACTTCTCGGTATAGTTTCAGTAGTTGTCTTCTGCTGTTTTAGCTCTAATCTTCAGCACTTTGAGCTTTGACTTTTTCCCTGTTCTATTGACAGATTGCACTAAATATTGAAGTAATAATGTGAAAACATGGCTAAGTTTAAAAAAATTTAGTATTAGTATGACCATGACCTTGACCTTGATCACGGTCATACTCATGGTGTTTTAAATTTTCTTTAGCTTAGCCATGTTTTCACATTATTACCAGTGGTACTTTTGTACAGTGAGTAAGTGGAGCTCAACTCCACTTGGTTATAAACACCCTTCTTGAAGTGGAGCTGAGCTCAACCTCAATTTTGTTTATTCCATCGATAAGCAGGGCTCTCAGCCTGGGAGGATTCGAAACCTGAGTTTTGATATTAGCATGTCGCATAGTGGTATTTTAAAGGTGTAAAACTCTCTTGGGATCTCTGGGATCATTGTTTGATCATTAATTTAGAAATGACTTGATTAGGCAGTGCAGTGAGAGTATAATTACAGTGAGTGCAGTGAGAGGCATTATTAATAGTATAGACAGTGCAGTATTATTTACATATCTTATCACAACTAGAATCTAATACCTGACCATTCATTAATAATATGGCATAAATTATTGTAAGGCAACATTTAGCATTGTTTATATATTATTCATCTCTGCCAACGAGCAAAATCTGAGTTTTTAGCTTACATTCTAAAATCCCCTGAGTAGCCTGAGTTGAACCCAAAAATCTGAGTAACTCGGGCTAAACCTGAGTGGTTGAGAGCCCTGTCGAAAACAATGGGGAGTAAACTGTTCTCATGCTGGAGCCATACTTATAGATGGTAAATACATTAATATTTGAGTGTTGGCTATGTGTTGTCAGTCCACAGGAAAGTTTTCTGAAAATAAAAGCAGAAGCATCTACAACCAATTATATCTGTTGCTGGGAAATTGGGGATATCTGGCTCCCTCTGGCATACCTATCAAAGACAGGTGATGTCAGAGGATATAGGCTAACAATAAAGCTGCCCATTGGCCACCTCTACAGAAGGTTGCTGGCTAAACCTTGCCGGCTGGGAGGATTGATTGATGAATTAAAAAATATAAATAAGTAAGAGCTCCACTTCATTATCCCTTAGAAAAGTACCACTGGCTTTCACATTGGGTCTGGTAGTAGTGCATATTATTTAATCACTGTTGTTGTGTTCCGACATTATGTAACGAATAAGGTTGGACTCCAATAAAATGGTAAATACATAACTAAACACAATGTTGGATTTCTTCTCCCCTGACAGCGTAAAAAGGACCTGGCTGATGTACGCATATTGTACAATCAACCATTGAGGGTAGTAACATCACTCATGTGTGCTCGAGAGTGTTAATTGCCGCATCGGCCCAGCAATTGTGTGTGTTGAGCGTGATGAATAAATGGATGTGCAGTAAACATACACCAAGTACATACCGGTATACATATTTTGGTGGCAGTGGAACCCATGCGGTCAGACTAGAATCGATCCCACCCTTGGTTGGAGGTTATTCCATTTACACACTATATCACATTCTCAAATGACGGAGTGCGCGGACAATGAAATGATAGCGACAGTGTAGACTTGTATACTCTGGGTGGCCAAATTTAAGTCTCAACCGATCCTCTTCTCTTGCTGGACCAGGCGCAATGTAAATAAGCAAAGGAATTGAGTTGATGTGAGCAAAAAATTTGTGAGTAAGTCACTGCACCAAGACATTTTCAGTCTCCCTGCATGGGTACTCCAGTAGTTTTACCTGTGAAAAGTTGTGCTGCAAGAATAGGTATTCCAGAAATCAGCTCCCAAACAGAAGGTTATCAGGTAAAGTACTAAGAATAGCCTATATATAATAGCCTAGACAGGCATATAGAACTCTGTGTCCATGTCAACCTGACCCAAGCAGTCAACTCACTGCATAGGAATTCAGTTTGGGGAAATCCCTTAACCAGATTTCCTATACTTATTGACTATTTTTCATTGGCCAACCGTTATCAGTGTGAATCCAGTCTAGGTTTGTAGGCTTAAAAACAAACCTTTCCCAGAAAACCTTTGAAACCGGAAACAGCCTGAGTAATAAAGCTTAATCTGCAGAATAGGATAGGAATAGGAGAAATCATTTCATATAAAGAGCTAAAGATTCAGCAATCCCCAAGCTTGCGATAATACTCCATTTTACCATGTAAGTCTTTATAAGCCCACAGCCAGTCAAATGTGTCTCCAAAGGGGACGCAAGGAGCTTGTCTGTTGGATTTCAAGGTGATTCATAATGGGGAGGACACATAAAAATCTCTGGTCCTGGATGAGTAAAAAGGAATTAATTGGTTAGGACAGACACAATCAATGAGTTGTGATACGTGGTCGGATGCTAATACAAGGTGGCTCAACTTAGCCTAGTGCTAAGGTTTAAATCAGTATGAAGTAAGGCTGAGATGCAAATAACATTTACCAGAGAGATAGATTAGATGCCGAGTTTGTCAGTCAGTATGTAAGTCAAGGTGAGAGAATGATTAGAATGGAATGGAATGGTCTGGTGTAGAGTAGTGTGTAACCTTGTGAGGTCAATTAGATTGAGCTGGTTGGAAGTAATGGCCTGTAAACCATCTGTATGAGCTCTATATGAGTACCATGAGAGGCGAGTAAGTAACCTTGTTAAGATCAGTCAAGTGAGCAAGTTAGTAGTAAGTAATGGCTTGTAAACCATCTGTATGATTGTGTGCTCGATATAAGTAGTGGGATACCACCAGTCATGGGTTTTCCGGCTAAGCCGATGGCGTCCCAGAATGCCAGTCAGGGTTTTCCGACTATGTGTCAGCGACAGCCCAGAACGCGCCAGTCCCCAGATCAATGCCAATGATTGCACCCCACATTTTCAAAGTTTTAACTTAAATAGTGTGCTATTTTTCTGGCTAGAGGAGATATATACACATGGAATAAATAAAGTTAAGAATAACATTCAGTAATTATAATAATGACTCAGTCATTATCAATGTAGAAAGCCTTGGTTGGGAGTTATTACATTTAAATTATTACAGGTTGTGTGTAAAAGTATCTCATGAGTACTCATAGTCATACAAATCACAGGCCTTCTTTCTGTATTTGGCGCATGTCCAGTGGTTGAGTGCCCCAGTGGAGGCCTTTCTCTCTCAACCACTGGGGCACTCAACAATTGGATTTGCACTAACTACAGAAGGCCTGTGAGTGTGATAGAAATAAACAATTGAAAGTTCAAGGGTTAGTACTGTCACTTTGTTTGTGGGACAGACTTCCTCCTGAGCTGTTCAAATGTAGCTCATTCAATCCTTGATTTAAAACATAGAAATTTGAGATACTTTTACACACAACCTTTTACACACAGTTATTACACCTCACTAAGGCTTTCTGCATTGATAATCATCATAATTACTGAATGTTATTCTCAACTGCATTTTTTCCATTCATTATCTCATCCAGCCAGAACAAAAGCACACTACTTAAGTTGAAGCTTGGAAAAGGTGGCTTGTATACATTGGCATGGCTCTGAGAACTTGCGCGCTCTGGGTTGTTGCTGACACATAGTCGGAAACTCTGACTGGCGTTGTGGGATGTCGCTGGCTTAGCCGGAAAACTCATGACTGGTGGTATTCCGCTACTAATATCGAGCATACATACAGATGGTTTACGGGCCAATAGACAGTTTTCTGAGCTCTGATTTATGCCTCAATTCGGAGTTGTCCTCTCTCCAGTCTGGTACTTTTATCCCACGCCGCATAGGAAAAACGTGCTGAAAGAGGGTTTTCTTGAAAACCGCTGATATTAGGATAAAATTGATTTTTGATACAGAATCCGCACCATTGAAAACCCTGTGAGACAGGGTTTCCAAATCATTGGAGGCTTGAATGTTGATAAATCTTAATTTTAGTGACGAATTTCAAGAAAAATTCTGCCAAATGGTCCGCAATGTAAGATACTCCGACAATTTGTGTTGTTGGCAGTTTTCTGGTTTTATTCAGACACAATATACATGACCCTAGCAGCAAGCTGCCAGGCAAAATCCAAAATGCGACTAATCCATTCAAAATGCCGCTAGCAACTGATCTTTATAAAAAATTCTTCTTTACAGTACAGAAAGCTTTTGCAGGATTTAATTAATGATGCTCATTCAAGGATGGTACATGACAGTAGACATAACCCTCAAAACAGGAGATTGGGCTTCCTAATTAAGCATGATGATAAATGACCCAATGACGATGATAAAGAGTTATTTAGGAAGTTATCAAGTAGCATAATCTGTAATGCACGGCAAGCGGAGATTCAATTAAAGTACCCTGGACAGTAACGTTGAACAACCAACCGCCAGTGGTGGATAATGTGGCATACAGGTACAGGGGTACCTGTGTGTCACAGCAAAACTGGCAGAAATTGATATGTCCCAATCAGTTTTCAATGGTGCATATTCTGAATCAAAAATCCTTTTTATCCAACTATAGGCGGATTTCAAGATAACCCTCTTTCAGCAGGTCTTTCCTATGTGCCGTGGGTTTAAAGTACCAAACTGGAGAGAGGACAACTCCAAATTAAGGCCTAAATCAGAGCTCAGAAAACTGTCTATACTTATCACCAGCTCAGTCTATCTGGATGGATGGATTTATTATTATCATAGACAAAAATTTGTCACGAAATATGTTGTTAATACTGACAAGAAAGAAAAACATGGAAAAAATCAGATCTCTGTTGTATAAAAAATTTTTTAGAATAGTATATTATTAAGTGTATGTATGAGATGTCTTAAAAAGCTGTCTCTACCCCATGTACCCCGATATTTAACGGTCCGGTAGCGACCTGAGGGGCATTTAGTTAGAAAGTCATTGATAAAGTGCTCTTCATCGTGTATGTAGCGAAGTCCAAGTGTCTTGATCTGGTTGGCCACCAGAGCATCTATATCGGGGTGCTTGATCCCTAACTTGGCGGCATCTTTAAATATTTTGCGTAAGGACTTCTTGTCGCTTGCATGGATGCTTGTAAAAAGTATGGGGAGACAGTAAGTGATGAGGGATACAATAAAACTCTTGAATAACATATGAGAAAGGGGCTTTGAGCTATAATATACAACATTTTTCACAATATACATGCGTTGAGATGCAGTAGTCACTATGGATTGCACATGATCATGATAGCGGAGTTTATCGTCAACAGTAACACCAAGGTATTTTACTTTGTCACAAAAATCAACTTCCGTGCAGTTGAGGATAAGAGTAGGGGTAATGGGCCTAACAAGCTGAGTAGAAAACATCATTTCTTGAGTCTTGGAGGCGTTTAAATCACAACATTGCTTTGAAATTCTACTAATCTCATCAAGATAGGCACTAAGATCTGATTGATTTGATATGCATCCAATTATACAGGTGTCGTCTGCGTATTTAATGACAGTAATATTACTCAAGTCTGGGGTAATCCTATTGGTATATATTGAAAACAAAAGTGGAGATAAACAGCAACCCTGGGGAGTGCCAGTGTTGGTTATGATGGGTTTTGAGATATTGCCATGTACTATTGTTCTTTGGGTGCGATTCTTTAGGAAGCTGTATATCCATTCAGTGACATTGGAGTCGAAACGTGATAGTTGCGAGATTAAGTCTGGAACATGTATTGTGTTGAATGCAGAAGAAAGGTCAAGGAACAGACACCTGGCATAATTTGAAGCTTTCTTGTCAATGAAATCTGTGATGGTAGTAGTGAGGCATAATCCATGTGTTCAAGGCTTTTCACTCCTCTTGGCTGGTATATGCGGGTGAATATAAGTGCCAGTATGAACAGAGGCTGCATTAGCTGCGCCATTGGGTTGAACAGTAAAAGTATTATTTAAATACTGGATTACAGAGAGAAATTGAAAAGACAACCTCACTCTGCAAGAGCCAACTGCGAACTTTGATAACTATCTGACCTAAACATAGTTACTAGTCACTAACCACACACCATTGGTATCCATTCCGATCATAAATAACCTCACGCACCTGTTGTAGCCTGTGTGGCCTTACGGTGGGTTGGGAGGGACAGCCTCGGTAAATTTGTCGTGACGCAGACCTATAAGGATTTGTGATAAAGAGTTACCTATCACAACTAACACCACAAATATCTTTGTAAGTTTGACCAAGGAGTAGTCCTTGGTTAATTTTTTGATTCTTCTTCCAATTTGATGTGATTCCCTGTTCATTTGGCATGCCATACTGTTTGTAAAACTACTACTTACGTGGGCCTAGTTAGTAGAGTCTGGCTGTAGTGAGAAAGATTGACTTGATTCAGCATTGTGATCAATATACCAATAGAATCAAATCGGATAATTCTTATTTTAGTCTGAACTCACAACTATTGCAATATTTCCGAATTGTCCTCTTTTGTCAAATGTAGTTACCCAGGCTGTCTCCCCACTCGCCCCCTGGTGTAGACAAGGGTTCAACAAACCACCAATGAACTAAACTACAATTTGAAATCTCGCTTCAGATGTGAGAAAATTACAGAGTTTATTTATATATAATTTGCAGAATAGTTCAGTTCTGTAGTATTTGCAGTAGGCACTCCTATGAAAGATCGGTAATAGGTTTGTTGATGCAGCCCAATTTAAATTGCAACGCTTAATTTGAGGTTCTCAGTCCAATGCAATGCTCATACAAAAACCAAAGGTGCACTCAAAACACAAACATCAATGTAACAGAGCAGGCGGTGGCGCTGGCACCTTCATGTGGGACCTTCAGTACCAACAACATCACTGTTTAGGCCTTGGATGCTGTTTGACATGTCTTGTAACTTGTGTGATGTTTCGAGGTGTTATGTTGGTGGGTATAATACAAAATGTTTGATAACATACCGGATGGTTAAAATTGTCAGTTAGGCCTTATTGATCACATTATTTTGATTGTTATGTTGTAGAACTTTGAGGAGGTTGTCATTGAGCCGTCCAATCAGCATCATGACAGGACAAGATAAGACATGCGGCTATCTCTCCAAAGATCTGTTCCCTAATCGATTCAGTCTGTTTATTTTTGTTCTCTATATGGCGTTATTCATCAATCAAGGTCAGTCTGCATAATACTTGAAGACTCTAAATATTGACCATATATTTTGTTCTATGGTTAGATCAGGTTCTCAAACTCAGCCCAGGTTTTTGGTGGTGCCGTTTCATCATAAGTTATAGCCCGACTAGTTGGGGGGGGGGGGTTATAGCCCGACTAGTTGGGGGGGGGGCTGTTGTTGATGATGGAATTTCAATTCTCAACGACAGCAAACAAAGTTTGTCGGATCTAAATTTGATCAGATTCAACAAAAGTTGATAGTGACAACTTAACTGATCATTAGATTTCGGCATAGCTCTCAATTATTGATTATAGGGCCTAATGAAGAGAAATTTAAAATACAGATATTTGTCTAATATTTAAACCTGTGATCTCACCTATTCCTGGCTGATTATTTTGACAGTTAATATGTTCTATATTATTCAGGTATTTTGGTCACAGCTTCTAAGAAGGATGGAGGTTACAAATATAACACAACTATAGCTGTATTCTTAACGGAATGTGTTAAAATAATATCCGCTATATTCTTGTATATTAAAGAGTGAGTATGTCATGAGAGAATTCTATTTCGGTTCACACAGTGCTGCTCAATATACCAATATAGAACAAAGATGTCATATATCTCACCTTCAGTCACTGCTGCGAGTCTGTGTTTTGTTATCTTAGTGAAATAGGTGATAATTATCAGGCCGCACCTTGAATGAAGGTAGTTTCTCTAGAAAACAATTTCGTTTTGTTTTTGGCCCCATTTTCAGTTGAGCCTCATTAGCTTTACATCGTAGCCACCAAGATATGTTTGTGGTCTTTTATTCTTCCATTCATCTCACCACATTGGTTACTTCCATTCATCTCACCACGTTGGTTACTTCCATTCATCTCATCACATTGGTTACTTCCATTCATCTCACCACGTTGGTTACTTCCATTCATCTCATCACATTGGTTACTTCCATTCATCTCACCACATTGGTTACTTTGCCCTTTTTCGGTTTTAGTTACTGGGTTTGTCACTTGGAGAATAAAGACGATTAAAACATCCTAAAATCTGGCAAATTTATAGACTCTTTCCTCATCCCAGACCTTTATGTATAGGCATGAGTTAAGAGTTCAGTTTAGCTAGGTGGTGACTTAATGTTAGCTATCAGCAATTGCCGCTAGCTGACGTTTGAGTTTATATAAAGTGATGAGATAGCTAGCCGTTTTTTGAGCATGTGTGCAAAGGTAATAGGGTATTATTATTATTGAGTAGTATTCTTTCTTTACTAGTATTGCATACTGTACTGTCTTGTATTCTTACAGTCAATGTATTTTTTTCTTTTCATCCAGTGCTGGGACTTCACAGCTATTACCAGATATGATGAAACATTACAAAGGTGAGTATGAGACCCAAAATCACTACCCTAAATCAGCCGACCAACCAATGTAGCCAACCAACTCACTCAGAACTCACTCAATATGCGACAAACTCACTACCCAGAATCACTCTATAAACTCTTAACTCACATCACAACCCAGCCTGTCTTGGCAAGCTTTGTTCTGGGGCGGATTCCCCCCACAACAAAGCTTGTCATGACAGGCTTAACACAACCTTCAACAACTTGTTGCCCTTAAGGAGTACGGTATAAAGGTAGAAACATACGTGCGATTGTTACACTGCAAATCGTCAAAGCTAAACGTTTGCATTAGACGAAAATTCATTGTGTCACTGGCCAATACGCTCAGTAACTGAATATTTTAATATTTGGTCGAAATTGCCCAGCGTCAAATAATAACAACTTATTTGCTTAGATTCGCTAACGTTTCGCTTGATTTGCTTTGTAATAATCTCCAGTGTGTTCCTACCTTATGTCATTCACACAAGCTAGAAAAAGTGAATTTCTGTTGCGATAACATATTCTCGATCCCAGTACTCTGATGTTGGCTAGTGAAATGTGGTGATAGCTAACAATATGTCACCCCAATACAAGCTTGACTAAAATGTTTACTATCGAATCAATCTCAAACTAAAAGTCGAAATATGATCTGACAACTATCAACTGCAATTTTAGGATAAACACCACGCTGTCCATGCCTATGCTGTAATGGGGATAATGAACTTAACTAATTTCTCACACTTAATGTAATCATTGTTATCTGAGATACGATCTAAGTAGGCCTATGAGATTGGATTAATTTTAGGCAGCATTTAACATTTTATTAAGTTTCAACGAATATGATAGCATCTTAAAATTACAGCCTTAGACCATAGACTTTATAATTAACCTAGACAGGACACCATAGACAGTAGTCGGGGCTTCAGACCAAACATCAGCGGCCTTTTTAGTGTACTCTGTAGCCTGCAGGTATCTGAGTATAGCATTGTGATGTTGGTAATATTGGTGTTATCTACTCAATGTACCACTGTATAGAAGTGTACTGCTGCATGACATGTGCACAGTGTTTTTGTTTCTGTTGTGGCTCTGTCATTGGCTCTTTGTTTCTTATGTGATTGGCTGTTGGGTTGCTGTTTACAAAACACGACATGATTAGACAACTCCGCAGAACAACAAGCCAAAACTCATCAGCCAAGCCACAGCACAAGCACTTGGTCCATTCAGAACCGCACAATACTGGTACATGATTAGGTAGCACCACATAACAGAATCAATGTCGCACACAACTCGCCTTGTAACGCGGCTGCTTTTTAACTGTGGTGGCGTTATGACATTCGATTGTGTAGTAGCAATGATGATATCATTGATTTATAGTTCACAGCCAGGTTTGTTGTTGATAACTCGATCAGTTTTTATCGGATTTTTAGTTTGAAAAGTGCTTTGTATTCAGCAGCATGTACGGATCAATTTGATGTTGTTTTTGCTAAGAAAACACTCATAAAGAACGAAATTAATTCAAATTGAATGCAATAAGCTGTTCGATCTATTGTAGTTTCCAGACTCTAAATATCGAACAACAACAACAACAACAACAGTTTCCCCGATGAATTTGACTCATTTTTGCTATGAAACCGTTAGGAGTTCGAAGTGCCTCTTTTGGGAGTTGTTGCCCCTGTTGCTTCCAGCGTACAACTAGGATATGAGCAACTCGAGATGCAAACAGATTAAACCAAACTAAAAATACTGATATGATGGAAGTTTTATACCTAAATTACATCCCATACTTCACGTATGTGTAGAACTTGACGTACAGTTGTTTTCTTGTTACAGTCGGAATGTTATATTTTGTACCTGCTGGTTTTTACTGCGCTTATAACAACCTGGGATTTGTGAACCTTCAGCACTTTGATCCCACCACTTATTTCCTCCTTCTACAGTTCAGAGTTGTGGTCACTGGTGTGATATTTCAGGTATGTTTATGTTCACCCACTTTTAACTATGGTTCACAAGGATAAACAAATATCAAATAACTTTTTCCCCTTAACCTTATCAGTTGGACAATAATGTACTATATGCTTTCATAGTTTATGGATGGGCACATGCATGCATAACTCTCATATATTCTAATGAAAACTCTCATTTTAGTTCACCTCCTCTCTAACCCTTTGGTTCACTCATTTGCTAACATGCCTGTGTATGACTGATCATCCTGTGCTTTGGGTATGAGACCTGTCTGGGGTGTTGTTCCAAATATGGTTGACTCGATTTATCGTTTTGGAAACAAGCCTGTAACATTGAAAGACCCGATGAGGATGGGCTTTAACAGTTTGATAGCAACAAATTAAATCAAACACCTTGTTCCTTTATTTGACAGACACCTGTTTCTGGTTTCTTGATCCAATTTGCCTGCACCAAGTTACGCTCCTACTCTTGTTGTTCGAGGGAGGGACAACTCCAAAGATGAAAAATTTGATCAAACCTGAGGCACATGACTGGCTTGTTGGTGTGTTGCTTTTACAATATTGTCATCTGTTTCAACATAGATACTGTTTGAAACATATTAATACATCAGACTATTGTCATCACACAGCAAGTTCATGCTAAGATGTCAAATGTTGCTGTGAATAACTTACTTATCATATGTGTTTTGTTTCAGGTGCTTTTCAAAAAGAAACTATCACAGATGCAGTGGGTGTCCCTAATCATTCTGACTCTAGGCTGTATACTAAAGGAAGTGGGACACACCCTCTCATCACCTGATAGCAGCTCCGCAGTAAATACTGTAGATGATCCTGCCGCTACTGCTGCTACTGCTGCATCTACCAATATATTCTCAAAGTGAGTTATCTCATGGTTTACCCATTACATAACGTTATGTTATTGAGTGGGAATGGGTATGTCCACTTTGGCCAATGTGTTGGCTCGGAGCCAACATATTGACTAATCCATCATCCATTCTGTTGAAGTTCTAGTAGTGGCATTCCATTATCCTAGATTCACAATATACTAGTTGGGATGTGGATGATAATTTATAGAATGCCTCATCCAGCAACGTTATCAGACTTAGAGCATAATATGATGACTGAATTCCCTCATTATCAACATTAATCATGTGTTCTGAGTTCAGCTTCAAAGAGTGAGTGTGTTTGAATTTGAATATGATTTCCACATATCAAGATTGTTAGATACCACAAACTAATTGTTGTTTGTACAGTTCTGACTGAGCTTAATTATTAGAGTTGCCCCCCTCGTGTTGAAGGAGTGCACAACTTCTCATTAATATCACAAAGCTATAGATGGGATGGGATGTGATGTGGTGTGGTGTGGTGTGATGTGGTGTGGTGTGGTGTGGTGTGGTGTGGTGTGGTGTGGTGTGATGTGGTGTGATGTGGTGTGATGTGGTGTGATGTGATGTGATGTGATCTGATGTGATCTGATGTGATGTGATGACGGTTCAACATGTTTTATTTGCTTATTCTCAATCATAATAATGGCTATGATGTTTATCTTACAGGATGATGAACATTCACTTATTACTGATAGGAGTACAAGTTTTCTCCTCCTGCTTTGCTGGAGTCTATAATGAATACTTACTCAAAGATACAGGTGAGAATTACACAGACACATTATATCCTATCTGACTTCTACAGATTTTCTTGATCCTGTGAATATTAAAATACCATTTGATTAGGTTTGAATGCCTTTGACCATGGTAGCCTGGTAAACAACATACAGTATTGCGCATACCACTACACAACACACATATCTTCAGCTAGAAACCTTGAATCAATTGCTATTTTGAGGCCTTATGACCGGCCTGTCCATGGTAGTCTGGTAGTTTACTAAGACTAAAGGAGATTAATGCGGTCTCCCTCTAACCTCAAAACAACATAAACTCCTTTAACTACATAAGACAGTTTCTAACTAATTTCAGTCTATGACAAGAATGTATGGAACACATAGGACAAAGATACATATTCCTTAATAGAGTTCATTAGCAAGAAAGAAATTGAAGTTGTATTTATGACTTCTTGCTGAGGTGATCCTTCTTAAATGTATGATTGAACGTATCCAGATGCATGACTACTCTAGTCAAACATTTGCTCATTGTTTGTCATAGCACACTGAACAGCATACTACTGAAGTATTTCTTAGCTTTAGACATCCATTCCGACACCTCATCCTATCCAAAAAAGCCCTAAGTTTGACAATATAACAGTCCTATGCTAAAAATTGTCCCACATTCTTTTTTTATATAATATTGTGTTTTCTTTCGGTTGTCATGGTTACAGGTGCTGATGTACATGTTATGATACAGAATATATACATGTATATGGACTCTATAGTATGTGGTCTAATAGTACTCTTCTCTCAGGATCCTTCCAAAGTATTCACTGTTGAGGTAAGAATAACATTGTATAGTAAATTCACTATATGACATCACGGGGCAGGTTGATACTCCCAACATGTCATGTTATAATTTGTAACGTAGCTTTTTTTCATCTACCTATTATCTTGACTGAAGAACTCTAGGGTTACTGAGTATCCACTAATCACTTACCTACATCAATCGTTCACCATCTTAGCATAACCAAATGGTGCAGCCTTCCATCGAGAAAGGCAACTCCCACATTTGAACGTCATGAGATACCAACAAGTTTTTCGAGTACTGCTCGAATCATTACCAATTTGATGAAGTCCATAGTTTCCCAAAGTTAGCAATTATGACAAGATGGTTTGATCAATTGCTTGCACCTGTGAAGTGTCCTATACCTATCCTTTCGCTTTGATTATTGATCACGTATTCTATTGCTGCCCTTATTGCAGGAATTTGGTAAGGTGCTAGGCGCTCCTGGAGTTCTTATCATAGTGATAAACAACGCAGCTATAGGTATCGTGACTTCACTGTTCCTGAGATCGCTCAACTCAATACTGAAGACATTCGCCAGCGCTCTGGAGCTTATGTTTACTGCTGTATTATGCTGGGTAAGTTAAGTGACGAGGACTACGCTTTTGTTCAGTATTTTTTCCCCAGCTATCTATAATTTCTTTGGCACTCTATGTAGAGCATCCAACCGGGAGGATATTGTCTCATTGACAGATGCCAAATTTCACAATTTTTATGGCCTGTATGCGATGAAGACCCAGTACTGGCTAGTCTGAGCCCCCAGAATTTTATCCCGACGCCCCCCCCTGGCGAGGGCATAATATGCTACCTCTGGCTTTTATCAGAAGATTCCTTTACTAAACAGAACGCTTTAAAATCGCGCATCATGAATGTCAGTCAGAAGGCACAGTTAGGTAACACTATCATCATGTAATTATGCTGACTTCCAATCCAAAAAGGCTATCAAATGCTTTTGGCATTGAATCTTGAATGACTCATTAATACTGTCTGCTGCCCTCAATTCAATGCTCAAGTTTTAGAGTAGTTAATCTATCTACAGGAGAGATACCATCTCATACAATGATGAGGCATTTTAAACAAACCCATGATGCAATTTTTTGAACCATCATAAGTCCAGTTTATATAAAATTAGACATGTACCCCCCCTGTTTCCAGTTTGATGCTGTTGCATTATGGGAAGGCAAGACACAAACTCATGACCATCTCTCTCTACTTATAGATGATATTTGGTATAGCTGTAGATCTATATACAGTTATATCTATAGCTGTTGTCAGCGCCGCGACGTTACTCTACGCTCAGCATCCTGTGGTCAATAAAGGCAAACTAAACGATGAGGGAAATAAAGCTACAACGTCATCGACTACATCAGGCGTCACCGGCAAACAAACAGCGTAGGCTCGTCGAGATGTGTGCTCAGGTTGCATGTGCCTTCATTATAAATATATAATCTCTTTTATATATATTAAATAATAATCTGATTATAACCTTAACTCAGAGATACTCTGACATTGAAAAAGTCGGTGGTTTATTAATTGCTTACTTGATAATTACTTATATTATAAGGCGGATTGTTTGCCACCGGTTCAGAAGTGTTGCTCTTAATTACTCTTCTTTACTCTGCTCTGATTGGTGCTTGAGATTAATTTGACGAGTCCAGTTGAGATATGTTTTTTTCCTGATTTTTGCTGCTGGTCTTCATGTGGGCTCCGATCTTTTGTCAGGAGCGACAATGATTTTGTACAGTTTAGTAGTCTTCCATGCCCATGCCATGCCAATCGGTTAGCATTAACATTTATGGTGGTAGCCAACTCCCCAAGCATCAAACGATCAATAAAGCATTGATGATTTCATGAAATTTTAAATGTGTGTGCTGTCCTCTCTACCCTGAGTGTTCTCAGAAATTACTGTCTAAATTTACGATGAAATCTGAACCAAGTTTATCACACAAGGTTTAAAACTTATACATAAGTATCATATGTAACATATCGTAGTGTAGTAATTCCCACTTATGTCACTCATCCATTTTTTGCCTGCGTTCATCAATACTTGGAACAATGTGATCCAGTTTCCCTGTGTACTAGTTGCTCCCCTGCGGCGTGACAAGCGGAGGGGAACAACTCCGAAAGGCAAATGGACCAAACTTGGTCTAATCAATACTATAAAGTATCTAGTGTATATATTATGTCTTATTGCCTGTGTATCGGTGCTCAATTTATAGTTCTAGATTTGGTTTCAGCCTGTTATTTTTGTGTGATTTTTGCATAATATGCCCACCAACTTGTCTCTGAAGATATATCCGTGTATCTTACATCCAATCATGTTAATCCAAAAGAAGTTACTTTGGCAAAGGTACCTTGAATCTTTTAAATCCATATCCTGAATTTCAGCATCATTTCGAATACACCATTGTGTTGTGGCTTGCAGTTAAAGTGAGGAAAACTTTGAAGAATTTTACTCTTGCGTTGAAAGTTACCCTGTATATAAGTAACTGATTTTTATACTATTAAAAAATATATGTAGAGATTTTAGAACACTGCTTTCTTTGCTTTGCTTTTAGGGAATCTTTGTTTCTAGGAAGTCAAATCAAATGTATTCTGTCATGTTTGATTTCATATACAACCCGTTTCGTTCACCTTTGAACATCCTCACCACTTAGGAGAAACAGCAGCCCTGGTATTTGGTCACCCACTGTGTGCCCTTCCATTAATGATATCAGTTACTTTACGTTTCATATTACTTTACATTCACTATGGTTCCATGCTTCGAATTTGTGGTTGACTCCAATTTCGAATGGTTAGAATCCAGTGGACTCTAACCATTCCCATGATGGAAAAAACATGAAAAACATCTGCCGGGCTGGGACTTGCACCCCGGTCTCCCGCATGTAATTCCTTTGAAGGCATTGTGTGCAAGCGCGCTAACCATTCAGCAACATCGCCAATTAGGAAGTAGGTCGAATTAACACGGTAGGGATATTCGCGTCCAAAAAGTCATTCGTTACAATCTGAAAGTGACTTTAATGTCATTTCCATGGGATCCTGAAATCCTTACGAAATCGCAACATGGAATCGTAGTGATTATATTGCTGTGTAATCTCCCCTGTGAGATATCTGAGCTGTGATAAATTGATCAATAGCTACTTTTTGATTCTTAATCCCAATGGTTTGAAGTTAAATTACTGTATTACTATATGATAAATCGTGACAACAAAATAAAACACGTGGTCACGCTGTACACTTTAGACTGCCCAATCTGATGTGAAGCCACTAAACAAAGTATCATGGAATAAAGTTAAGGTATAATATAGTGAAGAGGTATATGAACATGACATTACGTTCAATACGAGACGAGACGATTGTACTTTGCACTGATATGCCTCAGTGCAGCTTTGATTTTACTTGTTTCATCAGGCAATCGTAGTTTGGGAATGATCGAATTGCAGTAGCCGAGCCAGTTGAAGCTCCTCTCTTTGCCATCTTATCTGAATGGTTGACAAGTGATACCATACTACACTCACTACATCACTAAACCTGGACTGACTTTGACGGGATTGCATTTCCTGTTATCGTGTTTTGATCAGGTAAGACGCTTGCACTTTGTGCCGTGCACATGCGGCATGTGCAGTGTGCACCAATTGGTTCAGGTTGGGTTTCTTTGCACCACAGCGACTGAACTAATTCAAATGTGCTTGAGTTCCCAGTTCTCCAGTTGGGGTGAGGTGACTTTTCAGTTTGAGAACATAAGCCCAATTGGATTAATCCAAACACGTCGGTGCAGGGAGACTCATATCACAGAGTTGATCTGCGAGCAGTGTGAGACGCTTGTGTGTGGAGAGATAATGTTGGTTCTCATATCAAAAGTGTTATTGGTTGGGTATTTATTTTTAGGTGTGTTAGTCGTTTAAGCGATCAAACTCTGCCGGGATAGCTAGTAGTGGCAATTTGTCATCAAAAACTTCAGTGCGAAAGTGATTGATAATGAAATCCCGCTACCAGCTATCCCGTCAAAGTTTGAGCGTGTAAACTACTGTGTTAGAAGTGGTCTCTATGCTTAAGATGGAGAGCTTGTGATCCTTAGGTGTAGTCTAAAGCTCAGGCAGTTCTGTCTGGTTGTGTTCTGAAGTGACATTTAAGCTAGCCACCAGCCTGGTCATATTTAGATTTTGACATTGAGTACCTGATGTTGATTGTTTGTAAAATCTTCCAGATTGCTGAAGCCTTATTCTGGTTGTTTGCTGGTTATTATCTAACAAATGGAGTGAATGTAATGTAGGTGTCAGGAGGTTATACGACAGTAGGGAGAGTGGGTGTATATCCCACCCTCCCTGGTGTCAGGAGATTAAAGGACAGTATATTTTCTGTCACTCTACAAGAAGAAGAAGAGAGTCCACAGTAAGAGAAACTTCTGATTTTGCAAGCGCTTGGAATAACTAAGCTCATTGAAGAATAAACTCAGCCTTCATACATTATATTGACTTGCACTTCAGCTAGGAAGGCACTGGATGAAGCAGTTTACTGTGAATAAAGACCTCATCTAGAAGACCAGAGTTTTGTTCTCATTGATATTAGTCTGACAACTCCAAACTCTAACACCAAAATTGTGTTGTATATTAATTTTTGTGACAGTATTTTCCTCAGTTAGGTCGAAGTAAATGGCTCATTTATTATCCAGTCCATAGCAAGCCCAGTTCTTGAATTGCAATAGATTGTTGGCACTCTGCGCATGTGCGAACTGTTTGTCTCTGCAGCATAGGGCTTGAACTAATTCACCTAGTCTGAGTACCAAAAATAGGAAAACAATGGAAACCCATAATTTAGAAATATTTTGGCCTAAATGGAACACTGGTTTTGATATCTCATAACCCTGAACCCTGGGAGTTGCCTTTCTTGATGGAAGGCAGCGCCACCGATGCTTTGCTGCAGAGATAGACTATGTCACAAGGCTATCCTGCATGCAGATTGGATTGTTGGTTTATCAGCAACAGTAGGCGTGGGAGATTCAAAATCTAGAGTGGATGCATCGTGTTATGTTATTTCTTTGTGTGCAAGGCTGGGTCTGACAACGCCTCCAACTGAAGTTTAAAGATGAGGAAAATGTTAGGCAGCTAGAGCTACATCAGGATCCACCTGAGAGATGTATGTTTGATTTATTTTTTTAATACTCTGCAGTCCTTTTTTGCAGTCAGACCTTAATTAACAGCACAGTAGAAACATATATGAGGATGACATAATCTTTTATCTGAGCTTTATGGATGGTGCAATACAATAAATAAGGCTTTCGTCCGAATAATTAATATTTAAATATTTTGTGTAATGAGGCAGCTGTCATTCAACTGTTTGTAATCAAAAGGAAACTGGAGTTTTCTTATCCTGCATTTGATCGTTGTCTTTTATGTGTTTTTTCAACAATAATAATTATTGTTAACTATTCTGCTCCAATGTTTCAGATATAGAATATGTGAAACTAGACAGGAAGGATCCATTCTCAGAGTATCTCAAACAGGAGATTATGGGTTATACAATTTCAGGCGTCAAATCAAAATGTGAGTTATGTGAAGTGGGGATAGCAGCTTGCGTTTTGTTCTGTTTCTATTTTTATTGTTAAATGTGTTGACTGGTGAACTACATGACCATGTATATGTGTATCACATACTTCAAACTTGTACTATTTTGAACATGGAATATCTTACTGAAAATCAGAATGTGTTTTGGATGTGCAGGACTGTATATCAGGTTAAAAAACAGTATGCAAAAGTTATTCGGCGAGACAGAATCTCTGCTCTAGGCCTATTCATTCTACTTACCATTTAGCTGCATGTAAAATAGGACTTGTAGTATTGTCTGGTGATGTATCATGATCTTTAGTTAAACACTCACTTTGAGGCTGCTGTTTTGTATATACTAATAATTTCATAGATAAGGTTGATGAAGATCAAAATTTTATGGGTTCAGGTGGAAACTTGGTGGTTTACTTAACCAGCTGAGAACGTTCAAATGACAGATTAAAATATGGAGAATTGTCAGCACAGAAAAAAGGAAAACAGCTCCAAGCTCAGCCCAGCTTTAATTATTATAAACATTACGCTTTCTTTGAGTTTCTCTACATATATTTTAGTTATAAAATATGTATGAATATAATTGATAATGTTCTTTTGACGATCAAAGCCACTTCAGTTCAGTATAGGAGCGAACTTCATCCACCTATAATTACATAATATATAATATATATATCATTATCACATTAATAAATGTTAACCTCACACCCTTCCTCTTTCCTTTTGGTTTGACATCAAACTATATAATCATGATAATAAACAGTCTTTGACCGTTTGCAAGAATGAGTTTTGAATCTTGAACTTTTAATTAACTTACAGCTTTCAAACCTTGACACACTGGGCAAGTGTATCGAAGTAGGCAAAAATGTAGTAAACACATTGGAGGCAACACCCTTGGAATACACCCAAGAGTCGCCTCCAGCCGTTCGTCTGGAGACAATAGCCTCTGACGATGGTTTCGTAATGATCTGTAATATCTACTTGAACTGTTTGGGAAATATATATACATAGTGACTACAAGGATTTTAAAGTCTTGTTGAAACAATGGCGTCATCTGCTATAGCATTAAACATGTCATTTCCGGAAGAATGATACTTAACATTTAATCTTAGTTTCAGTTTTTGGTTTTTGTCAGTTTCTTTTCTTTTCCTTTTTAAATTTTTAGATTTAAGTCATGCATGTTATGTTTAAAGTATGAACCAAATTGCATAGAGAAAAAACAGGGAGCAACCCAAAACAGACACACTTGGTTACCGCAGATGCCATTAGCTCAGCTAGAATATAGAACAGCCTTTACAAATGACATCAATGGTTAATGGCAAATACTTGCTCTTTATAATTGACCCTAAATGTTGCATCACATATTCATTCACTATTAGCTATCATGACAGCAGCAGTACAAGCTAGATATCAGTTCCATTAACTGCTGTTTCTCAAGTTGTCTTCCCCTTTTATAATGCAGGATAACTCCTGACTTTACTGGATCACGTATTATTATAGGACACTGGAAATTCCACTGTCTTAAAGTGAAGACAGCCAATGAGAATGTTTGGCTTAAAATAGACTGCGTATCATAATTATTTTAAGCAAATATGATGGTTTGGCTTAAAATAGACTATATGTCATAGTGCTTAAGCCAATGAGATTATCTTGTGTACAATTTCCACATAAGGTGCAATCATGCAATCAATGATGCAAGAAAGACTGAGGGCAAAACATCTTTTTACAGGGAAAACAGCACCACACCCGCGATAAAACAGCACAGGGATGAAGAATAAGAGTCTTGGGAATGATGCAAGATTTCAGCAAGCACCACCGGAGGGTATAAAAGGAGGAAAATTCAGTGAAAAAAAGACAAGTGCTCACCGGATACAAAACCATATTATAGCAGTAGAAAACATGTAGAAGAGCATTTCATGTTTTTATATAAATCTGATTATAATTCAGATAAATATTTTGAGAATTAATTTTACCATGAATTATTTTTACTCTGGATTATTCATACTTTGGAGACTGGATATATTATAAGCAAGAGGACGACAGGATACATTGGTAATTATATTTTATTTTGAAAAGGATTATTATCATCTTTTTAAAAATAATTTTATACTTCTACATTTTTTAAATTGACATTTTGTATTCACTTCTAAATTTAGAACAAAATAAATAGTTGTATTGACCTCAACTAAGCATCCGCTTGATTAAATTATTGAGTTGTAAACAACCACCGAGTATCAGGATTCAAGAGTCATTAACACAGTCTTTGACCTTGCAAAATTATCATTCTAATAAAGCATCAAGAATTTTATTATCTTTGAGTAGTCAAAGATACTTTGAACTAGAATTGTGAAAAGTCGAATATATCATCAAGAGTCTTTAGCGCAGTCTTTGACCTTGTAAAATTATCACTCTATAAGCATCAAGAATTTTATTATCTTTGAGTAGTCAAAGATACGTTGAACTAGAATTGTGATAGGTCAATTAAAGTATCGAGCTAAAATTAAAGCCAAATTTGAAGCGCCCTAGAGCTACTCTTATTCCAGACAGAGAAGTGAATTGAAGTCTGTAACCTATCAATTGGTTACAATGCCTGTGATTCTAATACAACTGCCGGTGTCACCTAATTGGACTTCCAGGCACTAAACAAAGTCCAACAACCTTGTTGGAATTTAAATCTCCACAAATAAGTGAGATTATTTATAGATAACTATGCAATAAATGTATCAAACTATGAACCACAGGCTAATATTTATTATAGCCACAAGTTCATAAACCACATACAGTTATCAATCGCTTTGTGGTGCATGAGTATTGTCTCAAGCTTATAACAAGCTTTCTGCTAGCCCAATTTAGGGATACCTGCGGTTGGTTGGCAGGAGCTGCCCTTTGAATGACTAAGGAGCCAACTTCTCCTTAGTTCAAGAGTGGTCAGACTTATAAACAATTCTAAGGGTTTCTCTAAACCTGGAAAGGGAAGCCAGCTGTTCGTCTCTTGAAATTTTTCCAAGGTTACTTGACACATGTGGTTAATTGAGTGCTACCAAATTTATAGTCACTTTGCAGTGAAAATTATACTTACACTGCTTTCTTTAACAGATTTACAACCAAGCGCTTAACTTTGCTAACTTAGCCACGTGTGAAGAGGCTTGGAGATTTATAGAGCAGGAGTTCACAGAAGCAGAGGAGCTTAGTAAGGTAAACTGCTGGAAGAAATACAACAGTAGGTTTTTGTATCTTTAAAGACTACCCGAAGACCAATGCATGTGATAGTCAGAGAGTTACTTATGATAAAGTTTTGTCAGATTTGCATGATACAAAAATTCTGCTTGACTATAACATGCATAGGTATTTGAGTAGCCTTCAAATTTCTTTTCAATGGAAGAGCGTCCACCAAAATTGATTATTTTAATGTTGCAGTGCAGCTGTACCACGCATCCGTTATGCAGACTTGCACCAAAGGGTGCCAATCACATGAAATTGTATCTTACAGCGGAATGGAGAGGTGAACTGGAAGACTTTTGCATCAAAGAGTCTGAATTCTTTAATCCAAAGCTCACTGCTCTGCAGAAAAGTGAGTTAAGATTATTTACTGCTCACCCCAACCATTTTACTTTACATAAACACCCTGAGCTAGCCAAAGTAACAGGCTGACCTACATTAAGTACCCTGAGCTTGCTTAACTAAACTGAAGATATGAGATTGATTAGTCGATGTCCATAACAGCCAGGTTTCTGTCCTGTGACAATAAAAGAGGGCGAAAGAGGCAAAGTGCAAGACGTGTAATTAACCTTAGAACATTACTTGATCGCCCTGTTCATGACAAAGCAGAGGGTGGGCTGTCCCTAAAGAGGGACGCAAGTTGCCCAAAATCCTGGTACTGAGAGTGTGATACATCCTAGAAAACTAGAATGCATCTATAGAGGTGAGGTGATAGAGGACCTCCTGAACTTGAGTGTGCAGCAAGCTGCCAGAAACCGAAACATGCACTAAACGCCCATTGGCAGTGATTTGATCTTAGCCAATATGCTGAGAAGCGATCTCACATTACTTGATCGCAACTTCTGTCTAGCTTACCAGTGATCATCTTATACAAACTAAGGTAAGCATGTTGGTATTTCAAATTGTTGAGTTTACTGTCAGCTACAAATGAAGTTATCCGTTTGTTATCAAGGAGTTGACGAGGTGTTGCAGACACAGAGAATCGATGATAGATCTACTCCTAGTGTTATGATATTTGTACGAAACAGGTTATGGGCTAGTATGCTCAGCAGATGGCTCAACAACCAATCAGATGACCCCAAATCAGAAAGATTTGTATCTCACAACACAAAAGCTGACCAAGCAAGTAAGTGGCAGTACATGTGTTCGCTATTTATGCTGGGTGATTAAAGAAGCGGTATATCTAATTATAATCACAACCCAACATAATTTCCTCAAAAAAACCAAAATACTATTCCTGACTATGTTATTATGTAGCAGTACACAAGGGTCAAAATTCTATTGGGAAAAATTTGCAGCGGGCATTATGCTAAAGACAACAGAATGCCAGGGTCATAATTTCTAAGATCAAAGAAACACTCTTTAACTATAAATCAGGACCGTGTCAATTTTGTCAACACAAATGGTGCTAGCACCATATTAGTTATCAATGAGTCTATCTATGTACAAGTTACAAGCTGTTATCAAAAGTATATACAATTTAGAAAGTCATATTTTCCCTACCTGACTTTGAGTTTTTTTATCGTTCCTCTTTTTTACACACGTCACGTTATGCGCGGAAGGAAGCAGAGTCTGTGAAGACACAGTTTAGAGAGGGAGAACTGAATATTCTAGTAGCCACTTCTTTACTATCAGAAGGTATAGATATACCTGAGTGTAATGGATTCATCAGATATAGGTTTGAAATTGATGTCATCGATGTCATTGCTGTTCATGAAGTGGACGCAGGATTTGGTTTTGTGTTTCTTGTTCAAGGCCGTCAATATGAAAATACAGTGAACATGCATTTTGTCTCTTATCAAAGGATTTCCAGATAATAGAGCAGTTTTTTGTTATAAAAATGGATATAGTGTAGCTTTATACTGTTACCTTCAGCCCTCAACCTGATATCTTTTTTTTTTGATTGATTTGTTTTCTTTGCTGCTAAAATCCATAACAGGTGATACAAATTTTATAAAGCATGCATTACAAGTTAATAAAACTAAAAAAGTACTTTCATAAAAAGACAATTTTCCAAATGTTCTGGGATCAAACCCACAAAACTTTCATTGAGAGTCAGATTTTACAGAATACTAAATTATCTAATGTGATCTGTTCTTTATCTGATACTTAGGTCGAGCGGGAGCTGAGAACGGCTAAGTGATAGCCATTGTAGATGAAACAAATCACAGACAGATCTTAACTAACAAGCCGAAAGAGAAATAAAGGACTGAGTCCCTCACTAACATCAGAACTAGGCTTTGTACCAACAGTGACAGTATTTTAACTTAACGGAAGCAAGCTGTATCATCCAGTTTTTCTGCTTGTTCAGTTTGGAATATGTTCTGGTGAAGGTGTTTATAAGATGGATGGTTATCGGCCACGATTTACACAGTATCAACTTCATGTCTCACATGACTGTGGATGTTAAAACTGGGATACACATATTTGTGGTCGGGTTTCAGGATTAAACAAAGAAGATATCAAGAAGGGAATTCTTCAAGCCGATCAGTGTGTCTTTCGTCAGAAAACAACTCCCATTTGCATTTCAAGAACAGCCATCCGGCTGTGTGCAGAAGCTACTATAAAATGCAAAAAATACTGTACCGGGTAAGAGGGTCAGTATAATTAAGCTACACACTATTTTCACATGCATCCGTATCCTTTGTGAGCTTTGAATGGCAACTTGAATTCATCCCAAACAAGGATTCTTATTCAACTTTGTTTACCATCTGACTCTCAACTCAAATTCGCAGGAGAACATCGAATTGCTATCTGAAAACACGAAAAATAATTGTTTGCGCTTAACAAAAAAGTCTAAACATAATGGCTTGTGCTAAACACAATTGATGTCAAACATTTTTATGTTCTCTAAAGTTAAACTAGTTCCAATACGCCCCTGTGCATGATTATAGTATCTCACAGTCTAATCAACCTGTGAGCCATCAATTGATTGATAAACATTTACTGCATTAGATGACCTTGACTGATCATTGACTAACAACAAGACATTTTTGTGTAAATATTTTTAATTTTCACACACACACAGAGTTGAAGGATCGCTGAGCAATCCATATTAGTATTTAATATCCCATCATCTGAATCTTGACCCATATTATTTTCTCAAGAAAGTCAACCAATCAGACGATGCTCTTATGGATATCAGCAGGGCCAATCGACGGTATGTTTTGTCTCTCTTTCAAATGGATCTGCGAAATGAGGTTTTGGAATGGTGGTGGCATCAATAAATAATCATTCAGAAACAGAGTCTTTTTGTCAGATGAAAGTTTATGGGGAAAGCTTTTTGTAGAAACCGTCTCTCAAGCTAAGAAATATCATACAATATTATATATCACTTGTCTTGTTATTCACAACAATAGCTGTAAAGAATAACTTCTACATTCAGGCATCATTGAGCAGGCTCATCTAGTTTGCCCAAGTGAAGAAGATAGAAAAACTCTGCTGTTTGAAAATCAACAGAGAGCGTAAACTGGAACATCAAGGCTTTGAAATTTGCATCTGCAGGTTTGTATTGCGGTATTGATGTTATTTGCATGTGTCAGTAACGCGTGGTAGTAGCATTGTAAGGAAATCCTTCTCTTTGCTCCCTTTAATGTTTATGAAATGAGAATCCTAGTACGGTACATCAGATACTGTGTTACACTGTGTACTTACAGCAGTGAAAGTTTTACGACCAAGCTGATGTTTTCGTTTTGCATGCCGAATAGTTTTTGAATTTCTGTGGTTCTAAACCAATTTGGTTAGAGACACAATATGAAAAGTATAGAAGTTGAAACGGTTTATGACCTAAAAGCTATACTGGTGTCTATTTTGACTATTAATTCATAGTTTATAGCACAGTTTTTAACATATTATAATGATTGATTTTTTTAGAAATGTAGATTTCTTGAACTCCGAAGCAGTAGCCTATAAAGAAGTGACCAGTAGGTTTATGATACAAAAATTGCAGCAGGAGAGGCTCAGACAGCGCGTCGACGATCTACCATGTTTTTATTCATTACATCCGGGGTCATCTTACCAACCATCAACACATGCTGTCTGCCTTTTGAATAATAAACATGTGAGACATTCAACTTGACTTGATGTAAATGCTTGATTCTATTACAAACGTTCAAGCGGGTGAAAGAAGCTTGTATAAGCGTGTTCATTCATTTTTTGTTCTCTGTATAAATTTGTCATGACTATACCTTTTCTTATTTGGACCTCAGATTTATTTCATTGAGAACAAAAGGGGAATCTTTAATTATAATAAAATAACTAAATCTACTGTTCAATTGTGATTCCAAATATCTCTGAAAAAAGGATTGATTATCAAAAGTGCTTAAAAATCGATAAGATGAAAGTTTCTGTAAATAAGGTTTGTTCTTGATCTATTAAACTTTAGCTAGAACTTTAATATTGTGAGTTAATCATTTAAAAATAATTTTTTTACTGTTGATTGATTGAAGGAGGGACAGCAAACTCTTCATTGTTATGTATTTTAGTTTAAATAGATTTTGGAAACCATGTCTTAGAGCAAAATAAAGTTTTCATCTGTTCCAGGCTATGATTTAGATCGATATAAAAGGACAGATACTTACCAGTTTTTGCTGATCGAAATGGTTGGTCTGGGCATAACAACCTATGTTTTCAATTGAGAACACCTCTGTTGACCTACTTTCCAAACAACTCACAAGTAAGTTAGAACTTGGTAATGTTTCTGTGAGCAAGGTTTTTGCCTAATGAGCCTTCATGGTGACAATTAAGATGAATGTGTCAAAGTTGGAAACTCTTTATTTTTCTGTTATCACTCTACACTCAAAAAAGTAAATCATCAAAATTACGTGATTGATATGGAATGCCATTTCGAAATAAATAATCTTCCATGGATTTTCACAAACTGTCATTCAAATGCACAATAAAGAGTATGGCCAGAAAATTAATACGGAATTTGCTCTAAATATAAACCAAACAAATAACTGCCAATGTCTGAGAATTCATGCGATTATGTTGACCATACAATAAATACATGTTCAAACTGCAAACAGTAAGTCAATTTAGAACATTCAGCCAGTTCACCTTGCAAAATGTGATAAAGTCAGTTATATGATCATTCATTGATTTAAATAGAAAAAAGGAATGTTCTAGAACTGTTTTGGATGAAAAGTATAATCATATTATGTGATTGGAATGTGTGTAACCACGTGAGGCACACACATGAAACTTACACAGAGTGTAAATGTTGATCAAACTACTCCGAATATCAAATCAAAAACAAATCATAATATTCTTATGAAGCAAGGATGCCGCATATAATATGCCGGTTTAAACTCCAAACAGTAAATCAAATCAGAAAATTCAGCCAGGTTCACATAAAAATTTGTGATGAAGTCAGCTATAAGATGGGTCATTGTTTCAAATAGTCAAGCACCTCCATTAATAAAAAGAGAGAGATGATTGGCAAAATGCACAAGTGTTAGTAGAGTCTATTTACTCGATCATCACACCAATAAATAGATGTCACAGCACAAATAACACAATGAATCATTGATCGCAGCAAAATATCCTCACATCTTCATACAAAAGTGGTAAATGGTATTCTGTAATCAGTTATGGCACTGCACTGTTACTAAGGTATGATAACCATTCTAATAGCATAATGATTATCATCACAACAACACACATGTAGTTGATTTCTTGCTGCCATCGACTGTTGGCCTTGATTGTTGTTTTGGAGCTGATGCCTGAGTAGCTGGCCCAGTCTGCTTTGTGCTCGGCTCAGCTTTTGGAGGGGATTGTTGTATCTGAGCTGATGCCTGAGAACCTAAAGGTGCCAACCTCCATCTAATGATTTGTTGGCCTTTGGTTGGAGAACTCCCTTGAACTCCCTCGGTACGAATCATATCTAAATATTGAATAATATTATGATACAGATCTTGACCAATTGAGCAATGTATGTTTTACAGTCTTAATCATATTGGTACAGGGTGAGCTATGTTTTTGTATATGTAACATTGATGAGAGTTCTGTAAAGACAAGATGTTAGCATTCAAACTTCTACTGATGTAAGATCTCACCTCGAAGCCAGATGACCTCTTTGATAGGCTTGAAGGATGGTCGAGTTATAGACGATGGATGTTCTTTTGATGTCCTCATGTTTAGTCCTGGCTTGAAGTAAAGTCTCCGCCCACTAGTGAATGTACATCTCTCTACAGGCATCTGACCTACATAGTTTGCCTTAGATTTTCTACATGTGGCCATGTTCTCCTCAGTTCGAAGCACACTGTACGTGTTCACCGCTCGCCGGATCTACAATGTTTGAATGTGTGAATGAGTGAATGACAAGTTAGTATAGCAGGTAGGCATATTTTGACAATGAGGTACCAGCCTGCAGAGAGTTATTATCATCTTGTGTGCTTAAACCACCCCCATACGGTGCATCTGTGACTGTCCGGTGGTAAAACATCAAATAGAAGTAATCAGCCTAAAATCTCCTAGCAGATTAACGCTTTCGGATCATGGTGCTGCTTTGAAGCCACAATATTGGCAGTTTATCCGGTTTAGGGGGATTATAATATATGATTCTTATTAATTGAATAAGTAAATGCGGCTGTTTTATTTTTTTAAACGAGCATTTCTCGTAGCACTCTGTAACTACACGCAATCTGCATGCCTGCTTACATTTGCAATTATCAACTGTCTATGACTATTGTCCTGGGACAGATTCATAAACATATTTACACATCATTCATGACTTGATTCCTATTGATTGAATGACTGATGTCTTCACCATATCAATCAGTATTCTCAGGACGAATTTGTGAGAAAAATACATTTAAAAGCAGTGATTTGTTATAGAAATACTAAAACTTGGTAACAATATATTATAGCGGTACAATAGGAAATGTTGAAGTTGGATTCAAGGTATATAGATGATCCCAAAGTGTCCATTCACACCTCAGAGCTCGGACCAAACTCCAGACATCTAACACCGAGAAGTGATTGGGGGGAACATCACCACAATATACCTACTGGAATCAATTTGACGTCGCCATTATTAGGCACCTCAAATACTTATTCTATAAAATTTATGAATATTATCTGGAATAGATGATCGTATTGTCATGAAGACTTACCATTTCAGCTAAGGTCTGCAGGTGATGTATGTGACCATGCTTGTAGAATGTAGCTACAATGGCTCTGATAAATCCTGATCCCAAACTTCCTGTTCTGAATGATACATATGCTACAAACGGAAAACAATCTAATTTGACTACAGCCCATTTTTGCATGCATTCAAAGGGAACGATTAATTAACTAACTAACAAACGTTGAAAGCCAGAGTTATGTAGCGTCTCAAAAATAGTGTAGAACAATGTCAAATATTTTATTTTTGTTCAACGAACAACTGTGGTATATGAAGATAAAAACTGTATCTTCAAACACCAAAAAATATTCAAGTTTGAATATGTTGCGTTTAAAATGCTTACAATCAAAACTGGCTTGCAGATGAATAGATCAGCAGGTGTTAAATCCTCATCAGCCTTCAAAGCATCTGTCTGTTCATCCATTGAATTATTTCCCTGCTCCTCCTGGACTTCATGTGGCGCAGAAAAAGCCGTTTGTTCAACAGGAACTGCTTGATCTGTCATCATATCTCTCTCACCTAAAAAAGTCAGTCTTTTTGGAGCAGGTTTATAATAAACATTATCAAAATTCACTTATCTAGCTTCTCAGGTTGAGCTAGGAAGCTTATGTTTATCCCTCCTCCAATTATGGAATTCTTTAGTATTTAAACAATAACTTTAGTTGACAAATCAGCAGTATGTTGTAGTGGAAGCGGTATGGGGTGGCATTAAAGCTTATGAATTTTGCTGGTAACAACTGGTTGCATTTCGTATTCATGTTTTCACTCATATATGTATCTGGACGAACACAAGTCATAGCCATTGATCAATTAAATTGACATTCAATATATTTAAGTACAAACTGCGTAATAAATGTCAATTCAATTGGTCAATGAGGCTGACTTGTGTTCAGTCAAAATAATGCTTCCACCCCTCTGAATACCTAACTTATTCCCTTTCGCTGTAAAAAAACTACTGTTTGTGTTTAGTGAAGCGCCTTGTTGGTCAACAGCATACATGACTGTTCAACAATTATATTAACAATCCATCAAGCCCTGACCAAAAAATGTCTGAGACTTAATGCGTTACAGTTAACCATACCTCCGGAACAGGCTTGGATGAATATTAGCTTGGGCTTTCCTTTCATAGCCGGGAAGTTCTTCGGAGAGAAAAGCTTGTACATGTCAGAAAGGCGGATACCTTTGCCATCGGAACCATATATCATCCCTTCAGAGCCATGTGTAGTTATGAGAAGTACAAACGCACCGAGATCTTTGTGTACTGACTCCCCGGTATCTGGATGTGTGAGTTGGGATTCCTTGTGGATAGTCTCAACGATGTCCTGTTGTAATGCAAAGGTAAAAATATCAGATAGTTGGAGGAATTGAATTCTGTGCTGCATTGATCCCAGGGATAAAAGGGTCCACAGCTTCAAAGCTCAACTTTTCCTCAATTAAATAAAACCATTCATGTCTTGCTCACCTATAAATAATTCTGTACGTGTTTGTAAAAAAACATATTTATCTACATTCCAGGAGGGAATCCCAGTAAAAATCAATTGATATATATAAGAAGTCGTTTTATTTAACGCTTACCTTGGCTGGATAGTTTCTGTGCCCGCCTGTCACAACAAAACCAAACCTCTCTAGCATCAATTTCATGTTTGCATGATCATGCTCTGATCCCTTTCTCCAACTTGATTGATCTGCCGTTTCGTACTTGTTGGAAATAAGTAGTGCTCGACCTCTAGTTTCTGAAATTTTGTATGTCTCTTCCTAAAAGTAAAAGTAAAGAATGTTTCATTCATGTGATGAATCATTTAGTCCCATTCATTCCATCATATTGAGATAAGTGAATGAAGGAAAGAGAATGAGTAACTCATCTAAACCTTTGTAATTAGCTATTGTAGGAATCTAGTCATAAATGATAACTCATTCCAAGCCACACACTTCATGCTCAATATTTCATCAGCAAATTACTTTGACAAATGTTTTGGCAAAAAAGCTTGACTTTTCAAGTTGAAAAAAATGAAACATTGCTGCTGTGACTTTCAAAAAGCAAAAACCTCATGCTTGGACATCTTACCTGGTTATGAATCAGAATTGTCTTCTGTAGTGGCATATCGATTAGACTGGTGTTACTCCTGATGACTTCAACTATGCCATCAATGTCTTCTTTTGAGGAGAGGAAGTGACCTGTATTTGAACTGTCTAGTCCCTTAACAAACTCTTCAATGTCTGTCTTCTCAGTGTTTGTCAGTTTGAAACCTGCATGTGAATAGTAATTCATTTTTATGTAATATCTATGTAATTTGTCTGAAAGCAATGATGGGGTGAGATATTACAAAATTGCATAGATATCTGTCATCTGCACTGCATCCTAGGTAGGAAATATGTTGTATTGTTGTGAGATCACGGCATGGGGTTTTCATCAACCTGCTCAAGGACAAAGTTATGGGTTTAATCTTAAACACAAAAATCACGAAAAACCTCATATAAAATAGTGGTTTGCCTATCGCTCTGCTGCTCTATTTATCTTAAATATCATAATGTAAAAGAGGCCTTCCATTATTTTGAATAGCCACACATGGAAGAAAACAAACTTACATGGGAATATGAGAGGCTTCGGAACTTTTGAGGGTTTTGAGGGTATTCCACCATTGCTGCAGACGACTAATTCAATGCCAGTGAAGTTGTGTAAGCGTTCATCTAAAGGTTTGTCTTCCTTTTCATGTGAAGGTGGTGTATACCAGTCTGGAGCTATGACTGTGTGCTGCTGATCTTTGTTTTGAATAAGGCAGTGAGCGCAATGAAACTGACATACGAACTGTGAGGCGACCCATACCGATTTGAGATGGTTGAGCATATGCTCCATGGTTTCAAAGAGCTGCCTCCATGAAACATCTAGTTTTCGAGCTGAGGTGTTTATCTGTATAATGATATGATGTGCTTTACTGTCATGAACAACATTGCTGTCTGTTTCACCGTGTTGAATGGTAGCCCCATTCCTTGCTGCTTTTATGGTATATGTCGGGTCTGTATGACGGTTGAGGTACGCTACTGTCAGCAGGTGGTAGACATACGATGGAGGGGCTAAGCCGAGGAACTTGATGGTGGCTCGTAGCGGAATCAGCTCTGTTACTGTTGATTGGATATCGATCTTTAGAGGGGACAGGAATGGGATGATGTAGGCAGCACGTGGCCTGTACCTGATCGGACCGCACAGTAACAGGAAGTGGGAAAGCAGGGGTATAATATGCTCACAAAGGGAATGATTTCTGTACAAATCTGACAACAGAACCTCATCCAATATTCCAGTGTCTAGGAACTGTGCTACAAGCTGCCCATACTTCACAGAGGATATCCACTCACCATTGAAGTGAAATTTTCTTTCCTGCCACTTCGTTTCATGATGATGATGAAATAACAATGAGATGGCATCTGTTATAGCTGATATTCTGTGGAAGACAATTCCACAAAGTGCTGCACTTTCCTCGAACCAGAGAATTTGACCTCTAATATGCATATATCGGAGGATGTAGATGAGAGTTTCTACCTCAGGGAATTGAGACTCGATGGCTTCAATAGGAATGAATGCAACGTCTTCTCTGCTGTCAAAAAATATCCGCACTAACTCCCAGAGCTGTGGGATGTTGACAATGTTGTCCTCGCAACGCTCTGCCAGTGACCTCAATAATGAAACTAAGTTTCCTGTTTCATTTGAATCTGCCCCTAAAGTGAATATATCATCTTCACTAAATATTGCGTGATTGGCATTTAACTGGAAGTGCTTGATTTCACAGAATTTTCCGGAGTTCTTTGAAAATTCCTTCTCCCCGATATACATTTCCTGACGTAATTCTTCAACAGCTTTCATCAAATGCTGTTGACGCAGGTTGGAGTGTTCACTGCTTAGTTTGTCTTTGTGAGTCAGTACCAGTAAAGGAGGACCAAGCCGGGGACAGGGTAGGTATAAGTGTGAGAGGTAGTCCATGCAAAGTTGACGGGTAGCCGTTTTGGGATCTGATGAACTGCAATGTTGGTCAAACTGTTCTAAATTGACGACTACTATAGGGATATAGTTGTCCTTGATTGTCAACTGATATGTCAGATGGTAGACTGTGTCACCACCAAAGTCAAATATGTTCAACTTCTTCTCATCTATATCAATTTCCGTGACCTGGAATACTCTTGTCGTTTCATCTTGAAGAGATGTATTGTGACGGTAAGTGAGCACACGCTTTTTGTCCCTCAGACTCCGAATCAAGCTGGTTTTTCCAGCTTTCTTGTTCCCAATTACGGCTGCTGATATCATTGGTTGCTCATAACTACCACTCTCAGACAAATCATGATAAAAGGCTCGGATTGCTTCAATACCCTGCCTACACACATCATACGGTGGGGAGATGAGACTAGTTCCATAGCACTCAATAAAGTTCAACCTTTGAAGTGACACGATTCCTGGATGTAATGATCTGAGTAAGTCATTGCCGGCTAGGTCCAATTCCTCTAGGCTTGTAAGCCTCATCAGAACACGAGGGAAGGATTTGAATTTGTTTTCTTTCATGCGGAGCAGCGTCAATTGTGCTAAATTGCCAAAGCTACAAAAGAACACTGAAATATGGATTTTATGCATCTTTGGAGATTATGAGTGAAAACCACCCTGTAGTTCATCATAGTTATTATCTGACTGACGGAAACATTTAAAGCATTTTATTACATGAGCTTAATGTGCAAACACCAGCATTTCATGAAGTTTGGTATGGTTCTTATGGCATAGGCAAGATACTTATACCAGAAAATATGTGTCGGAAACGCTGAATACTTTAGTGACAATTGAATTAATGGAACATTGTGATCTGATGAAGTAGTAGTATGTATATTGATTGATTGATTGATTGATTGATAAAGAGGTAGGTGCATGTACACATGGATATGTGCTAATCTATTCGTAATCTGTCAGTGCAAAACTATGATAAAAGTTTTTATCAACAATCCTGTAGCCATCATGTCCCTGTGAAATTCAAATTCCATGTCCTCTAATCTCGTAATCGTGAGATTGTGTTTTTCCAAACAGTTGTCACATTTTCGCCGAAAAACTGAATATTCTTGCATGTATGCATGTATCCTGTGTCAGATACTTTTGCACAGGCAATAGACAGTTTTTTGTCATAATAAAAATGTTACGGACTCGAATACACAACATCACATAATCTGTTTGCGCACACATTAGATACAAAAACAACCTAAATATATGAAGTTCTCTGGTTTGATTTCCATACTTTGATAAGGTTTCACGAGCCTGCAGCCTATTCTCCATAAGATGATCAGGACAGCCCAGCGGTGGCTCATGTGTGTTTTTCATAGAGAAGAACAAGATTTATTGACTGTTCCTGTCAGTGAAATTCGGGTGTTTAGTCATTGCTTGACTCAGTGGTGATGTGTTGTAAATGTGTGAAATTTTCATCATTGATTTGGAATTGATCATAAGCGTTAAACAAAACTGAATAAGATTTTCTGTCAGTGTACCATTCAAATGACATACAATGTCACTTTCAACTATAGCTTGCATTTTGCTATGACATACACTACCAAATGCTTCTAATATTTTGTGTACTTTTGCATAATGTACATTATTCTGGCCAAAAAATCTTATTTTTGTTATATCTCAGATAAGAATCCGCATGCATTAACCATTAACCAACATGTTTATTTATTTCTCTTGAATTTGTCCCAAAAATCACTCTTAAAGGTTCCCTAACATGATACCACATAAGACAAATCACTAACGCAATGTCGAGCTCAAAACTCTTTTACATACCTGTGCAAATTTTTATCACATTTGAACGAATAAGAGTCCCTTGGTTGGTTGGTTGGTTTATTTTGTCACAAACATTAGGTATGCTGCGAGATTGAGTGTTTATACTGTTACATGAGTAGGGAATACCAAAAAGAAACATAAACAAAATGAGTAAAGTAAAGTCTGACTTCTAGTGGATTAAAAAATATCTTGCAATATCAAAATCAAGTGTCTGAGGAATGAGTCTTTACCCCAGGCAGTTCTGTATTTAAGGCTGCGATATCTGCCTGAGGGGAGTTTCTCAAGAAAATTGTTTAAAAAATGTTCGTCATCATGTATTATCTGCAGGGCCAGGTTCTTTGTACGTTTTGATATGACTGAATCTAGATCCCCAATATCAAGACCTAGTCTGTCGCCTTGCTTAAAAAACTTTCTCAGAGCTTTCTTGTCTCGTGAATAAATACTAGTGAACAAAATAGGTAGGCAGTAGGTTAGAATGGATACAATAAAACTTTTAAATAACATGCAGGCTAAAGGCTTTGTACTCTGATAATTAAAGGTTCTGATGACAAACATTCTCTGATTTGCTTTGGATACAACATTATTGACATGATCTTCGAAACGTAATTTGTTATCAAAGAGAACTCCCAAATATTTAACATTGTCACAAAAATCTATATTTACACCATTTAATTCGAGAGTAGGACTGTCAGGTTTATCTCTCTTAGTGGAGAAAAGCATCTCTTGGGTTTTAGAAGGATTAAGTAATAAGTCGAGTTCTTTGCATAGACCAGAGATTCTATTGATCTCATTAAAATAATTAGACAAGTCATTATTATCAGAGATGCAACCAACAATACTAGTGTCATCAGCATATTTTAAAATAGTTATATTGCTCTGTTCTGACCTAATCCTATTTGTATACACTGAGAATAATAGAGGACTGAGGACAGAACCCTGGGGTGTTCCTGTGTTGGTGGTGATTGATGTTGAGAGAATATTGTTTACTATTGTTCTTTGTGTTCTGCCTGTCAGGAAACTCGACACCCAGTTTGTAACTCTGGAGTCTAGATGTTGCAGTTCTGTGAGGAGATTACTGACACTGATGGTGTTAAATGCAGACGAGAAGTCGAGAAATAGGCATCTTGCATAGTTGGCAGCTTGAAGGTCTATGTAACTAGTTATTGTGGTAATAAGGCATAATACTGCATCCTGGGTTGATCTTTTAGCTCGGTAGGCAAATTGGTGATTGTCGAGAGGAGTGTTTTTAACTATATAGCTTTTCAGCAGACGTTCCGTTGTTTTACATAAGCAGCTTGTCAGGGCTATTGGTCGGAAGTGTTTAAGTTGATTTGGCTTGTCAGTTTTTGGCAGTGGTTTGATGATGGCCGATTTCCATATATTAGGAGTTGTTTGAGAGTCTAGAGAGAAGTTGAATATATCCGTAATTACAGGCGCTAGTTGGTCAGCACAGAGTTTTAATGCTCTTGGTATCAGACCATCAGGTCCAGCACCCTTTCTAGAGTTGAGGCGTTTGAGTTGTATCAGAACTGATTTTTCATCTATTATGCAGGGAGGAGCAGTTAGGTTTTCGTAAGCAGGTTGTGGTGGCTGAGTGTCTTGTTTCTCAAATCTGGCAAAGAAGTTGTTGAGTTCTTCGGGTTGGAAGTTAATATCTGGTTGTGACTTGGAGTTGCTGGTTGGAAGTCCGCTAATTTTTTTAATGTCGTTCCAAGCGTTTGCAGGATCACTGGCTAAATGTTGTTGGATTTTTAGGGAATATTCTTCTCTGGCTTTTTTATTTTCTTTTGAGACTTGCTTTTTGAGTTTATGGTAGAGTTTTTTATTTCCATTTTTGTGGGCGTCATGTTTCTCATCTATCATATCCAGAATGCGCTGTGTAATCCACGGCTTTTTGTTGGCATATTTTTTAACTTCCTTTGGTGGTATGCATAGGTCTGTGCAGAAATTAATGTAGTCAGTTATCGTTTCAGTCCGCTGGTTGATGTTGTCATTGGCATCTGTGAGATTGTCCCAAAGTGTGGTATCTAAGCATGCTTGAAGATTATCGACATTACGGTCGGAGAATGTTCTGCGAGTTGTAAACGTAGGTTTTAATTTTGACAAAGGTTTATAGGATGGCACGAGATGCATAATGTAATGGTCAGAGCTGCCCAGATGGGCTAATTGATGACATTGACTGTAGGCACCCTTGATCCTTGTATAGCATTTGTCGAGTGTCTTGGTTCCTCTGGTCGGTTTGGTGACAGTTTGATAATATCCATTTAGTCGAAATTTAAGCTGGTTGAAATCTCCCATTACAAGAATACAAGAATTAGGGTATTTCCTTTCAAGTTGATTAACATGTGATGTGATGCATTTAGCAGTGTTTGTTGCGTCTTGTTTAAGTCGAGAATTTCCAGTGAATGGGGCATAGCACGATACAGATACGATGGAAGTGAACTCACGAGGTAGCCAGTGTGGACGAGATTTGACAGTTAGTAATTCACAGTTTTTATCAGTGTAGTTGTGGATAATTTGATTGTTTGTGGACCACTTTCTATCGATGTAAACCAAAATGCCACCCCCTTGAGATTTACCACTTTCTTCTAGAGTTCTGTCATTACGGAATTGATCGTATCCATCTAGTTCAGTACGGTCCTTGGTGATATCCGGTTTTAACCAAGATTCAGTGATACATATTAGTTGAGATTGGTTCTGCAGTCGTTTAGTATATAATAATCCATGGAGTTCATCTAGTTTTTTAAGTATTGATTGACCGTTGGTGAGCACTATTGCAGGTATTGGTACTTTACCGTTCCCGAGGCTATGTTTAAGTCGAACACCAGCACGCTTACCTCGCTTTCTAGATCGTAATAATCCAGGATCTATATTTTTAACGAGTTTTTTATAGTCCGATTTCCAAATAGCAGCGATGATGTCTTTATTTAAAGAGTTTTTATAATCCACTAGAGAATTGTAGTCAGCATATACTAGACTCGACACACCTCTTGGATGATATATGAGGGTGAATATGAGTAGCAACAGTATAAACAAAGGCTGCAATAACTGCGCCATTATGTTAGTAGGGCTTATTAATCCTATTGAGGGATTAGAGAGAAGGTGAAAACACAACCTCTCACTCTGAAAGCCAACTGCCAACTGGCAACTGCTCAAATACACCAATGCCTACCTGCAGTCACAAAACATACCTCAGTTGATTAAGGCTAATGATGATGTGTGTTCTTTCCTCGTGACTCTATGAACCATCAATATTGAGTATTTATTGGCTAATAACTGAGCATGAGTCATGTGACCTTTGAAGTATAATGGCTGGATAAAATCAGATATAAATTTGACTATTTCATTATTGAGAGTGTTGGTGTGTTTGAGTTGAGCATGCAGACATATTTATTGAGGATAAAATCGACTGATATGTAAAAACTACCATAGTTTAGATGGAAATTCAGTTTCTAGTATGTGTTGATAACCCATAATGTCACATGACTTATGCTTAGTTATTACCCAATAGGAACTGAGTGTGAATGGAACATAATATCATAATCATGTGAGGAAAGAACATAAATCATCATTAGCCTTCATCAAAAGGCATGTTTTTGAAGCTGCAGCTAAACATTACTGTATTTGCACATCGAAAACTACATCGCATGCATGTAGTTTTGAAACATAGGTCTAACTTGGAGTTATACTTTCCCAGTTCTATTATGCAAGTGTCAAAGATGGGGATTATAATCCCAAAGATGGGATTATAAAGTCAACAAACCAATGTCAATTATATGTATGTACAGGTAATGTGGAAAAGGAATTTTTGTTTGTTTTTCTGTTGCTTATTGCCTAATTTGTAATATCTACCTGTGCTAGGCTAATAGTATAGAAAGTATGGCACATAAATTAAACAAAATAAATAAAACAAAACAAAAGGATAGCCTGAGTTGCATTAGTTGAAAAACCGCATAGAGAATTCAGAAACATTCTGCGCATGCTCAGCTCAGGGCATGAGCTGATCCCTGCAAAATTGAGTCTCGAAATTCCGAAGCCATCTGATTGGCTACCTGCTCTGGTGACATACTCCCAAAAGCGTGCGGATTTGTTATTAATAGTTATCCTCTCTTGTCATCATTAGCTGATTTTGATTGACAGTTTACATAGGGGATATCCCAGTTCCCCTTTCCAAAGTAGCAATCAGAACCCAAACTAAACTCATTGTTCTTACACATGCGCAAATTCAAGTCACACATGATGCATACTTAGCCTTACGACACCTGCTTTGTGGTAATGATAGCCTAGTTTATCAGTGATCACGAGAGTCAGTATGATTCAGAAAAGGTCTTTTGTCTCTTGGAGGTTCTACACTTTGATGGCTGATATTTATCTATCTTTGCTCTTCGAGTAGATTTTCTTTTTCCATTTATCTCAATGCGAGAGTTCAGAGGGTGATGTTCGTCATTGGCTATTTTATTGAAGTGTTTAATACAAGGGTGTGCAGGATGGTTGTTAGGGTTGGTAGTGCTAGATCGTCAATCCACTTTTCCTAGTTATCAGCGAATGGCAGCACAATCCTAATAGCAGATAACTGTATCCACTCTAGTCTTATTTTGTCAGTGTCTGATAATAAATTGTACCGTGCAGAGCAGGTGTAGGTGATTACAGACCTAATATTGGCTACATAAAATGTTTTCAGGCCATCGCTATCCATGCCCGTTCGTTTCAGCAATCTCATCAGGTATAAGCGCTGTGAGCATTTTGATATTAGATAATCGGCATGGTTACTGAATGTTAGTGTGTTGTGTACAATCACGCCTAAAAACTTGGTGTGCTCAAAATCATATTGTTTTGCTCAGACCAGGTGTTTGCTAACTGTATTGCATCAGATATGTTCTCAGTGGATGGGTCAACAATAGGCCTATAAAAGGTTGTATCATAAGCATATTTGATACATTTTGTAACATATTATCATAAGCATTTAAGTCATTAACATAAATTAACCAAAGGATTGGGCCAATTTTTGTTCCTTTAGGGGCACCTATTTGAATAGGTTTGTACTCTGAAAAATTATCACAGTACTTTACACATTGTTGTCTTGATTCCAAAAAACTTTCTACTAAAGCAATGACATTAGAATTAAATCCAAGAGAATTCATTTTAGATATCAGTATGGGGTGCTGCATCCCATCAAAGGCTTTTAAAGATCAAGGCATGCATTTTGTATTAGTTTAACATTGGTATCAGAGTCAAGTTGGATGTCCAGTCATCTATCAGTTGCAGAATTGCATCGGTGGTAGTGAGTCTCTGTTGGTAGGCATATTGATTAGAATTTATTACTTTTGCTAGGTGAGATTTCATTTTGGATATAATAACTTGCTCCAGTAGTTTGGCGAGATGGAATGATAGACTGATCGGCCGATAATCCTTGTATGTAGATGGTGTTTTATTCTTAGGGATTGGTACTACTTGCGCCTTTTTCCAAAAATCAGGGAAAGAGTTGGTATCCAGGGCAAAGTTAATAATGTTATGTAGTGGAATAAATATATCGTGTATGCCTTCCTTAGATATCCATGTAGGGAAGTCTTCATTTGGTGTAGCTTTTGAAGTATCTAGTTTTTTCATGAGGAATTTGACTTCCCCTAAACTTACATGGTCTAGCTTGTAGGTGGTAGCAGTTACAAGTACAGAGTTCGAGGTAGCTCTTATTCCCCCAACTTCTACATAGTAAGAGTTGAGATTTTCACAGAAAGTGTGATTTGATAGTTTGGTGTCGTCAATGAACACATGTGTTGATGATTGTTGTTGTCTAGCTTTGTTTGTCAGCTTCTTTATAGTGTCCCACCAGGCTTTTGTGTTTTGATTTTGAGTCGTTGACAGATTGTTCTCAGCAGTTTGTGTTATGGGCAGCCTTTACGGCATGCCTTATTTTTTGCACATATTGCTTTATTGAGTATCCTGGGAAGTTTGTCAAAACAAACTTTGGTGGTTTTTATAGGGCAGTAACGAGTCATCCTTAAAGTGAAAAACCTGAGATTTTGAACAGAAAAAGAAGTATTTGGAATATCATTCCATGATCAATGTCTTGGTTGGCACCTTGGTCATGCCTTGAATGAATGAATGAATGAATGAATGTATGAAAAAATAACTAGGTACATGTGGTTTCAAATACTGGTTCAAGGCCTGTGATCGTGTTGATCGTATAGGAGAATAGTTGATTGTAACCTATGATTTTAAGCATTTCCAGTTTTGATTAAATGCTGATTTCTCAATCAATCATGATGGAATTTTGAGTTTTTAACTTGGAATTGAAATAACAGCTTCTGGTGATCATTTTGGTGGTGTGTTCAGTTTTTTGGGATTTCATCATTGTTATAACAAACAAACGAACAAGCGAGCAATTGAAAATCGTTGCACCACAAGTACGGACACAATCAATTGCGGAATAGACAAGACTAGTTTTATGTTATTCCAATGCACTGCTACTTTTGTTTTATTAAATTTATACGGTGTAGTTATGGCATATGAGTCCAACAGATTCTTAATTTGTGAAATCCAACTTAAAATTCCATAATTGCTGATGTTGGAAGATGACAAGGCGGTAAAGTATTGTTCGTACATTGCCGTTCATCAGGGTAGCAATTCTCTCTGTTTTATAGTGTATGTTGATGAGTGAATATGTGTGCATAAGGTTTGTAAGAGTAGAATATGAGCAAAGTTATGTTGGCTGGGACATTGCTGAATTTAAAGGAACAAAAGCAGCTTCTGCTAAGCTGCAGAGATAAAACTTCTAGGTCACAATTTCCAGTTGATAATTTGATAAATTCATGTGGATGAGACAACTGGTTTAACACAAAAATCAATGGTACGTCCTTCAGTTTCATAAATATGATAATTGCTGAATAGAGAGGGCTAAGTTAGGACAAAACCTAGTGGGCAAATAAAAGTATAGCCATGGTAATACAGTTACATACTGGTTCAGAAGATCCGCTCTGGCTTTTCTTATCTATTTCTTGCTTTGTTTGATAAATATTACACCAGCTGTGTACCTCAAAATCTAGAAATCTGGTGCTTTATTGCTGACTCCAGCAAAGCGCAATAAACCTACATATTTCAACAGACCAAAAGTTTGAAGTTTACAACTTCGATAGATGTATTTTGTCGTCAGCATTGAGGTATTATTATTTCCTAAATTACCAGATTCGACTGTCTCTTGCATAATTAAGCTGCTAATTATTTCTGTGGTTACCATGTATCCACAAAAAAAAATTCAATTGCTTGTTCCTGAGTTGTAACAAGTTGTAACAAGTGGTTATAATTGAGCTAAAAAGCCTGCAAGACCATCAAAAGTTCACTAGTAGCTGCTGAATCTATTGCAAATTTCAATCACAAAATTATGTCAAAATTGATTGAGAAATCAGCATTCAATCTGAACAGGGAGTGCAAAAAAAAATTTTTCTTTGAGCATAATCACAGTTGTCAATGGCTTGCTGTTTTAGTAATACTGGAGCTACAATGTTAAACAGCCTATCAAATTGATAACCGGTGTAGTATTGTAAACTGTCCCCCGCGCGAAAACAACCCCGGGACACTTTACAATATTGTAAACTGTCCCGGGGACACTTTACAATAAAAACAGGCCTATTGTAAACTGTCCCCCCCTATTGTAAACTGTCCCCCCCTATTGTAAACCGTCCCCCCCTATTGTAAACTGTCCCCCCTATTTGTGACTGTCCATATCGAGAGCCCAGCTGTTTATCACCATTCTAAATGGGTCAGATCATCTAAGTGGAGCATACCATGATGTTCTGGCTGCCACTATGATGGCCAAAGTTGTACCATGGGGATGGTGGTGGTATCTCATTGAATGAGTGTATAAAGCCTCTTATTATATGGTACTTTGGGGATCTATTTTTCGCAAACACTAATTATTTGAAGCTCCTATGATTTAGAGATGTCTGGTTTGCGAAGAAAGGTGCACTAAGCCAACAGTGGATAGATGTGTAGTTGCCACATCACAGAACACACATACTTTCATTGCAGGTTCATGAGCTGCGCGAAAACAACCACCCCATTCATTCATCATAAAATCTACCTCCGTCAAGCATTTGCCTGGGAGTGATGGCAGTCAGTCACAAGTGTGAGCGGGAGAAATAATTACTTTTGAGCTTTTCATATTGTGAGGATGGGTATTGCACTGTAAAATATTGCTTAAGCCGCGCAAAAACAACCACCCCCTAAGCTGTCTTATAAAGATATCTGTTAAAAAGTAATATAATGAACCGTGATTTTGCATCCATAATGCGATTATCATAAGGTGACTGTGTACCAAATTTCAGATTAGTAGGTCAGAACTTAATGACACAACGGATGATATGTCGTTCTTTGCAAGTTCATGAGCCGCGCGAAAATAACCACCCCATTCAGTCATCTTGAAATCTACCTCAATCAAGCATTTGCCTGTGAGTGATGAAAGTCAGTCACATGTGAGACCTGGAGAAATAACGACTTTTGGGTTTTTCATATTGTGCCGCCTGGTATTGGACTGTAAAATATTGCTTAAGCCGCGCGAAAACAACCACCCCCCAAAGTGTCTTATAAAGATTATCTGTCAAAAAGTCTCAATCAGCGCCCTCCCACCACGGAAATTTTTGCATATCGGTAGCAAAATAGTGCAAGCAGAGAGGTATTTCAATAGCTCACTGAGCTGTTGGGTACTTTCAGAAAACAACTCAATAGCAGTAGAAGATTACGGTAAAAATGCTCCAGTTATAAAGCACCCATTTGAAAAAAAACTGACCTTGATGGGATTCGAACCCACAACAATCTTATTTTCAGTGATTATAAAGCGGACGCTCTACACACTGAGCTATTCAGCCACTCACGGAAATCAGTGGGCCGTGAGTGCTAATATACGCCACTGCTCACCGGCGCATAACAAAAATTTGTTGCCACCAATTCTCTGTATTAAAAGCCAAAACTTTTGTGTTTGGTAGGCCGAGAGAGCAGCATGAGCACTAATAAAATTAGCAGAAAAAGAGTGGGAAAACTAGCTGATTTCCCTCCAAAATGAACAGTAGCTGGTAAAATTGTAAAAGTCTGAGAAAATACTGTTCTGTAATTTTCACTGAATAATTGGATTTTACAAACTGAAACATAATTGGCGCCATCCAACCCCCCTGTGTGGATTTGGGCAGACCGTTTTGTATCACAATTTCTCAGAATACATTGATTATGTGGCGACAATGCGGGCATTTCCAGATATGCTGAAATATTTAACTGAGAGTAACTACACTTGAAGCAAAAAAGACAACCGTGGATATCTTCATAACAGGTGAGCACATCGTTTTAGCTGCCATCTATGTTAATTCAACTTGTTCAGATTAATGATACCAAAAAATCAATATTGCAACACCAAAAACCTTTCACTAGATTAGATGGGCAGCTCAAAATCAACACTGTAAGCAAACTTTATTTTTTATAGGTTGTCCTACACCAATAGAGATAGAGACGGATTTCTCAATCATTTTGACTTACTTGCATGGGATCGGCTTTCTAATGATGAGAAACACAAACATCAATACAAAAACTGCTCGGAATGTATGACTGAGACTCATTAATATGTCTATGGAAAGTTAAGAAGAAATGCTATTGCATTTGGCAGCCAAGTTCCAGATTGACCAGCCCTAGCTCCACAAATAGAAAACACAGAGAGAGAGGAGATAATTAGGGGAGCTTTAGCTGTGGTCAGTCAAATCGCAGTTGAAAGCGCACATACCGCTGTCATGGCACGTAACGTTTCCATGAGAACAATGCAAAATCTTAGGAGAGAAGTTGCACTCGTAAGGAGAGCTAGAAAAACACAGTATCACAACTGAAGGGCGAGCATACAGTATGCAGAAAATTCTTGATAAGCTTCTTCACCAGCATCTAAGCCTAGGGCTGCACCGCAATCATTTTAACGCAGCTGATGCCATAGATGAAGTTATAAAACAGTTACGTATAAAGGGTAGGTTAGATCAGTCAATAAACATTTAACTGTATTTTTATCAGCTACATAAATTTACACACAAGTCAACATCAGAGGTAATGAAAATATCAGCAAAGCATGTCTTGTATCAAAATAAATTTTCTGCATAATCTGATAAGATGTAGATGCTGTAAGTATTCACCATTTGTCTGGTAATCAAAATGACCGGTGATCACAGTGAAACTTGATCACTTGCTTATCGTCTTAACCTTGGTGTTATTATTTTCAAGGTATTCATTGAAATGCACGGAGTATAGAAGAGCTGAATGAAATGATTTCCTCCTGTATGTTTGTTGTCTGGCACGATCATTCTACCGATCATTCTACCGTCGGCTCACATAGTCATTTCCTTGTTCTTCTCTCACTTATCTATGATCTTCTAGTATACCTCACACCTGCGGAATATAAAGAAGGTGGAAAAAAGTAAGTGTCTTGCAGAGGCTATTCATTCATGATAACATCGCAGAGTAAGCATATTGTACCTCTATGAAGACTTTTTGTCAAAGATTTAAAACTAGGTGACATATCAGTGGCTGTGTAGCCCAACGGCTACAAGTTATCAAAAACTTTCAGGGGAGTTTCGGAGATAACAGTAAATTATTATTTGGTGTATAGTGTGATAGAAATGTCTGGTTTCACACTACAGAGGCTCAGTCTAGTAGCCTGTTCTGCAGACAAGCTTACTTAGAACTTCGTACCACAGAGTAAGGATATATCATCATAGTACATATTGCATTATAACGCTATAAAGCAGTTGTGGTTTTCGGATTGGCTGGCAGATCAAAGCGAGAGTAACACAATATTTGAACATGTACTGTGCATTGCATGATCATTGATCGACACCTTTCAAACATCATACTAAACGGACTGCACATGTTTTAGGTTTCTTGATTCTATAATCAGCCTGATAGAACGACCAGAGATTTATATTTTCGCTAGATCAAACAGCTCAACAAAGGATCAGATGCTCTATACACCCTACCGAATTGAAGATCTAAAATCTCTGCTGCCATCAGTGTCCCATTCAGGGATCGTCTACCACTCAAAAATGAGAGTTGGCATAGGTACATTTCAGTTACATGCAATTGAACTCATACCTTGTTCTCGAGAAGAAATTGAAGCCGTAGAGGTTTATATATCTATCAATATCATGATAGTAGGGTCTAATAATAATTGTGTAACCAGTCATCATCGAATGATAGCTTTAGCTTTCCATAATATCATCGTTGCAAACATCCTAAAGTGAAAGAAAATAAAGATACGCTACTGATTCTATCGTAATTCATGTTCTCAAGGTGATCCTCCAGCAAGGGCATTTCAGTCAGGCAATCAGGTGAATGGCCACCTTCCCTGCCACTGCGGCATTGACATCCGTCTTGTCCTGACCTACCCGAATCTAACGAAGCCTAAGTATCTATCTATGTGTGCTAGAATGGAGGTAATCCAGGAAACAAGTCGATGGAATGATAGGCCGGTTGGACAGATATCAGCCTATGATAATCTCAATGTGAGTGATTTTTTCTTCTTTGGAGATTATCTCATATAATGTAATAACTCTATAGGTCGCAAGATTACTTGTACACAAAACAAGGCAAGATTAGAGCAAGGAGATTAGAGTACCAGTGAACCCTTGCTTTGAAACTATTTAATTTTAACTCAAAGACAGCCACGAGCTCTACTTCAGTAAGGGAGGCTGGTCACTCTTAACATCATTTTAAGTTAGATCATCTTTTTTTTTTAATCTAAGATAATAATGGAGGGTTTGTCAATTGGCTTGATTTTTCAGTAATATAACTGATGTACCAACATCTTACCTATAGGTTCATGCTCTATGCACAGAGCTTGATGATCGTGATGTAGAGACAGAAGGCCTGGATAAGTCTAGTCGGCAGGCTCAGCTCAGTAAGGAGCTAGCCGGAGTCAAGCGACCGCTAGCCCTTCTCTGTTCGGAGGAAGAAGTTCATGTGGGAGATTACATGGTAGCGCAGCTGGTGATTCTTCACGACCTAAAATCAATGATAGGTTGGTAGAACAATATAGGAAATTTGAAGTATTAGGCCATTTATATTATGTTGCAATTAAAACCATTGTTCATAGATTTTGTTTGGGATATATTTTAGTTAACATTGTCATAGAGATGATGTTTGTGGTTCCACCAGCTCTCAGGACAATGCTTGAATAGGCACTGCCAAAAATTCCCAGTAAGCTCAATTTAATTATAAAAAAAAACTCAAAATCTAGTCAGAGCTATCAAAAGCGGTATCTGACTGGATTGACAAAATAGTGCTGGTTACTGCAACACATCATATACTGGGATTGTAAACCTCTATGTATGTTAACCTTTTTATCTAGATAACAAGCATGAAATATCCGGGAGCAATGCCAGACTGTCCCTTTTGAGACTGCGCTCGTTTATTGACAAGCAGCGGCTAAATCATCCAGCTTTGGACACAATCGATGTGAGGACATTACGAAGCCTCCTTGTTAATCTCAGTCACATTCAACAGCTGGCATCCTCAACTGAGATGTCAAGGAATACTCTAACTATTCTGGCTATGCATAACTCGACATTTGTCTTCAAACTGGATTATAACAAGGTAATGAATGATGAATATGACAATGAGGGTGAACCCAGTCTAATTAAATGCCCGGCAGTGAGTGTACATACAAGATAATACTTAAAATACAAGTGCTACATCTTACGAATTTTACAAATGCTAGTAAACAGTGTTCCCTCTACGATCACATCAAACAAATTCTATGAGCTGATCTGAGGTTACAAGACCACATGTTTTGTTGACCTCAATATGGTGATACTTGGAATTTTGCTTTCAACGCACAAGCTAGCTCATACATGATTTGATTCATTCCAACAATAAACCACATACTAATCTCAAAACTGCTATTGTCATTATGAAGGGATGTGTTGACCTTTGCCTAAGCAAATAATATGCTAAGTAAATAACCAGCTAAAACTTTTGCATCAGCTTGTTGTTGAAATCATGCAGCGCTAACCTTCAGCTGTTTCAATATGCAAGTGACAACCACTAGCAATGAAGATACTAACAGCCTATAATTAAACCCATATGTCATATTCAGACAGCTATTACTTTTCATTACAATTTCAGACACATCTTCATTGGTGATAGTTACACCTAAAACACGATGCAAGGCCATACCGCAACCAGACCATTTAGATCAGACTGAAGCTACATTTAAACCTAGTGAAACTGTCATGCCAGACACGAGCAGGTGCCCCGACCCTGCAAATAAAAATGATCCGCCTAGCACCTCAAATTCCGAGTTAGACACAGCAGCGAACAAAGGTAATCCAGAGATGCAAAAGAGAGATATCAGCCTGATTACACCTAACATATTATATATTAAAAAAGTGCAATTTTTGCAGGGATCTGGATTAATTGGTTTGAAATCACATGTTATGCAAATGGTTAACTTGTAAGCCATGACACACGCAATGGCTTCACCCTTTCTCATTACTACATATAATTACAGCTTGCTCAAAGTCTTCAGGTATGGCAGGGTTTCGGACACCAATGTCTAACATGTCAGAAGCTATCGGGACTGAAAATCAGATGGATGTGCTTAGTACCCCAGCTTGTACCAGTACCCCAGCAGCTGTGCATAAAAAAAAAGACTTCTAGAGAGAGACCATCGCAAGAAGGTAGGGCAAATCAAATTTTGATGAATATCCTACGCGGATATAAAAGCCAAGCATTATCTTCCTCTTCCTCCCAGTAAACAACTCATATCAGCAAACGAACTTTAAAGCTAAATAATATTGATCGAAACTGTGATACTCGCATGGAGTGGAAGAAATGGATTGTCTAATGATAGTTACTTTTGGTTTAGATGTATCATCCTCCAATTTTAGAGCTCATCCTGAGGAAGTATGTTGGCAAAGAGAAGGCTCTCCGGTTTCTTCAATTGAGGAAGCAGTTGAAACTTTCTCCAACCTCCAGGCCTCTCAAATCAGCCTATCAAAATCAAAGGACAAAAGAAGCACCAGCAATAAAAGAGGCAAAGCGGAGGGCGCTGCAGGCTATCTCTGTTGTGGAAAAAAGCAACACCATGAAGCATGACATTAGCAAAGCGACAAACTCGACAGACGAAAGCCTGCGAATGCAGGAACTAAAATCAGAGGTGAAAGCTCTGGAGCTTTTTCTAAAATTTTGATTCTTGTTTTACTGTTTTAAAATGTGTCAACGTGTGAAATGAATATTTACTGTCTTTGTGTGTTCTTCATGACATCGATTATTTTTTATGGATGCACTCACCTCAATAAAGCGTCTTCTAGCCTTCGTTTCTCAGTTTCCCCGCAGTGCCAAATATTATTATTTTTCTCTCAGTATTGCCCGGAGTAGATATTCATGTTGTAAATAGGTGTGCAGAAAGTCATCACAAAAATACACTGTATCTTACTGCAGCCACAGGCAATTTTTACTAGCTAATACCTTTGTTCCTCTCACACTAAACTTCTTGCAGCGTGAGTTTAAATGACTATCCTGCTATGAAAGGAAGCCCACTGTGTTTACATTGAGTTTCATTAGATTAGTAATATCCGGGTCATTGAACTAGTGCTTGCTACATGATTCAAGGGATGTGTGTTTTATACCTAGTGTTATTAATAGGTTAAACAAAATGCCAGGTTTATTTGTCAGAGTCAGCCAATCAGAGTGAATGAGCTGAATTGTTGTGAAATGACAACTCCTCACTTGATAATACAATGTTGAGCAATGGAATGTTTTTATCTCACTGAGTAGATTTCAAGATGACTGAATGGGGTGGTTGTTTTCGCGCGGCTCATGAACTTGCAAAGAACGACATATCATCCGTTGTGTCATTAATTGCTAACCTTTTAATCCAAAATTAGGTACACAGTCACTTCATGACAATCACATTATTGCTAGAAATCATGGTTCATTTCGTTTGAGACTTTTTGACAGATAATATTTATAAGACAGCTTGGGGGTGGTTGTTTTCGCGCGGCTTAAGCAATGTTTTACAGTCCAATACCAGGCGGCACAATATCAAAACCTCAAAAGTGGTTATTTCTCCAGGTCTCACTTGTGACTGACTTTCATCACTCACAGGCAAATGCTTGATTGAGGTAGATCACAAGATGACTGAATGGGGTGGTTGTTTTCGCGCGGCTCATGAACTTGCAAAGAACGACATATCATTCGTTGTGTCATTAATTTCTAAAATTTTAATCCAAAATAAGGTACACAGTCACTTCATGACAATCACATCATTGCTAGAAAATCATGGTTCATTTCGTTTGAGACTTTTTGACAGATAATCTTTATAAGACAGCTTGGGGGGTGGTTGTTTTCGCGCGGCTTAAGCAATGTTTTACAGTCCAATACCAGGCCGCACAATATGAAAACCTCAAAGGTGGTTATTTCTCCAGGTCTCACTTGTGACTGACTTTCATCACTCACAGGCATATGCTTGATTGAGGTAGATTTCAAGATGACTGAATGGGGTGGTTGTTTTCGCGCGACTCATGAGCTTGCAAAGAACGACATGTCATCCGCTGTGTCATTAAGTTCTGACCTACTAATCTGAAATTTGGTACACAGTCACCTTATGACAATCACATTATGGCTGCCAAATCATGGTCCATTATGATTGAGACTTTTTGACAGATTATCTTTATAAGACACTTTGGGGGGTGGTTGTTTTTGCGCGGCTTAAGCAATGTTTTACAGGGCAATACCAGGCCGCACAATATGAAAAGCTCGAAAGCGGTTATTTCTCCCACTCTCACTTGTGACTGACTGTCATCACTCACAGGCAAATTCTTGATTGAGGTAGATTTCAAGATGAATGAATGGGGTGGTTGTTTTCGCGCGGCTCATGAACTTGCAAAGAACGACATATCATCCGTTGTGTCATTAACTTCTGACCTACTTATCTGAAATTTGGTACACAGTCACCTTATGACATTCGAATTATGGCTGCCAAATCATGGTTCATTATGATTGAGACTTTTGACAGATAATCTTTATAAGACAGCTTGGGGGGTGGTTGTTTTCGCGCGGCTTAAGCAATATTTTACAGTCCAATACCAGGCGGCACAATATGAAAAACTCAAAAGTCGTTATTTCTCCAGGTCTCACATGTGACTGACTTTCATCACTCACAGGCAAATGCTTGATTGAGGTAGATTTCAAGATGACTGAATGGGGTGGTTAATTTCGCGCGGCTCATGAACTTGCAAAGAACGACATATCATCCGTTGTGTCATTAAGTTCTGACCTACTAATCTGAAATTTGGTACACAGTCACCTTATGATAATCGCATTATGGATGCAAAATCACGGTTCATTATGTTTGAGACTTTTTAACAGATTATCTTTATAAGACACTTTGGGGGGTGGTTGTTTTTGCGCGGCTTAAGCAATGTTTTACAGGGCAATACCAGGCTGCACAATATGAAAAGCTCGAAAGCGGTTATTTCTCCCACTCTCACTTGTGACTGACTGTCATCACTCACAGGCAAATTCTTGATTGAGGTAGATTTCAAGATGAATGAATGGGGTGGTTGTTTTCGCGCGGCTCATGAACTTGCAAAGAACGACATATCATCCGTTGTGTCATTAACTTCTGACCTACTTATCTGAAATTTGGTACACAGTCACCTTATGACAATCGAATTATGGCTGCCAAATCATGGTTCATTATGATTGAGACTTTTTGACAGATAATCTTTATAAGACACTTTGGGGGGTGGTTGTTTTCGCGTGGCTTAAGCAATATTTTACAGTCCAATACCAGGCGGCACAATATGAAAAACTCAAAAGTCGTTATTTCTCCAGGTCTCACATGTGACTGACTTTCATCACTCACAGGCAAATGCTTGATTGAGGTAGGTTTCAAGATGACTGAATGGGGTGGTTATTTTCGCGCGGCTCATGAATTTGCAAAGAACGACATATCATCCGTTGTGTCATTAAGTTCTGACCTACTAATCTGAAATTTGGTACACAGTCACCTTATGATAATCACATTATGGATGCAAAATCACGGTTCATTATGTTTGAGACTTTTTAACAGATATCTTTATAAGACAGCTTAGGGGGTGGTTGTTTTCGCGCGGCTTAAGCAATATTTTACAGTGCAATACCCATCCTCACAATATGAAAAGCTCAAAAGTAATTATTTCTCCTGCTCACACTTGTGACTGACTGCCATCACTCCTAGGCAAATGCTTGACGGAGGTAGATTTTATGATGAATGAATGGGGTGGTTGTTTTCGCGCGGCTCATGAACCTGCAATGAAAGTATGTGTGTTCTGTGATGTGGCAACTACACATCTATCCACTGCTGGCTTAGTGCACCTTTCTTCGCAAACCAGACATCTCTAAATCATAGGAGCTTTAAATAACTAGTGTTTGCGAAAAATAGATCCCCAAAGTACCATATGAAAAAGAGGCTTTATACACTCATTCAATGAGATACCACCACCATCCCCATGGTACAACTTTGGCCATCATAGTGGCAGCCAGAACATCATGGTATGCTCCACTTAGATGATCTGACCCATTTAGAATGGTGATAAACAGCTGGGCTCTCGATATGGACAGTCACAAATAGGGGGACAGTTTACAATAGGGGGGGACGGTTTACAATAGGGGGGGACAGTTTACAATAGGGGGGGACAGTTTACAATAGGCCTGTTTTTATTGTAAAGTGTCCCCGGGACAGTTTACAATATTGTAAAGTGTCTCGGGGTTGTTTTCGCGCGGGGGACAGTTTACAATACTACACCGGGAGCTTTTGAATCTATTTTCCAGGTTGTTACCTATAATTTAATTGATTTTTACGTCTCCTGAGATTTAAAAACAATTATATTAATCTTTCAACCAATCATTGTTCGGTCAGCACACAAGCTAATAACATAACAGTCTAGTTCAATGGCACTGTCTATATACAATCATACCCTCGGCACTATGGCCACCAGATTTGTAAAAAATATTTTTCTTGTCAGTATGTTCACCCAACGCTTGCGAATGGTATGACTAATGATTTGGCAACTGCATTATGTGAACAGCTAACAGAATATAGTCAACCTAGAGCTCTCCTACTCACACAATTACATAAGAATCAGTGCATCTTCAGCATTTTTACTAAAAATATGCTCAGCGACACTTACAAGTTGAAGTTCTAGTCAATAAAAACAAGATCTGTCACTGCAAACCTTTTTTGAGCACCCACATAGTCTTTTTCATTGAGATATCATCATGGACAGTTTGAAAATCATCAACATTTTTCGCTATCGATAGGCACCGTGTTTGCCTGACTAAGATGACCTTGTAGCCACTCACTTTGTAGCTCTTGCAATCAAGTATTTGCTTATACACAGAGGGACTGTCCCTATCCCTCAAGCATATGATATAAGCTTGATAAACTAGCTAGGTCAGTTCAAAACCTCAGATTTGGCCAATAAAACTAACTGTCCATCAATTAATCTATTTCTTTTGGCATATCAAACATAAAGCTTTTCACATTTGCCTGATACATTATAGTACGTCATAGTTATTGATCATGTTTGATAAACATAGTTACACTTATTTGAAGTATTATCGCAACCAGATAGCTGTTGGACCTTGATGGCCCAGGATCGAATTCCACTCGGGACTCATTTTAAAATGACACAATCAGATCACAAAAGATTTGCAGACTGTAGCGAGGTGAAGGTTGACAACCAAATATGTGTAGCCATCACTCCTCTCTTCTATTCCTCTGTGGCTTTTCTTATTATTCAGGGAAACTTGTCAGTGAAAAGTTAAAGTGTACACCCCGATAAACTGACATAAATGGTAAAACAGGCATCTTACCTGTCAGGCAGATCCTCCAGATCACAGTAACATATAGACAGTTTCTTTAGTGATGTCAGCTCACCGACTACTGAAGGTAAGACTCCTGAGCTGAACCTAGTACACTCAAGATCCAGCTCTTCTAAATTGACTAGTTGTCCCATGCTGCAAGTATAGAAATGCAGGGTCAAAATGTGCAAAGTATCAGAATCATGTGACTTCAAAATCAGGTGAACTATACTAAAATATCTGAGATTTGAAACACAATGATATAACTCTATCAATCGGTTATTGTCCCAGTTGGCACAAACTGCTACCTTACAAAAGATGAAAGATTCTTAAAGTGATGGACTGCTAGAATTATTTGAGGTCTGAGTTGGAAAAAATAATAATCAAGCTCCTCTAAATTCCTCAGCTTTCTCATGCTGCAAGTATGGAAATGCAAAATGTCAAAGTGTGCAAGGCGTTTAGAGTCATGAAACTTTAAAACTGATTTTTAAGTGTTATAAGTCTGTCTTAAGACAGTTTGAAAATCATCAACATTTTTCTCTATTGATAGGCACCGTGTTTGCCTGACTAAGATGACCTTGTAGCCACTCACTTTGTAGCTCTTGCAATCAACTATTTGCTTATACACAAAGGGAATGTCCCTATCCCTGAAGCATAAGATATAAGCTTGAGGAGGAGAGGAGAGGTATACACCCTAGGGTGCTGGGGGCTGGAACAATCAACAATGAAAGCTCCCACAGTGGGGCTCGAACCCACAACTCCTGCAGCACTAATCGCCTGGCAGTGAATAGCAAGCGCGCTAACCGATTGCGCCATCTCACCATCCCCAAAACAGAATGGGTCGATGGCGCTAATTACATAGCCCGCTATTCACTACTCGGAGTTGTGTTCTCTCATCCCACAGCACATTCAAATCCACCATTGCCACCCTATGAAACACAGCGTACGTGTAAGGGTTATTGGCCTTACATGGATAGGTCAGGTCAAAACCTCAGATTCGGCCAATAAAACTAATTGTCCATCAATTAATCTATTTCTTTTGGCAGATCAAATATAAAGCTTTTCACATTTGCCTGATACATTATACTACAGCATAGTTATTGATCATATTTGATAAACATAGTTAGACTTATTAGAAGGATTATCGCAACCAGATAGCTGTTGGACCTTGATGGCCCAGGATGGAGTTCCACTCGGGACTCATTTTACAATGACACAATCAGATCACAAAAGATTTGCAGACTGTAGCGAGGTCAAGGTTGACAACCAAATATGTGTAGCCATCACCCATCTCTTCTATTCCCCTTTGGATTTACTTATTATTCAGGGAAACCTGTCAGTGAAAAGTTAAAGTGTACACCCCGATAAACTGACATAAATGGTAAAACAGGCATCTTACCTGTCAGGCAGATCCTCCAGATCACAGTAACATATAAACAGTTTCTTTAGTGATGTCAGCTCACCGACTACTGAAGGTAAGACTCCTGAGCTGAACTGATTATGGTTAAGTTCAAGCTCTTCTAAATTGACTAGTTGTCCCATGCTGCAAGTATGGAAATGCAGGGTCAAAATGTGCAAAGTATCAGAATCATGTGACTTCAAAATCAGGTGAACTATACTAAAATATCTGAGATTTGAAACACAATGATATAACTCTATCAATCGGTTATTGTCCCAGTTGGCACAAACTGCTACCTTACAAAAGATGAAAGATTCTTAAAGTGATGGACTGCTAGAATTATTTGAGGTCTGAGTTGGAAAAAATAATAATCAAGCTCCTCTAAATTCCTCAGCTTTCTCATGCTGCAAGTATGGAAATGCAAAATGTCAAAGTGTGCAAGGCGTTTAGAATCATGAAACTTTAAAACTGATTTTTAAGTCTTATAAGTCTGTCTTAAGACAGTTTGAAAATCATCAACATTTTTCTCTATTGATAGGCACCGTGTTTGCCTGACTAAGATGACCTTGTAGCCACTCACTTTGTAGCTCTTGCAATCAACTATTTGCTTATACACAGAGGGAATGTCCCTATCCCTCAAGCATGATATAAGCTTGAGAAACTAGCTAGGTCAGGTCAAAACCTCAGATTTGGCCAATAAAACTAACTGTCCATCAATTAATCTATTTCTTTTAGCAGATCAAATATGAAGCTTTTCACATTTGCCTGATACATTATACTACGTCATAGTTATTGATCATGTTTGATAAACATAGTTAGACTTATTAGAAGTATTATCGCAACCAGATAGCTGTTAGACCTTGATGGCCCTGGATCGAATTCCACTCGGGACTCATTTTACATTGACACAATCAGATCACAAAAGATTTGCAGACTGTAGCGAGCTCAAGGTTGACAACAAAACATGTGTAGCCATCACTCCTCTCTTCTATTCCTCTTTGGCTTTACTTATTATTCAGGGAAACTTGTCAGTGAAAAGTTAAAGTGTACACCCCGATAAACTGACATAAATGGTAAAACAGGCATCTTACCTGTCAGGCAGATCCTCCGGAAGACAGTAAACTATATCCAGTTTCTTTAGTGATGTCAGCTCACAGACTACTGAAGGTAAGACTCCTGAGCTGAACTGATTATGGTTAAGTTCAAGCTCTTCTAAATTGACTAGTTGTCCCATGCTGCAAGTATGGAAATGCAGGGTCAAAATGTGCAAAGTATCAGAATCATGTGACTTCAAAATCAGGTGAACTATACTAAAATATCTGAGATTCGAAACACAATGATATTACTCTATCAATCGGTTATTGTCCCAGTTGGCACAAACTGCCACCTTACAAAAGATGAAAGATTCTGAAAGTGATGGACTGCTAGAATTATTTGAGGTCTGAGTTGGAAAAAATAATAATGCTATGGCATATGAGGTTGCATAGAATGATATTCAATATGACCCACTCGTTTCGTTCATTGACATTACCTTAAACAAATACTTCAACTCAAGATGCATACAGAGCCTATACCGTGTGAGCCAATATAATTGTCATGACAAACTGATTGATCAAACCTTGGAAGATGTAGAAACATTTATACTATCATTGATTCAATGTCTAAAATACTAATTTTAGGAGTAGGAGGTGGCTCGATGGTTAGAGCGCCGGACTTTCATCATGCAAGTGTTGAAAGTCGTGGGTTCGAATCCCACTGCAGTCCACTGACTACTGGGAGTTGTTGGATCCCCCAGGTGTGCTCCGACCTGCCCACAAACTGAGAGCAAATTGGCGCAGTCATTGCAGCCTCGCCCTTAAGGCACACTATTTAGCCACCACGATGTGGTGAGTGACCAACCATTGTGATTTTAACCAACATTTTTTTAACTGACATAAACAATAATTTTGAAGAAAAATAGCATAAAGTTGATAATAAGACGCCGCTAATTGTAAAGTGATTTTCACAATCCGATAAAATTTGATCCAGTTATGAGCAATAAGCTGGATTATTGACAGCAAATAAATGGTACCACCATTAATTCTGCACCTTCCAATGTCGTTGAATTGCCCCTCAATTAAGTGCCTCACTTCAGCTGTATATGGTGTCCAGTCTAGGCTTGTTATTTAGTCTATGCCCTAATCGAAATTAAGTCACATTCAAAGCTGATGCACAGATTGATAAACTTATTGATGTGCTATCCCAAGACTTCAAAGATTTTGCTCCTTGTGAATCAGCCACATCAACGATTGACAAAGAGTTCATCAAACTCATGAATCAAAACACTAAAATCATTGATGGACATGAAACGTTGCCATTACCTCTAAAATCAAAGCAAATTCAGAACGGTAGTAGAAAATAAAATTTTACAATTGGTGTGTGCTCCAAAATTTAGATGTCCGCTGTTATAATGCTGACTCCAGAAAAGCACAATGAACCTACAGATTTCCAAAGTTTAAAACTTTGATGTTCTAAACTTCTACATATTGTATCTTGTTGTCAGCATTGAAATATTATGATTTCCTAAACTACCAGACTAAGCTGTCTCTTGCTCAATTAGGCCTCTAACTAAGTCTTGGGTTACTATGTATTAACAAAATAAATTCAATCACTTGTTCTTCAGTTGTAACAAGGAGGAAGTCCTTAACTCCCTGGTCATACTTAAACTACAAAGCTAAACATACCATCAAACGTTCACTAGTAGCTGCTGAATCTATTGCAATTTTCAAACACAATTTTACGTCATAATTGATTGAAAATTCGGCATTCAATCAGAACTACGAGTGCAAAATACTATTGCTTTGAGTCTATACACAGTTGTACAACACTATAGCTACCACTTTTAGTTATTAACCAAGTCTCATAAGTCTTTGCATATCACATTTTAAGATTTCTTCAAGATTATATTTCTTATTAATTATGCACTAACATCTTTGTGACTTTTTCTTATTGTTTTTGTTTGGGTATTCTGTAAAACATTCTCATCGAATGAGTATTACCAAAAAATAAAGTTTATATATATATGTATATTATATCCATAGGTGCTTGCCTTTTATCATCTTATATAATTTTTTTTTGTTTATTGCTGTGGTTAAAGTGACAAACTTGTATGAACACCGTTAAGCTGAGAGTTGGTTTCATCAAAAGTGTTAAAAAAGCATTCTCATAGGTTAACTTAGCAGTGGTTGTCACGGTCTTATTGCGAAAAAATGATAGTAGTTTATTAAATACTTAGTTTAACCTTTCAGGCAGCTCGCACAGTCCACAGCTTCCCAGGGCCAGTATCTTCAGGTTTACCAGTTCGCACACAGCTGAGGGTAACACACCAGAGCTGAAACTACTCCTTCCTAGGTTTAACTTCTCCAAACAGCTCAGATTTGACATGCTGCAAAAGGGAAATAGTTTGGTTGTTATAAAATTCAATATCACGTGTATTATCCCAAGATCAAGATTTACTATATGAAATTATCCATATCCTGTTTTGATATATAGGATATCAGGCTGATGATAATAGTGTATTGCATATTGGGTTTTACCTGGCAGGAAGCTCGCCCAGGCCACAGCTATACAGACTCAGTACCTTCAGGTTTACCAGCTCGCACACAGTTGAGGGTAATATCCCTGAAGTGAACTTATTTCCCTCTAAATATAACTCCTCCAAACAGCTCGGATTTGACATGCTGGAAAAAGGAATGAACACAATTTTAAAATCAATCATGGTTATGGGTTAAGTTAGTTCTTTACGACGATTGTATGTATTTGTTTTTAAGCATCCTGCTTAAAATTATCTCCAGGATGAACAGGTGTAACCACTAGATTATCCAATGAGGGGGCTCCCTGCTCACAATTCTGTCTTCAATTTCTTCAGATAACATTTTAAAACTCTAATCTTCACAATAAATTCTTCAAAACAACTGGACCCGAGATAAAACTGCTGTACCTAGGTGCAAACTGAGCCAGCAAGTTGATCAGCTAATGAAGGTGATCATTTTCTTCTAGACAATCAATGCACCTGATGGGGCTCAAAGCCAGGATCCTGTGATCCAAAATCAGTAACACTGATGGGTTTTGGCATGGAGTTTTGGACAAAACTCCCTGGTTTTGGTTTGTTGTTGTGTGGAGTTGTCTGTTCAAACCAACAAAACCAACCTGAGTAGATAGCTCCAAGTTGTTTGACTGAATCCAGCCTACTTGAAATGGGGAAATCTTTTATTGATTTTTCATTTAAATATTTTCTTTAAATTTAAAATACACAATCTTCAATCTTCAGTAAAATACGCGGGAGCCCCAATTAGTGCTGAATATTCAATAGACAATATATTATAATCAATTGAAACATGGTTGGCTAGTACTTTTTATATGGCCTCTATGGGGCTCCCCGCATATTTTACAGAAAATTGAAGATTGAGTGTTTTAAAGTTGAAGAAAAGATTTAAATGAAAAATCAATAAAAGATTTCCCCATTTCAAGTAGACTTGATTCAGTCCAACAACATTGAGTTATCTACTCAAGTTGGATTTTTTGGTTTGAACAGAGAACTCCAAACAATAACAAACCAAAACCCATCAGTGTTACCAGGGAGTTTGGGACCGAATTCCCTGATTTTGGATCACAGGATCCTGGGTTTGAGCCCCACCAGGTGCATTGTTTGTCAAGAAAAATGATCACCTTCATTAACTATTAAACTTTCTGGCTCTGTTCTCACAAGCATTAAGGTACTGCAGTTTTATATCGAGTCCAATTGAAGAATTAACTCTGAAGACTAGAGTTTTAAAATGGAAGATTGCTCTATTCTCTCTGAAGAAATTGAAGACATCATTGTGTGCAGGGAGCCTCTTCTATGGTCAATGCCAACCACAGCTATGGATGTGGTCATCCAGTATCGGATCTTGTTAAGCTGAGGAAACTGGTAACTGGAGACTTGCAACCTAGAAACTTTCAGAAACTTCTAAAAACTTGTAGTGGAAACTTACCTCAGTTTACACACAGGCAATCATATGCGCCAGTTAGTGTGATGAATGAATGCAAACAGATGCTAGGACAGAAAAGAAAGATTCTTCTGAATTGTTGTGATTGGTTTTTGAGGTACTAGGGTGTTTACACAGCTGCAAGTAGTTGCTTGCCATTGCGCAGTCATGAAGAAACTAAGAAATCTACTCTGTGTAAACGCAGCTTTAGTCAACTGCAGGAGAGGTTTCACTATAAACTATTATAGCAATACTGAAGTATGAAATAGTATATCATTATTAATATACTATGAATGAACAGGTATTGTAACGATGTTAGATAGCGCTGGCGTTAGGGGTTGGTAAACAGTGTTGTTATTTGTGCAAGGGACATTTCTGTTGCTATTTTCAGCAGATAATATAACTTAAATACTCTATAAATAGACTATAAGCCCTTGATCTGACACTTCTTAACAATAGAATGCAGTACTCTTATCTTGTCACACCTCAGTTCATTAAAAGTATTTGCTGAATTGAGTGATTATCTCCTCCTGACGAAACTTTGAACTTCACTCTAGGGAAGTTTATTTATTGTAGGTGAATCAAACCCACATGTAATTATGTAATATACCAATATAAACCTAGTCTATGCACTATACAGGATATGCTTGGATTTTTCCTCTCATTACTTCTACATTAATCTTACTTCATATAGCCTAAGGTCCAATAATACACATTGTATGACCTTTTGTCAATGTCATGAATGACCGCCCTTATTCAAAATGAATGAAATTCTGGCTGACATTTTCTTCACTACTTGGCAGTGAATATCTCTGCTCATGGGTATTTCCCAAACATGAGGCTACTTTTCCCAGAGTCTGACTGGAAAACTCTCATACCTGGAGCAATATAGTAGGTGGCATGAATAGAAATCAATAGATATTGCAGTTTTAGTGCTCCAGTTGATTAACTTATAACACTCAAGGGCAGACAACTCCAGCAAGATCCTGCATTGTTCTCAGACTTTCTCTCGCCCGGTGGGCCGTCGGACGAGGGGCAAAAGTCTGGGGGGCTCAGACTAATATAAACCCAATGTGCCACAATAATATTTAAAAAAGAATTATTTCTCAAAGAAATCTACAAAAAACTGCCTTTACTAACAAAGTAATGTATTGCACACCTGTTTCAAATAGTCCGATCTCTTCCAAATTTTTGTTTGTTATTTAAAATAAGGCTTTCCAGATATGCCGATTTTTGCATCAATGTAAATTGCATACAAGCACAAGACTTCACAGATTTTGTTCCTTGTGAATCAGCCAAATCAACGAAAACAAAACAAAACAAAACACTCAAATCATTGATGGACATGAAACTTTGCCATTACCTCTAAAATCAAAGCAAATGCAGAGCAGTAGTAGAACATAAAATTTTACAATTGGTGTGCTCAAAATTTAGATGTCCGCTGCTATATTGCTGACTCCAGAAAAACACAACTAACCTACAGATTTCAAAATTTTAAAAGTTCGATGTTCTAAACTTCTACAGATTGTATCTTGTCGTCAGCATTGAGGTATGATGATTTCCTGAAGTACCAGATTAAGCTGTCTCTTGCTCAATTAGGCCTCTAACTAAGTCTTGGGTTACCATGTATTCACAAAATAAATTCAATCACTTGTTCCTCAGTTGTAACAAGGAGGAAGTCCTTAACTCCCTGGTCATACTTAAACTACAAAGCTAAACAGACCATCAAACCTTCACTAGTAGCTGCTGAATCTATTGCAATTTTCAAACACCATTTTACGTCATAATTGATTGAAAAATTGGCATTCAATCAGAACTACGAGTGCAAAATACTATTGCTTTGAGTCTATACACAGTTGTCAATGGTTTGCTGTTTTAGTAATACTGGAGCTACATTGTTAAACAGCCCATCAAAATGATTACCAGCAGCTGTTGAATCTATTGCTATTTTCGAGGTTCTTACATATAGTTCAACTTATTTTTACGTCTCCTGAGATTTGAAAAACAATTATATACATCTTTCAGCCGATCATTGTTTCGGTCGGCACATTAGCTCATTACAAAACAGTCTAGTTTCATGTGTGAGTCCTTGAGACCAAGATTTTCAATTTCTTTTAGATTAACCATATCACCCTTTGATATTACCATATATATAGAATATCATCTCTCCAGAGTTGAATGGCATTTCCTAAATAGCATGTTGTGAGTTACAAAACTTAGATTCCGAGAATTCTCAAATGATATTGATAAATCCATCTTGGTGTTTTACTAGGGAGTAACAGGAGAACGGAGAAATAACTCCTGATGCTTTATAATGTATATGTCATATCGGCACTGTCTATATACAATCATACCCTCGGCACAATGGCCACCATTTCAGATTTGTAAAAAATATTTTTCTTGTCAGTATGTTCACCCCATGCTTGCGAATGGTATGGTTAATGATTTGGCAACTGCATTATGTGAACAGCTAACAGAACATTGAATATAGTCAACCTAGAGCTCTCATACTCACACAATTACATAAGAATCAGTGCATCTTCAGCATTTTTACTAAAAGTATCCTCAGCAACACTTACAAGTTGAAGTTCTAGTCAATATAATCACGTTCTGTCTCTGCAAACCTTTTTTAAGCACCCACATAGTCTTTTTCATTGAGATATCATCATGGACAGTTTGAAAATCATCAACATTTTTCTCTATTGATAGGCACCGTGTTTGCCTGACTAAATGACCTTGTAGCCACTCACTTTGTAGCTCATGCAATCAACTATTTGCTTATACACAGAGGGAATGTCCCTATCCCTCAAGCGTATGATATAAGCTTGAGATACTAGCTAGGTCAGGTCAAAACCTCAGATTTGGCCAATAAAACTAACTGTCCAGCAATTGATCTATTTCTTTTGGCAGATCAAATATAAAGCTTTTCACGTTTCCCTGATACATTATATTACGTCATAGTTATGATCATGTGTGATAAACATAGTTAGACTTATTAGAAGTATTATCGCAACCAGATAGCTGTTGGACCTTGATGGCCCAGGATCGAATTCCACTCGGGACTCATTTTACATTGACACAATGAGATCACAAAAAATTTGCAGGCTGTAGTGAGGTGAAGGTTGACAACAAAATATGTGTAGCCATCACTCCTCTCCTCTATTCCTCTTTGGATTTACTTATTATTCAGGGAAACTTGTCAGTGAAAAGTTAAAGTCTACACCCCGATAAACTGACATAAATGGTAAAACAAGCATCTTACCTGTCAGGCAGATCCTCCAGATCACACCAATTTATATTCAGTTTCTTTAGTGATGTCAGCTCACCGACTACTGAAGGTAAGACTCCTGAGCTGAACTGATTACGGTTAAGATCAAGCTCTTCTAAATTGACTAGTTGTCCCATGCTGCAAGTATGGAAATGCAGGGTCAAAATGTGCAAAGTATCAGAATCATGTGACTTCAAAATCAGGTGAACTATACTAAAATATCTGAGATTTGAAACACAATGATATAACTCTATCAATCGGTTATTGTCCCAGTTGGTACAAACTGCCACCTTACAAAAGATGAAAGATTCTTAAAGTGATGGACTGCTAGAATTATATGAGATCTGAGTTGGAAAAAGTAATAATCAAGCTCCTCTTAATATCTCAGCTTTCTCATGCTGCAAGTATGGAAATGCAAAATGTCAAAGTGTGCAAGGTGTTTAGAATCATGAAACTTTAAAACTGGTTTTTAAGTCTCTTGAGATTTGAAAAACAATTATATAAATCTATCATCTGATCATTGTCCCAGTTGGCACAATAGCTCATTACAAAACAGTTTAGTTGTTTGCCAAATTGAATCTTGACATTTGAAAATCAGATGAACCATAGCTAGAGCTCCTGTTATTTGAAAGGTATTTAGATTAATCGATCAGTTGTAGATCAATATCTCAGTTGGCACACTAGCTCATGTCCTCAAGAATAACCAAATTAAATCATACAAAATATACTAAAGCTTATACCCAAACACACAGTTTATAATCACTATGTTTCCATAGATCGATTTGACACCAGTTTCAAGCGTGAAGGATACATTGGAATGACCTTTCAGTCCGCTTACGCTTGTGCTGAATGACATTTTATGACGCGAATACAGATAACGTGTTGAATCAAACAAATCCAATTAGGCGGCATGGCTGAATGGTTAGCGCGCTTGCACAAAATGCCTTCAAAGAGTATTGCCGTGGGAGATGGAACCATAGTAATTGGTAGTTGTATGTTTATTTTGAATATTATGGAATTCTAGTCTTTCACATTACAGGCTGTTTGTCAAGTTTGTGACAAAAATGAAATCACAAATGTTAAATATCAACATTCTACATTTCAGGGTCTAGTTTTGTTGTCATAAAATGTCTATCTCACGTTTAAATATCACTACGACATACCATTCTGAACTTAGTTCTTTTCTAAGTCATAACAAGGAACAAAATATGTCTTATGTGTTATATTCTGCTTTTTTCTAGAAAGATGCAAAATTAATCAGGTTCGGCTGGAATTTTGAAGTAGTCCTCTATGAATGTACGGTGAATGTCAATTTCTGAGACAGGATTAATTTCATCGGGCAACATTAAAAAATCTTTTTTTTTAAGAGCATCAGAAATTGCAAATAGCCATTAATAGAATTGAAATGTACAGCTGAGAGGTATATTTATTAATGTGTCTGAACAATGCAGGATGAAAAATTATAAAAGGTGGACCTGGTTTCAAACATATTCACTATTCGACAATTCACATGTGAATTTATGGATTTAATCATTTCTGCTTTGAAAATAAATGGGTATCTAGTTATCTTCAGCAAGCATGACCCTTTGAATAATCGTAATGCATGCAATATTTTTCCAGGATGAGGGACGCCCAGGGTCTGACAACCCTTAACCATTTGAAAACTCTAGACTCGAAACTATGGGCTATTTCATACACACTCAGTGTCCTTCCTAGTTGAGTACATCCCTGCCAAATATTAAAAAAAAAATTTTAGATGGGCAATTAATAATCAGAATTTCCTAAACCTCTATCATATACCAATTATCACATGCTCAAACTGAACAAATTCTCATACACCAGCAATTTCTCAAATGATTCCCAACTATTCTGCAATCAATTTCTCAGTTATTTGCATCATTTTCCAGAGAGTAATATCCATATAATCAAACCTCCGAATACTACTTTTCTCCACTCTATCGTCACAGTTTTCAATATTCTTTCATAACATTGTCAATCTCTGAGGAAGTTATGTCATTTAAAAAAACTGTCTTTCAGCCACTTCATATGAGCTTATTTAAAAGATTCTTACCACATACAAAGTGATATTATTTCAAATTTAAGTGATCATGTTAAACTACACACTACCAATACCCTTCTTGACAACACTATAGCTACCACTTTTAGTTATTAACCAATTCTCATAAGTGTTTGCATTTATCACATTTTAAGATTTCTTCAAGATTATATTTCTTATTAATTATGCACTTACATCTTTGTGACTTTTTCGTATTTTTTTTGTTTGGGTATTCTGTAAAACACTCTAATAGAATAATAAAGTTTATATATATATGTATGTTATATTCATAGGTGCTTGCTTTTTATCATCTTATACAATTTTGTTTTGTTTATTGCTGTGGTTAAGGCAGGGGCGTATATTCTAAAAAATTTCACTCACTGACTTTTCAGAGATGAGCATAATAATCGGGCGCAGCCCGATCCACACGGCGTAGGCGTGGCGGGGAGGGTGTGGGAGGGGCGCTTAAGCGGCCTCCCACCACGGAAATTTGTGCATATCGGTAGCAAAATAGTGCAAGCAGAGAGGTAAATCAATAGCTCACTGAGCTGTTGGGTACTTTCAGAAAACAACTCATTAGCAGTAGAAGATTACGGTAAAAATTCTCCAGTTATAAAGCACCCTTTTGAAAAAAAACTGACCTTGATGGGATTCGAACCCACAACAATCTTTAATAGTGATTATTAGGCAGACGCTCTACACACTGAGCTATTCAGCCATTCATGGCCGTGAGTGGTAATATACGCCACTGGGTTAAGGTGACAAACTTGAATGAACACCGTTAACCCGAGAGTTGGCTTCATCAAAAGTGTTAAAAAAGCATTCTCATAGGTTAACTTAACAGTTAGTTGTCATGATTTTATTGCGAGCAAATGATAGTCGGTTTTTAAATACTCAGTTTTACCTTTCAGGCAGCTCGAACAGTCCACACTTTCCCAGGTTAAGTATCTTCAGGTTTACCAGCCCGCACACAGCTGAGGATAATATCCTTGAAGTGAACCCATTTCCCTTTAAGTATAACTCCTCCAAACAGCTCAGATTTGGCATGCTGCAAAAAGGAGTGAACCCGATTTCAAAATCAATCAAGGTCATGGGTTAACTTAGTACTATAAGACAATTGTATTCATTTGTTTTCTGAAAATTTTGCATAAAATTATTTAAAGGATGAACAAGTGTAATTACTTATTTATACAAAAAGTGCCAGATATACAAGAGTCTGCTGCTTTGAATTCATAATTAACACAAGAATCGAACAATGGGAACAACTCCAACTACGCAGCTGCATGTAAATATCTCGATAATGCTTCACCATCCAAGAACTGTAAGCCAGCGATGGTAACTATAACACCCCTCAACAGCTTTGAGAACCAATGATGCAAGGATGAATATGTGTGTTCTTGAAAAAGCTTATAAATCAATCAACTGGGCCAATTCTTAATTATTTATTCGATTGCTCGCTAGCTCTCAAACAAACCTGAAAGGAGAAAACATGTATCGAAGAAATGTGTATTTACGAAATTCACAGTTCCTAGTTTTACCTATCAGGCAGCTCTCTCAGACCACTCATTCTTGATCATGTCAGATCATTGAAATCATCCATTGCCTGAGCTTGCTAACTTTTACACAGCCATTTATGGTAACAATAAATATCAAATAAAATGTCTATCTCACGTTTAAATATCACTACGACATACCATTCTGAACTTAGTTCTTTTCTAAGTCATAACAAGGAACAAAATATGTCTTATGTGTTATATTCTGCTTTTTTCTAGAAAGATGCAAAATTAATCAGGTTCGGCTGGAATTTTGAAGTAGTCCTCTATGAATGTACGGTGAATGTCAATTTCTGAGACAGGATTAATTTCATCGGGCAACATTAAAAAATCTTTTTTTTTAAGAGCATCAGAAATTGCAAATAGCCATTAATAGAATTGAAATGTACAGCTGAGAGGTATATTTATTAATGTGTCTGAACAATGCAGGATGAAAAATTATATTCTTTCATAACATTGTCAATCTCTGAGGAAGTTATTTCATTTAAAAAAATTGTCTTTCAGCCACTTCATATGAGCTTATTTAAAAGATTCTTACCACATACGAAGTGATATTATTTCAAATTTAAGTGATCATGTTAAACTACACACTACCAATACCCTTCTTGACAACACTATAGCTACCACTTTTAGTTATTAACCAATTCTCATAAGTGTTTGCATTTATCACATTTTAAGATTTCTTCAAGATTATATTTCTTATTAATTATGCACTTACATCTTTGTGACTTTTTCGTATTTTTTTTGTTTGGGTATTCTGTAAAACACTCTAATAGAATAATAAAGTTTATATATATATGTATGTTATATTCATAGGTGCTTGCTTTTTATCATCTTATACAATTTTGTTTTGTTTATTGCTGTGGTTAAGGCAGGGGCGTATATTCTAAAAAATTTCACTCACTGACTTTTCAGAGATGAGCATAATAATCGGGCGCAGCCCGATCCACACGGCGTAGGCGTGGCGGGGAGGGTGTGGGAGGGGCGCTTAAGCGGCCTCCCACCATGGAAATTTGTGCATATCGGTAGCAAAATAGTGCAAGCAGAGAGGTATTTCAATAGCTCACTGAGCTGTTGGGTACTTTCAGAAAACAACTCAATAGCAGTAGAAGATTACGGTAAAAATTCTCCAGTTATAAAGCACCCTTTTGAAAAAAAACTGACCTTGATGGGATTCGAACCCACAACAATCTTTAATAGTGATTATTAGGCAGACGCTCTACACACTGAGCTATTCAGCCATTCATGGCCGTGAGTGGTAATATACGCAACTGGGTTAAGGTGACAAACTTGAATGAACACCGTTAACCCGAGAGTTGGTTTCATCAAAAGTGTTAAAAAAGCATTCTCATAGGTTAACTTAACAGTAGTTGTCACGATTTTATTGCGAGCAAATGATAGTAGGTTATTAAATACTCAGTTTTACCTTTCAGGCAGCTCGAACAGTCCACAGTTTCCCAGGTTAAGTATCTTCAGGTTTACCAGCTCGCACACAGCTGAGGGTAATCTCATGTCCTCATTTCCCTCTAAGTATAACTCCTCCAAACAGCTCAGATTTGGCATGCTGCAAAAAGGAGTGAACCCGATTTCAAAATCAATCAAGGTCATGGGTTAACTTAGTACTATAAGACAATTGTATTCATTCGTTTTCTGAAAATTTTGCATAAAAATATTTAAAGGATGAACAAGTGTAATTACTTATTTATACAAAAAGTGCCAGATATACAAGAGTCTGCTGCTTTGAATTCATAATTGACACAAGAATCGAACAATGGGAACAACTCCAACTACGCAGCTGCATGTAAATATCTCGATAATGCTTCACCATCCAAGAACTGTAAGCCAGCGATGGTAACTATAACACCCCTCAACAGCTTTGAGAACCAATGATGCAAGGATGAATATGTGTGTTCTTGAAAAAGCTTATAAATCAATCAACTGGGCCAATTCTTAATTATTTATTCGATTGCTCGCTAGCTCTCAAACAAACCTGAAAGGAGAAAACATGTATCGAAGAAATGTGTATTTACGAAATTCACAGTTCCTAGTTTTACCTATCAGGCAGCTCTCTCAGACCACTCATTCTTGATCATGTCAGATCATTGAAATCATCCATTGCCTGAGCTTGCTAACTTTTACACAGCCATTTATGGTAACAATAAATATCAAATAAAATGACACCAACTATTCTATAATCAATTTCTAATTTATTCACATCATTTTCTAGGAAGAGGTATCCATATAATCAAACTTCCAAAATACTTTTCTCAACAAAATGACAATAGTTTTCAACATGCTTCCATAACATCGTAGATCTCTGAAGAAGTTTTGTCTTTCATACACTACAGATTTTGTTCGTGACGAACAAGGTTTTGTTTGTAAGAGTTATCTTCCCAAATCGCTATAAAATTCATTACATTGACTGTTGGTTGAAAAGAGCTGTACCAATAATTTGAGATAATAGTAGCAAATGCTAACAATCAACATCTTGCCAAGGTGTCCATGTTGCCTTAATGTTCATGAATTGGGACCACTCAAGATCGACACAAGATCAATATTCATCTGTTAATATTCCTGTCAATTTATATATACACTCCTGTAATATTTATTTGGTGACAAATCGCAAACCAGCTAGAGGGAAAAGGTTATTTGTATCTACACATGGATGGCCTGTATTTATCTATTTTTGCTCTACGAGCAGAGTTTTTCTTCGTATTTATTTAAATACGAGAGTTCAGGTGGTGATGATTGTCTTCGGCTATATCGGTGAAGTTTTCACTGCAAGAGGCGTGCAGGAAAGTTGAGATGATTTGCATTGCTACATTGCCTAGCCTCTGTTCATAGTTGTCAGTGAAGGGCATCAAAATCTGACTAACAGAGCGCTGGATCCTCTCAGATCTTGTTTTGTCAGTGTCTGATAGCAGACTGTACCATGCAGGGCGGGCGTAGGTGATTTAAGACTTAATATTAGCTACTTAGAAGGCTTTCAGGCCACCGCTGAGGCTTGATATAAGATTTTCCGATTTGGCTAGGAATCCAATCACAAAAAAGTTTTGGGAAGAAGAATTACAAAAACATCTTCATTTCGATCAATCCTCAAGATGAGTGCCTATATAATTAGGAATAATGTTGATTGGAATGTGATATTGGCGCCAGTTTCAACTCAAAGGTATCATTCATGTCTTTGGATTATGAGCTAGTCACATTGTTCTGAAAGCAATCCTAGACTAATCTGTTTGTCAAATAGTAATTTGAGAAGACATTGCCAGATTTGCCTTAAAATCCATGCAATGGATGCTATGTGTGCAATCTGCACTGTATATCAGCGTTCCCAATACAGAAAAACTATTAGAATATTTATGTCAACAGGGAATCGTGATCAAAAAATCATTTCTGAATACATTTTCTCCTGTTATTGCAACATTTTGCCCAAAAATTTGCCTTGCAAGCATTTACAAAAATCTATCATAGCCTGTCATATATGTTCGTGATTATATGAAAACTGTTTTAAAATCACAGAATATCCAAAACATGATGGAACTTTTTATTTGATTGTGATTCCCTGTTGTTATTTATATTCTTATGCTGTTTCTGTATAAGGAACGCTAATTTACAGTGTGCAAATTGCACACATAGCATCCTTTGCATGGATTTGAAAGCAAATCTGGCTATGTACTCCCAAATTACTATTTGACAAACAAATTAGTCTTTATTTAAAAAGCATTATGATTATAATTTTGATTTTTGAAGACTTGGGTAGAAGATGTTGCTATATGTAATCAGCCTCGAATATCAGATTCACCATAACATGCCTCAATTCATGAGAACCATTGACTCAATAATAATCCTAGACAGGACGCTGTATACAGCATTGAGGCACTGAAGCACTTGATTATCATGTATCATGTATCATTATCATGTATCATCATTCTGATGTAACCATATTCTCATTTGCCCCGAAAGGGGCACTAAATAGGAAATAAAGTTCATATTATTATTATTATTATTATTATCGCTATGCAACAACATTGGAAAGTGTAGAAGCAGGCTTCCAGCCATGGTTCAATGTTGATAACTTTAATGAGTTAAAGTTTATAGACGCATAGCTATAAATTCTTTTGAAGTTTCGGCCCTGATTTAAAGTTTATTTCTTACTTAATTTCAGTGGGATTTGAGTCGGAAAAATGCTATCGATCCGAAACTTCCCGGTTATACTTGAGCTAAACAGGCCATCAGATGTTCACTAATAGCTGCTGAATCTATTGAACAAATTTCATTCATACTAGATTGAGAAAGCAGCATTCAATCAGAACTTGGAATGCAAAAAAAAATAGCTTTGAGTATATACACAGTTTTCAATGGCTTGCTGATTTAGTAATACTTGAGCTACAAAAATGATCAACAACAGCTGTTAAATCAACTGTAAATTTCAATCCAAATAAAATTGATTGAGAAATCAACATTAAACCAGGGCTGGGAAAAGTAAATTAACGACTGCTATGGTTGAAAATCACTGCTTCTACACCTTCAAATGTCGTTGCGTCACCATAATTAAGCTATATGCAGTGTTCTGTCTAGGTGTATTATTATGAAGAGAACACAACTTTGATCAAAGCAGCTTAATTCATTGGATTTTGATCTTATGGGGTTCGCTAGATGCATATAGCTATGTTTTTTTTCCTATGTAGGTTATGCGGGAACTGAATATTTTGCTGCATGGTGATCATAACTATTCTTCTATTGAAAGCATGACAATTTGTCAACCATGTCATGCAGTATAAATCATAGCCAATTATGATTATCCCGGTAGAACCACCTAATGATGGTGAAATACTCAAAAAGTTATTGACTGCTAGAAGTATTAGAAGTCTGCCTCAGTTGGAAATAATAATGGTGCCATGGCATGTGCGGTTGTGCAGAATGTTATTTGATATGTACCATTTTGTATTGTTCATTGATATTACCTTAAACAGATCTTCAACTCTAGATTCATGAAAAGCCTATACTATTTCGACCGATATAATTGTCATTTGGCATGAACAAATGATAGATCATACCAAAAGCATCACATTGAAGAAAGAATCAACAGATACGATGTGAGTAAGAGTATTTTTTTGTTCTGTGGCATCTTACCTATCAGGCAAATCCTCCAGATCACATACACGTATATCTAGTGTCTTGAGTGATCGGATCGAATTCCACTCGGTACTCATTTTACAATGACACAATCAGATCACACAAAAATTGCAGACTGTAGCGAGGTGAAGGTTGACAAGAAAATATGTGTACCAATCACTCCTCTCTTCTATTCCTCCTTGGATTTACTTATTTTTTGGGAAACTTGTCAACGAAAAGTTAAAGTGTTCATCCCAATAAACTGACATAAATGGTAAAACAGGCATCTTACCTGTCAGGCAGATCCTCCAGATCACAATCACTTATATGAAGTTTCTTTAGTGATGTCAGCTCACCGACCACTGAGGGTAAGACTCCTGAGCTGAACTTACTGTTGCCCAGATGAAGCTCCTCTAAATTCCTTAGATGTCTCATACTGCAAGAATGGAAATGCAGGGTCGAAATGTTCAATGTTGTTAGAATCATTTGACACAATCAGATCACAAAAAATTTGAACAATAATGATAATATGATGTATTATATGTTGTGTTTGTGACAAAAATGGAATCTCAAATGTTACGGAAACACATTCTACATTACAGGTCCTATTTTTGTTTTTATAGTTATTTGTTATCAGTTCCATCTCAGGTGTTAATAACCTGATATCAAGATTCTCAACATGTTTGAGTTTATACCTATCCTGTATCGATATTTAAAGATGTTTAGGGCATAATCTCCTCCGAGTTGATTTTTTTCCCTAGAAAACATGCTTAAAGTCACAATGTTTTGACATTGAGAATAGTCAGAAAAGGGAGGTTGGAGAGGAGGAGCTTGCATACATAAAAATTGACCAATCAGAGCCCAGTATTTGCTCTCAATCATGGGTACTGGACTGAAGATAATAAGATTTTTCAGTCTGACATGACATTTTGAAAATGATTATCTCACTCATATGAGCACTCTCTCAGTTATGATGTTATTGCCCCAGCCTAAACAAATTTCACTCGATCTAATAATGATGATGTACTACATGATACCACAGACAAGTTTTTTCATTGCGTCAATATTTCATGGCAAAAATTCTATTCATTTTGTTTACAATATCTGCTTAAGTCGTATTTCTAGAAAATCACTTTACTTTATTATTCATTTATATTATCTCATGTATAACTTTTCAAGCTTCATAAAAAAAAATCAGGATTATAATTTAAAGTTGCTATACGTAATCAGCCTCAAATATCAGATTCACCATAACATGCCTTAATTCATAAAAACCGTTGACTTAATAATTATCCTAGACAGGACACTGTATACAGCATTGAGAAACTGAGACGCTTGATTATGGCTATGTGACAACATTGAAACTTGCAGAAGCAGGTTTCCATGCAATGGTTTAATGTTGATAACTTTAATCAAGCTAATCCAAGCCAACAAAATATGTTTATAGACGCAAAGCTATACATTTTTATGAAGTTTCGTCTCTGAATTAAAGTGCTTGTAAAGGGAACAGGTTTTTGGTATCATTCTAGAGCTCTCAGTCTAGTTTAGAACATTATGCTATGTCCAAAAGCAGCCTGTGGCCCAGTTAAGAATTATTTTCACTCAAAATTGGGATGAGAAGGTACTAAAAAGGTACTATTTTTCTCCTTTGGAGTTGTGATCACTTGTAGAAAATAGTACCTTTTTAGTACCTTAGATTATAATGGGAATATACAGTATCTCGTAAATAAGACTTTTTGTTGTGACACAGCGGTTTTGATATTCCCTGCATACAATATTAAACCACACAGAATTTATCTATTGAATGAATGAGTGGATACAATGCAAAGTTAATCTGTCCCATGTTATGTGGCTTAGCTGGTAAAATGGGATAGTGTATAAAATTTCATAATTGAATGACAAAGCAAGCGATCGAAATCAAGCACGGGAAAAATTACAACCTTTAGCTCATCCGACAGCGAGAGTGAAAATTATAGGGAGATTAACAGATGCAGTGAGAGCGAAATTAAATATCATTCAGGAGGCAATTGTAGCAAATCGACGTCGAGTCCATGTGATTATCATAGGGAAAATGTCCCTGAGGTAGTCACACCAATGAACTTAGTTCATTGGTCACACCACTAAGTTTAAATCTGTATGATTTCGGCCACTTGAAATAACCCACAGTGCTTTGACAGATACAACATTTCCTGTTAATGATGGTTACTGCTCGAGATAGAAATTGGCAATATAAAGGCAGATCAATACATGGCTAAAGTATTTCAAGGTTTTGTTTATATTTATTTGATGAATAAATGAGATTGTGGCTACATGGATTGTATTGAAGATTATAAATACTAAGATATGACATTCCAATCAAACTCTGTCTTCAGCCATTATGCTTTATGATTAGTTGCTTTCAATAGAAATTCAATGGAAGATACAAAATCTCCACATGTAGACTGGATGTTTTTCTAATTTGCACAAAAATCTAAAATAATTTGATTTTAAATCTCGACATTTCAGGCATTAGGATGATGTTAAAATCCAAAGCATGTGATGATTAATACTGAGTGATTTGAAGTTTTGAGAATCTTTACAACAATTTTTGCAAATATTCTGATGTTTGGACTCACAAGATTTTTTCGGGTAAACTTTGTTGTTTACATCAAAAACTGGAATTTACAAGTCACAAAGTAATTTGAAGTAAATAAAGTTGTCATCTAGTTATTTCGGACTTCAGGGTGATGAAAAATGTAAATGAATTTGACTGCCTCCTAAAGAGAGGAGTATTGATAATCATCCTAATGCCTGAAATGTCGAGATTTAAAATCAAATTATTTTAGATTTTTGTGCAAATTAGAAAAACATCCAGTCTACATGTGGAGATTTTGTATCTTCCATAATTAAGCTATATGCAGTGTTCTGTCTAGGTCAACTTTGATCAAAGCAGCTTAATTCATTGGATTTTGATCTTATGGGGTTCGCTAGATGCATATAGCTATGTTTTTTTTTCTATGTAGGTTATGCGGGAACTGAATATTTTGCTGCATGGTGATCATAACTATTCTTCTATTGAAAGCATGACAATTTGTCAACCATGTCATGCAGTATCATAGCCAATTATGATTATCCCGGTAGAACCACCTAATGAAGGTGAAATATTCAAAAAGTAATTGACTGCTAGAAGTATTAGAAGTCTGCCTCAGTTGGAAATAATAATGGTGCCATGGCATGTGCGGTTGTGCAGAATGTTATTCGATATGACCCATTTTGTATTGTCCATTGATATTACCTTAAACAGATCTTCAACTCTAGATTCCTGAAAAGCCTATACTATTTGGACGGATGTAAGTGTCATTTGGCCTGAAAAAATGATAAATCATACCAAAAGCATCACATTGAAGAAAGAATCAACAGGTAGATTTGAGTAAGAGTATGTTTTTGTTCAGTGGCATCTTACCTATCAGGCAAATCATCCAGATCACATACACGTATATCCAGTTTCTGAGTGATCGGGTCGAATTCCACTCGGGACTCATTTTACAATGACACAATCAGATCACAAAAAATTTGCAGACTGTAGCGAGGTGAAGGTTGGCAACAAAATATGTGTAGCCATCACTCCTCTCTTCTATTCCTCCTTGGATTTACATATTATTCAGGGAAACTTGTCAATGAAAAGTTAAAGTGTACACCCCAATAAACTGACATAAATGGTAAAAGAGCATCTTACCTGCCAGGCAGATCCTCCAGACCACAGGAACGTATATTCAGTTTCTTTAGTGATGTAAGCTCACTGATCACTGAGGGTAAGACATCTGAGCTGAACTTATTGTAATCAAGAGCAAGCTCCTCTAAATTTCTTAGTTGTCCCATTCTGCAAGTATGAAAATTCAGGGTCAAATGTTGCAAAGTATCAGAATCATGTGACTTCAAAAGGTAATAATCAAGCTCCTCTAAATATCTCAGCTTTCTCATGCTGCAAGTATGGAAATGCAAAATGTCAAAGTGTGCAAGGTGTTTAGAATCATGAAACTTTAAAACTGGTTTTCAAGTCTCTTGAGATTTGAAAAACAATTATATAAATCTATCATCTGATCATTGTCCCAGTTGGCACAATAGCTCATTACAAAACAGTTTAGTTGTTTGCCAAATTGAATCTTGAGATTTGAAAATCAGATGAACCATAGCTAGAGCTCCTGTTATTTGAAAGGTATTTAGATTAATCTATCAGTAGATCAATATCTCAGTTGGCACACTAGCTCATGTCTTCAAAATAACCAAATTAAATCATACAAAATATACTAAAGCTTATACCCAAACACACAGTTTATAATCACTATGTTTCCATAGATCGATTTGGTACCACTTTTAAGCGCGATCGATACATTGGAATGACCTTTCAGTCCACTTCGCTTGTGCTGAATGATATTTTTTGACGCGAATACAGATACCGTGTTGAATCCAACATATCCAATTAGGCGGCATGGCTGAATGGTCAGTGCGCTTGCACAAAATGCCTTCAAAGAGTATTGCCGTGGGAGATGGAACCATAGTAATTGGTAGTTGCATGTTTATTTTGAATATCATCCAATTTTTGTCTTCCACGGTACAGGCTGTTTGTCAAGTTTGTGACAAAAATGAAATCATAAATGTTAAATATCAACATTCTACATTTCAGGGTCTAGTTTGATTGTCATAAAATTCTATCTCAGGTTTAAATATCACTCAGACATACCATTGTGAACTTTGTTCTATTCTATTGCGTCACCATAATTAAGCTATATGCAGTGTTCTGTCTAGGTGTATTATTATGAAGAGAACACAACTTTGATCAAAGCAGCTTAATTCATTGGATTTTGATCTTATGGGGTTCGCTAGATGCATATAGCTATGTTTTTTTTCCTATGTAGGTTATGCGGGAACTGAATATTTTGCTGCATGGTGATCATAACTATTCTTCTATTGAAAGCATGACAATTTGTCAACCATGTCATGCAGTATCATAGCCAATTATGATTATCCCGGTAGAACCACCTAATGAAGGTGAAATACTCAAAAAGTAATTGACTGCTAGAAGTATTTGAAGTCTGCCTCAGTTGGAAATAATAATGATGCCATGGCATGTGCGGTTGTGCAGAATGTTATTCGATATGACCCATTTTGTATTGTCCATTGATATTACCTTAAACAGATCTTCAACTCTAGATTCATGAAAAGCCTATAGTATTTCGACCGATATTATTCTCATTTGGCATGAAAAAGTGATAGATCATACCAAAAGCATCACATTGAAGAAAGAATCAACAGATACGATGTGAGTAAGAGTATTTTTTTGTTCTGTGGCATCTTACCTATCAGGCAAATCCTCCAGATCACATACACGTATATCCAGTGTCTTGAGTGATCGGATCGAATTCCACTCGGTACTCATTTTACAATGACACAATCAGATCACACAAAAATTGCAGACTGTAGCGAGGTGAAGGTTGACAAGAAAATATGTGTACCAATCACTCCTCTCTTCTATTCCTCCTTGGATTTACTTATTTTTTGGGAAACTTGTCAACGAAAAGTTAAAGTGTTCATCCCAATAAACTGACATAAATGGTAAAACAGGCATCTTACCTGTCAGGCAGATCCTCCAGATCACAATCACTTATATGAAGTTTCTTTAGTGATGTCAGCTCACCGACCACTGAGGGTAAGACTCCTGAGCTGAACTTACTGTTGCCCAGATGAAGCTCCTCTAAATTCCTTAGATGTCTCATACTGCAAGAATGGAAATGCAGGGTCGAAATGTTCAATGTTGTTAGAATCATTTGACACAATCAGATCACAAAAAATTTGAACAATAATGATAATATGATGTATTATATGTTGTGTTTGTGACAAAAATGGAATCTCAAATGTTACGGAAACACATTCTACATTACAGGTCCTATTTTTGTTTTTATAGTTATTTGTTATCAGTTCCATCTCAGGTGTTAATAACCTGATATCAAGATTCTCAACATGTTTGAGTTTATACCTATCCTGTATCGATATTTAAAGATGTTTAGGGCATAATCTCCTCCGAGTTGATTTTTTTCCCTAGAAAACATGCTTAAAGTCACAATGTTTTGACATTGAGAATAGTCAGAAAAGGGAGGTTGGAGAGGAGGAGCTTGCATACATAAAAATTGACCAATCAGAGCCCAGTATTTGCTCTCAATCATGGGTACTGGACTGAAGATAATAAGATTTTTCAGTCTGACATGACATTTTGAAAATGATTATCTCACTCATATGAGCACTCTCTCAGTTATGATGTTATTGCCCCAGCCTAAACAAATTTCACTCGATCTAATAATGATGATGTACTACATGATACCACAGACAAGTTTTTTCATTGCGTCAATATTTCATGGCAAAAATTCTATTCATTTTGTTTACAATTTCTGCTTAAGTCGTATTTCTAGAAAATCACTTTACTTTATTATTCATTTATATTATCTCATGTATAACTTTTCAAGCTTCATAAAAAAAAATCAGGATTATAATTTAAAGTTGCTATACGTAATCAGCCTCAAATATCAGATTCACCATAACATGCCTTAATTCATAAAAACCGTTGACTTAATAATTATCCTAGACAGGACACTGTATACAGCATTGAGAAACTGAGACGCTTGATTATGGCTATGTGACAACATTGAAACTTGCAGAAGCAGGTTTCCATGCAATGGTTTAATGTTGATAACTTTAATCAAGCTAATCCAAGCCAACAAAATATGTTTATAGACGCAAAGCTATACATTTTTATGAAGTTTCGTCTCTGAATTAAAGTGCTTGTAAAGGGAACAGGTTTTTGGTATCATTCTAGAGCTCTCAGTCTAGTTTAGAACATTATGCTATGTCCAAAAGCAGCCTGTGGCCCAGTTAAGAATTATTTTCACTCAAAATTGGGATGAGAAGGTACTAAAAAGGTACTATTTTTCTCCTTTGGAGTTGTGATCACTTGTAGAAAATAGTACCTTTTTAGTACCTTAGATTATAATGGGAATATACAGTATCTCGTAAATAAGACTTTTTGTTGTGACACAGCGGTTTTGATATTCCCTGCATACAATATTAAACCACACAGAATTTATCTATTGAATGAATGAGTGGATACAATGCAAAGTTAATCTGTCCCATGTTATGTGGCTTAGCTGGTAAAATGGGATAGTGTATAAAATTTCATAATTGAATGACAAAGCAAGCAATCGAAATCAAGCACGGGAAAAATTACAACCTTTAGCTCATCCGACAGCGAGAGTGAAAATTATAGGGAGATTAACAGATGCAGTGAGAGCGAAATTAAATATCATTCAGGAGGCAATTGTAGCAAATCGACGTCGAGTCCATGTGATTATCATAGGGAAAATGTCCCTGAGGTAGTCACACCAATGAACTTAGTTCATTGGTCACACCACTAAGTTTAAATCTGTATGATTTCGGCCACTTGAAATAACCCACAGTGCTTTGACAGATACAACATTTCCTGTTAACGATGGTTACTGCTCGAGATAGAAATTGGCAATATAAAGGCAGATCAATACATGGCTAAAGTATTTCAAGGTTGTGTTTATATTTATTTGATGAATAAATGAGATTGTGGCTACATGGATTGTATTGAAGATTATAAATACTAAGATATGACATTCCAATCAAACTCTGTCTTCAGCCATTATGCTTTATGATTAGTTGCTTTCAATAGAAATTCAATGGAAGATACAAAATCTCCACATGTAGACTGGATGTTTTTCTAATTTGCACAAAAATCTAAAATAATTTGATTTTAAATCTCGACATTTCAGGCATTAGGATGATGTTAAAATCCAAAGCATGTGATGATTAATACTGAGTGATTTGAAGTTTTGAGAATCTTTACAACAATTTTTGCAAATATTCTGATGTTTGGACTCACAAGATTTTTTCGGGTAAACTTTGTTGTTTACATCAAAAACTGGAATTTACAAGTCACAAAGTAATTTGAAGTAAATAAAGTTGTCATCTAGTTATTTCGGACTTCAGGGTGATGAAAAATGTAAATGAATTTGACTGCCTCCTAAAGAGAGGAGTATTGATAATCATCCTAATGCCTGAAATGTCGAGATTTAAAATCAAATTATTTTAGATTTTTGTGCAAATTAGAAAAACATCCAGTCTACATGTGGAGATTTTGTATCTTCCATAATTAAGCTATATGCAGTGTTCTGTCTAGGTCAACTTTGATCAAAGCAGCTTAATTCATTGGATTTTGATCTTATGGGGTTCGCTAGATGCATATAGCTATGTTTTTTTTTCTATGTAGGTTATGCGGGAACTGAATATTTTGCTGCATGGTGATCATAACTATTCTTCTATTGAAAGCATGACAATTTGTCAACCATGTCATGCAGTATCATAGCCAATTATGATTATCCCGGTAGAACCACCTAATGAAGGTGAAATATTCAAAAAGTAATTGACTGCTAGAAGTATTTGAAGTCAGCCTCAGTTGGAAATAATAATGGTGCCATGGCATGTGCGGTTGTGCAGAATGTTATTTGATATGACCCATTTTGTATTGTTCATTGATATTACCTTAAACAGATCTTCAACTCTAGATTCCTGAAAAGCCTATACTATTTGGACGGATGTAAGTGTCATTTGGCCTGAAAAAATGATAAATCATACCAAAAGCATCACATTGAAGAAAGAATCAACAGGTAGATTTGAGTAAGAGTATGTTTTTGTTCAGTGGCATCTTACCTATCAGGCAAATCATCCAGATCACATACACGTATATCCAGTTTCTGAGTGATCGGGTCGAATTCCACTCGGGACTCATTTTACAATGACACAATCAGATCACAAAAAATTTGCAGACTGTAGCGAGGTGAAGGTTGGCAACAAAATATGTGTAGCCATCACTCCTCTCTTCTATTCCTCCTTGGATTTACATATTATTCAGGGAAACTTGTCAATGAAAAGTTAAAGTGTACACCCCAATAAACTGACATAAATGATAAAAGAGCATCTTACCTGCCAGGCAGATCCTTTAGACCACAGGAACGTATATTCAGTTTCTTTAGTGATGTAAGCTCACTGATCACTGAGGGTAAGACATCTGAGCTGAACTTATTGTAATCAAGAGCAAGCTCCTCTAAATTTCTTAGTTGTCCCATTCTGCAAGTATGAAAATTCAGGGTCAAATGTTGCAAAGTATCAGAATCATGTGACTTCAAAAGGTAATAATCAAGCTCCTCTAAATATCTCAGCTTTCTCATGCTGCAAGTATGGAAATGCAAAATGTCAAAGTGTGCAAGGTGTTTAGAATCATGAAACTTTAAAACTGGTTTTCAAGTCTCTTGAGATTTGAAAAACAATTATATAAATCTATCATCTGATCATTGTCCCAGTTGGCACAATAGCTCATTACAAAACAGTTTAGTTGTTTGCCAAATTGAATCTTGAGATTTGAAAATCAGATGAACCATAGCTAGAGCTCCTGTTATTTGAAAGGTATTTAGATTAATCTATCAGTAGATCAATATCTCAGTTGGCACACTAGCTCATGTCTTCAAAATAACCAAATTAAATCATACAAAATATACTAAAGCTTATACCCAAACACACAGTTTATAATCACTATGTTTCCATAGATCGATTTGGTACCACTTTTAAGCGCGATCGATACATTGGAATGACCTTTCAGTCCACTTCGCTTGTGCTGAATGATATTTTTTGACGCGAATACAGATACCGTGTTGAATCCAACATATCCAATTAGGCGGCATGGCTGAATGGTCAGTGCGCTTGCACAAAATGCCTTCAAAGAGTATTGCCGTGGGAGATGGAACCATAGTAATTGGTAGTTGCATGTTTATTTTGAATATCATCCAATTTTTGTCTTCCACGGTACAGGCTGTTTGTCAAGTTTGTGACAAAAATGAAATCATAAATGTTAAATATCAACATTCTACATTTCAGGGTCTAGTTTGATTGTCATAAAATTCTATCTCAGGTTTAAATATCACTCAGACATACCATTGTGAACTTTGTTCTATTCTAAGTCATAACAGGAACAAAATATGTGTTATGTGTTATAATCTGCTTTTTTCTAGAAAGATGCAAAATTAATCAGGTTCGGCTGCTATTTTGAAGGTAGTCCTCTATGAATCTACTGTGAATGTAAATTTCTGAGACAGGATTAATTTCATCGGGAAACATTAAAAAAAAATATTTTGAAGAGCATCAGAAATTGCGAATGGATAGCCATTAATAGACTACTCTAATTAACACAAGAATCGAACAATGGGAACAACTCTAACTACGCAGCTGCATGTAAATATCTAGATACTGCTTCACCATCCTAGAACTGTAAGCCTTTCTTGGCAACACTATAGCTACCACTTTTAATCATTTACTAATGCACATAGGATCAAGTTCATCCATATGACATTTCAAGATATTTTCCAGATTATTTATTTCACTAACATCTTTGTGACATCATATTTCATTGTTGTGGTTAAATTGACAAACTTGGAAGAACATTGTTAAGATGTGAGGTGGTTTCATCATAAGTGCTAAAAACAGAAATGCATTGTTGAGATGTGAGGTGGTTTCATCATAAGTGCTAAAAAAACATTCTTATGGGTGATATTAGCAGTAAATTTTATGATGTTCATGCGGGCTGATGATAATAGTAAATTTTAGTTTCGGTTTTACCTTGCAGGAAGCTTGCCCAGGCCACAGCTATTCAGATTCAGTATCTTCAGGTTTACCAGCCCGTACAGAGCTGAGGGTAATATCCCTGAAGTGAACTTATTTTCCTCTAAGTATAACTCCTCCAAACAGCTCAGTTTTGACATGCTGCAAAAAGGAGTGAACCGGATTCAAAAATCAATCATGGTTACGGATTAACTTAGTACTATACGACAATTGTATTCATTTGTTTTTAGAAAACTTTGCATAAAACTTTCTAAAGGAAAAACAAGTGAAATCACTTGTTTATACAAAAAGTGCCAAATATACAATAGTCAGAACGTGCGAAGCAAATAAAGTCATGAGACTTAAAGATTAGGTATGTTATTGCTAAAGCTCCTGATATTTGATAAATAATTAGATGAATCTATTAGTAGCTCAATGTTGTTGTATGTTTTTTTTAATATTCTTCAATTCTAGTCCTTGTTGGTACATGAGAAGGTATTCCACGGTACAGGCTGTTTGTCATGTTTGGGTCAACAATGAAACCACAAATGTAACAGATCAACATTCTGCATAACAGTGACTAGTTATGATGTTATAATAATCTATTTCAGGTGCAAATATCCCGAGATAAAGATTTTCCACATGTGTGAGTCTATGCATATCCCGTATTTATGTTCATATATATATATAGGATATCATCTCTTTAGAGTCGGAATCTTTTTCCTAGATAACATGCTTTGAGTCATAATATTTCGATTTTGAAAATTGTCAGTTAACAGGAGAATACTTTAACAAAAGAATTGAAATAGGACATTAATAACTCTAAGGATCTTAATCCGGCATACCATTGTGAACTTAGTTCTACTCTAACGCATAACAAGGAACAAAATAATATTTGTAATGCGTAATAATCTCTTTTTTCTACAAAGATCAACTGCAAATTTTTTGGGCTGGTATTTTGAAGCAGTTCTGTATGAATGCACTGTCAGAGTATATTTCTATGACAGGTTGAGTTTATTCGAGCTGCAGCTAAGAAAAAAGTTAAGAGTATCAGTGTTTGAAGAGTAACCATGGACAGAATTAAAATGTCCAGCTAAGATTTATATTCATTGACAATGTGTTTGAACAACGCATGATAAAAAATTATAAAAAAAAGAACCTGATTTTAAACATTATTCCACTCTTCGACGATTCACAAGTGAATTTATGGATTCAATCATTTTTGTTGCGATAGAAATGGGTATCTAGTTATCTTAAGCGCAAATATACCCACTTAATTCTATCAGTATACTAACTAAATTTCACCTTCTGCTGCTTTGAATTCATAATTAACACAAGAATCGAACAATGGGAAGAACTCCAACTACGCAGCTGCATGTAAATATCTCGATACTGCTTCACCATCCTAGAACTGTAAGCCAGCGATGATAACTATAACACCCCTCAACAGCTATGATAACCAATGATGCAAGGATGAATATGTTTGTTCTTGTAAATCTTATAAATCAATCAACTGGGCCAATTCTTAATTATTTATTCGTTTGCTCGCTAGCTCTCAAACAAACTTGAAAGGAGAAAACATGTATCGAAGAAATGTGTATTCACGAAATTCACAGTTCACAGTTTTACCTATCAGGCAGCTCTCTCAGACCACTCATTCTTGATCTTGTCAGATCATTGAAATCATCCATTGCCTGAGTTCACTAACTTTTACACAGCCATTTATGGTAACAATAAATATCAAATATAATGACACCCAACTCTTCTATAATCAATTTCTAATTTATTCACATCATTTTCTAGGAAGAGGTATCCATATAATCAAACTTCCAAAATCCTTTTCTCAACAATATGGCAATAGTTTTCAACATACTTCCATAACATCGTAGAAATCTGAAGAAGTTATGACTTTCATATACACATACAAAGTGATAAGAGTTTCAATTTAACCTACACACTACCAATACCTTTCTTGGCAACACTATAGCTACCACTTTTAATCATTTACTAATGCACATAGGATCAAGTTCATCCATATGACATTTCAAGATATTTTCCAGATTATTTATTTCACTAACATCTTTGTGACATCATATTTCATTGTTGTGGTTAAATTGACAAACTTGGAAGAACATTGTTAAGATGTGAGGTGGTTTCATCATAAGTGCTAAAAACAGAAATGCATTGTTGAGATGTGAGGTGGTTTCATCATAAGTGCTAAAAAAACATTCTTATGGGTGATATTAGCAGTAAATTTTATGATGTTCATGCGGGCTGATGATAATAGTAAATTTTAGTTTCGGTTTTACCTTGCAGGAAGCTTGCCCAGGCCACAGCTATTCAGATTCAGTATCTTCAGGTTTACCAGCCCGTACAGAGCTGAGGGTAATATCCCTGAAGTGAACTTATTTTCCTCCAAGTATAACTCCTCCAAACAGCTCAGTTTTGACATGCTGCAAAAAGGAGTGAACCGGATTTAAAAATCAATCATGGTTACGGATTAACTTAGTACTATACGACAATTGTATTCATTTGTTTTTAGAAAACTTTGCATAAAACTTTCTAAAGGAAAAGCAAGTGAAATCACTTGTTTATACAAAAAGTGCCAAATATACAATAGTCAGAACGTGCGAAGCAAATAAAGTCATGAGACTTAAAGATTAGGTATGTTATTGCTAAAGCTCCTGATATTTGATAAATAATTAGATGAATCTATTAGTAGCTCAATGTTGTTGTATGTTTTTTTTAATATTCTTCAATTCTAGTCCTTGTTGGTACATGAAAAGGTATTCCACGGTACAGGCTGTTTGTCATGTTTGGGTCAACAATGAAACCACAAATGTAACAGATCAACATTCTGCATAACAGTGACTAGTTATGATGTTATAATAATCTATTTCAGGTGCAAATATCCCGAGATAAAGATTTTCCACATGTGTGAGTCTATGCATATCCCGTATTTATGTTCATATATATATATATAGGATATCATCTCTTTAGAGTCGGAATCTTTTTCCTAGATAACATGCTTTGAGTCATAATATTTCGATTTTGAAAATTGTCAGTTAACAGGAGAATACTTTAACAAAAGAATTGAAATAGGACATTAATACCTCTAAGGATCTTAATCCGGCATACCATTGTGAACTTAGTTCTACTCTAACGCATAACAAGGAACAAAATAATATTTGTAATGCGTAATAATCTCTTTTTTCTACAAAGATCAACTGCAAATTTTTTGGGCTGGTATTTTGAAGCAGTTCTGTATGAATGCACTGTCAGAGTATATTTCTATGACAGGTTGAGTTTATTCGAGCTGCAGCTAAGAAAAAAGTTAAGAGTATCAGTGTTTGAAGAGTAACCATGGACAGAATTAAAATGTCCAGCTAAGATTTATATTCATTGACAATGTGTTTGAACAACGCATGATAAAAAATTATAAAAAAAAGAACCTGATTTTAAACATTATTCCACTCTTCGACGATTCACAAGTGAATTTATGGATTCAATCATTTTTGTTGCGATAGAAATGGGTATCTAGTTATCTTAAGCGCAAATATACCTACTTAATTCTATCAGTATACTAACTAAATTTCACCTTCTGCTGCTTTGAATTCATAATTAACACAAGAATCGAACAATGGGAAGAACTCCAACTACGCAGCTGCATGTAAATATCTCGATACTGCTTCACCATCCTAGAACTGTAAGCCAGCGATGATAACTATAACACCCCTCAACAGCTATGATAACCAATGATGCAAGGATGAATATGTTTGTTCTTGTAAATCTTATAAATCAATCAACTGGGCCAATTCTTAATTATTTATTCGTTTGCTCGCTAGCTCTCAAACAAACTTGAAAGGAGAAAACATGTATCGAAGAAATGTGTATTCACGAAATTCACAGTTCACAGTTTTACCTATCAGGCAGCTCTCTCAGACCACTCATTCTTGATCTTGTCAGATCATTGAAATCATCCATTGCCTGAGTTCACTAACTTTTACACAGCCATTTATGGTAACAATAAATATCAAATATAATGACACCCAACTCTTCTATAATCAATTTCTAATTTATTCACATCATTCTCTAGGAAGAGGTATCCATATAATCAAACTTCCAAAATCCTTTTCTCAACAATATGGCAATAGTTTTCAACATACTTCCATAACATCGTAGAAATCTGAAGAAGTTATGACTTTCATATACACATACAAAGTGATAAGAGTTTCAATTTAACCTACACACTACCAATACCTTTCTTGGCAACACTATAGCTACCACTTTTAATCATTTACTAATGCACATAGGATCAAGTTCATCCATATGACATTTCAAGATATTTTCCAGATTATTTATTTCACTAATACCTTTGTGACATCATATTTCATTGTTGTGGTTAAATTGACAAACTTGGAAGAACATTGTTAAGATGTGAGGTGGTTTCATCATAAGTGCTAAAAACAGAAATGCATTGTTGAGATGTGAGGTGGTTTCATCATAAGTGCTAAAAAAACATTCTTATGGGTGATATTAGCAGTAAATTTTATGATGTTCATGCGGGCTGATGATAATAGTAAATTTTAGTTTCGGTTTTACCTTGCAGGAAGCTTGCCCAGGCCACAGCTATTCAGATTCAGTATCTTCAGGTTTACCAGCCCGTACAGAGCTGAGGGTAATATCCCTGAAGTGAACTTATTTTCCTCCAAGTATAACTCCTCCAAACAGCTCAGTTTTGACATGCTGCAAAAGGGAGTGAACCGGATTTAAAAATCAATCATGGTTACGGATTAACTTAGTACTATACGACAATTGTATTCATTTGTTTTTAGAAAACTTTGCATAAAACTTTCTAAAGGAAAAACAAGTGAAATCACTTGTTTATACAAAAAGTGCCAAATATACAATAGTCAGAACGTGCGAAGCAAATAAAGTCATGAGACTTAAAGATTAGGTATGTTATTGCTAAAGCTCCTGATATTTGATAAATAATTAGATGAATCTATTAGTAGCTCAATGTTGTTGTATGTTTTTTTTAATATTCTTCAATTCTAGTCCTTGTTGGTACATGAGAAGGTATTCCACGGTACAGGCTGTTTGTCATGTTTGGGTCAACAATGAAACCACAAATGTAACAGATCAACATTCTGCATAACAGTGACTAGTTATGATGTTATAATAATCTATTTCAGGTGCAAATATCCCGAGATAAAGATTTTCCACATGTGTGAGTCTATGCATATCCCGTATTTATGTTCATATATATATATAGGATATCATCTCTTTAGAGTCGGAATCTTTTTCCTAGATAACATGCTTTGAGTCATAATATTTCGATTTTGAAAATTGTCAGTTAACAGGAGAATACTTTAACAAAAGAATTGAAATAGGACATTAATACCTCTAAGGATCTTAATCCGGCATACCATTGTGAACTTAGTTCTACTCTAACGCATAACAAGGAACAAAATAATATTTGTAATGCGTAATAATCTCTTATTTCTACAAAGATCAACTGCAAATTTTTTGGGCTGGTATTTTGAAGCAGTTCTGTATGAATGCACTGTCAGAGTATATTTCTATGACAGGTTGAGTTTATTCGAGCTGCAGCTAAGAAAAAAGTTAAGAGTATCAGTGTTTGAAGAGTAACCATGGACAGAATTAAAATGTCCAGCTAAGATTTATATTCATTGACAATGTGTTTGAACAACGCATGATAAAAAATTATAAAAAAAAGAACCTGATTTTAAACATTATTCCACTCTTCGACGATTCACAAGTGAATTTATGGATTCAATCATTTTTGTTGCGATAGAAATGGGTATCTAGTTATCTTAAGCGCAAATGAACCCACTTAATTCTATCAGTATACTAACTAAATTTCACCTTCTGCTGCTTTGAATTCATAATTAACACAAGAATTGAACAATGGGAAGAACTCCAACTACGCAGCTGCATGTAAATATCTCGATACTGCTTCACCATCCTAGAACTGTAAGCCAGCGATGATAACTATAACACCCCTCAACAGCTATGATAACCAATGATGCAAGGATGAATATGTTTGTTCTTGTAAATCTTATAAATCAACCAACTGGGCCAATTCTTAATCATTTATTCGTTTGCTCGCTAGCTCTCAAACAAACTTGAAAGGAGAAAACATGTATCGAAGAAATGTGTATTCACGAAATTCACAGCTCACAGTTTTATCTATCAGGCAGCTCTCTCAGACCACTCATTCTTGATCTTATCAGATCATTAAAATCATCCATGGCCTGAGCTTGCCAACTTTTACACATCCATTTATTGTAACAATAAATATCAAATAAAATGACACCCAGCTATTCTATAATCAATTTCTAATTTATTCACATCATTTTCTAGGAAGAGGTATCCATATAATCAAACATCCAAAATACTTTTCTCAACAAAATGGCAATAGTTTTCAACATACTTCCATAACATCGTAGATCTCTGAAGAAGTTATGTCTTTCATAAACACTTACAAAGTGATAAGAATTTCAATTTAACCTACACACTACCAATACCTTTCTTGGCAACACTATAGCTACCACTTTTAATTATTTACTAATGCACATAAGATCAAGTCCATCCATATAACATTTTAAGATATTTTCCAGATTATTTATTTCCTGTTAATTATGCACTAACATCTTTGTGAAATCATATTTCATTGTTGTGGTTCAATTGGACAAACTTGGAAGAACATTGTTAAGATGTGAGGTGGTCTCATCATAAGCGCTAAAAACGGAAGAACATTGTTGAGATGTGATGTGGTTTCATCATAAGTGCTAAATAAACATTCTCATCGGTGATATTAGCAGTAAATGTCATGATTTTCATTCGGGCTGATGATAATAGTAAATTTTATTTTCGGATTTACCTTGCAGCAAGCTCGCCCAGGCCACAGCCACTTCCATGGTACAGGCTGTTTGTCAAGTTTGTGATAAAAATGATATCACATATGTTACATATCAACATTCTACATTTCAGGGTCTAGTTTTGTTGTCATAAAATTCTATCTCAGGTTTAAATATCACTCCGACATACCATTGTGAACTTAGTTCTATTCTAAGTCATAACAAGGATCAAAATAAATGTCTTATGTGTTATATTGTGCTTTTTTCTAGAAAGATGCAAAATTAATCAGGTTCGGCTGGAACTTTGAAGTAGTCCTCTATGAATGTACGGTGAATGTCAATTTCTGAGACAGGATTAATTTCATCGGGTAACATTAAAAAATCTCTTTTTTTAAGAGCATCAGAAATTGCAAATAGCCATTAATAGAATTGAAATGTTCAGCTGAGAGGTATATTTATTAATGTGTCTGAACAATGCAGGATGAAATATTATAAAAGGTGGACCTGAGTTTCAAACATATTCACTATTCGACAATTCACGTGTGAATTTATGGATTTAATCATTTCTGCTTTGAGAATAAATGGGTATCTAGTTATCTTCAGCAAGCATGACCCTTTGAATAATCGTAATGCATGCAATATTTTTCCAGGATGAGGGACGCCCAGGGTCTGACAATCCTCAACCATTTGAAAACTCTAGACTCGAAACTATGGGCTATTTCATACACACTCAGTGTCCTTCCTAGTTGAGTACATCTCTGCCAAATATTAAAAAAAAATTTTAGATGGGCAATTGAAAATCAGAATTTCCTAAACCTCTATCATATACCAATTATAACATGCTCAAACTGATCAAGTTGTCATACACCAACAAGTTCTCAGATGATTCCCAACTATTCTGCATTCAATTTCATAGTTATTTGCATCATTTTCCAGAGATTAATATCCATATAATCAAACCTCCGAATACTACTTTTCTCCACTATATCGTCACAGTTTTCAATAATCTCTCATAACATTGTCAATCTCTGAGGAAGTTATGTCATTTGAAAAAAAGTGTCTTCCAGCCACTTCAAATGAACTTATTTAAAAGATTCTTACCACACACTAAGTGATATTATTTCAAATTTAAGTGATCATGTTAAACTACACACTACCAATACCCTTCTTGACAATACTATAGCTACCACTTTTAGTTGTTAACCAATTCTCATAAGTCTGTGTATATCACATTTTAAGATATCTTCAAGATTATATTTCTTTTTAATTATGCACTAACACCTTTGTGACTTTTTCTTATTTTTTTTGTTTGGGTATTCTGTAAAACACTCTCATCCAATGAGTATTCCCCAAAAAATAAAGTTTATAAATATGTGTATTATATCCATAGGTGCTTGCCTTTTATCATCTTACATAATTTTGTTTTGTTTATTGCTTTGGTTAAATTGACAAACTTGACTGAACACCGTTAAGCTGAGAGTTGGTTTCATCAAAAGTGTTAAAAAACCATTCTCATAGGTTAACTTAGCAGTAGTTGTCATGATTTTATTGCGAGAAAATTATAGTAGTTTATTTAATACACAGTTTTACCTTTCAGGCAGCTCGCACAGTCCACAGTTTCCCAGGTTAAGTATCTTCAGGTTTACCAGCTGGCACCCAGCTGAGGGTAACACACCTGAGCTGAAACTACTAAATCCTAGGTATAACTTCTCCAAACGGCTCAGATTTGACATGCCGCAAAAGGGAAATTGTTTGGTTGTTATAAAATTCTGTATCCCATGTATTATCCCGAGATCAAGATTTACTATATGAATTTATCCATATCCTGTTTTGATATATAGGATATCAGGCTGATGATAATAGTAAATTTAATTTTCGGTTTTACCTTTCAGGAAGCTTGCCCAGGCCACAGCTATTCAGATTCAGTATCTTCAGGTTTACCAGCTTGCACACAGCTGAGGGTAATATCCCAGAAGTGAACTTATTTCCCTCTAAGTATAACTCCTCCAAACAGCTCAGATTTGACATGCTGGAAAAAGGAATGAACACAATTTTAAAATCAATCATGGTTATGGGTTAACTTAGTTCTATACGACAATTTTATTCATTTGTTTTCAGAAAATTTTGCATAAAATTATCTAAAGCATGAACAAGTGTAATTACTTGTCTATACAAAAAGTGCCAGATATACAAGAGTCAGAATGTGCGAAGCAAATAAAGTCATGAGACTTAAAAATTAGGTGAGCTATTGCTAAAGCTCCTGAAATTTGATAAATAATTAAATGAATCTATTGGTAGATTAATGTCGTTGTATGTTTTTTTTTAATATTCTTCAATTCTAGTCCTTGTTGGTACATGAGAAGGTATTCCATGGTACAGGCTGTTTGCCATGTTGGTGTCAACAATGAAACCACAAATGTAACAGATCAACATTCTACATAACAGTGAGTAGTTATGATGTTATAATATTTTATCTCAGGTGTAAATATCCCGAGATCGAGATTTTCCACACGTGTGAGTTTTTAGATATCCCGTATTGATATTTACAGATATATATATATAGGATATCATCTCTTCAGAGTCGGAATCCTTTACCTAGATAACATCCTTTGAGTCATAATATTTCGATTTTGAAAATTGTCAGTTAACAGGATAAAATACTTAAACAAAAAAATGAATTAGGATATTAATACTCCTAGGGATCTCATTCCGACCTACAATTGTGAACTTAGTTCTACTCTAACTCATAACAAGGAACAAAATAATATTTGTAATGTGTAATAATCTCCCTTTTCTACAAAGATCAACTGCAAAATTTTTTGGACGTTATTTTGAAGCAGTCCTGTATGAATGCACTGCATTGACAATGTGTTTGAACAACGCATGATCAAAAATTATAAAAAAGTGGACCGGATTTTAAACATTATTCCACTCTTCGACAATTCACAAGTGAATTTATAGATTCAATCATTTTTGTTGCGATAGAAATGGGTATCTCGTTATCTTAAGCCCACATATACCCACTTAATTCTATCAGTATATTGACTAAACTTCACCTTCTACTGCTTTGAATTCATAATTAACACAAGAATCGAACAATGGTAACAACTCCAACTACGCAGCTGCATGTAAATATCTTGATACTGCTTCACCATCCTAGAACTGTAAGCCAGCGATGATAACTATAACACCCCTCAACAGCTATGATAACCAATGATGCAAGGATGAATATGTGTGTTCTTAAAAAGCTTATAAATCAATCAACTGGGCCAATTCCTAATTATTTATTCGTTTGCTCTCTAGCTCTCAAACAAACTTTAAAGGAGAAAACATGTATCAAAGAAATGTGAATTTTCGAAATTCACAGTTCACAGTTTTACCTATCAGGCTGCTCTCTCAGACCACTCATTCTTGATCTTGTCAGATCATTGAAATCATGCATTGCCTGAGCTTGCTAACTTTTACACAGCCATTTATGGTAACAATAAATATTAAATAAAATTACACGGAACTATTCTATAATCAATTTAAAATTTATTCACATAATTTTCTAGGAAGTGGTATCCATATGATCAAACTCCCAAAATACTTTTCTCAACAATGGCAATAGTTTTCAACATACTTCCATAACATCATAGAACTCTGAAGAAGTTATGTCTTTCATATACACATACAAAGTGATAAGAGTTTCAATTTAACCTACACACTACCAATACCTTTCTTGGCAACACTATAGCTACCACTTTTAATTATTTACTAATGCACATAAGATCAAGTCCATCCATATAACATTTTAAGATATTTTCCAGATTATTTATTTCCTGTTAATTATGCACTAACATCTTTGTGACATCATATTTCATTGTTGTGGTTAAATTGGACAAACTTGGAAGAACATTGTTAAGATGTGAGGTGGTTTCATCATAAGTGCTAAAAACGGAAGAACATTGTTGACTTGTGAGGTGGTTTCATCATAAGTGCTAAAAAAACATTCTCATGGGTGATATTAACAGTAACTGTCATGATGTTCATACGGGCTGATGATAATAGTAAATTTTATTTTCGGATTTACCTTGCAGGAAGCTCCCCCAGGCCACAGCCACTTCCATGGTACAGGCTGTTTGTCAAGTTTGTGACAAAAATGATATCACATATGTTAAATATCAACATTCTACATTTCAGGGTCTAGTTTTGTTGTCATAAAATTCTATCTCAGGTTTAAATATTACTCCGACATACCATTGTGAACTTAGTTCTATTCTAAGTCATAACAAGGAACAAAATAAATGTCTTATGTGTTATATTCTGCTTTTTTCTAGAAAGTTGCAAAATTAATCAGGTTCGGCTGGAATTTTGAAGTAGTCATCTATGAATGTACGGTGAATGTCAATTTCTGAGACAGGATTAATTTCATCGGGTAACATTAAAAAATCTAGTTTTTAAGAGCATCAGAAATTGCAAATAGCCATTAATAGAATTGAAATGTTCAGCTGAGAGGTATATTTATTAATGTGTCTGAACAATGCAGGATGAAATATTATAAAAGGTGGACCTGAGTTTCAAACATATTCACTATTCGACAATTCACGTGTGAATTTATGGATTTAATCATTTCTGCTTTGAGAATAAATGGGTATCTAGTTATCTTCAGCAAGCATGACCCTTTGAATAATCGTAATGCATGCAATATTTTTCCAGGATGAGGGACGCCCAGGGTCTGACAATCCTCAACCATTTGAAAACTCTAGACTCGAAACTATGGGCTATTTCATACACACTCAGTGTCCTTCCTAGTTGAGTACATCCCTGCCAAATATTAAAAAAAAATTTTAGATGGGCAATTGAAAATCAGAATTTCCTAAACCTCTATCATATACCAATTATAACATGCTCAAACTGATCAAGTTGTCATACACCAACAAGTTCTCAGATGATTCCCAACTATTCTGCAATCAATTTCATAGTTATTTGCATCATTTTCCAGAGAGGAATATCCATATAATCATACCTCCGAATACTACTTTTCTCTACTATATTGTCACAGTTTTCAATATTCTCTCATAACATTGTCAATCTCTGAGGAAGTTATGTCATTTGAAAAATAGTGTCTTCCAGCCACTTCAAATGAACTTATTTAAAAGATTCTTACCAAACACAAAGTGATATTATTTCAAATTTAAGTGATCATGTTAAACTACACACTACCAATACCCTTCTTGACAATACTATAGCTACCACTTTTAGTTATTAACCAATTCTCATAAGTCTGTGCATATCACATTTTAAGATATCTTCAAGATTATATTTCTTGTTAATTATGCACTAACATCTTTGTGACTTTTTCTTATTGTTTTTGTTTGGGTATTCTGTAAAACACTCTCATCCAATGAGTATTCCCCAAAAAATGAAGTTTATATATATGTGTATTATATCCATAGGTGCTTGCCTTTTATCATCTTACATAATTTTGTTTTGTTTATTGCTTTGGTTAAATTGACAAACTTGAATGAACACCGTTAAGCTGAGAGTTGGTTTCATCAAAAGTGTTAAAAAACCATTCTCATAGGTTAACTTAGCTGTAGTTGTCATGATTTTATTGCGAGAAAATTATAGTAGTTTATTAAATACACAGTTTTACCTTTCAGGCAGCTCGCACAGCCCACAGTTTCCCAGGTTAAGTATCTTCAGGTTTACCAGCTCGCACACAGCTGAGGGTAACACACCTGAGCTGAAACTACTAAATCCTAGGTATAACTTCTCCAAACGGCTCAGATTTGACTTGCCGCAAAAGGGAAATTGTTTGGTTGTTATAAAATTCTATATCCCATGTATTATCCCGAGATCAAGATTTACTATATGAATTTATCCATATCCTGTTTTGATATATAGGATATCAGGCTGATGATAATAGTAAATTTAATTTTCGGTTTTACCTTGCAGGAAGCTTGCTCAGACCACAGCTATTCAGATTCAGTATCTTCAGGTTTACCAGCTTGCACACAGCTGAGGGTAATATCCCAGAAGTGAACTTATTTCCCTCTAAGTATAACTCCTCCAAACAGCTCAGATTTGACATGCTGGAAAAAGGAATGAACACAATTTTAAAATCAATCATGGTTATGGGTTAACTTAGTTCTATACGACAAATTTATTCATTTGTTTTCAGAAAACTTTGCATAAAATTATCTAAAGCATGAACAAGTGTAATTACTTGTCTATACAAAAAGTGCCAGATATACAAGAGTCAGAATGTGCGAAGCAAATAAAGTCATGAGACTTAAAAATTAGGTGAGCTATTGCTAAAGCTCCTGAAATTTGATAAATAATTAGATGAATCTATTGGTAGATTAATGTCGTTGTATGTTTTTTGTTTTAATATTCTTCAATTCTAGTCCTTGTTGGTACATGAGAAGGTGTTCCACGGTACAGGCTGTTTGTCATGTTTGTGTCAACAATGAAACCACAAATGTAACAGATCAACATTCTACATAACAGTGACTAGTTATGATGTTATAATATTTTATCTCAGGTGTAAATATCCCGAGATCGAGATTTTCCACACGTGTGAGTTTTTAGATATCCCGTATTGATATTTACAGATATATATATATAGGATATCATCTCTTCAGAGTCGGAATCCTTTACCTAGATAACATGCTTTGAGTCATAATATTTCGATTTTGAAAATTGTCAGTTAACAGGATAAAATACTTAAACAAAAAAATGAATTAGGATATTAATACTCCTAGGGATCTCTTTCCGACCTACAATTGTGAACTTAGTTCTACTCTAACTCAAAACAAGGAACAAAATAATATTTGTAATGTGTAATAATCTCCTTTTCTACAAAGATCAACTGCAAATCTTTTGGGACGGTATTTTGAAGCAGTCCTGTATACAAAGTGAAAAGAGTCTCAATTTAACCTACACACTACCAATACCTTTCTTGGCAACACTATAGCTACCACTTTTAATTATTTACTAATGCACATAAGATCAAGTTCATCCATATAACATTTTAAGATATTTTCCAGATTATTTATTTCCCGGTAATTACGCATTAATATCTTTGTGACATCATATTTCATTGTTGTGTTCCAATTGACAAACTTGGAAGAACATTGTTAAGATGTGAGGTGGTTTTATCATAAGTGCTAAAAATGGAAGAACATTGTTGAGATGTGAGGTGGTTTCATCGGAAGTGCTAAATAAACATTCTCATGGGTGATATTAGCAGTAACTGACATGATGTTCAAGCGGACTGATGATAATAACCTAACCGCATCCACTTAGATACTGTGTGTAGTCAAAAAAGATGTTGATGCATGACCTTTTTAGCTAAAGATGTTGAGGAATTTCTATCAACACAGCTCACTGACGTCAAATATCACACACTTTTCAGGGTTAATATTATGCGAGCGTTTTTAGGAAGGCCTCTACTGCGATAGATATATAATGCAAAAAGAAAAAAAGTTTATAGATGCATAGCTATAAAATCTTTTGAAGTTTCGGCCCTGATTTAAAGTTTATTTCTTAATTAATTTCAGCGGGATTTGAGTAGGAAAAATGCTATCGATCCGAAACCTCCTGGTTATACTTGATCTAAACAGGCCATCAGACGTTCACTAATAGGTGATTAATCTATTGAATTCAAACACAAATTTCCTTCATACTTGATTGAAAAATCAGCATTCAATCAGAACTTGGAATGCAAAAAAAACTAAAGCTTTGAGTATATACACAGTTTTCAATGGCTTGCTGATTTAGTAATACTGGAGCTCAGAAATTAGCTAGCCAATCAAAATGATCGACAACAGCAGTTAAATCAATTGTAAATTTCAATCCAATTAAGATTGATTGAGAAAGCAACATTAAACCAGGGCTGGGAAAAGAAAACTAACAACTGCTATGGTAAAAAATCACTTCCTCTACACCTTCAAATGTCGTTGCGTCAAGCTATATGCAGTGTCCTGTCATTATGAAGAGAACACAACTTTGATCAAAGCAGCTTAATTCATTGGATGTTGATCTTATGGGGTTCACTAGATGCATATAGCTATGTTTTTTTCTATGTAGGTTATGCGGGAACTGAATATTTTGCTGCATGGTGATCATGACTATTCTTCTATTGAAAGCATGACAACAGCATCAACTCTAGATTCATGAAAAGCCTATACTATTTGGACCGATATAATTATCATTTGGCAGGAAAAGATGATCACACCAAAAGCATCACATTAAAGAAAGAATCAACAGGTAGATGTGAGTAAGAGTTTTTTTTTTTCTGTGGCACCTTACCTATCAGGCAAATCCTCCAGATCACATACACGTATATCCAGTTTCTAGAGTGATCGAATTACACTGGGGACTCATTTTACAATGACACAATCAGATCACAAAAAAATTGCAGACTGTAGCGAAGTGAAGGTTGACAACAAAATTTTGTGTAGCCATCACTCCTCTCTTCTTTTCCTCCTTGTGTTTACTTATTATTCTGGGAAACTTGTCAGTGAAAAGTTAATCAGAATTCAGAATCATGTGACTTCAAAATTAGGTGAACTATACTATAATATCTGAGATTTGAAACACAATGATATAACTCTATCAATCGGTTATTGTCCCAGTTGGCACAAACTGCCACCTTACAAAAGATGAAAGATTCTTAAAGTGATGGACTGCTAGAATTATTCGAGGTCTGAGTTGGAAAAAAATAATAATCAAGCTCCTCTAAATTCCTCAGCTTTCTCATGCTGCAAGTATGGCAATGCAAAATGTCAAAGTGGGCAAGATGTTTAGAATCATGAAACTTTAAAACTGATTTTTAAGTCTTATAAGTCTGTCTGAAAATCATCAACATTTTTCTCTATCGATAAGCACCGTCTTTGCCTGACTAAGATGACCTTGTAGCCACTCACTTTGTAGCTCTTGCAATCAACTATTTGCTTATACACAGAGGGAATGTCCCTATCCCTCAAAGATCTGATATAAGATTGAGAAACAAGCTAGGTTTTGCAGCCTTGCCCTTAAGGCACACTATTTCGCCGCCACGCCACGCCACGCCACGCCACGCCACGCCACGCCACGCCACGCCACGCCACGCCACGCCACGCCAAGATTCAGAGTCATGTGACTTTAAAATCAGGTGAACTATACTAAAATATCTGAGATTTTAAACACAATGATATGACAACAAAATATGTGTAGCCATCACTCCTCTCTTCTATTCGTCTTTGGATTTACTTATTATTCAGGGAAACTTCTCAGTGAAAAATCCAAGTGTACACCCCGATAAAAGTCAAAGTGTGCAAGGTGTTCAGAATCATGAACCTTTAAAACTTATTTTTGAGTCTCTTGAGATTTGAAAGACAATCATAATATAAATCTATCATCTGATCATTGTCAAAATCAGGTGAACTTTATGTAAGATTTCTGAGATTTGAAAAATAATTATAATATAAATCTATCAGTCAGTTATGTCACAGTGGCACAAACTACACTATAGTTAATAAACAAATATTTAGATGATAATGGAAGTTGTACGTTCCTTCTCAAAATTCTCCGATGTCAGTATTTGTTGGGACAGGGAACAATAATGATAATTTTATGTTATTATATGTTGTGTTTGTGACAAAAAATGGAATCTCAAATGTTACGGAAACACATTCTACATTACAGGGCCTATTTTTGTTTTTATAGGTTTTTGTTATCAGTTCCACCTCAGGTGTTAATATCCTGATATCACGGTGTTCAACATGTTTGAGTTTATACATAAATCCTGTATTGATATTTACAGGGCATAATCTCCTCCGAGTTGATTTTTTCCCTAGAAAACATGCTTAAAGTCACAATGTTTTGACATTGAGAATCGTCAGACTAGGGAGGTGGGAGAGGTGAAGCTTGAATACATAAAAATTGACCAATCAGAGCCCGGTATATGCTCTCAATGATGGGTACTGGACTGAAAATAATAAGATTTTTTTCAGCCTGACATGACATTTTGAAAATGGTTATCTCACTCATATGAGCACTCTCTCAGTTATGATACTATTGCCCCAGCCCAAATACATGTCACTCAATCTAATAATGATATGATGTACTATATGATACCACAGATAAGTCACAATGCTTTGTTATTGAAAATCAACAGACAAGATTAAACATTTCATCCTCACAAATGGGAAAGGAATAATTCTACCCCTAGGGTCTCACTATCTGTGACCATTGTAAACTTAGTTCTACTCTAAATCATAAAAAAGGAGAAGAAACGTCTTATGTGAGACAACCTGCCTGTGTCTTTTGGCCATTGATTCAAACAAGATTTTCAACTAAGAGTTTTATTTGCTATCAATGTTAGCTGGTTGTCTCATCTGTTTGGTGTTGAGAAAAATCATCTCAGTCAATGACTACCTATCATGTGACTTTAATCACAGTGTGGTTTAGTAGTGAGTTGCCCATCATACTTTTAGTAGCGGGCTGCGCTTCTAATATTGTTGCTAAGCATTGTACTTTGCAAGCAGTGTCAATCATCAATATTTTGACAAGAAATTCATCAATGAATAATAGATGTAGACCACAGTATGCCATAGCAATGAACTAAACCTCCAGGAAGAACAACTGCAGTCACATGACCAATTCAGGTGTGTGCAGTTGGTTCAGAGTTGTCCTCTCAAAAACACACTAAATTGGAAACATAACTCCATGATAGCCCAAGTTCTTTTGTAGCAATTAGGGGTGGGTTACACTGAATACACTGACTCACTAGAAAATAACCGCAATTCTGTGAATATGCTTAGTGATGAGGCTTGATGGCCATGGTGTTGACACCAAATATTCTCATAACTGATGGTTTATTTCACTAAACTGAGACATAGAACTATAGAGAAGATGCTCATTGACAGTTGAGGTGCCATCCTTTTCAGATATACAATGCTTAAACCTCAAAAATAATGCAGAGAAAAGTCATTAAAATGTTAGTTTTTCACTCTATAAATCCTGGAATCTCTATGCAGAACCCATAATTGATCAATCTAAAAACATGTGGCTATGGGCTATATTGCAAAGAACATATACCTTGCAGGTAAATACATTAAAAATTCACATTTTGATTGTAAAATGATGAAAAACTCATTAAAATCAGCATATACAAGCAAGATATGCTGAGGAATGTGTCACCTGACTCTAAATCATGGAATGTTGGACAGGCAGTTGAAGGTATGAGTCCTGTTATCCCTCATCTCATAACCATGTTTCATCATGAACAATTACTCCTAGTGATTGCAATTTCATTTTTTACTGATCACTCTCTAATTTAGAGTGACCATTATTTATGCATGCACATCATTTTTCAATTATTTCGGAATAAGCCAATCAGCAGCCAGCTTAACTATGAGTTGTTCTTCCTGGAGGTTTAGTTTATTGGCCATAGTAGCCAAACCTATCTAGTAACCTTATACAAACATCTAGAGGATGCAGTTTTTCTTTCTTTACTTCATGTGCTATCAGTAGGTTAAAATGAAGATTAGTTATATTGAGCATGCAATACATCAATATTGCCTTGAACATGTGAAGAAAACCAAGAAATGTATATTTAATGAAGATATATCTTGCTCTGCAAATCTGATGTAAACTTTTAGTTTTCTCAATGAATTCTTCATATCACGTACACAGCGAGCGAGGTAATACTCTATCTAACAGCATCATAACATCAACTGGATGCCCTCAGGGATGTGTCACTTTACGTAGACGACATGGCAGTAAGCGATGATCACACCATCATAAAATACGCCGATGACACTGTGATATTAGAATTCATCTCGCCAAAATCACCATCATCGCTGCAAGTTGAAATCAATAATATCAGATCCTGGTGCACAAGAAACAGTCTGCTCATCAACACAAAGAAAACCAAAGAGCTTGTTTTCTGTAATCTACGCGATGATCCTGACCCTCCACCCATCATGATCAACAACTCCGCCATCGAACGAGTAGATGAATACAAATATCTTGGCACAACACACAATCATAAGCTTAACTTCAATACGAACACCAAAAACATCATCAGCAAAGCTAACAAACGACTATTCATCATGAAGCAGCTAGCCTTTATGAATGTCAAGACAACTACCATCAAGCTGGCATACACCTCATTTCTCGAAAGTGTCCTACAATATCACCTATGTATTATATTCAGACACCTCTCATCTGATATTAAGAACCAGTACAATCACCTCATCAACACAGCACGTAGACTAAGCAAAGGCAGGCTTGAAGTTACAACCAAAGACGATATATTCGATAAGTTCTTCAAAACTAAATGCCTGAGAATGTTCGCTTCAGGCAAAGACTATGTCATAACGCTAGAACAACTCCCATCTGGTAGATACAGAGTGCCAGCCTACCGTGTAAACTGCTGTAAACACTGTTTTCGCTCATTATGTGTAAAACTGCTCAATCGAATAGCTTGATTCATTTATTATAAATCTAGTCAATGTTTTATTATAATTATTAAAACTTTATTTTTATTCACAGAGCACAAGAGAAAAATTGATTTTATCATGAGAATTGATACAAATATATACATACATACATAGGGTTACCTCCCTTGTGTGAACCATTGTGTAAACCATTGTTTGAATATGAGAGGGCGACTTTTGAACACTACTTATGATTGTTTACAAAAAAGGTTGAGTGCAATCTCCATATATCCCACCCTCCCTGGTCAGAAAACACAAACGAAGTTCTTCAACAAAAATGGGAAAGGTACAATATTACCGCTAAGAGGTCTCACTTCCTGTTACCATTGTGAACTCCTACTCTAAATCATAAAAAAGGGGAAAACTCTGTGTTTATGAGACAATCTGCCCTAATCTACAAAGACCAAATACAACATTAATCTAGTCCGGCCGGGATGTATCAATTATTGTGAATATTGAGTCCTAATACATGATGAGTTTCATGAAGTTGTACTAGAAAAAAAGGTTTTGGCAATTGAGCCAATCAAGATGTTCTAACTAAGAGCTATAATTGGTAACATGATTTCTGATCTGTTTGGTGTTCAGAAAAATCATCTCAGACAATCACTATCTATCAGGTGAATGTATTAACTATGTGGTTTAGTAGTTAGGTTGCTTACCATACTTCCAATAATGGGCTATACTTCTAGAAACGTCTATTAGCATTGTGAATAGCAAGCAGTTTCAATAATGAATATCTTGACAACAGATTCATCAATGAATAGATTTAGACCACAGTGTGCGATATTAGATCTAGAGGATGCAGTTTTCCTTTATATGCTATCAGTAAGTTAAAATGAAGATAAGTTATAGTGAGCATGCAATACATCAATATTGCTTTGCCCTGATGTGTACAACTCCCTTCAATCCTCCCTTCTCAATCCCACCTCATAATCAACTCATTTCACAAGGCCTTTACACCTTTTTTCAAGGTTTTACAGTGAAATTTTAGGTTGTTGTGTAGCTGCCATTGTTAATTTTTACTTATCTTATCATTATACTTTTTCATTGAGCACTCTCTCAGTTTTGATGTTATTGCCCATGCCCAAATACATGTCACTCAATCCATATTTACATAACATCACCTGACATCAAGCACAAGAATTTATTGCAGCACTTGTAACCATTGAGATTAGCATGAACAAGTTTCAACTAGGTGTATTTGATCACATGTGTATCTGCACCGATAATAGCATGTTTACTGTCCAACCCAACATACATGTTTCAAGTTGGAACTCAAGCCTAGTGGTTAGTAACTCATGCCAAAACTGCAATATTTATAAAAGATTTTAAGGCGAATTACGGCGAAATACCGAGTAAATTATACTTCTTTCAACTGTTTAGCGCTGGTGGGAGTTGCCGTTCCAAAGATGCAATAATAAGTGAATTTGAAGATATTTACACTTGAGTTAAAAATTGACTATAATATCAAAGGCTAGCGAAGCAATTAAAAGACTGAGCTGCTGTGTATACTCATAGACCAAGTTGTCTCCGTGTGCTGAGAGAATTTGATCTCATTGATGTCATCAAGGTGTAACTTCTTGATTGCCCAACTATGTACCCATCATAAATTTCATATGCACATCATGTTGTGTCAATGTCACTATCATGTCAGTTTTGGTAATGTGTTGTTCAGATGCTGAAAACTGCCCACATGGTCACATCTACATCAGCTCGTGAAAGTGCGATCATTATTGAAGATTTGGATTCATCACTAGTAAGGTTCAGCAGGTGTTCAATGGTCATTTTCTGTGTTATTAAATTGATGGATGGGCAAACGTGATTTCCCTTTTTCAAACCCATATTTTCGTGCAGTGATGAATAACCAAGGTATTTGAAACCGGTGTAGTATTGTAAACTGTCCCCTGCGCGAAAACAACCCCGGGACACTTTAAAATATTGTGAACTGTCCCGGGGACACTTAACAATAAAAACAGGCCTAATGTAAACTGTCCCCCCTATTGTAAACTGTCCCCCTATTGATGACTGTCCATTTCAAAAGCCCAGCTGTTTATCATCATTTCAAATGGGTCAGATCATCTAACTGGAGCATACCATGATGTTCTGGCTGCCACAATAATGGCCGAAGCTGTACCATGGGATGGTGGTGGTATCTCATTGACATTATGAATGAGTGTATAAAGACTCTTTTTCATGTGGTACTTGATGAATCTATTTTTCGCAAACACTAGTTGTTATTTGAAGCTCCTATGATTTAGAGATCTCTGTTTTGCGAAGAAAGGTGCACTAAGCCAACAGTGAAAAAATGTGTAGTTACCACATCACAGAATGTGCTGTCCCTGGAGTGCCTTGCAAACAGCTACCATTGCCGAAGTAAGAGCAATTATCAAAATCGTACTTAGGCACCTTGATGATGATATACTCTCACATGCATTGATGGCTGAACAAACCAACTAGCAGCAATTTTATGGCTGCTTTCTTATTGAGTTGAGGCAAGAATTTTCGCTACACCTCAACAAAGCTTTGCTATAGCCGAGCGAAAAAAAACAACCCCACCAGTCACTTTTTTAAACTGTATGCCCAAAAATCACAGGTGGCCTCTTATGTTATTTTACAACCATAGTGTAGATGTCATAATGATACTAATTGTCTATTTTTGGATGGCTGGATCGCAATGCAATGAGTGTATCAGGTGTTTTGCGTTTCACAGTAGCTCAATGAGCCGCGTGAAAACAACCCCCCAAACACCTATCAAGAATGCCACTGCTACTCAGTATTTTTGTGTGAGTCCTGCAGAAAAGGTTTCTGCTGCATTACTTGTCATACTAAACACTGTAACCCGGCATGTAAGCCAATTGCTTAAGCCGCGCGAAAACAACCACCCCCCAAGCTGTCTTATAAAGTTTATCTGTCTAAAAGTCCCAAACAGAATGAATTATGGTTTTGCAACCATAATTTGGTTGTCATGAGGTGACTGTGTTGCAAACTTCAGATGGATAGGTTAGAACTTACTGACACAATGTGTTATATGTCATTCTTTGCAGGTTCATGAGCTGCGCGAAAACAACCACCCCAAAATTACATTGTATCATAAAGTTGTAACCTATTAATCTGAAATTTGCTACACAGTCACCTCATGACAATCACATTATGGCTGCAAAATCATGGTTCATTCTGTCTGAGACTTTTTGACAAATAATCTTTATAAGACAGCTTGGGGGTGGTTGTTTTCGCGCGGCTCAAGCAATCTTTTACAGTGCAATACCAGGCTGCACAATATGAAAAGCTCACACTTGTGACTGACTGTCATCAACCACAGGCATATGCTTGATGGAGGTAGATTTTATGATGAATGGGGTGGTTGTTTCCGCGCGGCTCATGAACATGCAAAGAATGACATACAACACATTGTGTCAATCAGTTCTAACCTATCCATCTGAAGTCTGCAACACAGTCACCTCATGACAACCACATTATGGTTGCGAAACCATAATTCATTCTGGGGGGGGGGGGGTTGTTTTTGCGCGGCTCAGTGAGCTATCATTATGACGCATACACTATGGCTGTAAGTTAATAAGATGCCACCTGTGAGCATACGGTTTAAAAAAAGTAACTGTTGGGGGATGGTTGTTTTTGCGTGGCTTAAGCAAAGCTTTGTTGATGAGGTGTCGCAAAATTTCTGGCCTCAACTTAATACGAAAGCAGCTATAGTACACATTGCCGCAAGTTGGTATGTTCAGCAATCACTGCATTAGAGAGCATATCATCATCAAGGTGCCTAAGTATGGTTTTGATAATTGTTCTTACTTCGGCAATGGTAGCTGTTGGCAAGGCTCTCCAAAGACAGTGCGTTCTGTGATGTGGTAATTTCACATTTTTCACTGTTGGCTTAGTGCACCTGTCTTCGCAAACCAGACATCTCTAAATCATAGGAGCTTTAAATGACAACTAGTGTTTGCGAAAGAAAGATCTATCAAGTACCATATGAAAAGAGTCTTTATATACTCATTCATAATGTCTATGAGATACCTCCACCATCCCGTGGTACAGCTTTGGCCATCGTAGTGGCAGCCAGAACATCATGGTATGCTCCAGTTAGATGATCTGACCCATTTGAAATGATGATAAACAGCTGGACAGTAGGGGGGACAGTTTACAAAAGGGGGGAAACAGTTTACAATAGGGGGGGGACAGTTAACAATAGGGGGGACAGTTTACAATAGGGGGGGGGGGGACAGTTTACAATAGGCCTGTTTTTATTGTAAAGTGTCCCCGGAACAGTTTACAATATTTTAAAGTGTCCCAGGGTTGTTTTCGAGCAGGGGACAGTTTACAATACTACACTGGGTGAACATTTAAGGAACTGAAAAGTTTTGCAGCAATAAATAATTGGGAAATAATGAATGTGCCACACAGCATCTAGTTCCTCTAGTTCCTGACTGTGAGCATACTTATACTTCAGTAAGGTATCGTGGTACTTTAGTTACCAATCGCGAATAGGTTCATTCTTCGCATTCAACAATGTCATGAAACCTGAATGTTTACCCATTGGAAACTGTTACACTTAACTCTCAAATATTCACCATTCTTTATGTACTCACCCCTCAAGTTCATCTTGAAGATCGGTTATTGACAGTGAAATGAGGTTAGGAGCTAAGATCTCCAAATTTGGAGGTATATGGTCCTTTAGGATCATATGCGTAATATTGTTAGTCTCAAACTCTGATGTTATCTCCTCTATTGTCATATCCCTGAAATACTTTGTTTCATTCTCATTTAGAGCTTCAAATGAATGCCCAAACCACAGCTCGAAGTATTTGTCACCTGAAAAAATAAAAATATGACAAGTTGTATATCGAATTCGGTCTGCTCTTAAATTGAAGAAAACACTACTTGAATACTCATATATATGCCACAGCATATTGTGATCGAAAACAAATTGTCTGACAACGAAAAACCATTTATACTGAATTATTCGCAGTGGAAGTTGGCTGCTGTTTGTAGCTGTTCAAGCCATAGTTCCATGGCATGCCATGGAATTGTGGCTAGAACAGCTACAAATTTTCTGGCTCAATTAAGCCACAAAAAGGATAGTATGTGAGGCAGCAAGCGCATCTGTATGGATTTGGCAACAGCACTGTGTGATGACAAAATAAAATCTATTGTTTGTGAGCTTGGGTTTAAAGCTATATCCAATGTATTGCACTCATAGGCTTATATGCTTGGAAATAGTGTGAAAGGAACTCAGCTCCCTGACTTGTGTATGAGTTTTGCAATGCTCAATGTGGTAAATTAGAGTAGTGGACTATGAACCCAAGAGATGGGTGCTTTGACTATAGCAATTTTGCGCTGCTGAGTTGATGGAATGCAGAATTCCCTGCTTTGGCCTTGTTGAGTCAGATTTATTGTCAAAGGGTTGCTTCGATGATTTGGACATCATAGCGGTATTGTCGTTGCGTCTGAAATTGCATCATTTATTTCAATTTGGATGCTAACACTGAAACACTTTATTATGAACTATTTTTTGGCTCTGACAACCCAGAAATCTCCTTAAGAAAGCAAGATGTTTTTTGCTGTGATTCTAGTTTGTGTAAGTCTCACACACATCAGATCAGCGTTATTTAGATATGCAATTGTATCCTTATCAGCACCCAATAATGGTAGTTGGGTGCGTTTGGTATTTGCAAAATTGTCAAGTTTGTGACAGAGTTTGGGAGTCTTTGCTTATTGTATAACATGTTTATAAAGTGTGTAACTGTAAGTGAGTAGTCAAGCAGATTGATCTCTTTATCACCTTGAGTCATGCTTATCATACTTGTTATTCAATGGCTTAGTTGAAAATCCAGCATAGAAATTATTCTTGCATTGGATACTTATCCAGAAAGTTTATTTATGATTGCTATCAAAGATAGACCGACTATCAATTAGGTCTTTGAGATCATCGCTATTCTATAAAACTGACACTTGTCACACAAACTCAGAGCAGTGGTGTGTAATATAAATACTTACCTGGTACATCTGTGACTTCACTATCAGCTGGGGTGACGCTGCCGGAAGAAGTACAGTTATCATTGTCAGTTTCTGTATCGGACATGATTGATGATACTACTGACCTAACAGCATTTTGTTAATTAAAAAGGTCATTGGCAACCAGAAGGAACAGCCCTCCATGATTGTCTACAAACATAAAATATGTGAAAGACAAAAAGGCCAAAATGTTATTTACACGAACACGTGGTCTAGTGTAACCTACGGGCATCAATTAAGAATGTTAAACTTGCTTCAGATTGCATAATACAATAGCAACGTCCGGCCAAAGGAGAACTGGTCATTTGGATTTTGAAGTTTAGGGCTAGGTTGTTACAATCCCCAACACCATCATTGCCAACAACCATCCAATCAGTATCATCAAATAACGTTTGACGTTTGATATAGGATTTTTTACTGCTTTTGTCTTCTGTTTTGACACTACTTTAAAAATGTCTCACACAAGCCAATTCACCACCAGAATATTGACATACTGCTGGGAGACCTCTATCATCAAAGCAACAGATTGGGAGATTGTTTAAAAATAATCATAACATTTGCAACTTACCCATATTCACCTGAATGGATTTGGTTGATTTAAGATACCATGGCAAAGGTTGGGAGTAGACTCAGATCAAAGCTTTGGGCGTCATAATGCCTGTTCCTGTAAATATATGCCATTTCCAATGAAAAAGTGATAAGGATGAGCTTGACATCAATGTCTTCAATTTGGGATAACTCAACAAGATGGTATTATCAGGGAACATAAACAGGTACCCATAGTACTCGAATACACAGAAAACAAGATTGCTCTTGCATCCCTAATGGTAATCAAACTTGCATGACTTATGAATAAAGTCCACAAGAGCGGGGACCTTAGCGCATAATTTTGTATTGTGGATGGTATGTATGGTTTGCCTAGAGTCCCAGTAAGGCAGGTTGGACTTGGTGAGAATCTGTTGATCAGTGTGAGCTGAGATGGACAGAAATTTGGCCAATGGAAACACGAAGGATCAAATTTTGCAGTTCCGGTTAAACAGCATGTGCTTGACTTAACTGCTTCGTGAGATATTAGTACTGACACGATGAATGTGGTGCCTGGTCAAGAGTCTAGGTTGCTGACTCATCCCGTAGTTTTAGCACAGCATAGGTCTGAGTAGTGATAGACGTCTAGACTATGATGGTCAGTTTGAGTAGCGAGAGACGTCCAGACTATGACGGTTGGTCTGAGTAGTGAGAGATGTCCAGTCTATGATGGTCTGTCTGAGTAGTGAGACATTGCCAGACTATGACAGTCAGTCTGAGTAATGATAGACATCCAGAATATGACTGTGAGTCTGAGTAGTGAGAGTCAACCAGACTATGACGGTCAGACTGAGTAGTGAGAGACATCCTGACTATGACGGTTGGTCTGAGTAGTGAAAGATGTCCAGACTATGACGGTCAGTCTGAGTAGTGAGAGAAATCGAGGCTGTGATGGTCGGTCTGAGTAGTGAGAGAGGGCCAGACACTGACAGTCAGTGTGAGTAATGATAGACGTCCAGACTATGACGGTCGGTCTGAGTATTGAGAGACGTCCAGACTATGACGGTGGGTCTGAGTAGTGAGAGAAATCCTGACTATGACAGTCAGTCTGAGTAGTAAGAGACATCCAGACTATGACTATCGGTCTGTGTACTGAGACACCTAGACACTGACAGTCAGTCTGAGTAGTGAGAGATGTCTAGGTCATGCCGGTCGGTCTGAGTACTGAGAGACGTCCAGACTATGACGGACGGTCTAAGTAGTGAGAGACATCCTGACTCTAATGGTTGGTCTGAGTAGTGAGAGACGTCCAGACTATGACAGTCAGTCTGAGTAGTGAGAGACATCCAGACTATGAATATCAGTCTGTGTACTGAGGGACGTCCAGACACTGACAGTCAGTCTGAGTAATGAGAGACATGCAGACTATGACAGTCAGTCTGAGTAGTGATAGACGTGCAGACTGACACGGTCGGTCTGAGTACTGTGAGACGTCCAGACTATGATGGTCGGTCTGAGTAGTGAGAGTCATCCTGACTATGACGGTTGGTCTGAGTAGTGAGAGATGTGCAGACTATGACAATCAGTCTGAGTAGTGAGAGACGTGCAGACTAAGACGGTCGGTCTGAGTACTGAGAGACGTCCAGACTATGACGGTCGGTCCGAGTAGTGAGAGTCAACCAGACTATGACGGTCAGACTGAATAGTGAGAGACATTCTGACTCTAATGGTTGGTCTGAGTAGTGAGAGATGTGCAGACTATGACAGTCAGTCTGAGTAGTGAGAGACGGCCAGACTATGACAGTCAGTCTGAGTAGTGAGAGACATCCAGACTATGAATATCAGTCTGTGTACTGAGGGACGTCCAGACACTGACAGTCAGTCTGAGGAATGAGAGACATGCAGACTATGACAGTCAGTCTGAGCAGTGAGAGACGTGCAGACTATGATGGTCGGTCTGAGTTGTGAGAGTCATCCTGACTATGATGGTTGGTCTGAGTAGTGAGAGATGTGCAGACTATGACAGCCAGTCTGAGTTGTGAGAGACGTCCAGACTATGACAGTCAGACAGAGTAGTGAGAGACATGCAGACTATGACAGTCAGTCTGAGTAGTTAGAGACGTGCAGACTGTGACAGTCAGTCTGAGTAGTGAGAGACGTGCAGACTAGGACGGTCGGTCTGAGTACTGAGGGACGTCCAAACTATGACGGTCGGTCTGAGTAGTCAGAGACATTCTGACTATAACGGTTGGTCTGAGTAGTGAGAGACGTCCAGACTATGACAGTCCGACTGAGAAGTGAGAGACGTGCAGACTATGACAGTCAGTCTGAGTAGTTAGAGAAGCCCAGACTATGACGGTCGGTCTGAGTAGTGAGAGACGTGCAGACTATGACGGTCAGTCTGAGTAGTGAGAGACGTGCAGACTATGACAGTCAGTCTGAGTAGTGAGAGATGTCTAGGCTATGATGGTTGGTCTTAGTAGTGAGAGACGCCTAGACTAAAACGGTCGGATTGAGTTGTGAGAGACATCCAGGCTATGTCGGTCGGTCTGAGTAGTGAAAGTTGTCAGACTATGACGGTCAGTCTGAGTAGTGAGAGACACCCTGACTAAGACAGTCAGTCAGAGTAGTGAGAGGCGTGCAGACTATGACAGTCAGTCTGAGTAGTGAGAGACGTACAGACTATGACGGTCAGTCAGAGTAGTGAGAGACGTGCAGACTATGACAGTCAGTCTGAGTAGTGAGAGACGTGCAGACTATGACAGTCAGTCTGAGTAGTGAGAGACATGCAGACTATGACAGTCAGTCTGAGTAGTGAGAGACATGCAGACTATGACAGTCATTCTGAGTAATGAGAGACATCCAGACTATGACTATCGGTCTGTGTACTGAGAGACGTGCAGACTATGACGGTCAGTCTGAGTAGTGAGAGACGTGCATAATATGACAGTCAGAATGAGTAGTGAGAGACATGCAGACTATGATGGTCGGTCTGAGTAGTGAGAGACGTGCGGACTATGACGGTCAGTCAGAGTAGTGAGAGACGGCCAGACTATGACTATCGGTCTGTGTACTGAGAGACACCTAGACACTGACGGTCAGTCTGAGTAGTGAGAGAAGTCCAGACTATGACAGTCAGACTGAGTAGTGAGAGACGTGCAGACTATGAGTGTCAGTCTGAGTAGTGAGAGACGCCCGTACTATGACGGTCAGTCTGAGTAGTGAGTGACGACCACACTATGACGGTTGGTCTGAGTAGTGAGACACATCCAGACTATGACTATCGGTCAGTGTACTGAGGGACGCCCAGACACTGACAGTCAGTCTGAGTAGTAAGAGATGTCTAGGCTATGACGGTCAATCTGAGTAGTGAGAGACACCCAGACTAAGACAGTCAGTCAGAGTAGTAAGAGGCGTGCAGACTATGACAGTCAGTCTGAGTAGTGAGAGACACCCAGACTTTGACAGTCAGTATGAGTAGTGAGAGACGCCCATACTATGACGGTCAGTCTGAGCAGTGAGAGATGACCAAACTATGATTGTGGGTCTGAGTAGTGAGACACATTCTGACTATGTCAGTAAGTCAGAGTAGTGAGAGACATCCAGACTATGACTACCGGTCTGTGTACTGAGAGACACCCAGACACTGACAGTCAGTCTGAGTAGTGAGAGATGTCTAGGCTATGACGGTCGGTCGGAGTAGTGAGAGACATCCAGACTATGACGGTCAGTCAGAGTAGTGAGAGACGCCCAGACTAAGAAATTCAGTCTGAGTAGTGAGAGACATCCAGACTATGACGTTCAGTCAGAGTAGTGAGAGACGCCCAGACTATGACGGTCAGTCTGAGTAGTGAAAGATGACCAGACTATGACGGTTGATTTGAGTGGTGAGACACATCATGACTATGACAGTCATTCTGTGAAGTGAGAGACATCCAGACTATGACTATCGGTCTGTGTACTGAGAGACACCTAGACACTGACGGTCGGTCTGAGTAGTGAGAGACGTGCAGACTATGACGGTCAATCTGAGTAGTGGGAGAAGTCCAGACTATGACAGTAAGACTGAGTAGTGAGAGACGTGCAGACTATGACAGTCAATCTGAATAGTGAGAGTAGCCGAGACTATGACGGTCGGTCTGAGTAGTGAGAGACGCGCAGACTATGAAGGTCAGTCTGAGTAGTGAGAGACGTGCAGACTAGGACGGTCGGTCTGAGTACTGAGAGGCGTCCAGACTATGACGGTCGGTCTAAGTAGTGAGAGACATCCTGACTCTAACGGTTGGTCTGAGTAGTGAGAGATGTGCAGACTATGACAGTCAGTCTGAGTAGTGAGAGACGTCCAGACTATGACAGTCAGTCTGAGTAGTGAGAGACATCCAGACTATGAATATCAGTCTGTGTACTGAGGGACGTCCAGACACTGACAGTCAGTCTGAGTAATGAGAGACATGCAGAATATGACAGTCAGTCTGAGTAGTGATAGACGTGCAGACTGAGACGGTCGGTCTGAGTATTGTGAGACGTCCAGACTATGATGGTCGGTCTGAGTAGTGAGAGCCATCCTGACTATGACGGTTGGTCTGAGTAGTGAGAGATGTGCAGACTATGACAATCAGTCTGAGAAGTGTGAGACTTGCAGACTAAGACGGTCGGTCTGAGTACTGAGAGACGTCCAGACTATGAATATCAGTCTGTGTACTGAGGGACGTCCAGACACTGACAGTCAGTCTGAGTAATGAGAGACATGCAGACTATGACAGTCAGTCTGAGCAGTGAGAGACGTGCAGACTATGATGGTCGGTCTGAGTAGTGAGAGTCATCCTGACTATGATGGTTGGTCTGAGTAGTGAGAGACATGCAGACTATGACAGTCAGTTTGAGTAGTTAGAGAAGCCCAGACTATGACGGTCGGTCTGAGTAGTGAGAGACGTGCAGACTATGACGGTCAGTCTGAGTAGTGAGAGACGTGCAGACTATGACAGTCAGTCTGAGTAGTGAGAGATGTCTAGGCTATGATGGTTGGTCTTAGTAGTGAGAGACGCCTAGACTAAAACGGTCGGATTGAGTTGTGAGAGACATCCAGGCTATGTCGGTCGGTCTGAGTAGTGAGAGTTGTCAGACTATGACGGTCAGTCTGAGTAGTGAGAGACACCCAGACTAAGACAGTCAGTCAGAGTAGTGAGAGGCGTGCAGACTATGACAGTCAGTCTGAGTAGTGAGAGACGTACAGACTATGACGGTCAGTCAGAGTAGTGAGAGACGTGCAGACTATGACAGTCAGTCTGAGTAGTGAGAGACGTGCAGACTATGACTATCGGTCTGTGTACTGAGAGACGTGCAGACTATGACGGTCAGTCTGAGTAGTGAGAGACGTGCATAATATGACAGTCAGAATGAGTAGTGAGAGACATGCAGACTATGATGGTCGGTCTGAGTAGTGAGAGACGTGCGGACTATGACGGTCAGTCAGAGTAGTGAGAGACGGCCAGACTATGACTATCGGTCTGTGTACTGAGAGACACCTAGACACTGACGGTCAGTCTGAGTAGTGAGAGAAGTCCAGACTATGACAGTCAGACTGAGTAGTGAGAGACGTGCAGACTATGAGTGTCAGTCTGAGTAGTGAGAGACGCCCGTACTATGACGGTCAGTGTGAGTAGTGAGTGACGACCACACTATGACGGTTGGTCTGAGTAGTGAGACACATCCAGACTATGACTATCGGTCAGTGTACTGAGGGACGCCCAGACACTGACAGTCAGTCTGAGTAGTAAGAGATGTCTAGGCTATGACGGTCAGTCTGAGTAGTGAGAGACACCCAGACTAAGACAGTCAGTCAGAGTAGTAAGAGGCGTGCAGACTATGACAGTCAGTCTGAGTAGTGAGAAACACCCAGACTTTGACAGTCAGTATGAGTAGTGAGAGACGCCCATACTATGACGGTCAGTCTGAGCAGTGAGAGATGACCAAACTATGATTGTGGGTCTGAGTAGTGAGACACATTCTGACTATGTCAGTAAGTCAGAGTAGTGAGAGACATCCAGACTATGACTACCGGTCTGTGTACTGAGAGACACCCAGACACTGACAGTCAGTCTGAGTAGTGAGAGATGTCTAGGCTATGACGGTCGGTCGGAGTAGTGAGAGACATCCAGACTATGACGGTCAGTCAGAGTAGTGAGAGACGCCCAGACTATGAAATTCAGTCTGAGTAGTGAGAGACATCCAGACTATGACGTTCAGTCAGAGTAGTGAGAGACGCCCAGACTATGACGGTCAGTCTGAGTAGTGAAAGATGACCAGACTATGACGGTTGATTTGAGTGGTGAGACACATCATGACTATGACAGTCATTCTGTGAAGTGAGAGACATCCAGACTATGACTATCGGTCTGTGTACTGAGAGACACCTAGACACTGACGGTCGGTCTGAGTAGTGAGAGACGTGCAGACTATGACGGTCAATCTGAGTAGTGGGAGAAGTCCAGACTATGACAGTAAGACTGAGTAGTGAGAGACGTGCAGACTATGACAGTCAATCTGAATAGTGAGAGTAGCCGAGACTATGACGGTCGGTCTGAGTAGTGAGAGACGCGCAGACTATGAAGGTCAGTCTGAGTAGTGAGAGACGTGCAGACTAGGACGGTCGGTCTGAGTACTGAGAGGCGTCCAGACTATGACGGTCGGTCTAAGTAGTGAGAGACATCCTGACTCTAACGGTTGGTCTGAGTAGTGAGAGATGTGCAGACTATGACAGTCAGTCTGAGTAGTGAGAGACGTCCAGACTATGACAGTCAGTCTGAGTAGTGAGAGACATCCAGACTATGAATATCAGTCTGTGTACTGAGGGACGTCCAGACACTGACAGTCAGTCTGAGTAATGAGAGACATGCAGACTATGACAGTCAGTCTGAGTAGTGATAGACGTGCAGACTGAGACGGTCGGTCTGAGTATTGTGAGACGTCCAGACTATGATGGTCGGTCTGAGTAGTGAGAGCCATCCTGACTATGACGGTTGGTCTGAGTAGTGAGAGATGTGCAGACTATGACAATCAGTCTGAGTAGTGAGAGACGTGCAGACTAAGACGGTCGGTCTGAGTACTGAGAGACGTCCAGACTATGAATATCAGTCTGTGTACTGAGGGACGTCCAGACACTGACAGTCAGTCTGAGTAATGAGAGACATGCAGACTATGACAGTCAGTCTGAGCAGTGAGAGACGTGCAGACTATGATGGTCGGTCTGAGTAGTGAGAGTCATCCTGACTATGATGGTTGGTCTGAGTAGTGAGGGACGTGCAGACTATGACAGTCAGTTTGAGTAGTTAGAGAAGCCCAGACTATGACGGTCGGTCTGAGTAGTGAGAGACGTGCAGACCATGCAGGTCAGTCTGAGTAGTGAGAGACGTGCAGACTATGACAGTCAGTCTGAGTAGTGAGAGATGTCTAGGCTATGATGGTTGGTCTGAGTAGTGAGAGACGTGCAGACTAAGACGGTCGGTCTGAGTACTGAGAGACGTGCATACTATGACGGTCGGTCTGAGTAGTGAGCGACATCCTGACTATGACGGTTGGTCTGAGTAGTGAGAGATGTGCAGACTTTGACAGTCAGTCTGAGTAGTGAGAGACGTCCAGACTATGACTGTCACCACTGAGTAGTGATAGACGTGCAGACTATGACAGTCGATCTGAGTAGTTAGAGAAGCCCATACTATGACGGTCGGTCTGAGTAGTGAGAGACGTACAGACTAGATGGTCCGTCTGAGTAGTGAGAGACGCGCAGACTATGACAGTCAGTCTGAGTAGTGAGAGACGCGCAAACTATGACAGTCAGTCCGAATAGTGAGAGACGGCCAGACTATGACAATCAGTCTGAGTAGTGAGAGACGTGCAGACTAAGACAGTCGGTCTGAGTACTGAGAGACATCCAGACTATGACGGTCGGTCTGAGTAGTGAGAGACATCCTGACTCTAATGGTTGGTCTGAGTAGTGAGAGATGTGCAGACTATGACAGTCAGTCTGAGTAGTGAGAGACGTCCAGACTATGACAGTCAGACAGAGTAGTGAGAGACATGCAGACTATGACAGTCAGTCTGAGTAGTTAGAGACGTGCAGACTATGACAGTCAGTCTGAGCAGTGAGAGACGTGCAGACTATGACTATCGGTCTGTGTACTGAGAGACGTGCAGACTATGACGGTCAGTCTGAGTAGTGAGAGACGTGCATAATATGACAGTCAGAATGAGTAGTGAGAGACATGCAGACTATGATGGTCGGTCTGAGTAGTGAGAGACGTGCGGACTATGACGGTCAGTCAGAGTAGTGAGAGACGGCCAGACTATGACTATCGGTCTGTGTACTGAGAGACACCTAGACACTGACGGTCAGTCTGAGTAGTGAGAGAAGTCCAGACTATGACAGTCAGACTGAGTAGTGAGAGACGTGCAGACTATGAGTGTCAGTCTGAGTAGTGAGAGACGCCCGTACTATGACGGTCAGTGTGAGTAGTGAGTGACGACCACACTATGACGGTTGGTCTGAGTAGTGAGACACATCCAGACTATGACTATCGGTCAGTGTACTGAGGGACGCCCAGACACTGACAGTCAGTCTGAGTAGTAAGAGATGTCTAGGCTATGACGGTCAGTCTGAGTAGTGAGAGACACCCAGACTAAGACAGTCAGTCAGAGTAGTAAGAGGCGTGCAGACTATGACAGTCAGTCTGAGTAGTGAGAAACACCCAGACTTTGACAGTCAGTATGAGTAGTGAGAGACGCCCATACTATGACGGTCAGTCTGAGCAGTGAGAGATGACCAAACTATGATTGTGGGTCTGAGTAGTGAGACACATTCTGACTATGTCAGTAAGTCAGAGTAGTGAGAGACATCCAGACTATGACTACCGGTCTGTGTACTGAGAGACACCCAGACACTGACAGTCAGTCTGAGTAGTGAGAGATGTCTAGGCTATGACGGTCGGTCGGAGTAGTGAGAGACATCCAGACTATGACGGTCAGTCAGAGTAGTGAGAGACGCCCAGACTAAGAAATTCAGTCTGAGTAGTGAGAGACATCCAGACTATGACGTTCAGTCAGAGTAGTGAGAGACGCCCAGACTATGACGGTCAGTCTGAGTAGTGAAAGATGACCAGACTATGACGGTTGATTTGAGTGGTGAGACACATCATGACTATGACAGTCATTCTGTGAAGTGAGAGACATCCAGACTATGACTATCGGTCTGTGTACTGAGAGACACCTAGACACTGACGGTCGGTCTGAGTAGTGAGAGACGTGCAGACTATGACGGTCAATCTGAGTAGTGGGAGAAGTCCAGACTATGACAGTAAGACTGAGTAGTGAGAGACGTGCAGACTATGACAGTCAATCTGAATAGTGAGAGTAGCCGAGACTATGACGGTCGGTCTGAGTAGTGAGAGACGCGCAGACTATGAAGGTCAGTCTGAGTAGTGAGAGACGTGCAGACTAGGACGGTCGGTCTGAGTACTGAGAGGCGTCCAGACTATGACGGTCGGTCTAAGTAGTGAGAGACATCCTGACTCTAACGGTTGGTCTGAGTAGTGAGAGATGTGCAGACTATGACAGTCAGTCTGAGTAGTGAGAGACGTCCAGACTATGACAGTCAGTCTGAGTAGTGAGAGACATCCAGACTATGAATATCAGTCTGTGTACTGAGGGACGTCCAGACACTGACAGTCAGTCTGAGTAATGAGAGACATGCAGACTATGACAGTCAGTCTGAGTAGTGATAGACGTGCAGACTGAGACGGTCGGTCTGAGTATTGTGAGACGTCCAGACTATGATGGTCGGTCTGAGTAGTGAGAGCCATCCTGACTATGACGGTTGGTCTGAGTAGTGAGAGATGTGCAGACTATGACAATCAGTCTGAGTAGTGAGAGACGTGCAGACTAAGACGGTCGGTCTGAGTACTGAGAGACGTCCAGACTATGAATATCAGTCTGTGTACTGAGGGACGTCCAGACACTGACAGTCAGTCTGAGTAATGAGAGACATGCAGACTATGACAGTCAGTCTGAGCAGTGAGAGACGTGCAGACTATGATGGTCGGTCTGAGTAGTGAGAGTCATCCTGACTATGATGGTTGGTCTGAGTAGTGAGGGACGTGCAGACTATGACAGTCAGTTTGAGTAGTTAGAGAAGCCCAGATTATGACGGTCGGTCTGAGTAGTGAGAGACGTGCAGACCATGCAGGTCAGTCTGAGTAGTGAGAGACGTGCAGACTATGACAGTCAGTCTGAGTAGTGAGAGATGTCTAGGCTATGATGGTTGGTCTGAGTAGTGAGAGACGTGCAGACTAAGACGGTCGGTCTGAGTACTGAGAGACGTGCATACTATGACGGTCGGTCTGAGTAGTGAGCGACATCCTGACTATGACGGTTGGTCTGAGTAGTGAGAGATGTGCAGACTTTGACAGTCAGTCTGAGTAGTGAGAGACGTCCAGACTATGACTGTCACCACTGAGTAGTGATAGACGTGCAGACTATGACAGTCGATCTGAGTAGTTAGAGAAGCCCATACTATGACGGTCGGTCTGAGTAGTGAGAGACGTACAGACTAGATGGTCCGTCTGAGTAGTGAGAGACGCGCAGACTATGACAGTCAGTCTGAGTAGTGAGAGACGCGCAAACTATGACAGTCAGTCCGAATAGTGAGAGACGGCCAGACTATGACAATCAGTCTGAGTAGTGAGAGACGTGCAGACTAAGACAGTCGGTCTGAGTACTGAGAGACATCCAGACTATGACGGTCGGTCTGAGTAGTGAGAGACATCCTGACTCTAATGGTTGGTCTGAGTAGTGAGAGATGTGCAGACTATGACAGTCAGTCTGAGTAGTGAGAGACGTCCAGACTATGACAGTCAGACAGAGTAGTGAGAGACATGCAGACTATGACAGTCAGTCTGAGTAGTTAGAGACGTGCAGACTGTGACAGTCAGTCTGAGCAGTGAGAGACGTGCAGACTATGACTATCGGTCTGTGTACTGAGAGACGTGCAGACTATGACGGTCAGTCTGAGTAGTGAGAGACGTGCATAATATGACAGTCAGAATGAGTAGTGAGAGACATGCAGACTATGATGGTCGGTCTGAGTAGTGAGAGACGTGCGGACTATGACGGTCAGTCAGAGTAGTGAGAGACGGCCAGACTATGACTATCGGTCTGTGTACTGAGAGACACCTAGACACTGACGGTCAGTCTGAGTAGTGAGAGAAGTCCAGACTATGACAGTCAGACTGAGTAGTGAGAGACGTGCAGACTATGACGGTCAGTCTGAGTAGTGAGTGACGACCACACTATGACGGTTGGTCTGAGTAGTGAGACACATCCAGACTATGACTATCGGTCAGTGTACTGAGGGACGCCCAGACACTGACAGTCAGTCTGAGTAGTAAGAGATGTCTAGGCTATGACGGTCAGTCTGAGTAGTGAGAGACACCCAGACTAAGACAGTCAGTCAGAGTAGTAAGAGGCGTGCAGACTATGACAGTCAGTCTGAGTAGTGAGAGACACCCAGACTTTGACAGTCAGTATGAGTAGTGAGAGACGCCCATACTATGACGGTCAGTCTGAGCAGTGAGAGATGACCAAACTATGATTGTGGGTCTGAGTAGTGAGACACATTCTGACTATGTCAGTAAGTCAGAGTAGTGAGAGACATCCAGACTATGACTACCGGTCTGTGTACTGAGAGACACCCAGACACTGACAGTCAGTCTGAGTAGTGAGAGATGTCTAGGCTATGACGGTCGGTCGGAGTAGTGAGAGACATCCAGACTATGACGGTCAGTCAGAGTAGTGAGAGACGCCCAGACTAAGTAATTCAGTCTGAGTAGTGAGAGACATCCAGACTATGACGTTCAGTCAGAGTAGTGAGAGACGCCCAGACTATGACGGTCAGTCTGAGTAGTGAAAGATGACCAGACTATGACGGTTGAATTGAGTGGTGAGACACATCATGACTATGACAGTCATTCTGTGAAGTGAGAGACATCCAGACTATGACTATCGGTCTGTGTACTGAGAGACACCTAGACGCTGACGGTCGGTCTGAGTAGTGAGAGACGTGCAGACTATGACGGTCGGTCTGAGTAGTGAGAGACGCGCAGACTATGAAGGTCAGTCTGAGTAGTGAGAGACGTGCAGACTAGGACGGTCGGTCTGAGTACTGAGAGGCGTCCAGACTATGACGGTCGGTCTAAGTAGTGAGAGACATCCTGACTCTAACGGTTGGTCTGAGTAGTGAGAGATGTGCAGACTATGACAGTCAGTCTGAGTAGTGAGAGACGTCCAGACTATGACAGTCAGTCTGAGTAGTGAGAGACATCCAGACTATGAATATCAGTCTGTGTACTGAGGGACGTCCAGACACTGACAGTCAGTCTGAGTAATGAGAGACATGCAGACTATGACAGTCAGTCTGAGTAGTGATAGACGTGCAGACTGAGACGGTCGGTCTGAGTATTGTGAGACGTCCAGACTATGATGGTCGGTCTGAGTAGTGAGAGCCATCCTGACTATGACGGTTGGTCTGAGTAGTGAGAGATGTGCAGACTATGACAATCAGTCTGAGTAGTGAGAGACGTGCAGACTAAGACGGTCGGTCTGAGTACTGAGAGACGTCCAGACTATGAATATCAGTCTGTGTACTGAGGGACGTCCAGACACTGACAGTCAGTCTGAGTAATGAGAGACATGCAGACTATGACAGTCAGTCTGAGCAGTGAGAGACGTGCAGACTATGATGGTCGGTCTGAGTAGTGAGAGTCATCCTGACTATGATGGTTGGTCTGAGTAGTGAGAGACGTGCAGACTATGACAGTCAGTTTGAGTAGTTAGAGAAGCCCAGACTATGACGGTCGGTCTGAGTAGTGAGAGACGTGCAGACCATGCAGGTCAGTCTGAGTAGTGAGAGACGTGCAGACTATGACAGTCAGTCTGAGTAGTGAGAGATGTCTAGGCTATGATGGTTGGTCTGAGTAGTGAGAGACGTGCAGACTAAGACGGTCGGTCTGAGTACTGAGAGACGTGCATACTATGACGGTCGGTCTGAGTAGTGAGCGACATCCTGACTATGACGGTTGGTCTGAGTAGTGAGAGATGTGCAGACTTTGACAGTCAGTCTGAGTAGTGAGAGACGTCCAGACTATGACTGTCACCACTGAGTAGTGATAGACGTGCAGACTATGACAGTCGATCTGAGTAGTTAGAGAAGCCCATACTATGACGGTCGGTCTGAGTAGTGAGAGACGTACAGACTAGATGGTCCGTCTGAGTAGTGAGAGACGCGCAGACTATGACAGTCAGTCTGAGTAGTGAGAGACGCGCAAACTATGACAGTCAGTCCGAATAGTGAGAGACGGCCAGACTATGACAATCAGTCTGAGTAGTGAGAGACGCCCATACTATGACGGTCAGTCTGAGCAGTGAGAGATGACCAAACTATGATTGTGGGTCTGAGTAGTGAGACACATTCTGACTATGTCAGTAAGTCAGAGTAGTGAGAGACATCCAGACTATGACTACCGGTCTGTGTACTGAGAGACACCCAGACACTGACAGTCAGTCTGAGTAGTGAGAGATGTCTAGGCTATGACGGTCGGTCGGAGTAGTGAGAGACATCCAGACTATGACGGTCAGTCAGAGTAGTGAGAGACGCCCAGACTAAGAAATTCAGTCTGAGTAGTGAGAGACATCCAGACTATGACGTTCAGTCAGAGTAGTGAGAGACGCCCAGACTATGACGGTCAGTCTGAGTAGTGAAAGATGACCAGACTATGACGGTTGATTTGAGTGGTGAGACACATCATGACTATGACAGTCATTCTGTGAAGTGAGAGACATCCAGACTATGACTATCGGTCTGTGTACTGAGAGACACCTAGACACTGACGGTCGGTCTGAGTAGTGAGAGACGTGCAGACTATGACGGTCAATCTGAGTAGTGGGAGAAGTCCAGACTATGACAGTAAGACTGAGTAGTGAGAGACGTGCAGACTATGACAGTCAATCTGAATAGTGAGAGTAGCCGAGACTATGACGGTCGGTCTGAGTAGTGAGAGACGCGCAGACTATGAAGGTCAGTCTGAGTAGTGAGAGACGTGCAGACTAGGACGGTCGGTCTGAGTACTGAGAGGCGTCCAGACTATGACGGTCGGTCTAAGTAGTGAGAGACATCCTGACTCTAACGGTTGGTCTGAGTAGTGAGAGATGTGCAGACTATGACAGTCAGTCTGAGTAGTGAGAGACGTCCAGACTATGACAGTCAGTCTGAGTAGTGAGAGACATCCAGACTATGAATATCAGTCTGTGTACTGAGGGACGTCCAGACACTGACAGTCAGTCTGAGTAATGAGAGACATGCAGAATATGACAGTCAGTCTGAGTAGTGATAGACGTGCAGACTGAGACGGTCGGTCTGAGTATTGTGAGACGTCCAGACTATGATGGTCGGTCTGAGTAGTGAGAGCCATCCTGACTATGACGGTTGGTCTGAGTAGTGAGAGATGTGCAGACTATGACAATCAGTCTGAGAAGTGTGAGACTTGCAGACTAAGACGGTCGGTCTGAGTACTGAGAGACGTCCAGACTATGAATATCAGTCTGTGTACTGAGGGACGTCCAGACACTGACAGTCAGTCTGAGTAATGAGAGACATGCAGACTATGACAGTCAGTCTGAGCAGTGAGAGACGTGCAGACTATGATGGTCGGTCTGAGTAGTGAGAGTCATCCTGACTATGATGGTTGGTCTGAGTAGTGAGAGACATGCAGACTATGACAGTCAGTTTGAGTAGATAGAGAAGCCCAGACTATGACGGTCGGTCTGAGTAGTGAGAGACGTGCAGACTATGACGGTCAGTCTGAGTAGTGAGAGACGTGCAGACTATGACAGTCAGTCTGAGTAGTGAGAGATGTCTAGGCTATGATGGTTGGTCTTAGTAGTGAGAGACGCCTAGACTAAAACGGTCGGATTGAGTTGTGAGAGACATCCAGGCTATGTCGGTCGGTCTGAGTAGTGAGAGTTGTCAGACTATGACGGTCAGTCTGAGTAGTGAGAGACACCCAGACTAAGACAGTCAGTCAGAGTAGTGAGAGGCGTGCAGACTATGACAGTCAGTCTGAGTAGTGAGAGACGTACAGACTATGACGGTCAGTCAGAGTAGTGAGAGACGTGCAGACTATGACAGTCAGTCTGAGTAGTGAGAGACGTGCAGACTATGACTATCGGTCTGTGTACTGAGAGACGTGCAGACTATGACGGTCAGTCTGAGTAGTGAGAGACGTGCATAATATGACAGTCAGAATGAGTAGTGAGAGACATGCAGACTATGATGGTCGGTCTGAGTAGTGAGAGACGTGCGGACTATGACGGTCAGTCAGAGTAGTGAGAGACGGCCAGACTATGACTATCGGTCTGTGTACTGAGAGACACCTAGACACTGACGGTCAGTCTGAGTAGTGAGAGAAGTCCAGACTATGACAGTCAGACTGAGTAGTGAGAGACGTGCAGACTATGAGTGTCAGTCTGAGTAGTGAGAGACGCCCGTACTATGACGGTCAGTGTGAGTAGTGAGTGACGACCACACTATGACGGTTGGTCTGAGTAGTGAGACACATCCAGACTATGACTATCGGTCAGTGTACTGAGGGACGCCCAGACACTGACAGTCAGTCTGAGTAGTAAGAGATGTCTAGGCTATGACGGTCAGTCTGAGTAGTGAGAGACACCCAGACTAAGACAGTCAGTCAGAGTAGTAAGAGGCGTGCAGACTATGACAGTCAGTCTGAGTAGTGAGAGACACCCAGACTTTGACAGTCAGTATGAGTAGTGAGAGACGCCCATACTATGACGGTCAGTCTGAGCAGTGAGAGATGACCAAACTATGATTGTGGGTCTGAGTAGTGAGACACATTCTGACTATGTCAGTAAGTCAGAGTAGTGAGAGACATCCAGACTATGACTACCGGTCTGTGTACTGAGAGACACCCAGACACTGACAGTCAGTCTGAGTAGTGAGAGATGTCTAGGCTATGACGGTCGGTCGGAGTAGTGAGAGACATCCAGACTATGACGGTCAGTCAGAGTAGTGAGAGACGCCCAGACTAAGAAATTCAGTCTGAGTAGTGAGAGACATCCAGACTATGACGTTCAGTCAGAGTAGTGAGAGACGCCCAGACTATGACGGTCAGTCTGAGTAGTGAAAGATGACCAGACTATGACGGTTGATTTGAGTGGTGAGACACATCATGACTATGACAGTCATTCTGTGAAGTGAGAGACATCCAGACTATGACTATCGGTCTGTGTACTGAGAGACACCTAGACACTGACGGTCGGTCTGAGTAGTGAGAGACGTGCAGACTATGACGGTCAATCTGAGTAGTGGGAGAAGTCCAGACTATGACAGTAAGACTGAGTAGTGAGAGACGTGCAGACTATGACAGTCAATCTGAATAGTGAGAGTAGCCGAGACTATGACGGTCGGTCTGAGTAGTGAGAGACGCGCAGACTATGAAGGTCAGTCTGAGTAGTGAGAGACGTGCAGACTAGGACGGTCGGTCTGAGTACTGAGAGGCGTCCAGACTATGACGGTCGGTCTAAGTAGTGAGAGACATCCTGACTCTAACGGTTGGTCTGAGTAGTGAGAGATGTGCAGACTATGACAGTCAGTCTGAGTAGTGAGAGACGTCCAGACTATGACAGTCAGTCTGAGTAGTGAGAGACATCCAGACTATGAATATCAGTCTGTGTACTGAGGGACGTCCAGACACTGACAGTCAGTCTGAGTAATGAGAGACATGCAGACTATGACAGTCAGTCTGAGTAGTGATAGACGTGCAGACTGAGACGGTCGGTCTGAGTATTGTGAGACGTCCAGACTATGATGGTCGGTCTGAGTAGTGAGAGCCATCCTGACTATGACGGTTGGTCTGAGTAGTGAGAGATGTGCAGACTATGACAATCAGTCTGAGTAGTGAGAGACGTGCAGACTAAGACGGTCGGTCTGAGTACTGAGAGACGTCCAGACTATGAATATCAGTCTGTGTACTGAGGGACGTCCAGACACTGACAGTCAGTCTGAGTAATGAGAGACATGCAGACTATGACAGTCAGTCTGAGCAGTGAGAGACGTGCAGACTATGATGGTCGGTCTGAGTAGTGAGAGTCATCCTGACTATGATGGTTGGTCTGAGTAGTGAGAGACGTGCAGACTATGACAGTCAGTTTGAGTAGTTAGAGAAGCCCAGACTATGACGGTCGGTCTGAGTAGTGAGAGACGTGCAGACCATGCAGGTCAGTCTGAGTAGTGAGAGACGTGCAGACTATGACAGTCAGTCTGAGTAGTGAGAGATGTCTAGGCTATGATGGTTGGTCTGAGTAGTGAGAGACGTGTAGACTAAGACGGTCGGTCTGAGTACTGAGAGACGTGCATACTATGACGGTCGGTCTGAGTAGTGAGCGACATCCTGACTATGACGGTTGGTCTGAGTAGTGAGAGATGTGCAGACTTTGACAGTCAGTCTGAGTAGTGAGAGACGTCCAGACTATGACTGTCACCACTGAGTAGTGATAGACGTGCAGACTATGACAGTCGATCTGAGTAGTTAGAGAAGCCCATACTATGACGGTCGGTCTGAGTAGTGAGAGACGTACAGACTAGATGGTCCGTCTGAGTAGTGAGAGACGCGCAGACTATGACAGTCAGTCTGAGTAGTGAGAGACGCGCAAACTATGACAGGCAGTCCGAATAGTGAGAGACGGCCAGACTATGACAATCAGTCTGAGTAGTGAGAGACGTGCAGACTAAGACAGTCGGTCTGAGTACTGAGAGACATCCAGACTATGACGGTCGGTCTGAGTAGTGATAGACGTGCAGACTGAGACGGTCGGTCTGAGTATTGTGAGACGTCCAGACTATGATGGTTGGTCTGAGTAGTGAGAGTCATCCTGACTATGATGGTTGGTCTGAGTAGTGAGAGACGTGCAGACTATGACAGTCAGTTTGAGTAGTTAGAGAAGCCCAGACTATGACGGTCGGTCTGAGTAGTGAGAGACGTGCAGACCATGCAGGTCAGTCTGAGTAGTGAGAGACGTGCAGACTATGACAGTCAGTCTGGGTAGTGAGAGATGTCTAGGCTATGATGGTTGGTCTGAGTAGTGAGAGACGTGCAGACTAAGACGGTCGGTCTGAGTACTGAGAGACGTGCATACTATGACGGTCGGTCTGAGTAGTGAGCGACATCCTGACTATGACGGTTGGTCTGAGTAGTGAGAGATGTGCAGACTTTGACAGTCAGTCTGAGTAGTGAGAGACGTCCAGACTATGACTGTCACCACTGAGTAGTGATAGACGTGCAGACTATGACAGTCGATCTGAGTAGTTAGAGAAGCCCATACTATGACGGTCGGTCTGAGTAGTGAGAGACGTACAGACTAGATGGTCCGTCTGAGTAGTGAGAGACGCGCAGACTATGACAGTCAGTCTGAGTAGTGAGAGACGCGCAAACTATGACAGTCAGTCCGAATAGTGAGAGACGGCCAGACTATGACAATCAGTCTGAGTAGTGAGAGACGTGCAGACTAAGACAGTCGGTCTGAGTACTGAGAGACATCCAGACTATGACGGTCGGTCTGAGTAGTGAGAGACATCCTGACTCTAATGGTTGGTCTGAGTAGTGAGAGATGTGCAGACTATGACAGTCAGTCTGAGTAGTGAGAGACGTCCAGACTATGACAGTCAGACAGAGTAGTGAGAGACATGCAGACTATGACAGTCAGTCTGAGTAGTTAGAGACGTGCAGACTGTGACAGTCAGTCTGAGTAGTGAGAGACGTGCAGACTAGGACGGTCGGTCTGAGTACTGAGGGAAGTCCAAACTATGACGGTCGGTCTGAGTAGTGAGAGACATCCTGACTATAACGGTTGGTCTGAGTAGTGAGAGACGTCCAGACTATGACAGTCCGACTGAGTAGTGAGAGACGTGCAGACTATGACAGTCAGTCTGAGTAGTTAGAGAAGCCCAGACTATGACGGTCGGTCTGAGTAGTGAGAGACGTGCAGATTATGACGGTCAGTCTGAGTAGTGAGAGACGTGCAGACTATGACAGTCAGTCTGAGTAGTGAGAGATGTCTAGGCTATGATGGTTGGTCTTAGTAGTGAGAGACGTGCAGACTAAGACGGTCGGTCTGAGTACTGAGAGACGTGCATACTATGACGGTCGGTCTGAGTAGTGAGAGACATCCTGACCATGACGGTTGGTCTGATTAGTGAGAGATGTGCAGACTTTGACAGTCAGTCTGAGTAGTGAGAGACGTCCAGACTATGACAGTCACCACTGAGTAGTGATAGACGTTCAGACTATGACAGTCGATTTGAGTAGTTAGAGAAGCCCAGACTATGACGGTCGGTCTGAGTAGTGAGAGACGTACAGACTATGACAGTCAGACTGCGTAGTGAGAGACATGCTGTCTATGACAGTCAGTCTGAGTAGTTAGAGACGTGCAGACTATGACAGTCAGTCTGAGTAGTGAGAGACGTGCAGACTAGGACGGTCGGTCTGAGTACTGAGAGACGTCCAAACTATGACGGTCGGTCTGAGTAGTGAGAGACATCCTGACTGTAACGGTTGGTCTGAGTAGTGAGAGACGTCCAGACTATGACAGTCTGACTGAGTAGTGAGAGACGTGCAGACTATGACAGTCAGTTTGAGTAGTTAGAGAAGCCCAGACTATGACGGTCGGTCTGAGTAGTGAGAGACGTGCAGACTATGCAGGTCAGTCTGAGTAGTGAGAGACGCGCAAACTATGACAGTCAGTCCGAATAGTGAGAGACGGCCAGACTATGACAATCAGTCTGAGTAGTGAGAGACGTGCAGACTTAGACGGTCGGTCTGAGTACTGAGAGACGTCCAGACTATGACGGTCAATCTGAGTAGTGAGAATCATCCTGACTATGACGGTTGGTCTGAGTCGTGAGAGATGTGCAGACTATGACAGTCAGTCTGAGTAGTAGGAGACGTCCAGACTATGACAGTTAGACTGAGTAGTGAGAGACGTGCAGACTATGACAGTCAGTCTGAGCAGTTAGAGAAGCCCAGACTATGACGGTCGGTCTGAGTAGTGAGAGATGTACAGACTATGACGGTCAGTCTGAGTAGTGAGAGACGTACAGACTATGATGGTCCGTCTGAGTAGTGAGAGACGCGCAGACTATGACAGTCAGTCTGAGTAGTGAGAGACGCGCAAACTATGACAGTCAGTCCGAATAGTGAGAGACGGCCAGACTATGACAATCAGTCTGAGTAGTGAGAGACGTGCAGACTAAGACGGTCGGTCTGACTACTGAGAGACATCCAGACTATGACGGTCAGTCTGAGTAGTGAGAGACATCCTGACTCTAATGGTTGGTCTGAGTAGTGAGAGATGTGCAGACTATGACAGTCAGTCTGAGTAATGAGAGACATGCAGACTATGACAGTTAGTCTGAGTAGTGATAGACGTGCAGACTGAGACGGTCGGTCTGAGTACTGAGAGACGTCCAGACTATGATGGTCGGTCTGAGTAGTGAGAGTCATCCTGACTATGACGGTTGGTCTGAGTAGTGAGACATGTGCAGACTATGACAATCAGTCTGAGTAGTGAGAGACGTGCAGACTAAGATTGTCGGTCTGAGTACTGAGAGACGTGCATACTATGACGGTCGGTCTGAGTAGTGAGAGACATCCTGACTATGACAGTTGGTCTGAGTAGTGAGAGATGTGCAGACTTTGACAGTCAGTCTGAGTAGTGGGAGACGTCCAGACTATGACAGTCAGACTGAGTAGTGAGAGACGTGCGGACTATGACAGTTAGTCGGAGAAGTTAGAGAAGCCCAGACTATGACGGTCCATCTGAGTAGTGAGAGACGTACAGACTATGACGGTCAGTCTGAGTAGTGAGAGACGCGCAGACTATGACAGTCAGTCTGAGTAGTGAGAAACGCGCAGACTATGACAGTCAGTCCGAGTAGTGAGAGACGGCCAGACTATGACAATCAGTCTGAGTAGTGAGAGACGTGCAGACTAAGACAGTCGGTCTGAGTACTGAGAGAAGTCCAGACTATGACAGTCGGTCTGAGTAGTGAGAGTCATCCTGACTATGACGGTTGGTCTGAGTAGTGAGAGATGTGCAGACTATGACAGTCAGTCTGAGTAGTGAGAGACGTTCAGACTATGACAGTCAGACTGAGTAGTGAGAGTCGTGCAGACTATGACAGTCAGTCTGAGTAGTTTGAGAAGCCCAGACTATGACGGTCGGCCTGAGTAGTGAGAGACGTACAGACTATGACGGTCAGTCTGAGTAGTGAGAGACGCACAGACTATGACAGTCAGTCTGAGTAGTGAGAGACATCCTGACTCTAATGGTTGGTCTGAGTAGTGAGAGATGTGCAGACTATAACAGTCAGTCTGAGTAGTGAGAGACGTCCAGACTATGACAGTCAGTCTGAGTAGTGAGAGACATCCAGACTATGATTATCAGTCTGTGTACTGAGGGACGTCCAGACACTGACAGTCAGTCTGAGTAATGAGAGACATGCAGACTATGACAGTCAGTCTGAGTAGTGAGAGACGTGCAGACTAAGAAGGTCGGTCTGAGTACTGAGAGACGTCCAGACTATGACGGTCAGACTGAGTAGTGAGAGACATTCTGACTCTAATGGTTGGTCTGAGTAGTGAGAGATGTGCAGACTATGACAGTCAGTCTGAGTAGTGAGAGACGTCCAGACTATGACGGTCAGTCTGAGCAGTGAGAGATGTCCAAACTATGATGGTGGGTCTGAGTAGTGAGACACATTCTGACTATGTCAGTAAGTCAGAGTAGTGAGAGACATCCAGACTATGACTACCGGTCTGTGTACTGAGAGACACCCAGACACTGACAGTCAGTCTGAGTAGTGAAAGATGACCAGACTATGACGGTTGATTTGAGTGGTGAGACATATCATGACTATGACAGTCATTCTGTGAAGTGAGAGACATCCAGACTATGACTATCGGTCTGTGTACTGAGAGACACCTAGACACTGACGGTCGGTCTGAGTAGTGAGAGACGTGCAGACTATGACGGTCAGTCTGAGTAGTGAGAGACGTGCAGAATATGACAGTCAGATTAAGTAGTGAGAGACGTGCAGACTATGATGGTCGGTCTGAGTAGTGAGAGACGTGCGGACTATGACGGTCAGTCAGAGTAGTGAGAGACGGCCAGACTATGACTTTCGGTCTAAGTAGTGAGAGACATCCTGACTCTAATGGTTGGTCTGAGTAGTGACAGATGTGCAGACTATGACAGTCAGTCTGAGTAGTGAGAGACGTCCAGACTATGACAGTCAGTCTGAGTAGTGAGAGACATCCAGACTATGAATATCAGTCTGTGTACTGAGGGACGTCCAGACACTGACAGTCAGTCTGAGTAATGAGAGACATGCAGACTATGACAGTCAGTCTGAGTAGTGATAGACGTGCAGACTGACACGGTCGGTCTGAGAACTGTGAGACGTCCAGACTATGATGGTCGGTCTGAGTAGTGAGAGTCATCCTGACTATGACGGTTGGTCTGAGTAGTGAGAGATGTGCAGACTATGACAATCAGTCTGAGTAGTGAGAGACGTGCAGACTAAGACGGTCGGTCTGAGTACTGAGAGACGTCCAGACTATGACGGTCGGTCCGAGTAGTGAGAGTCAACCAGACTATGACGGTCAGACTGAGTAGTGAGAGACATTCTGACTCTAATGGTTGGTCTGAGTAGTGAGAGATGTGCAGACTATGACAGTCAGTCTGAGTAGTGAGAGACGGCCAGACTATGACAGTCAGTCTGAGTAGTGAGAGACATCCAGACTATGAATATCAGTCTGTGTACTGAGGGACGTCCAGACACTGACAGTCAGTCTGAGGAATGAGAGACATGCAGACTATGACAGTCAGTCTGTGCAGTGAGAGACGTGCAGACTATGACGGTCAATCTGAGTAGTGGGAGAAGTCCAGACTATGACAGTAAGACTGAGTAGTGAGAGACGTGCAGACTATGACAGTCAATCTGAATAGTGAGAGTAGCCGAGACTATGACGGTCGGTCTGAGTAGTGAGAGACGCGCAGACTATGAAGGTCAGTCTGAGTAGTGAGAGACGTGCAGACTAGGACGGTCGGTCTGAGTACTGAGAGGCGTCCAGACTATGACGGTCGGTCTAAGTAGTGAGAGACATCCTGACTCTAACGGTTGGTCTGAGTAGTGAGAGATGTGCAGACTATGACAGTCAGTCTGAGTAGTGAGAGACGTCCAGACTATGACAGTCAGTCTGAGTAGTGAGAGACATGCAGACTATGACAGTCAGTCTGAGTAGTGATAGACGTGCAGACTGAGACGGCCGGTCTGAGTATTGTGAGACGTCCAGACTATGATGGTCGGTCTGAGTAGTGAGAGCCATCCTGACTATGATGGTTGGTCTGAGTAGTGAGAGATGTGCAGACTATGACAGCGAGTCTGAGTTGTGAGAGACGTCCAGACTATGACAGTCAGACAGAGTAGTGAGAGACATGCAGACTATGACAGTCAGTCTGAGTAGTTAGAGACGTGCAGACTGTGACAGTCAGTCTGAGTAGTGAGAGACGTGCAGACTAGGACGGTCGGTCTGAGTACTGAGGGACGTCCAAACTATGACGGTCGGTCTGAGTAGTCAGAGACATTCTGACTATAACGGTTGGTCTGAGTAGTGAGAGACGTCCAGACTATGACAGTCCGACTGAGAAGTGAGAGACGTGCAGACTATGACAGTCAGTCTGAGTAGTTAGAGAAGCCCAGACTATGACGGTCGGTCTGAGTAGTGAGAGACGTGCAGACTATGACGGTCAGTCTGAGTAGTGAGAGACGTGCAGACTATGACAGTCAGTCTGAGTAGTGAGAGATGTCTAGGCTATGATGGTTGGTCTTAGTAGTGAGAGACGCCTAGACTAAAACGGTCGGATTGAGTTGTGAGAGACATCCAGGCTATGTCGGTCGGTCTGAGTAGTGAAAGTTGTCAGACTATGACGGTCAGTCTGAGTAGTGAGAGACACCCAGATTAAGACAGTCAGTCAGAGTAGTGAGAGGCGTGCAGACTATGACAGTCAGTCTGTGCAGTGAGAGACGTGCAGACTATGACGGTCAATCTGAGTAGTGGGAGAAGTCCAGACTATGACAGTAAGACTGAGTAGTGAGAGACGTGCAGACTATGACAGTCAATCTGAATAGTGAGAGTAGCCGAGACTATGACGGTCGGTCTGAGTAGTGAGAGACGCGCAGACTATGAAGGTCAGTCTGAGTAGTGAGAGACGTGCAGACTAGGACGGTCGGTCTGAGTACTGAGAGGCGTCCAGACTATGACGGTCGGTCTAAGTAGTGAGAGACATCCTGACTCTAACGGTTGGTCTGAGTAGTGAGAGATGTGCAGACTATGACAGTCAGTCTGAGTAGTGAGAGACGTCCAGACTATGACAGTCAGTCTGAGTAGTGAGAGACATCCAGACTATGAATATCAGTCTGTGTACTGAGGGACGTCCAGACACTGACAGTCAGTCTGAGTAATGAGAGACATGCAGACTATGACAGTCAGTCTGAGTAGTGATAGACGTGCAGACTGAGACGGTCGGTCTGAGTATTGTGAGACGTCCAGACTATGATGGTCGGTCTGAGTAGTGAGAGCCATCCTGACTATGATGGTTGGTCTGAGTAGTGAGAGATGTGCAGACTATGACAGCGAGTCTGAGTTGTGAGAGACGTCCAGACTATGACAGTCAGATAGAGTAGTGAGAGACATGCAGACTATGACAGTCAGTCTGAGTAGTTAGAGACGTGCAGACTGTGACAGTCAGTCTGAGTAGTGAGAGACGTGCAGACTAGGACGGTCGGTCTGAGTACTGAGGGACGTCCAAACTATGACGGTCGGTCTGAGTAGTCAGAGACATTCTGACTATAACGGTTGGTCTGAGTAGTGAGAGACGTCCAGACTATGACAGTCCGACTGAGAAGTGAGAGACGTGCAGACTATGACAGTCAGTCTGAGTAGTTAGAGAAGCCCAGACTATGACGGTCGGTCTGAGTAGTGAGAGACGTGCAGACTATGACGGTCAGTCTGAGTAGTGAGAGACGTGCAGACTATGACAGTCAGTCTGAGTAGTGAGAGATGTCTAGGCTATGATGGTTGGTCTTAGTAGTGAGAGACGCCTAGACTAAAACGGTCGGATTGAGTTGTGAGAGACATCCAGGCTATGTCGGTCGGTCTGAGTAGTGAAAGTTGTCAGACTATGACGGTCAGTCTGAGTAGTGAGAGACACCCAGATTAAGACAGTCAGTCAGAGTAGTGAGAGGCGTGCAGACTATGACAGTCAGTCTGAGTAGTGAGAGACGTACAGACTATGACGGTCAGTCAGAGTAGTGAGAGACGTGCAGACTATGACAGTCAGTCTGAGTAGTGAGAGACGTGCAGACTATGACAGTCAGTCTGAGTAGTGAGAGACATGCAGACTATGACAGTCAGTCTGAGTAGTGAGAGACATGCAGACTATGACAGTCATTCTGAGTAATGAGAGACATCCAGACTATGACTATCGGTCTGTGTACTGAGAGACGTGCAGACTATGACGGTCAGTCTGAGTAGTGAGAGACGTGCATAATATGACAGTCAGAATGAGTTGTGAGAGACATGCAGATTATGATGGTCGGTCTGAGTAGTGAGAGACGTGCGGACTATGACGGTCAGTCAGAGTAGTGAGAGACGGCCAGACTATGACTATCGGTCTGTGTACTGAGAGACACCTAGACACTGACGGTCAGTCTGAGTAGTGAGAGAAGTCCAGACTATGACAGTCAGACTGAGTAGTGAGAGACATGCAGACTATGAGTGTCAGTCTGAGTAGTGAGAGACGCCCGTACTATGACGGTCAGTCTGAGTAGTGAGTGACGACCACACCATGACAGTTGGTCTGAGTAGTGAGACATATCCAGACTATGACTATCGGTCAGTGTATTGAGGGACGCCCAGACACTGACAGTCAGTCTGAGTAGTAAGAGATGTCTAGGCTATGACGGTCAGTCTGAGTAGTGAGAGACACCCAGACTAAGACAGTCAGTCAGAGTAGTAAGAGGCGTGCAGACTATGACAGTCAGTCTGAGTAGTGAGAGACACCCAGACTTTGACAGTCAGTATGAGTAGTGAGAGACGCCCATACTATGACGGTCAGTCTGAGCAGTGAGAGATGACCAAACTATGACTGTGGGTCTGAGTAGTGAGACACATTCTGACTATGTCAGTAAGTCAGAGTAGTGAGAGACATCCAGACTATGACTACCGGTCTGTGTACTGAGAGACACCCAGACACTGACAGTCAGTCTGAGTAGTGAGAGATGTCTAGGCTATGACGGTCGGTCGGAGTAGTGAGAGACATCCAGACTATGACGGTCAGTCAGAGTAGTGAGAGACGCCCAGACTATGAAATTCAGTCTGAGTAGTGAGAGACATCCAGACTATGACGTTCAGTCAGAGTAGTGAGAGACGCCCAGACTATGACGGTCAGTCTGAGTAGTGAAAGATGACCAGACTATGACGGTTGATTTGAGTGGTGAGACACATCATGACTATGACAGTCATTCTGTGAAGTGAGAGACATCAAGACTATGACTATCGGTCTGTGTACTGAGAGACACCTAGACACTGACGGTCGGTCTGAGTAGTGAGAGACGTGCAGACTATGACGGTCAGTCTGAGTAGTGGGAGAAGTCCAGACTATGACAGTAAGACTGAGTAGTGAGAGACGTGCAGACTATGACAGTCAATCTGAATAGTGAGAGTAGCCGAGACTATGACGGTCGGTCTGAGTAGTGAGAGACGCGCAGACTATGAAGGTCAGTCTGAGTAGTGAGAGACGTGCAGACTAGGACGGTCGGTCTGAGTACTGAGAGGCGTCCAGACTATGACGGTCGGTCTAAGTAGTGAGAGACATCCTGACTCTAACGGTTGGTCTGAGTAGTGAGAGATGTGCAGACTATGACAGTCAGTCTGAGTAGTGAGAGACGTCCAGACTATGACAGTCAGTCTGAGTAGTGAGAGACATCCAGACTATGAATATCAGTCTGTGTACTGAGGGACGTCCAGACACTGACAGTCAGTCTGAGTAATGAGAGACATGCAGACTATGACAGTCAGTCTGAGTAGTTTGAGAAGCCCAGACTATGACGGTCGGCCTGAGTAGTGAGAGACGTACAGACTATGACGGTCAGTCTGAGTAGTGAGAGACGCACAGACTATGACAGTCAGTCTGAGTAGTGAGAGACATCCTGACTCTAATGGTTGGTCTGAGTAGTGAGAGATGTGCAGACTATAACAGTCAGTCTGAGTAGTGAGAGACGTCCAGACTATGACAGTCAGTCTGAGTAGTGAGAGACATCCAGACTATGATTATCAGTCTGTGTACTGAGGGACGTCCAGACACTGACAGTCAGTCTGAGTAATGAGAGACATGCAGACTATGACAGTCAGTCTGAGTAGTGAGAGACGTGCAGACTAAGAAGGTCGGTCTGAGTACTGAGAGACGTCCAGACTATGACGGTCAGACTGAGTAGTGAGAGACATTCTGACTCTAATGGTTGGTCTGAGTAGTGAGAGATGTGCAGACTATGACAGTCAGTCTGAGTAGTGAGAGACGTCCAGACTATGACGGTCAGTCTGAGCAGTGAGAGATGTCCAAACTATGATGGTGGGTCTGAGTAGTGAGACACATTCTGACTATGTCAGTAAGTCAGAGTAGTGAGAGACATCCAGACTATGACTACCGGTCTGTGTACTGAGAGACACCCAGACACTGACAGTCAGTCTGAGTAGTGAAAGATGACCAGACTATGACGGTTGATTTGAGTGGTGAGACATATCATGACTATGACAGTCATTCTGTGAAGTGAGAGACATCCAGACTATGACTATCGGTCTGTGTACTGAGAGACACCTAGACACTGACGGTCGGTCTGAGTAGTGAGAGACGTGCAGACTATGACGGTCAGTCTGAGTAGTGAGAGACGTGCAGAATATGACAGTCAGATTAAGTAGTGAGAGACGTGCAGACTATGATGGTCGGTCTGAGTAGTGAGAGACGTGCGGACTATGACGGTCAGTCAGAGTAGTGAGAGACGGCCAGACTATGACTTTCGGTCTAAGTAGTGAGAGACATCCTGACTCTAATGGTTGGTCTGAGTAGTGACAGATGTGCAGACTATGACAGTCAGTCTGAGTAGTGAGAGACGTCCAGACTATGACAGTCAGTCTGAGTAGTGAGAGACATCCAGACTATGAATATCAGTCTGTGTACTGAGGGACGTCCAGACACTGACAGTCAGTCTGAGTAATGAGAGACATGCAGACTATGACAGTCAGTCTGAGTAGTGATAGACGTGCAGACTGACACGGTCGGTCTGAGAACTGTGAGACGTCCAGACTATGATGGTCGGTCTGAGTAGTGAGAGTCATCCTGACTATGACGGTTGGTCTGAGTAGTGAGAGATGTGCAGACTATGACAATCAGTCTGAGTAGTGAGAGACGTGCAGACTAAGACGGTCGGTCTGAGTACTGAGAGACGTCCAGACTATGACGGTCGGTCCGAGTAGTGAGAGTCAACCAGACTATGACGGTCAGACTGAGTAGTGAGAGACATTCTGACTCTAATGGTTGGTCTGAGTAGTGAGAGATGTGCAGACTATGACAGTCAGTCTGAGTAGTGAGAGACGGCCAGACTATGACAGTCAGTCTGAGTAGTGAGAGACATCCAGACTATGAATATCAGTCTGTGTACTGAGGGACGTCCAGACACTGACAGTCAGTCTGAGGAATGAGAGACATGCAGACTATGACAGTCAGTCTGTGCAGTGAGAGACGTGCAGACTATGACGGTCAATCTGAGTAGTGGGAGAAGTCCAGACTATGACAGTAAGACTGAGTAGTGAGAGACGTGCAGACTATGACAGTCAATCTGAATAGTGAGAGTAGCCGAGACTATGACGGTCGGTCTGAGTAGTGAGAGACGCGCAGACTATGAAGGTCAGTCTGAGTAGTGAGAGACGTGCAGACTAGGACGGTCGGTCTGAGTACTGAGAGGCGTCCAGACTATGACGGTCGGTCTAAGTAGTGAGAGACATCCTGACTCTAACGGTTGGTCTGAGTAGTGAGAGATGTGCAGACTATGACAGTCAGTCTGAGTAGTGAGAGACGTCCAGACTATGACAGTCAGTCTGAGTAGTGAGAGACATCCAGACTATGAATATCAGTCTGTGTACTGAGGGACGTCCAGACACTGACAGTCAGTCTGAGTAATGAGAGACATGCAGACTATGACAGTCAGTCTGAGTAGTGATAGACGTGCAGACTGAGACGGTCGGTCTGAGTATTGTGAGACGTCCAGACTATGATGGTCGGTCTGAGTAGTGAGAGCCATCCTGACTATGATGGTTGGTCTGAGTAGTGAGAGATGTGCAGACTATGACAGCGAGTCTGAGTTGTGAGAGACGTCCAGACTATGACAGTCAGACAGAGTAGTGAGAGACATGCAGACTATGACAGTCAGTCTGAGTAGTTAGAGACGTGCAGACTGTGACAGTCAGTCTGAGTAGTGAGAGACGTGCAGACTAGGACGGTCGGTCTGAGTACTGAGGGACGTCCAAACTATGACGGTCGGTCTGAGTAGTCAGAGACATTCTGACTATAACGGTTGGTCTGAGTAGTGAGAGACGTCCAGACTATGACAGTCCGACTGAGAAGTGAGAGACGTGCAGACTATGACAGTCAGTCTGAGTAGTTAGAGAAGCCCAGACTATGACGGTCGGTCTGAGTAGTGAGAGACGTGCAGACTATGACGGTCAGTCTGAGTAGTGAGAGACGTGCAGACTATGACAGTCAGTCTGAGTAGTGAGAGATGTCTAGGCTATGATGGTTGGTCTTAGTAGTGAGAGACGCCTAGACTAAAACGGTCGGATTGAGTTGTGAGAGACATCCAGGCTATGTCGGTCGGTCTGAGTAGTGAAAGTTGTCAGACTATGACGGTCAGTCTGAGTAGTGAGAGACACCCAGATTAAGACAGTCAGTCAGAGTAGTGAGAGGCGTGCAGACTATGACAGTCAGTCTGAGTAGTGAGAGACGTACAGACTATGACGGTCAGTCAGAGTAGTGAGAGACGTGCAGACTATGACAGTCAGTCTGAGTAGTGAGAGACGTGCAGACTATGACAGTCAGTCTGAGTAGTGAGAGACGTGCAGACTATGACAGTCAGTCTGAGTAGTGAGAGACATGCAGACTATGACAGTCATTCTGAGTAATGAGAGACATCCAGACTATGACTATCGGTCTGTGTACTGAGAGACGTGCAGACTATGACGGTCAGTCTGAGTAGTGAGAGACGTGCATAATATGACAGTCAGAATGAGTTGTGAGAGACATGCAGATTATGATGGTCGGTCTGAGTAGTGAGAGACGTGCGGACTATGACGGTCAGTCAGAGTAGTGAGAGACGGCCAGACTATGACTATCGGTCTGTGTACTGAGAGACACCTAGACACTGACGGTCAGTCTGAGTAGTGAGAGAAGTCCAGACTATGACAGTCAGACTGAGTAGTGAGAGACATGCAGACTATGAGTGTCAGTCTGAGTAGTGAGAGACGCCCGTACTATGACGGTCAGTCTGAGTAGTGAGTGACGACCACACCATGACAGTTGGTCTGAGTAGTGAGACATATCCAGACTATGACTATCGGTCAGTGTATTGAGGGACGCCCAGACACTGACAGTCAGTCTGAGTAGTAAGAGATGTCTAGGCTATGACGGTCAGTCTGAGTAGTGAGAGACACCCAGACTAAGACAGTCAGTCAGAGTAGTAAGAGGCGTGCAGACTATGACAGTCAGTCTGAGTAGTGAGAGACACCCAGACTTTGACAGTCAGTATGAGTAGTGAGAGACGCCCATACTATGACGGTCAGTCTGAGCAGTGAGAGATGACCAAACTATGACTGTGGGTCTGAGTAGTGAGACACATTCTGACTATGTCAGTAAGTCAGAGTAGTGAGAGACATCCAGACTATGACTACCGGTCTGTGTACTGAGAGACACCCAGACACTGACAGTCAGTCTGAGTAGTGAGAGATGTCTAGGCTATGACGGTCGGTCGGAGTAGTGAGAGACATCCAGACTATGACGGTCAGTCAGAGTAGTGAGAGACGCCCAGACTATGAAATTCAGTCTGAGTAGTGAGAGACATCCAGACTATGACGTTCAGTCAGAGTAGTGAGAGACGCCCAGACTATGACGGTCAGTCTGAGTAGTGAAAGATGACCAGACTATGACGGTTGATTTGAGTGGTGAGACACATCATGACTATGACAGTCATTCTGTGAAGTGAGAGACATCAAGACTATGACTATCGGTCTGTGTACTGAGAGACACCTAGACACTGACGGTCGGTCTGAGTAGTGAGAGACGTGCAGACTATGACGGTCAGTCTGAGTAGTGGGAGAAGTCCAGACTATGACAGTAAGACTGAGTAGTGAGAGACGTGCAGACTATGACAGTCAATCTGAATAGTGAGAGTAGCCGAGACTATGACGGTCGGTCTGAGTAGTGAGAGACGCGCAGACTATGAAGGTCAGTCTGAGTAGTGAGAGACGTGCAGACTAGGACGGTCGGTCTGAGTACTGAGAGGCGTCCAGACTATGACGGTCGGTCTAAGTAGTGAGAGACATCCTGACTCTAACGGTTGGTCTGAGTAGTGAGAGATGTGCAGACTATGACAGTCAGTCTGAGTAGTGAGAGACGTCCAGACTATGACAGTCAGTCTGAGTAGTGAGAGACATCCAGACTATGAATATCAGTCTGTGTACTGAGGGACGTCCAGACACTGACAGTCAGTCTGAGTAATGAGAGACATGCAGACTATGACAGTCAGTCTGAGTAGTGATAGACGTGCAGACTGAGACAGTCGGTCTGAGTACTGTGAGACGTCCAGACTATGATGGTCGGTCTGAGTAGTGGGAGCCATCCTGACTATGACGGTTGGTCTGAGTAGTGAGAGATGTGCAGACTATGACAATCAGTCTGAGTAGTGAGAGACGTGCAGACTAAGACGGTCGGTCTGAGTACTGAGAGACGTCCAGACTATGACGGTCGGTCCGAGTAGTGAGAGTCAACCAGACTATGACGGTCAGACTGAGTAGTGAGAGACATTCTGACTCTAATGGTTGGTCTGAGTAGTGAGAGATGTGCAGACTATGACAGTCAGTCTGAGTAGTGAGAGACGGCCAGACTATGACAGTCAGTCTGAGTAGTGAGAGACATCCAGACTATGAATATCAGTCTGTGTACTGAGGGACGTCCAGACACTGACAGTCAGTCTGAGTAATGAGAGACATGCAGACTATGACAGTCAGTCTGAGCAGTGAGAGACGTGCAGACTATGATGGTCGGTCTGAGTAGTGAGAGTCATCCTGACTATGATGGTTGGTCTGAGTAGTGAGAGACGTGCAGACTATGACAGTCAGTCTGAGTAGTGAGAGATGTCTAGGCTATGATGGTTGGTCTGAGTAGTGAGAGACGTGCAGACTAAGACGGTCGGTCTGAGTACTGAGAGACGTGCATACTATGACGGTCGGTCTGAGTAGTGAGCGACATCCTGACTATGACGGTTGGTCTGAGTAGTGAGAGATGTGCAGACTTTGACAGTCAGTCTGAGTAGTGAGAGACGTCCAGACTATGACTGTCACCACTGAGTAGTGATAGACGTGCAGACTATGACAGTCGATCTGAGTAGTTAGAGAAGCCCATACTATGACGGTCGGTCTGAGTAGTGAGAGACGTACAGACTAGATGGTCCGTCTGAGTAGTGAGAGACGCGCAGACTATGACAGTCAGTCTGAGTAGTGAGAGACGCGCAAACTATGACAGTCAGTCCGAATAGTGAGAGACGGCCAGACTATGACAATCAGTCTGAGTAGTTAGAGAAGCCCAGACTATGACGGTCGGTCTGAGTAGTGAGAGACGTGCAGACCATGCAGGTCAGTCTGAGTAGTGAGAGACGTGCAGACTATGACAGTCAGTCTGAGTAGTGAGAGATGTCTAGGCTATGATGGTTGGTCTGAGTAGTGAGAGACGTGCAGACTAAGACGGTCGGTCTGAGTACTGAGAGACGTGCATACTATGACGGTCGGTCTGAGTAGTGAGCGACATCCTGACTATGACGGTTGGTCTGAGTAGTGAGAGATGTGCAGACTTTGACAGTCAGTCTGAGTAGTGAGAGACGTCCAGACTATGACTGTCACCACTGAGTAGTGATAGACGTGCAGACTATGACAGTCGATCTGAGTAGTTAGAGAAGCCCATACTATGACGGTCGGTCTGAGTAGTGAGAGACGTACAGACTAGATGGTCCGTCTGAGTAATGAGAGACGCGCAGACTATGACAGTCAGTCTGAGTAGTGAGAGACGCGCAAACTATGACAGTCAGTCCGAATAGTGAGAGACAGCCAGACAATGACAATCAGTCTGAGTAGTGAGAGACGTGCAGACTAAGACGGTCGGTCTGAGTACTGAGAGACATCCAGACTATGACGGTCGGTCTGAGTAGTGAGAGACATCCTGACTCTAATGGTTGGTCTGAGTAGTGAGAGATGTGCAGACTATGACAGTCAGTCTGAGTAGTGAGAGACGTCCAGACTATGACAGTCAGACAGAGTAGTGAGAGACATGCAGACTATGACAGTCAGTCTGAGTAGTTAGAGACGTGCAGACTGTGACAGTCAGTCTGAGTAGTGAGAGACGTGCAGACTAGGACGGTCGGTCTGAGTACTGAGGGAAGTCCAAACTATGACGGTCGGTCTGAGTAGTGAGAGACATCCTGACTATAACGGTTGGTCTGAGTAGTGAGAGACGTCCAGACTGTGACAGTCCGACTGAGTAGTGAGAGACGTGCAGACTATGACAGTCAGTCTGAGTAGTTAGAGACGCCCAGACTATGACGGTCGGTCTGAGTAGTGAGAGACGTGCAGATTATGACGGTCAGTCTGAGTAGTGAGAGACGTGCAGACTATGACAGTCAGTCTGAGTAGTGAGAGATGTCTAGGCTATGATGGTCGGTCTTAGTAGTGAGAGACGTGCAGACTAAGACGGTCGGTCTGAGTACTGAGAGACGTGCATACTATGACGGTCGGTCTGAGTAGTGAGAGACATCCTGACCATGACGGTTGGTCTGATTAGTGAGAGATGTGCAGACTTTGACAGTCAGTCTGAGTAGTGAGAGACGTCCAGACTATGACAGTCACCACTGAGTAGTGATAGACGTTCAGACTATGACAGTCGATTTGAGTAGTTAGAGAAGCCCAGACTATGACGGTCGGTCTGAGTAGTGAGAGACGTACAGACTATGACAGTCAGACTGCGTAGTGAGAGACATGCTGTCTATGACAGTCAGTCTGAGTAGTTAGAGACGTGCAGACTATGACAGTCAGTCTGAGTAGTGAGAGACGTGCAGACTAGGACGGTCGGTCTGAGTACTGAGAGACGTCCAAACTATGACGGTCGGTCTGAGTAGTGAGAGACATCCTGACTGTAACGGTTGGTCTGAGTAGTGAGAGACGTCCAGACTATGACAGTCTGACTGAGTAGTGAGAGACGTGCAGACTATGACAGTCAGTTTGAGTAGTTAGAGAAGGCCAGACTATGACGGTCGGTCTGAGTAGTGAGAAACGTGCAGACTATGCAGGTCAGTCTGAGTAGTGAGAGACGTGCAGACAATGACAGTCAGTCTGAGTAGTGAGAGATGTCTAGGCTATGATGGTTGGTCTGAGTAGTGAGAGACGTGCAGACTAAGACGGTCGGTCTGAGTACTGAGAGACGTGCATACTATGACGGTCGGTCTGAGTAGTGAGAGACATCCTGACTATGACGGTTCGTCTGAGTAGTGAGAGATGTGCAGACTTTGACAGTCAGTCTGAGTAGTGGGAGACGTCCAGACTATGACTGTCACCACTGAGTAGTGATAGACGTGCAGACTATGACAGTCGATCTGAGTAGTGAGAATCATCCTGACTATGACGGTTGGTCTGAGTCGTGAGAGATGTGCAGACTATGACAGTCAGTCTGAGTAGTAGGAGACGTCAAGACAATGACAGTCAGACTGAGTAGTGAGAGACGTGCAGACTATGACAGTCAGTCTGAGCAGTTAGAGAAGCCCAGACTATGACGGTCGGTCTGAGTAGTGAGAGATGTACAGACTATGACGGTCAGTCTGAGTGGTGAGAGACGTACAGACTATGATGGTCCGTCTGAGTAGTGAGAGACGCGCAGACTATGACAGTCAGTCTGAGTAGTGAGAGACGCGCAAACTATGACAGTCAGTCCGAATAGTGAGAGACGGCCAGACTATGACAATCAGTCTGAGTAGTGAGAGACGTGCAGACTAAGACGGTCGGTCTGACTACTGAGAGACATCCAGACTATGACGGTCGGTCTGAGTAGTGAGAGACATCCTGACTCTAATGGTTGGTCTGAGTAGTGAGAGATGTGCAGACTATGACAGTCAGTCTGAGTAGTGAGAGACATGCAGACTATGACTATCGGTCTGTGTACTGAGAGACACCTAGACACTGACGGTCGGTCTGAGTAGTGAGAGACGTGCAGACTATAACAGTCAGTCTGAGCAGTTAGAGAAGCCCAGACTATGACGGTCGGTCTGAGTAGTGAGAGATGTACAGACTATGACGGTCAGTCTGAGTAGTGAGAGACGCCCAGACTATGAAATTCAGTCTGAGTAGTGAGAGAGATCCAGACTATGACGGTCAGTCAGAATAGTGAGAGACGCCCAGACTATGACGGTCAGTCTGAGTAGTGAAAGATGACCAGACTATGACGGTGGTTTTGAGTAGTGAGACACATCATGACTATGACAGTCATTCTGTGAAGTGAGAGACATCCAGACTATGACTATCGGTCTGTGTACTGAGAGACACCTAGACACTGACGGTCGGTCTGAGTAGTGAGAGACGTGCAGTCTATGACAGTCAGTCTGAGCAGTTAGAGAAGCCCAGACTATGACGGTCGGTCTGAGTAGTGAGAGATGTACAGACTATGACGGTCAGTCAGAGTAGTGAGAGACGCCCAGACTATGAAATTCAGTCTGAGTAGTGAGAGACATCCAGACTATGACGGTCAGTCAGAGTAGTTAGAGACGCCCAGACTATGACGGTCAGTCTGAGTAGTGAAAGATGACCAGACTATGACGGTGGTTTTGAGTAGTGAGACACATCATGACTATGACAGTCATTCTGTGAAGTGAGAGACATCCAGACTATGACTATCGGTCTGTGTACTGAGAGACACCTAGACACTGACGGTCGGTCTGAGTAGTGAGAGACGTGCAGACTATGACGGTCAGTCTGAGTAGTGAGAGACGTGCACAATATGACAGTCAGATTGAGTAGTGAGAGACGTGCAGACTATGATGGTCGGTCTGAGTAGTGAGAGACGTGCGGAATATGACGGTCAGTCAGAGTAGTGAGAGACGGCCAGACTATGACTATCGGTCTGTGTACTGAGAGACACCTAGACACTGACAGTCAGTCTGAGTAGTGAGAGACGTGCAGACTAAGACAGTCGGTCTGAGTACTGAGAGACGTCCAGACTATGACGGTCGGTCTGAGTAGTGAGAGTCATCCTGACTATGACGGCTGGTCTGAGTAGTGAGATATGTGCAGACTATGACAGTCAGTCTGAGTAGTGGGAGAAGTCCAGACTATGACAGTAAGACTGAGTAGTGAGAGACGTGCAGACTATGACAGTCAATCTGAATAGTGAGAGTAGCCGAGACTATGACGGTCGGTCTGAGTAGTGAGAGACGCGCAGACTATGACGGTCAGTCTGAGTAGTTAGAGAAGCCCAGACTATGACGGTCGGTCTGAGTAGTGAGAGACGTACAGACTATGATGGTCAGTCTGAGTAGTGAGAGACGCGCAGACTATGACAGTCAGTCTGAGTAGTGAGAGACGCGCAAACTATGACAGTCAGTCCGAATAGTGAGAGACGGCCAGACTATGACAATCAGTCTGAGTAGTGAGAGACGTGCAGACTAAGACGGTCGGTCTGAGTACTGAGAGACATCCAGACTATGACGGTCGGTTTGAGTAGTGAGAATCACCCTGACTATGACGGTTGGTCTGAGTAGTGAGAGATTTGCAGACTATGACAGGCAGTCTGAGTAGTGGGAGACGTCCAGACTATGACAGTCAGACTGAGTAGTGAGAGATGTGCAGACTATGACAGTTAGTCGGAGTAGTGAGAGACGTCAAGACTATGACGGTCGGCCTGAGTTGTGAGAGATGTCAAAACTATGACGGTCAGTCCAAGTAGTGAGCGATGTCCAGAATACGGCATTCAGTCGCTGTAGTAAGAGACGTCCAGACTTTGATGTTCAGCCATAATTGAATTATTAACTTTTTCAACTATAACACTCACCAGATGAAGTGATTCTGTTATCAGCAGTAAGGGCGTTTTTGTTTCTCCAAGTGGGTAATGGTCACTTGTTGACAGTATGAACAAATCTGTATAAGAAATTAACAAATACTGTTAATACTTTCTTTGATGATTAAAAAATTGTCATGACAATGATATTTAAGGAATAACTTTTAAAGGGCTCACCACTCTGCTCACTATTCTTTCATTCTATGCAATCGGAATATTTTATCAAGCGATAAATATCTGAAATCAGACTTATATCAAAGTAGCTAAAATCCGAAGAATTAAACTTCAGACAGTACTGTGCTTTGTGTAGGTATACACTACAGTCATATTACAACAGCTCATAATATTAATTAAGCAGGTAGGGTTAATTTATCGATTACAAGTTGTTTGTTTTTCGAAGGTAAATGAATCAAATATGAGTAAGTCTATTTCTGTTCATTGTTGTGCAATAATATAAAGGCATAGAATGATAATTTTGAAGAGCAAGTGGGTGATTATTTTGAGCAGAGTGATGGTGATAAATCTCTCTATAATGCACCACTCATTCAAGAAAGACCCCCTGGCATTCTAACCAGATGGTGATGAATTGATAGTCATTTTACCTAAGAATCAATGTACCTCTCTGCAAAGCAATAGGAGCAGATTTCTATAACCTTTGATCTTAATTTGCTCTGCAAGCACATTAGCCCTGTGTTGTTTCAACGACTCTGGTCAAAGAGTGCCTTAAAGCCAGTTAATCAAATTTATAATGACAGTATAATGTAAACATTAAGGTTCAACTTTCATACCAATTCTATCAGTCATTTATTATTAGCTATGAGATCACTTCTCAACACATTAATTCAAAGCACCTTTACCTTTGCAAATTTGCCTGTTCACAAAAAATATTGTGCCGATCACAAAATAATTGTAAAGATTTATTTCTTTCAATAACTCACCACAATGTTGAATACCGGAATCTATATCAACGTGACGTCACATGACTAAGCTGCCCTTAGGTAATCTGACGAATTCTGATTGGGCCGCTAAAACAAAAGATAAACAGTGAACCCGAATTTGAATGAAGTGTGAAGCTACACATGTGTTTTCGCAGTTAAGCTGCGTTTACATGTGACACAAATCGGCTAATAATAACAACTCCGACACAGATTATGAATATGCTCTATAATCGTTGTCTGTCAACATGTCAACGATACGCTATTTACACACTGTTCATGCCTAACCGATTTCAACACAAACTTCCAACTCAACTTGTCTCTGATTGGCTAGTGAGACAACTAGTTAGTTTATTGGCTGAACCATTCATAATTGTGAAGATTTGTCGTTCACTTGTGACATTGTCACAAGTGAACGATTATGAACAATACAGATTTGAACACCGATTTAAACACAGATTAACTGTTTACACGGTCAGTCAAATCGGTGACCTGTGTCGGAGTTGTTATTTTTAGTCGATTTGTCTCACATGTAAACGCAGCTTTATACTATAACTCATGGTAGGAGATTATCTAAGTAACAAACTACATTATAAATTCTTCACTGTTTGCAATCCTATACTTGATACTAAATTATCAATGTAGCTACTGATATTCGTGATTACATCACCTGGTGCGTTAATTTCATAGCTTGATTTTGAAGATCCGTTTGTGCAAATTATTTCCTCATTAGATATATGAGTATATATAAATGATTATCATTTCAGCATTTTTGTTATTCCTAATTAGTTATCTGGAGCTATACAAAATTCAATGAGCACAAATTTGCTTGCGTTGCTGCAAAAGTTTAACAAGGGATGTTTTAAAAATTGTTCTCATGCAGGCTTCCGCAGATTATATTAGAAAAATACAGGGCAAATGCAAGACAAAAGACTGCTAACGGAGAGCAATAACTTCTGTCAAAACAACTTACCACATTCCCTGAGGTTGTTTCTAATTATCCAAACAGAGGACTAGGTTGTCTGTGTTAAAATGTCTCAAAGAGAATCAAGTTCTGATTACTGTTTGGGTCTGCTCACTGTTGTTGTGTGTCCTTGGTGAAGATTTGATACATCTGCTGGAGAATTCAGTTAGTCCATGACGGCAAGTGCAAGATAGGGTGTATCTAAAACAGCAAATGTGTATGTAACTAGAACCAAGAGGTGCAAAGAAAGGATGCTTGCTTTGGAAGATATGACTAATAGTCAAGGTAAGGGACATTTTGTAAAGTAGCAGACAAAAGTTTCCCTTCGAAGTAGTTGGCCATTGTGATACTAGGGAACCCGACATGGAGTTTGAAGCGATACCGAACAGTGAAGCTGATAGAATGCTTCATTTAAACAATTCCCAAGATTGTATCTTAGTTTGCAGGATCGGATTTCTTTAAAAAGGGAAATAACTCCTGTCAATGAAAACTTACCAGGTTTGTTGAGGTTGCACTCTATTATCCAAGCTTGGGTTAAGAGGATTTGGTGTTACGCTATTACAAAGTCAGGAATATTCCGATCTGTGAGTAGACTTGCTTACTTTCATTCAGTGTACTTGGTCGAGTATCGCTGCTGCAGAGTGTGGGTCGTTTGTTGCAGGTGGCTTAATGTAAGACTCGGTGTTGCTAGGCTCCTAATTTGTTGTGTTGTTTTCATTCATCATTATTTATTATTGTTGCAGTTTGAATGGGCATTGAAATGAAATGAAATGAAATTGAAACAAATGAATTATAGGCCTAAGTTTGTTTTATTGTGTAATTATTTAATTCTAGACTGTGATCTTGACTTTGAAAGGAGTAGATTTTTCCAAGGGTGGCAAAACATGAGTTTGTTAATATTAATACAGAGGCTGATGAATGTAAAAATCCTAAAAATGATTGTACTAGGTTTGTATGTGTGTATATACGAAAGGCCATGTACACTACGCAAAACTCAGCACTTAACCTAGTATGATAACAAACAGATATACCTGAAAGAAACGGTGCGGCAAAATGTACAAAAACCCTTATGTTTATAAAGACATAGCAAGTAGAGCAACAAAGCGGTGCTACGTGAAAACTTAATGCCTGTGTAGGTTCAATCTTGGCATTGGGGTACCAAGGGGTGAATTCCACCTTGCTCTGCCGAAGCATCGAACATGCCCGATTGATCTGTCTCATCCACTGTGGCCTGCAGATAGCCTGAGGTAGCTGTTTGACACTAAGTACTCAGGGCCGCAAACTCAACTGTTTTAAGAGTAGATCTGTTCTTTCCAACTTTTTCTTTCAAATCAATCAAGTTTCAAATTGTGCCTAGATTTTTTAATTCCCAACAAGTTTTGCTGCCTTTTCAGAGCACCGTTTGTTATGGTCCCTGTCGGCTCAGACACCTTAAATACCGTACTGCCTCGGGACAAGACTGCCTTGGGAAAAGACTGCTCCTTCAGACATATTAAGATTTTTTAACCCTACTTTTGCTTGCAAGGCAACTTCATTATTTTTTAGCAGAGTATGTGTACCAGCAACCTTTATCTCCCAACTTTTACAGTAAGTGATAGTAATACAATCAATCGATCATCGTGCTCTAATATGACAGGTGATAAGACAGATGAATTAAAGGCGTCTCATTCAGATAATAACTGCTTAATAAATGACCGTTTTAATAATACTCGGGTATAAGGCTTTTATAGATACAACCAAGATATCTAAATCTTAGCATGGTTGTTATTTGTTCACCGAAATCGCCAGGGTAATATGTTCCCTTATGATTTTATAACACAACTAATGCTTGCATTACCAATCAACTCTGAACTGTATATCTTTATGATTCTAACACATAGGATATATTCATTCTCACACCATTCGTATTGGTGTTATATAATTAGGGAGAATAAAAATTAACAATGTAGTTTAGCACCAATAGTAATATTGTAAAGTGTCCCAAGGACAGTTTACAATATTGTTAAGTGTCTTGGGGTTGTTTTCGCGCGGGGGACAGTTTACAACACTACACCGGTAAGAATAAAACATCTGTTCTCATAGGGCTTGACAATAGATCGTTATTTTGTTATTTATCTGTGAGGTGCAAGCTAGTTTATATCAGCCTTTTTTCTAGTTTCATGTGTATGCACTCCCCAAATGTCATTTATTAAATTGCTTTGCTTAACAATTATAAATGTTTTTTTGGCGTCGAATGAGGGTCATTAGCCCTTTGAACGTTTGCTATATATTACATAAATCTACAGCAGGCTTGATAGTACTTTGTTATACCCTTCTATAAATCATTCACAAAATAAATCAACTCTGTAATGTGTTCATAATATGAATAGAATTAAGTGTACGCAGTACAAGCTGATTGGGTAATATGTGTTTAGATATCTTATTCATTCATGGGCAAGCAGTAGATAATCAAATAATAGCAACAATGGAATGCACAGCTAACAACATGCAGCATTCAATTTCATTCAATCTCAAACTCACAACACAATCTAAAACAATACTGTGAACTTGAAAAGGACAGATTTTTTAAAATTGGTTTGGATAGAAGAAGCATTAATCGGAGGACTCTTGCCTCAGCCACACGGTTATAATACTAGACAAAAAACCCTAAGATCCAATTCTATCAGGACATTTTCAGTGAAGGCGTTAATGCATGAGGCTGCACTGGGTCTTGCAAGCATCATTAATATGCTAAGCAATTCATTTGGTTGTAGCAGTATCTGCATGTTTTACACTTACTGATGACACCGAAGGGATAATCATTATCAGCGAAAAAATAAGTACATTCATAGAATTCATGTAGATTCATGAGGGTTAGTATTACAGTTTATGGTGTTAGGATGTATGATGCAATCAAAAATCCAACCATAGGACATCGGAGTTATTACCCCATGGATTATAGTAGGACAACTCTTATAAGCATGTTCTTTTAGTTTAGTTGCATTTTACAATCTCTATCATTTTTATTTTCTCACAAAAGATTAGAAACCTTGATATGGTCTAAACAACTAGATTGAAATCATAATGCTAGTTAAACTCCATTTTCTTTTCATACTTTCTTCTGGTTGTTTCTTCTGACTTGACAACATTAAAATACATGTTCCTCTCATGATATTCATTGATTGTTCCACTGCACCAGTATGTTTCGTACAATATGCCACATCCCGATCAACATACAGCATCATGTGTTTTCTCGCTTTATTTCAGCAAAGTTATGAGACACTGTATGGACACCAATCCCTTGGAGGTGAATAGTAGCCATCTTTACCTTCATCGCTTCCACATATATCACAATTGTCACCTGTAATATAGTCTCGAATAACATCAAACTTGATGATGCGGGAATAATATCTCTGTTTCCCAAGCGAAGCAGTTTTAACAAACAACTTAATGTTAAAACACACTCGAATGGGCTCTCCAGGAAGAAATGATGGCTCTGATTTCTGTCAAATATTCTGTGTAAATAGGTTCAAATTAATGCTGGTATGTGTTTGTAGCTGCGGGGAGTTGGTTTGCTTGTTTCTGCGATGTGTTGCATGCGTTTTCCACCCCTGGGAAACTTATCATCATTCACCCTCATTTGTATATCTATTCACCTAGTTTGTGTGTGTGCCTGTTTCCTAATAAAGCTGCGTTTACATTAGGCCGTCTTTTGGCCCAGTCTTGAGTCTGACCGACAAAGTACTGTGTAGGTTGACTGACCTTGTCTGACCGGCTTTTAAGACGGTGTCTTGCAATTCGAGCAGTGCTCGTTTTGCAGTCTCAAGACTGCCCGTCTTAACACAAATTCCTAATTTAGCGATCACAATACTGCCCTTTGTTCTATCACACACATTTATTTTCTCTGAGACTGACATTGGCTAAGCCGGTGCTATGTAAACACATGCCAGTCTCAGACTCTGGCTCAGACTTGGAGTTAAAGACTGCTCAGTCTTGAGTTGGTGGCCAGCTGACGGAGATGGCCTAATGTAAACGCAGCTTAAGGGTTAGTCAAGGGGCCGTTGCCTGCGTTTGGGATTTTGTGGCGCTCCACTATCAAACATTTGATAATGGACCGCCACAAAATCCCAAATGCAGGCAACGGCCCCTTGACTAAATAAGGGTTAATACCATGACCATATTTGGGGAACAGCGCATACTGGCACATCATTGCTGCATCATAATTTTGGGGCACAGTCATACAAGCAGTGCTTGGGGCCAGATGGTCTAGATTTGAATGTGAGAGTGAAAGTTGTTAAACAATATTGACATATTAGGATTATGGATTATGTTTTTTGTACTCAAATCGGAGTGACACAGATGCAATGATGATTCATCTGTTTTATTTAATATGCTATTACTCGTTTGGGATTTATTTTAAGCACCTTTTCCATATTATCTATTTACCAATCGTTATCCTTCTGTAATCACAAAATAATTGAACCTTGAATTGATTTCTCAAAGTAATTGAACTGTTATTTTGATTTCAGTTTTACGAGCAAACTACAACACCAACTCGGTAAATCCTGTCACAAATCACTCGAGTGCAGAAACAGTAAGTTTGAGGCAATTTTGAGGTTAGCCTGTGTTCTGAGAGTAGCGTGAGCTATACGCTCAGGAGAACTTAGGCTATTCTCACACTTTGCCTTTACCACACTGACGTCCTTATCATACGTTCAGGAGAACTCAGGCTATTCTCAAACTCCCTAGACTACACTGACGCCCATAGCTCACGCTACTCTCAGAACACAGGCTAACCTCAAACTTGCTTCAACCACCCGTCCTTATCATACGCTCAGAAGAACTCAGACTATTCTCCAACTGCCTAGACTACACTGACGCCCATAGCTCACGATACCCTCAGAACACAGGCTAACCTCACACTTTGCCTCAACCACCCTGACGTCCTTATCATACGCTCAGAAGAATTCAGGCTATTCTCAAACTGCCTAGACTACATTGACGTCCTTAGCAAATGCTACTCTCAGAACTCGCTGATCTCATTGTTATGTAGCTTTACAACCCCTTGGCTGACGGTGTTAGCAGACGTAGTCCGTGAAAAGAAGGTAGTTGATCTCATGGTGACGCGGCCCTTCAATCTTGGCTGTCGGTGTTTGTAGATGTTGTCGGTGAAACAGTATATTTGATCTCAGCAACATAAACATTTGCAGCAGTCTAAACTTACTCCTACATATCTACGTATCTAATGGTATATAGCAGAAGATATCAATGGGTACACAACTCCCTAACTCGGTCAATGGTAATCAGGTAATCAGCCTTTACCTGTGGTGAGATATATGATCAATGACACTCTCTTAGTCGCTGTGACTAACAGTATCGTATTTTTCTGCTGTGAAAACGCAATCTATTATCCATTTATGCATATATTGTTACATTGTGCGAATTAACTTTGTCATATTTTTGTAATCTAATCCATCAAGCCCCAAACGCATATTGGAGCTGTTTTTTGGGAGTTAAACCACATATTATATCCTTGTTCACAATAATTGCATTGTTGTTATCACTCTCCTCGCATTTTCTCATAATGAGTTTATCAACGAGTGGAGCGCATGTAGTGCATTGCATTAACTTGTGCACAGCAAGCCAGAGCGAAGCTGTCATTGTTTATTTCTCTTGATAATCCTGGGTATATTCTCCACCTCAGTCAGTCTAAGCTTGGTTCCCATGTGACAAATGTTCCTAAGCAGTCTGTCAAACCGTGACATTTCAGCCTTAAAATCCGAATGTAGGCTTAGGTGCATTGATTGTAGTGGTGAAAAGAGCACCATGATACTTCGGTTACAACAGTTCTTCGAAAATGAGTTTTCAGCACAGGTGACATCTCAGAGTCAAAAAATCCAGACTCCGGTGGCAACTGACTACACATACTGGTCTATAACTGCGGAGCATATGTCAGGAAACGCGGATCTGATACAGCCTCACCGAACTAATAGCCTATCAACTCGAGGCTTCGGGGCCAGGTGGTCTAGCTTTAAATGCGAGAGTGAAAATTGTAAAATAATATTGGCGTGAAAGGATTATATTGTTGTGCTCAAATCAGAGTGACACAGATGGAAAGGTATGTTTGCAATGATTATTCATCTGTTTGGTTTAATATGCTATGTAAGCTCTTGCAGTTTATTTGATGTACCTTTTTCATATTATCTGTTTACCAATTGTTATCCTTCTGTCATCACAAAGTAATTGAACTGTAAATTCATTTCACAAAGTAATTGGACTGTTATTTGATTTCAGTTTTACGAGTTAAATACAACACCTCAGCTCCGTAAATCCTGTCACATCACATCATAATGGCTTTACTTTTTTTGACTTTTGACTTTTGATGTATTGTGCATAACAATATCTCCGAGGAGACAAAACTGAATGCATAAAGCCTGGTACCCATCAACTGCATAACTGTCCCAGGAACTCAGGAGATCGTGCGTTTACAAATACCTTCGCACGAAAGTAGAATTGATTCTAATTTCGTGCGATATGTTGTGCGATATGTTGTGCTGCATTAATTTGTGGTACCCACAAATTCTTTAATGATTGCCAGTGCAAAATCTTATAAAATTCCTGAGATTAAAAAAGCACATTGGTGGGTACAAGGCTTAAAAGCTGGTTAAGATGGTTACTTTATTTCGTTGAGGCTTTCATATATATAAGTTTGTTATAAACAAACAAAAATAACAACTTTTTATTTTAAGTTTTAACCCAAACTAGTGTGTGGGATTCTCAGAGTGTGCCCCAGGTAACGCCATCTTCTAACTACAATCATCTGAGACACCGGGTGCTGTCAACTCATTCTGTATATTTCAACATTGGATGTCTTTGTACACCAGTACAGCCTTAAAATCAGACGACAGTAGTCAAGGAGGAAGACTTCGCGTTTGCATTGGTGATCCTTTGTCATCTTCCAAGTTTCAAACAGACAGACATGACATTGGAAGAGAAATGTCGTAACTTGAGACGTCTCTTTATGGACTTTGACCTCCAGATTTTCCAGAGCCGGTAGAATGCTGTAGTGGCTTGATTGATCCGATCTTTATATCATAAGTGGAAAGTAGAAATTAAAGGTATGAGTTATCCCATTTCATTTTGTGAGGGAACATGCAGACACAGATACTTAGTGAATGGGCACACCCTCCCCCCCCCCCCTGTATTGTTGATAGATCAGTTAAGACGAAATATTCTGATGGCACACAATATTGCCAAGTAACACAGGTTGTTGTTTCCATCGATTAAACTTAAACACCATAAACTGTTTCAGAGCTGTTAGATGGTATTCATGTGCATCTGTTTGTAATTATTTCATTTATGTTTAACCAGGTAGAATGGTTTAACTTTGTACCATAACGATTTATATCATAAGTGGAAAGTAGAAATTAAAGGTATGAGTTATCCCATTTCATTTTGTGAGGGAACAACTCCTGTTGAAATGGAAATTGAAAAATGAGACCTTTTTCGAGCATCATCAATTGTTACTATGTAACAGCTCTAGCTTTAATGGTACAAATGTGACAAATCAATACAATTGGATTTATCAAGGTGTTATTGTGTCGCAGTGAAGTTTGTTACTTGTTTAGCATTCTCGAAGGTAAGCAGGCTTCGTTAAATTGCTCATCAACCAATGATTTGGTTTTGCTTACATATGGTTGAAGAGTTCTTACCAAAAAACAGGAGAGGCTTACGAAAAGAGCAGATATCTGAGAGCAAATAAATGCGGAGCTTTTCTATCAAGACCCTATTGCATACTCCTCCTAACAATAAAAACCATTCACGCCAAAGCTGTGTCAATACCTCTTGACGACATCAATCATTTGGGAAATCAAGACATTACGGTTTTTCAATATATATGCTAAGATGCTGATAAACACGTCTTACATGACAGCAGTAATGGATTCTGAGGTAACAATAAATGACCCTCGGAAGTGAAAAATAAATGATGCAAATGACTGAAAAATACTCAACAATTATCCAAAGCTCAATATATAACATTGTTATTCAATTCCCAACAGTGTTTTGAAGTTTGTATGCTGCTATCGACTACTCACAGCAAATCACAATCACCTATATGCATCAAATGAGAAGACAACTGGGCATTTCTGTTGAGTTTCGACATTTGCGACGTTAGTGGGTTCGAGCTATTGCGATGTTGTAAAAATTGCGACGTTTGTGGGTCTGCGACGTTTAAAAAACCCTTCGTTGCGACGTTTTTGGGATTGCGACGTTAGTGGAATGTTAGATTGCGACGTTTTGACGTTTGCGTCGTTTTTGGGTTCAACACCCCCCCCCCCCCTATTATTATTCGTTGTTTGTGTGAGTCATAGACAAAACCATAGACAAAACACACAACACTTGTGTGTTTTGTCTATGGACAAAACACACAACACTACACTGGACACTGTGTAGTAATAGCCAATCAAAAAGTGTCCTGATTGAATACTGTGACCCAACGAAATCTCACTGTGGTAAACAAAGCAGTGATGCATGCGTTTTTTCGGAGTCATCTCCCTTTGATGCAGATCAATTTATAGATTTTATAGAATTTGATACAGAATAGCAGCATTAATCTTCTGCAGCACAGGTCACAGTTTTGTCTATATTCTGTCTACATCATCACTTATCTTGATTGAGCAAAAATGACATAGAAATGTTAATTAAACAGCATATCATACTTGCCAAGTAATCTAAATTCAAAAGTGGGAGATTTCAATTTACAGCGATACTGCACGTCACCGCTATGCTCCGAAGGTAAGAAGTACCTGAGCGATCCACCTGGGGGTTTGAGGGCGTGTGATCCCCCAACAGGGTCCGGGATAGAACCCGGCCGCTGATGCTCTGAGAGCGTTTCTAGCCACTAGGAAGGGCTAAAAACACACATTTGACAGATTTGTCTATACTCATCACTCATTTTGATTGAGCAAAAATGACATAGAAATATTGGTTGAACAGTGATTGTAAATATAATGCTTATACTTAGTACCCATTTGAGCCTCAAACATGGTACTGAACATTTTGAATATGTAGATGAATGTACCTGCACTGGACACTTTCTCATCTCGAAGGCCATGATAACATATATAGCTATTTGCACTTGTTGCATCGGCGTTTTAGGAATATTAAAGATTATCCATTTGTTAAATACAATGATTTGAATGATTGTTTGACAAAATGCTTCAAACAAATTATTTGGTATGAATTCTTCATGTTCTATGACAACTGCTGAACACTGGGTCACAATAACCTTGCGAAATATACCATAATATATATGTAGTGGTATGATTCACATCAGTATATATAGTAATCCATAATAATATCATTAAAGATTTTCTCCCAACCCCCTCAAAGGGCTTTAGATTGTACTGTTGGAAGAATGTCATCTTCCCACAAAGCATTGCAAGGTGTATAAGAGCCTTCCCGCTGTTAGATGGGATAACTGTAGTCTGTATGTGGTCATTATTTCTGCTCGTTCATCACAGGTCACAATAACCATGCTGAAACATACCGTAATATGTACGTAGCCGTGGCACTATGGGTAAGGCATGGGTCTTTCAATCAAGAAGTCCAATGTTCGATTCCCAGCAGGTCACGGGGGTGTCAGGAAGAGCATCCGACCTCAAATGCTCCTGTGCCCCACCAGGATCCAGTCCATAGAGCCGTACTGATACTGGAAACAAAAAAACTAAACAACATCACAGTTTCTCACACGGTATCACAGGGTATCAAGACTATAAATGGGCGTGAGTTTTATGTACGTATTGGTTTAATTCTCATCTGTATATAAAATCATTTAAAAATTTCTCTCAACCCCTCAAAGCTCTTTATATTGTATTGTTGGAAGAATGTCATCTTCCCACAAGGCATTGCAAGGTGTATAATAGCCTTCCCGCTGTTAGATGGGATGAGTGTAGTCTGTATGTGGTCATTATTTTTGCTCAATCATCACAACTAAGTAATTAAATTAAAATATCAAGTATATGACATAACAAGAAATTGAATTCCCCCCCCCCCCCGCATATTTGGTTAGACAAGGATAACATCTTGTAAAGGTATGGTAGACCAATAAAATTTTGATGTCTTTGGATTTCCACGCCATCATAGCGGTTATCTGTCAGGTATTTGTACAGCTAGCCCGTAATGGCGTTTGGGTTGGCGATCGCGGCCGTAGGCGGTCGATGAGGGGCTGTACCATTTCAACACCAACACACTAAAATTGATATACCTAGTGCACCTGTTCCGCGATATTATGCTCAAATCGTTTCATGGGTTTATTTTCAGGTTTTGTTGAATAGTATTTGATTTGCTAAAATTCTGCAATGCATATTAGATTAGGTAATAATCATTAGCCATGAATTCTACATTTCCTAACACAACAACTGAAAACAGGGTCAAAATCACCTTGCAGCAATATCCCATAAAGCATTGTTGTTTGATTCCCATCAGTATTAACATAGGATTTAGGATTCTCTTCTGATCAATCTAGAACTGCATTGGGGAATTCATCTTTCACCATACAATGTAACAAGATTATCATTACATTTAAATGTGCATTCCACTGTACTTCACTCATTAAAACTCTTATTCTGCGGTATGCTCTAATTCGCAGCCATCACAAAATAACAAAACTAAAACAAAAATAAACAACGATGCTCGGTTTGATTCCAAGTGCAAATAGCTATATATAATATCACGGCATTTGAGATGTGACAGTGTAGCGTGCAGGTAAATTCATCTACATATTCAAAATGTTAAGTACCATGATATAGGCTCAAATGGGTACTAATTACTAAGCATTATATTTGCAATCACTGTTTAACATACTTGCCAAGTCTCCCTATTTATGTGGGACCCACCAGATTTATACACCCATTTCTGCCCACTTCCCACTTTTTGTAATTCTTATGCACTATTTCTTCCAGATTTGGGAGAAAACAGCCCTATCACAATTTTTAGTAACTTTCCAAGCACTTTGACGATGATTTCATGTTTCTCTGAATTATTTGGGATGAAATATGTGTTTTTAGCCCTTCCTAGTTGCTGTAAACGCTCTCAGAGCAATGAACTAAATGTTTAGTTCATTGCTCAGAGCTTCAGCGGCCGGGTTCTATTCCGAACCCTGATGGGGGATCACACTGCCCTCAAACCCCCTGGTGGATCACTCGGGTACTTCGCACCCTCGGAGCATTGCGATGAGGTTCAGTATCGCTGTAAATTGAAATCTCCCACTTTCGAATTTAGACTACTTGGCAAGTATGATATGCTGTTTAATTAACATTTCTGTGTCACTTTAGCTCAATCAAAATTAGCGATAAGTTAGACAGGATATAGACAAAGCTGTTACCTGTGCTGCAGTAGATTGCTATTGCTATTCTGTATCAAACTCTATAAAATCTATAAAATTATCTGCATAAAAGGGAGATCACTCCGAAAAAATACACACATCATTGCTTTTACTACCACAGTGAGATGTCGTTGCGTCCCAGTATTTAGTGAGGACTCTTTTTGATGCTCAGTGTCCAGTCTAGTGTTGTGTGTTTTGTCTATGGTGTGGTCCTGAAAAAGTTTCTACTACATTACTTATCGCACTAAACACTGTCATCTTGCATATTGACCCATTGCTTAAGCCGTGCGTAAACAACCACCCCTCAAGCTGTCTCATACAGATTATCTGTCAAAAAGTCTCAAATGGAATGAACCATGATTTTGCAGCCATAATGTGGTTGTCATGAGGTGACTGTGTACCAAATTTCAGATTAATAGGTTAGAACACACGCCAGATGATATGTCATTCTTTACAGGTTCATGAGCCATGCGAAAACAACCACCCCATTCATTCATCTTGAAACCCACCTCAGTCAAGCATTCTCCTGTTAGTGATGACAGTCAGTCACAAGTGTGACTGGGAGAAATAACCATTGAGGTAGTAAATGATGCAGGCAGTGCCCAGGTGTCTTGATCTTGTCGATGTGTTGATGGCACATAGAGTCAATATATTCGTCTAGTGGTATGATGTTTAGCAGGGCTGTCCTTTCGCTATACTCGTCACAGCCTGGGGCTATAATGTTCAGTGAGAGTTTTTCCAGCTGGATTACTCGTTTCTTCTGTTGGTCTGTCATCATGCAGAACCAGGCTACGCTTCCATATATCATACGAGGCCGTATACATGTAAGGTAGAACCTCGTGAGTAACCGCTGAGGTACGCCAGAGCGTTTGAGGTTAAGAAGGGTATAGGTTAGCGGTCTGACGTTCTTCAGGATCGAGTCGACATGGTCTTTGAAAGACAGATGCTGATCGATAGTGATTCCTAGAAATCTAGTCTTAGTTGTCGGTGGTATTTGTTCTCCATTCAGCTTCAGAGTTGGTGGTTGGAATTGGTATCGAGCATGTTTGTTAGTCAGATGCATAATAGATGACTTTTTTGCATTAGCCACCATATTATACTCATCGCACCATGTCGATACTGTGTCTAGAGAGGTTTGGAGGTCCAGTTGTTGGTTTAGTGTTTTAGCGGGCAGGCCTGTTAATGTCAGGTCATCTGCGTATTTTATTATGTCACATTCAACGTCAAGGCTGTCCACATATAAAAGCCAGAAGACAGGACCTAGCAATGTTCCCTGGGGTGTTCCATTTATAACTGGTAATGTTCGGCTGGTATTGTTGCCGATGCGTACTGATTGGTATCGGTGTGTGAGGAAGCTGTTGATGATTTGCACTAGATTATAGTTGATACCCTTCCTCGTTAGCATATCTATCAGTTTTCCTCTGTCCATCTTGTCAAAAGCCTTTGACATGTCAAGGAAAGCGACTGTCAAATATTTTGACTTTGGTTCATCTAATAATTGTGTCCATTTATCGATAGCAGCTGTGATTGCATCTACTGTACCTCGGCCTTTCTGATACGCATACTGGTTTCCATCAATGGTTGGTAAAACAAACTGAACATAAAAATGCATAACAGCTTTTTCAATAATTTTGCCCAGGTGCCATAACAAAGAAATAGATCTAAAATCTGATTCAGTATCAACAGACTTCTTTTTTTCGATTGGTACTATCTCTGCACACTTCCAAATATCAGGAAAATAACCACATTTAAAACAGCTGTTTATGATAGTACATATAGGAAAGCAAAGCTCGTCTGCGCACATTCGTTTAACCCATGATGGGAAGTCATGTGAATGTGTAGCCTTCCTTGTGTCAATATCTATGAGCCATTTATATACCTGATCGACTGTAACAGACAGGGGTGTAGCGCTCTCATGACTGGCGGTGTCAGGGGTTATGCTAGTCGGGGTTCCTCCAACTGATGAGAAATAGTCATTGAGTCTATCAGCTGTCTGCTGTTGGTTTAGGTGTTCACCGTTTAGGCTGTAGCTTCCTTTTGTCTTAGTTTTGTGTTTGTCTCTGAGTGTGTTGATAACATTCCAGCACGTCTTTGGGTTTCTATCATCAAGTTTCTTGACGATCCATTTCTTCTTTATTGTCCGTAGGTGTTTTTTCAGTAGACGTGAGAAAAACTTAGATGAAGGGGATCCTCTACTGTACGACTTCTTCTTAGCATTTCTTAGTTTCCGTGCCAAACTGTCAAACCAGGGTGCGGATTTGTTGGATTTCTTATAACGTCTCTTAGGGCGGTGTTTGTCTACGATATTGGTCATAGTGTGTTGAATAGCCTCAGCCTGTTGATTCATATCAGACAGAGTGGTGATTGTGTCCCACTTGATGGATGTAACATCTTCTTGGATCACTATTCGTGTTTGTGGTGTGGGTTTTCTCGAGTAGTAATATTCGGATTCTCTGCGTGTCACCGCTGTTGTAGGTAGATATACGGTGTCGTGGTCACTACTTCCTAGCGGAGGCAGCTTTTCACATACCAGCGATTTAATCTCATCAATGTTGGTGTAAATATGGTCTAAGTAAGCATTTTTCCGTGTCGGAAAGTTCACGATATTGGTCAAATTGAATACTTCACTTATGTCATGCATGTTGAGATGATCGAAGTCTCCAGCGATGACAAAGTTACTGGAATGCTTGATGGAGAGATCCGTGATGGTGTCGCTGATGTGTTTGAGACTGTGTTCACTGTCAGCAATAGTCTTAGATTTTGGATGATAAATACACCCATATATCGAGTTGAATGACTTGCCGATCACTTTAATCCACAGTGAGCTAAATGTTTTACTGGTATATCTTCTGACGACCTTCACATCTAGGGTATGGTGGGTGAAGATGGCAACTCCTCCTCCTGGTCGATCTGATCGGTTTGATGTTTGCAGATTATAACCCTCTATGAGCCTGGACTGCTCCTTCGCCTCCGTCAGCCATGACTCCGTCAGCATAATAACTTTCGGCTCCTGATCTTCTATGATTAGTTGCAACTCATCTAGCTTCTCAGATGTCAGTGATTGCCAGTTTGTCATCATAACAGCGGGATGGTGGTGCTGTCTGGAGTTGTCTATTCTGACATGGCACAACGGAATTAGATTAGGGTTGGATGACTTGTTGTGCTGATGTACTGCTGCCAATTCTGACTGAGTCTTCCTACAGCTTCTATCACCCTCAGACCTAAAGCTAGTGTTCCGGCATTGCGCGCCGGTCAGTAACGGCTGGCCATAGCCACAGTGGGGGATCGACCAAGGCGCTTCCGCAACCCCTGCTTTCCCATTGACACTCGTTGATCCGGCCCTATCTATTTTATAATTCACAATAGATTGGAATGTGGGTATTGTTAATAGATTAGATTATCTCTTTTGTTGGTATGGAATGTCGACATGGTTTGACACTGGTAGCCTACTACTTATAATAGTAGTGGTAACTACACATCTATTCACTGTTAGCTTAGTGCCCCTTTCTCCGCAAACCAGACATCTCTAAATCATAGGACCTTCAAATAACAACTAGTGTTTGCGAAAAATAGATCTAAAAAGTACCATATGAAAAAGAGGCTTTATACACTCATTCATAATGTCAGTGAGATACCACCACCATCCCATGGTACAGCTTGGGCCATCATAGTGGCAGCCAGAATATCATGGTTTGCTCCAGTTAGATGATCTGACCCATTTAGAATGATGATAAACAGCTTGGCCCTTGAAATGGACAGTCATAAATAGGGGGGACAGTTTACAATAGGGGGGGGGGGGCAGTTTACAATAGAGGGGGACAGTTTTCAATAGGGGGGCAGTTTACAATAGGCGTGCTTTTATTGTAAAGTGTCCCCAGGACAGTTTACAATATTGTAAAGTGTCCCGGGGTTGTTTTCACGCGGGGGGACAGTTTACAATACTACAACAGTTCCACTTCCCCCGAGAGGTTGGTTTCTTCGCTTTAGTTGCCAATTTTAATCCAAGCTTTGCAATAACAAGATAGTGATCCTATGATGCATCTGCAGATCTCAGCACCTTGACATCATGAAGTGACTTCTTCCGTTTCCACTGTTTATCAATACATGGTCAATCTGGGTGAGGTATCCTCTTGGTGACTTCCATGTGTATATCTCTATGTGGAAAAATTGATCCTCTATGGCCCTATAATTTGGGTTTATTATTCTACATCCTGACCGAACGGTTCTCTCGAGCATTTTACAGGAATTAATGAGTTAAAAGAAGAAAAATGAGGTGTTTTTGCCTAGAGTGGCTTTCTTGACAAACCTATCAAAAGTTGCCTGCCTCCTGCTACCCAGAGTGAAATTATTAAAGATCTCACGACCATTTGAAATATAAAAGAATTTTTCTGATTGCTCTGTTTTGACAAAGTTCTAAGAAATTAGAATTGTAATCAAAAGTATTTAATAACAGAGAAGAACAATACTCCAATACGGGAAAAACATAAGGTTATAATTTTGAAGCAGATGTGAGGAATAACAAATTATTCCAAATATTGAAAGACAGAATAAAACTCTGTTAGATTTCAATATCAGAGACATATAACTTTAATGACATGCTGGACCAAGAACACACATAAGATTTTAAATTAAGTGTCTGATTTGATTTGTACAGCATTTGAAGCAAGATTGCTTCAACCTTTCTATTCGAAAATACAAAACACTGTATTTAATCTAAATTTAGATTATAACTATTGACAGAATACCAACTCGTTTCATTGTAACAAGAGATTCTGTTTTTGAAGTTGCATCAGTTAGAGAATCAGATGTATCAAATTCACAGTATCATCAAAAAATGCAAACAAATTTTATAATAGATATCTAATAAATCATTTGTTTTGAAAAGCAAATTTTAAACACTAAAATCTATCATACAAAAATTTAATTAATTTAATTGATTGAATTGATCAATTAGTTTAATCAATTAAGTTTATTTTAATTGAATTAATGAATAAAATTGAACAATTGGATCGAATATATAAATTTATTTGAATTTATTTGAATCATTAATTGAATTTAATTTGATTAATTCAATCAATCAAATTAAACCAATTATTTTAATTCATTAAATTTATTAAATCATATCAGATTTAAACAAATTAATTTAATTAAATAATCAAGTAATAAATGTAATTGATTAAACTAATTTATTAAAACATTCAAATAATTAATATTTTTTTGAATTTATCTTAATCATTAATTGAATTTAATTTAATTAATTCAGTCAATCAAATTAAACAAATAATTTTAACTCATTAAATTTATTAAATCAAATCAGGTTTAAATAAATCAATTTAATCAATTAATTAATCAATAAATGCAATTGATTAAATTACTTGATTGATGTATTCAAATTATTCAATTGAGTTATGTGCGAATAACTGTTTTCAACAATGAGGGGAAATCCAAATCCAATAATTTTACCTGTTTGGTTTTTTCTTTGTGGAGAAGACTAGATAACGGATGTACTGGTTGTAAGGAACAGCAAAGTTAAGATTAATTTGATAGAAGTTGTTTAAATCGTCCAAGTTCAATTGTTGAGAGAGTCTATGATGGCCAACTGCGAGTTGTGGCTATATCGTGTCTCAATCTGTTGTGATGCAAATGCTGCTTTGGAAAAAAGTTATCCTCATTCCAGTCAAATCATTACTTACTTGCTAAGGTAGGCTATGAAACACGCTAGCCAACAGAAAAAAAACACCTGTATAGTTGAAACACAGTCACAGAGTTGATGGAATACAAATGTTTATCAATGCCATGGCGATTATTGACCGACCCTTAATTTTAGTCTAAATGGAATATGATGCATTTATGTTTCATATTGTCTCTGATTTATAATAATGTTATTTTTGATCGTTTTGAAGAGAAATACTGAAGTGAATTTATTTTGGTCGAAACCCAAATTCTTTCATCTAGTGTTGTGTCAATTTCATCATCTATTCACCTATCATAACTTTCCTTGTCCAATGTTTGAGTAAAGCAAAAGAACTATTGCCGCACAACTATCAGGGTTCAACTTCATTGAGTGGATGAATGACATTTATTTTGTACAATGTATGAACAATGACACACAGAGCATAGCGATGGAAGGAATAGAAAGAATAATAGAAATGTGTTTTATGGATAAGTCATCAGCCAACAATATCAAGCTAGTTTGTGGACATTGGTATATCTTAGCCTGCGGCCTGAATATCTGCAAAGAAATAAGGTAAACATAAATTATAAGTAAAGAAAAACATGGAGCTAAAATTCTCATTTCTTACTATAATTTCATGCTGGACCTAGGGTCTGAAGCTTCGAAAATATTGCAATCTAATTTTGTATGCTGCGTATAGGCAGCGGCAGCGGTTTCTCTTCGCAAGGCCGTGTGCGATTAGATATCTTTTTCCGAACAGCAAGATATCCCACAATCAAAACAACAAGCGTAACTGCTAGAAGTGTGACAGCTACAAGTGATAAGACAATATATCCACTTGGTGTCGCCTGCTGTTGGTCAGATCCCCGGTTTTGGGAGGCGCTAGGATAGATGAAGTTCAAGATGTAGGTAAAGTTGAATTTTCGCTCCAGAGGATCATTTGATATTTCGACCATGCAAGTAGTACGTAGTGTAGTGTACTTGGCGAACTTAAGATACGGGATCACAAGTTTTTGCATACGGTCTTGGGATGACTTGCCAAAATTTCCTTGCCATTGGTATTTTGATATTCCATTGGTGTTGATATTGAGAGAGCAGTCAAGCTCAGCTTCTCCTCTAATGTCAATGATTTGGATAGTTTCACTTTTGGATTCGATGAATGTAACGGCTATTCGCTCGGAATTAACAACCACATCTGGGTAAGCATCACTAGAGCAGAAGAGCTTCTGCCCTACCAGAGATTTTGAAAGTTCTATCTGAGCCTTTATATTTCCACCAGAGGTAACAGTTTTCACAGATATGTCCTCAATTGGTCTCCGTTGATTTCCGTAAGTGAGCTTTGCTTTCCCAACTGGGAATCCTCCTGTTGCATTGCATTCAACATTTCTAATCTCCCCTCCGAATCCACTGACGGTTTTTGGTACTAGAGTTACAATTGGTTTCTTAAGCCCTGTAATCTTCACTGCCTCAGACGTACCACTGATAACTGAAATCATACCTGTTTGATGATTCAGTTGGTACCTAGTATGTAGCAGACACCGATAGTCTATAGCACCGATGAAGGGATTTGTGACATCAAAAACTATCTCCGCAGTATATTCCTTGGCATTTTTGTCAAATACTGGGCATTTTTTGTTCGAATAAACAAATAATGTGTCATGAGAAATTTCAGATAATGCGTCAAAGCACCCGGCATTGTGCTCGATCCCTTGCCGATCAGTGAAAACCAGAGACATCCCTTCTAGCTGCTCTGGGAATGCTAATGGCTGTTGTAGATAAGCTCTGCAATGAAATTTCCCTCTGCCTCCAAACCTGAGATTTCCTGAAGAATAGTAGTCAGACCTGTCGTCCTTTAGTGTCATGTTAAGGTGAGCTGATACTTCAGCAACTTTGGATGCTTCTGAAATTTGAATATCATTGTAAAGAAAGTCAAAGTGTTTCTAAATTTTTCACTCAACATAAACTACATATGTTGCCAATGAATGAGTGGATGTGGTGTTTTCTCATAAAAGGGAGATCAATTTTATGCTGATTAACTCAAACACTAATTAGTTGAGAGTGAAAGGTTTGAGTTCTTAAGCCCAACATCAAATGTGCATTTTGAAAACATTTGAGAAGTTCTGTATACATGGTCTGGTGGCAGCCTTTGCAAAATGTGGGAAGAGATGCAACTTCAGCTACGATTTCGGATGGATAGGGTTTGACATATTGTGTATTTGCTCTATGTGCAAAGTATTCTACTGTAAGATTATGAAGGTACGAATCTAAGCAGTGATCGCATTACGGTAATCACGTGCAAAAAAGGTCTATATGTATTTTTTTTCAAAATTTCCTTTTCTTTGTTATTCAAATTAAGCTATTTTCTGGCTTTCAAACGCTATCAAAACTTTCCGAAACTCCTACCAGAAATTGGAAAAAAACCTGTTTGAAATTTCTTTTGTTCACAAAATCGTCAGAAAGCTTCGAGCAAAAATGGTCTATAAGTTTTTTTTTTCTCAATGACTATGAAAGCCATGCTCAATTGACCGTGAATGCATTCATTTGATCAATGCAATTACGATTCTAATGACTGCGATTGCCAACAATGACTCGTTTTGAATGACAATTGATGCAGATTGACCGTTTTTGCCCGAAGAAATAGCCAAATCTGAATTTTTTTGCGATATCTTTTGAACCGCTTGTTTGATCATTAATTAATTAACGCCAAATGAATCGTCTTAATTTTTCGCATATAAAAGTATATTTGCAATAATTTTAATGTTAATTAGAAAATTAGAAATTTGGAAAATGTGTTTTACCAGGAAAATTTTAATTCGCAGATAGCCCGTTTTTGCCTGTTTGTTGGTCATAAGACCACTGTCTTAAAGGTCATTATCCAGAATTATAAGACCTTGACCCGCAAACAACTATCAAAAGGGTCACTGCAGAAAAGGCCACGGTCCACAATATAACTTGCCACAAGGAATTTTGAAAATGATAATTCAAAAGATTTTGTGGTATAGGCATAACGGTGTACTCCATGATTTATAAACAAAAGTGACGATCAAGGCCACTCTATATGTTGCTTTGCAGACAGGATACTTGCCATAATATTAGGTGTTGTTGAATCGGATGCAGAATTGTCAAACCAATAAACATCAGCAAGAAATTGGAATTTCAACGATGGACGACTTAAGTTAGTGAAAGGGAGTTGGGAGGAGAATTATGCAGAATTTTATCAAAATACTGCAGGATTGAGGACCGTTTCTTGTTCCCTGGTTGACGGATTTCAATCAAATAGTAGCCTATCAGAGGGATGTGAAACAAATAGTTATAGTGTTGAGGTGAGTTGAAAGAGGAAAACCTCTCATATCATTTTAACCTGGTAATTTGTCATGTCCAGGACAAATATTGAATTAAAATCTGCAGAACACAGTGGAGTGAGAGTGCTGCCCCAAATAATGCACCATCTTGCCATTATTGTGAGCAAAATTGAGTTGAGTTGATTAAGGGCAATTTGGCATAAGTAGTGTTGATGGATGCAAAACAACTCATTTCAATGACCGGTTTCTAGCCTTTTACCTACCTAATGACATTAAAAAACTGTCTAGGGAAAATAAATACTGATTTTTTCCATGTAGATTTTACCTTTGATACTATGCATGTATGCTATGCTTTAACAGGTGACCTTTTGAGGAGTGGCCTTATGTGAAGTGGCACTTCGAATGGTTGCCTCATAGGAAGTTGTCTTCTGGGTAGTGGCCTCATAGGAATACAAATTCCGCAAGCAAACATGTTTCTTAATGACAGATACAGATAATTAACACTCTGCATTATATAGAAACTCTGATACAGTGTAAACTGGTTAATTCAAGTTGTATAATTCAAAACTCCTGTTAATTCAGAAAGGAAAATTGGTTTCTTCAGTCAGATCTCACTGCATTCTAATGTCGCTTTATTCAGACCCTGCTTAATTTAGACTTTATTTAGACTTAATTTAGACTTAATTCAGACTCTGCTAAATGTCGCTTAATTTAGAACAACCTTTACTGTACACAGAGGTCCACAGAGGTTTAGATTGAGTGAACTGCACTGTACATTTGTATGCTACTACTAGAAAATTTTGCAAATTTTGTATTCAAGAGACTCACAGTCCCAAGCATTTAGAGAATCAACCATTTGAGGTCTTCAACGAGATGAAGGTTATCACAACTTACTCGTGATCTTTTTGGCTGAGAAGCTCTCAGATGAGACAGAAAAGCCTTTAATACTGTTCGATTGCACAGCTTTGTACAGACTTTCCTCGACCAGATCTCCTACACGTTCTCCAGGCGGTGCTATCACCTCAAAATCCACTATCAGCGAGCCACAACTGTAGGAAAAAAAATCTTAATCCCCGATACAATACTATGATATATTAGGTTATGAGAGACACCGGATAGATTAGGAACTAAAATAGGATTGCATTCTCATTTCCAATTTATCGTGCAACGCAAAGCTGCCCATAATTATAATTAAGTCAGCCTTCTAATTAAGTACATTTTTGTACTGCCAGCTCGTAAGTTTTAAAGACTGGTCAGTTTCCTTTTGGCGCTGAAGAGTAGCCTGCCATACGAGCCACATTGTGTTCTAGATGGCCTCTCTTATATCTCCATTGAGCTTACATATGGGTGGCGTCACCAGTGAAGGCGTACCAAATCAAGGACAGACATTATGAATCCGTCGGTGCTTATCCTAATTACGATCTGCAGTATTACAAAGTCTTACTTCCACTCATTGTTACCTAATGCAGCACCAAGAGTAAATGGATTTTAATCAGCATAGGAAAATGAAAGCTTGAATTGCATGGTAGTTCAAGACTGTTCAACAACTTAGGGTAATGAAATACAGTGCCTTTTTAACACCAGTGAACTTAAAATACGACATATATTTACAAACATCTTACTCTAGCTAAGGTATTCAATTACTAGTTCACCAAATTTTCACAGAGTTTTATATATTGGTTCATATAAGTGTTTTAAAAGACCCTGTGATGTCCATATCAATGCATATTTCCTGTAGCAACGATTCAGGTACAGGATGATGGTCTAAAAATTGAAATTTTCTATTTTTGTGGCGAATTTATGGGCAGTAAGGTCTACATGGCATAAATACTGCATCCCAGCTGGTTTAAAGCGGCCTGGTAATGAAGTTGGTCATAATTCTTTGAAAAGATAATAGGTTTCATCCTTGGGAGTAGGGAAATGAATTTATATTGGGTCACATATTACCGGCCTGCCTTAATGTCAGATGAAGAATAATTACTTCTTTAGAAATTAGTATCAATCCACCAAGAGAGATATCACCCAATTTAAATTAATTTTCCTACTCTCTTACAGCTGAGACATATATAAATCACCATGAAAGCCAATGAAACTTGAAATTCATGTGACTTAAAGTAGCGAGTGATATTTCAATGGACAAACTCCATGCAAGCGTTAAGAATAAAATGAGAAGAGAAGACAAAAATGGGACTTCCCAAGTCTCATAAGGCCATATAAAAATGGTCTTGGAGTTTAGGCTACTCAAAATTAAAATTGAGTTACTAAAAACTGAGAAAGCTTGAAATTTAATATCGTATTGGTAATTATATCAAATTTTGTCTTAATAGAATTGTGATTTGAGTTGTATGAATCAAATTGAAATTTTAATCAAATAGAAATCAGTAATAGACTCACATTATGCTTTTTATCTCAACCGTGACTCCCGGTACATTCGGCATTGCTTCAATAATCGATTCAGCAAATCTCCTCCCAAAGGCTTTATGCTCCGGTGAGTTTTTATTTGACAACTTTGTTGTGCATTTCTCTGATGTCACATTCATAGTGACTCTTGTGCTTTCTGCAACAATAGCAAAACAGCTATGGAATTATGATGGTGTATTTGAGAGCTAGATATGTCAGGTTGTGAATAGATTTATGAATATTAGAATATGATATCATTGCAAAGCATTGCCTGTAACAAACGGTTGTTTAATTTTCCACAATAAAAATTTATATCTGAATTTATTTCAACAATTAGGATCTATCAAAGGACACTTATATCTAATTTAGGTTCGCAGATAGAGAGAGTCGATGCCAATTCAGATGGTTCTTTTCTGGAAGTACCATCTTTCTATTTAATAAAAGTGATAAGCCCCTTTCACGTTCACTATAACTTTCACTTTATCGGAGTTGGCACTTATGCTGACCCTCTCCCGCTGCAAACAAATTTGAATAGTGGTCACCTTCACTCTGAGTAGGAACAGACGGACCGATATCTGGGCATTCCTTCTGATCCTTTGACAAGATTTCAGGATCTTCTCCGGCTGGGAGCTGCATGGATCCTACAGAACTGTCTGGCAGGAGAACTTCAACCATTTGCTTTCTCTCTAATTCGGCAATTTAAAACAAAAAGACACCTTTCAATTGTTAGCTACAATATCCTATAAATGGACTATGAAATTCAAAGCAATTTTGCGATAGGATAATTGTATTTTGTCTGAATCAACAGCCCTTAAGATAAATATTTGAGCGTGCTAGTGCTGAGTGTCGATGATTGATGTTGCTTTTGACTAGATGTTTTGTGAGCAACCAGAAATTATCTGAACAGAATTTTTTTTTTACAGGTTTAATAGGATGTTCCTTTGTCTGTTGAGACATCTGCCTTCTTACATACAAGTGTTTGAGGTCTTGGGCTTGAATCCTTCTGCAGTCTACTGCCTTCTGGACTCTGCCAATGTCCCAGGTGTTACCAGATCTGCCTTTATGCTGTGGCCCAACCCTGTTTTATTACTCTAACTTTGACCAAACCAGACCTCAAGTAAATGAACAATGCTTAACAGGTAACTTGCTCAGTTGGTTTGAGTGCAAGGCCTTCAGTCTACAAGTACCGAAGGTCCCGAGTATGAAACCAACTGCAGTCCTTTGACAGGTTCAGGCATTTTGGGCCCGGACGGACGCATGGACAACAGATATTGGGTAATGTAACCTGAGGTCTTTTTAAAAGAATTTTACTTGTTTGGATAATGTCTTTAAACAGATTCAATAATGATATTCAGTGACCTCCAACATACCACACACGTCACCACTCCAGTCCCCTAGGCATTGGCAGATGAAGCTATTGATGTGGTCTTTGCACAGTCCCCCATTCAGACATGGTAGGTTTTGACATTCATCAATGTTATTGCTGCAATCGTCACCATTCCAGCCATCCTCACACAGACATTCATATCTGGCTCCAGCTATAGCCTGGCACACTCCATGGTTGCTACAACTTGTCTCCGAGCATCGATCAAGTACTATAATTAGAAAAATGTGAGAAAATTTACTGGAAGCATGAATAGTCAATAAAGTGCTAGCTGGTTGTCTTAGCAGAGGACTTTGGATGTTTTTCTTGGAGGCTTTGTAATTTAATCTAGGATATTCCATCATAGTCAGCAAATTGGCTCGATGTTAGAAAACGAGTTAGGGATATTATTTAGTAATGCATTACATTCTCATTAAGCTTTTCCAAAAAATAGTCTCCAACTGAGCCTCGATGTTATTCATGTTGGGGCTGGTTTTTATGAGAGACTTAGCTGGACTTAACCTGTGCTATTGGGGCTAAAACACAGCTAAAGCTTCACATCTCACTACCTCGGATTTCAATGACCATACATTTACAACATCGTTAGCCGGTGTTTTAGCTGTACCTTGGCTCTTTTGTTTGAGGCAGCTATCATGCATCCAACATGCTATTTCCTACCATATATACAATTTAGCAAACTTAGCCGAATTTACTTATCAATATGCATGAGTCCCTTTTGAAATTTGAACTCATTATAGGTCACTACTTGCAATTTGCCAATTTAGGAGAAAGTGGTAACATTGGTCAGCACCAGTTTTCTCCTTTGCAACAGGGACTCTTACCATCGGTGCAAAGTTTTCCATGCCAGCCAACGTCACAGAGACAATTGAGCGTACCGTCAACTTTAACTTGACAATCTCCCTTGACACAAGGATTCGAATGGCATACACTTATGTTACAAGAAGGTCCTGTGTAGCCATCTAAGCAATTACATATCATACCATCTCCAGCCAACTCAGCACAATCACCATTATTGCAGTGATTGGAATCACATTGAGGAACCTCTGAAATTAAAGGCTGGGACACATGAACAAATTTAACAAAGATCACCAAAAGGCAACTAATGTTTGTACCAAGAACCTTAAAAGAAATGTTTAAAAGTGAATCTTGGTAGTTCCGAGCATGTGATGAGGTTAATTGCAAATAGCATTTACTCATCATTGAAGTTTTCAACAAAAAAATAGAAATTGACCATTATGCAGGAGGATAGCACAAAGTAACAGACAGAAAAAAACCTCATCTTGAGGAAGAACGAAATAAGCTGTCAATATAAGAAAATGGCACCCTCAAATGTTTTATTTATCAGCAGTGAGTTAATATTATTCAAACCTGCGAGAGATTTTCTTGTCTTAAAAGCAGATATTATCAAAAAATAGACCAAATCTGATGATTTATTATTGATCAAATGTCTGCTTTGTCACAACAAGTCAACTTCTTCATATATGAGCTGCAGGGATCTTTAATTATAAAAGGTCAAACACTTAAATCATTGCTGTCGCAGCTGGGCTTTGCCCAGTATAGCCACCAGTCAAAAATTTAAATATAGAGTTGTATCATCAAAACATCTAGCCAGTAGCTTTGAATGGAGTTATATGAGCTCTCAAAATGTAGGGAGTGTCTGTTTTACAGCCATCCACCATTAGTGATGACTAATGATGTTGATGATCAATCAGGTGCCTTTAAAATCTAGCTGAGATCCAACTCTAATAAAAATGGTGGATCTTAGCTAGATTTAAAAGGCACCTGCTTGGTCAAAAACAACATCAATTATCACTAATGGCGGATGGCTGGGGAAGAAGTTACTCCCCACATTATGAGACCTCATATAACTCAATTCAAAGCTACTGGCTAAATGTTTTGATGCCACAACTCTCTATTTAAATTTGTGATAGGTGGCTATGCTGGGCAAAGCCCAGCTGTGTCAGCAGTGGTTTAACAGATAGTAAGACTGATGGAGAATCCAACTCACACACTGCCAAGTTTATGAGCCTATTATTTGTCCTTCGTTTGACCTTTAAGTTCAATGTGTAAGGGTATGTGTCATAAAAGAAAGTACATTTGGAAGGATTTACTTGCCATTCTGACAGTTTGTCCCCGACCATCCATTGGAACAGCCACACATGAAACCATCAGTATCATCCGTATTGCAAACACCGTTGTTATGACATGGGTTTGGATAACACCTGTTCACTGCAGTCCCACAGCGTACTCCGGTATACCCCTCGGAACATTGACAAACATATCCTTCCGTCAGTGTTTCTATACATTCACCATTTGAGTTGCATGCTTTCAAGAAGCATTTTCTGCCATCTGTATTGAACAAAAACCTGTACATGGGTATATTCAATGACTTCAGAAGCTGTCCTCACAAGGGCAGGCAGGCAGGGTTGTGTAGTGGTTAGGATTCGAGCTTCTCAATCTGAGAGTTGCAGGTTCTGCTAAAACCTAGCCTAGCCTAGCCTAGCTTGCCCACCCTTACATTGATGAGATCTCAATTAATATATCATTGTGTGCATATTCACATTTGCCCGCAAGGAACTTTGAATAGCAATAAAAAGCCTTTTTTCTATTAAAGACTGATCTAAAATTGCAAAAAAAACATAGACCAAAAGACAAGTTAGTGAGGTTTGTGGAAATTGTGCTGCTCTCCATTAAATTTTCCTGTAATAATGGATCAAAATAAGGTGACACATCAGCATGTTCTAATAACAAACCTAAGTTTGATGTTATCAATACTTGTGGCTCTTTCAACCCCCTCAACTTGTTAGCAGGCGGCTGATCTTTTTTCACACCCATGTCAAGTTGTCTCTGTTCGTCGTCACAAAGAAACTTTGTCAAACCATGTCTGCATAGACATTTTGTTCCACTGTCTACAAAGTCAATACAACTTCCACCCGAACAACTTGACTCCTGATTTCCACAGTGGTCTACCCCTGTTGAGATGAAAATGAAATCTAATTATGAGTTCTTGAGAGGATGCAAAGTTGTGTAACTGATACCTACACTCTTGAATTAAGGAATAATTGTTAATTGTGCTGACATCGGACGGTTGGCAAGAGTCTGGAGGGCTCAGACTACTGCTGACACAATCATATAGATGGTTTCCAGTCTGCATTCAATCTTTCTCATTGCCATCTGGATTGAAAGAGCTACAACCTACAACACTCAATGCTTCCACTCTACGGTAATGACTTTTCAACTGTTGATAAAAAAACTTCATTTTTCAATTGTGTTTTCTATGGTTGATACATCATTATCATAGTTGATCTTACTCTCAGCACAGAGGTGTCCTGTCCATCCAGCTGGACATTCACATGTGAAACTGTTGAGGCTTCCTAGATGACATGTACCACCATTTTTGCAGGGGTTAGGATGACAGACTGATATATCGGTTATTCCCGAGAGTTCGCAGTAGCATTGTGCACTTCCAACAACCTCAAGGCAATGCCCATACTCTTTGCCTTCTGATTGTGGATCACACATAGAAGTTGTACACTTTTTCATTTCTGCTAAAATGTAATGAACACAGTACAAGCAGTTGATACCTCGAACAGAAAACGCAGAAGAACCAAATGTGAGCGGTGTTTTTTTCTAATCTGTTGCAGGGGCAGACATGGCTTGCAATTTTCATGCCTACCTATGGCACTGACCTGTTTCACATCTTTTTCCAGACCAGCCTTGTTTGCAGACACATCCGTCTTCAATGCAAGTGCCATCATTCAAACAAGGGTGCGATTGGCAACCATGGACTTTCTTATCACAATCAATCCCTAAAACAGAATTGCGAAGTCATTGTTTCATCATTGTTTACTGCTTGTAGCTTATCGTATGTTGACCACAATCTTGCTACATTATTCCTGTGAGAAGCATGGATATTGATCCAAGTGAATGAATGAATTCGATAACTCTGCAAACTGCGATCATCATGATTTACCATTTTTGAAGACTTTACTGAACTTATAATCAGATAGCATAATGCCTGCACACACTTCACAGCTTAACCATTACTTGCAACTTTCAGAAACATTATCATATTGTTTGACATATGCCAACTCCCTAACAGTAAGCTCAAATGACTCGGTGTCCAATGGGCATGTTCTTACCAGACCAGTCATTATTACAGCTATGAAATGCACCTTCACCAACAACATCTGAGCAGACCGCATTGTCAAGACATGGCAGTTCATCACATCTCTCAATGCCAAGTAGTTCTAAAAACATAATTTTTGATAGAATTGAATATTAGCCAATACATATTAGAGGAGGCAATATGCCTATTTGCTAATTGACAATAAAAGTTTTGGACCGTTCAACAAATAGAGCCCTACATTATCAGTGCATTCTCCATTCAAATGAAATACCAATAAAGTAAATTCAATCAGCAGTGACTATCCCTCTAAGTAATTGTAACGTTGTTTGGAAACACAGTTATACAGAGGGCATGAAATATTTGTTTTGCTCATCAATACATAATTTCCTGTCTATGACAACAGAATTATTCAGGGCGGATAAAGCTGGTTAACTGGTGCTTACTAACTGTCGTGAAGACAGTTGTCTCCTCTTGAAATCTTTTTTCAGTCAGCATAATTATGATTTGGAAGAAGTATTCTCTCAATTTTAAGATGGGTCAATTCTCTTTCACTTTGTAGCAAAAGTGGACAAGCTCTGTTCCCTTTCCCACCGAAAAAACCTTGTCGAGACCACAGCCAGACCTTAAAAGTGTTCGGGATGGCGATCGCGGCCGTAGGCGGTCGTTAAGGGGGTGGGTGGGAAGCTAGGAAACTCCGTTTTATGTAATTTATCACTTCTTTAACTTTAGCACCTATTTACATAATTTTGCTTCATTTCCCAGTGTTTTAACCCTGTTTTTCAGACTCCTCATACCCTAAAACATATATCTAGGTTGTTACATCAATAAAAACTCATGAAGGTGCAGACTAATTAATGGTTGTCTTCTCCCATGTCTGAAAATTCTCAGACTACGGCCGCGATCACCATCCCGAACGCCTTTAAGGCTGGCTGTGGTCAAGACTTGCTACTTTTTAATAAGCACAATCAATGATAATCTATCCACTGACTGTTCACCTTTCTGACATAGCTCTCCTGCTTTTTCGGTGTTATTGGAACATTCACAGATGAAGTGGTTCCCATCAGCTACACACTTGCTGTCATTAATACATGGACTACTATTACACGGGTTGATTAGATCACCACAATACGCTCCAGTGTATCCTCTATTGCACACGCAAACTTTTCCACCTTCCTGTAGTTCAGTACAGGTGCCGTTCCCAGAACAATAGTTCTCACTGCACTCTTTTATGTCTGTCAATGGTTAAAGAAGTATAAGTCAGCCAGAACAAAGGTGCTTGTTGTTGCATGGGTTCAGATAACAATATGCCGGCCCAGTGCGACAAAGTACTTACTGGAAAAACCAATAAAAAGGAGTTAGGAACACTTTTGAATTCTGATCGTTTATTGATGTACTTTTTGCACTGGACCATCGAATATGCTTTGGGATATTTGCAAAGTTGACAAAAGAAAAGTCAGCAAGCAATATGTTGCAGATTTTGTCCCCTGACTTGAGATGCACAAGCATCCAATTGAGAATCAGGCACCAGTTATTATTTATGTGCGATTGAGTGATATTTGGAAAGGAAAAACTCATATAGCTCCTACCCTCTGAGCAAGTTTCTCCAGTGAAATGTGGTCCACACATGCATATATAGGCCTCTTCCCTATCAAAACATGAACCAGCGTTTGCGCATGGCTTATTCCAGCAGTTGTCTCTTCCAATGCCTAGAAAACGGTAAAATACATTCATTTTTAATATTCCACTTTAAGAACATTATATAGACCAAAGTGTTTTTTTCTTCAAAGGGGCATACAAATTATCTGAGTAGTGTAGTATTCAAAACTGTAGTGGTTTTCCCTGATTGACACAGTGCTATCAACTGAGGGCCCTTGCTGACCGATTGGCTTATTTCTGTATGAGATAAGTAAGGTCGTACCGAGCCCATTGGCATGTTTACTCATTCGTAGCTCGAATCAAGATCAACCGACCATCTGTACAAGTTATGCAGTTTTTGTGACTTGGTTTGAGTGAATGATCAGCAGCGTATTTGAAATATAGTCCATTCCAAGCAAATATCATGCTGTTGCATTCAGAATCATATTACAAATGTTGAAACATCATTGATTCAGAGTTTAGTGATTATTAAGATATGCTTTGTATCTTGGGTCTTTTGTGTTTGACTACATACTGAATTTGGCCTCTCTGAATCCTGTGTTATTTTCATACAAAAGGAGTGTAGTCTCATCCTTCCACATCATAGCATTTACATCGCCTTGTAGCTGACATTGTTTCACATTGGCGTTTTCTGTATCAACAGACTCTTTTCCAGCTATGCAGATCTTGGTTAATGTTCCTAAAAGGCATTAATAATATGTGAAATGATCACTGCATTGCTATCGATAACCTAATATTCACACAAATGACTTGGACAAAAGTAACAAGATAAGATCAGCTAAAACCGGCAGTGATTGAGTTTCATGAAATAGTTTCAACCAAGGAGCATCACAGCTTTGGAGACCAAGTATAATCAGGCATAAAAAAAATTTTTATGATAGAGTTCAATAACATCGCTTTTAATTTATAGAATAAGTATCTGTTCAAGTGAACTTACTTATATATTGCATGACAAATCACAACAAATGCACATTGCAGTCACTTTGAATATTCATTTTCAATTAAATGGTCATTTGATGGTATTATTCAATCTTTGTTGAAATTTCACACCTACCATTATCAGTGTTCAGCTGGGACAGCCATGGTGAAGGATTCACAGCTACTAGAAAAATTTGATCCGCAAAGTCAGGGTGAATATTTAACATCCCATATTCAGTGTTCAATTCAACTGGACATGGCAACCCGAACGGCCATTGACATACGTTATCTTCATAGTTAAGGCTGAAAAAAAAGATCTAAATTATTTCATCTAAACTATTTGACTAAATCACTCATAACAGAAAGAGTCTTGTTCTAATGGGCAGTAGCCAGTTATATGAAAGAGTCATACTAGCAGGTTTGTTAGCGCAGCCCTTGTTGCATGATACGACATATTCGAGGTAATTAGTCCAATCCAGCAATAGAGTGTTGTGAGACACGTAACAGGTGCTATAACAAGCATGTCCTAGATGACTCATTCTACCCCCACAGCACGAACAACAATGCTTTATAGGTCATGAGTGCTATAATACATGTCCAAAACAGCACCTGGCACCTATCGCCAGCGACGCTTTAGAGTGCCCAGTGGAAACAGGATAACTTTGTGTAATCGCTGGCCCAGTGCGACAAAGTACTGTCTGGAAATTTTCAAATTTGCAGGAATTCAATTCTAGGATTGACAGACCTGTTTCTGGAATACTTTTAACCCGTTAGCTTTAAAATTTTAAATATGTGACTTTGTTATAAAAAGATATAATCACCATGAGTTGAAATTTCTATACAAGGCTCTTTTAATCCCTTAATTACAATTAACAAAGCCAGATAGAATTTTGTCGCAGGAAAAATAATCAAATCAGAGCGCGATAAAGATCTAACTGGCATTGCAGCCTGTATTTTTATTGATGTAAACTGGATGAGAGCAAGACTTTGGGGAGGATTCATGTTTGTTCCACATAACATTAGTTGATAAAAGACTCTAAGCACACAGAGACATCTTTCTCTTCCATTTTGCACTGTATTGGTTGGGAGTCTTTAAAAAAGTCCATGGTTTTAACTAGATTTTGAGCTCCTTTTTCTGGCCTGCGTAGGTACAGTCTGCGCATGTGCGAACTGTTGAGGCATACGTTCGTCTCTGCAGCATAGGGCTTGAACTAATTCACCTAGTCTGAGTACCAAAATTGGGAAAACAATGGAAACCCATAATTTGGAAATATTTGGGCCTAAATGGAACACTGGTTTTGATATCTCATAACCTTGAACCCTGGGAGTTGCCTTTCTTGATGGAAGGCAGCGCCACCACTGCTGTGCTGCAGAGATAGACTATGTCACAAGGCTATCCTGCAAGCAGAATGGCGTAGGTATCTCCCCCCTGAAGATTTGTCTTAGCTATGGTTCACATCCATTGACCTTGGCTGCAATTAACATGTAACTGGATTCCACAGCAAAGGGAATTTCCAGCAAAGGAGAATTTTAATTAGGACTCTGTCTCAAATTTTAATTACAATTAGATTTTTTAATGAAGCATATAATCCCTAAAGAAAACAAACATTAGCGACATACCAAGTTTCTTAATCTGCTTACAAGAGAGATTACTCGACATGCAACAATGCTTAAACTGATTTGTTAAGTGATAGGACAACGTAACATGGTAACTTGTCTAATTTTTTTTCAGTCAAGTAGTGAAATCTTTTACAAACTGCTCCTTTACTTCACAAACATACCTAAATCAAATTAATAAATATATGAGAAAAGTGCAGATCAAAATAATTGCACAGAAAGACTGCTATTATAACTTGATATCCAAAATTGGCATAGTATTTTTTTTAACTGTCAATATTTAGATTTGTATGGTCATTGAACAGCCTTCGATGCGAAGCCATAAATGAGAGTGAAATAATACATTCAGTTTTTAAACTATTGTAAACAAACCTCATGTCACTAATCCTTCATTGATAGAATAACATGATCGGACAATGAACACATGATTGAACCAATTGAATTTAATGAAGCGAGATAGTTCTTTATCGCGCTGAGGAAATATTCAAACTCTGCCAGTTAAAACAAAGTCGCACCAGATATCTGGAGAAAATAGAAAAAAATTCAACCAGATTTGAAATCTTGAGCATGTAAAACCCCACAGCTAAAATTATAAAAGTTTTTTTTTGTTTTGCCAGATAGCACTTTGTCGCGCTGGGCCAGCGTAATGCTGGTAATCACTGTAAATTGAAAAATCTGGACAAGAAATTGAAAACCTCCATTAATTCATTGACCCAAAAATTACCCAGAAGTGTATGCCTAAAATATGTGACAGAATATGAAGTGTCAACATTGAAATAGTTTGAATCATACCTCTCCATTTATAATAAAGTATTTGATCGATCATTTAGAGGTTTTTTTATCTTCTAGAGCCGATAATTAAACACTTCAGTATTGAGAGCATTCTGGAATAACCTCACTGCAGCTAAGAAATTCTTGCTCAAATAAAAATCTCTGTACCCAGCACAGTCATGCTATTGTATTTTTGAACTCACCATTAAGTCATAAGGTCAGAGCATTCAATTATTGAATAGTCCCGAAACATGCAATATGTGACTATGGTACACATTATTACCTAATATGATGTTCAGTTGTCATGGATATACAAATCAGTATGAATAACTCAATGCAATGATGATACTTTCAGCAGCGCAAATATTTTAATTTGCACAGTTGTTATCTGAATATTATTTTTGTCAACGCAATCCAAATTGTTGCTTCTGAGCCCCTGTTGTATTTGCCTCATGAACAAAATAGAGTGCATAATATATGTCCATATTCCTAAGTTCTAGGCTCTTGATCAAACTTCCAAGGGTATCTTTTGATACGGTTGGAGTGGTCACCTTAAAGTATTTTGACCACAGGGAACAATATGCTGTAGAAGATCAAATGGGGTAGCACAAAATTTCGACTAGAGAACATAGAGTGTTGCCAGCCTAACCAAATTAATGTTTTCTATCCTCAATCCATAATCAATATATTCCTGATTACCAAGCGAGCGAGTTAAATAACAGCTGCTCCCGTCTAATTGTCAATCTTCTTAAAAATAAACACAAACATTAATTCCTTACCTGAAGAAATATTCATAGTTAATTTCTCGTTTTCGTCTCGCAAAGGTACTCGCTTCCTGGATATTATCCGCATTGGCTTCAGAAGAAGGATTGTTAGTGAACTTAGACATATCCTGTAATATTCCACCTGGATACATAACAAATATCTGAGGGTGAAAGATGAATATGTAATCATGATTCAATAATAATGTATTCTTTTGGATTAGATATAAACATTGTAGCAGTTATGATGCATCAATCTAATGTTTAAAACTGATGATGGTGAATAACCTATTAGCCAAAACTAAATTTCAGAGCAAAAACTATCCCTAGTTTCCTGCGCAAGTGTTGCAAAATTGAAATGTGTTGTAGCATTGATCTTATCTTCGTGTTGAAGCAATGTTCAAATGAAAATCCTATCGCTCACTGATTGACCCACAAATCACACAATCTGATGTCGTAACTTTATTCAGCTGGATATGGTCTCTTGTCTATGTTACAATAATAATTATAATGATTTGATTGATGGGACCCCTATACTTTAAAAGGTGTTAAACCTACAGTTAGATTAGTATCGATAAAATTTTGCTTTGGTCACAAGATGGTGAGTGAATTTGAAGGTAATGTAACTGAGTGATTGATGCATTGATACTCACCATGTGGATTTTCTCTCTTTTTCTGTTTAGAGGTGGGGCTAATAAGAGAGCACAGATTGGAGGAAGCAGGTGTAAAATAATGATTTCATGAAACTTATTCGGCTGCATGTGTTTGAGAAAAGAGGATAATCAGTGAGTAATTTCTACTTATTTACCATTTCCTTTGATTAACCACACATAATCTCTGTTATGAGGATGGATGCCAACTGGATCACCAGGCAAACCTGTATTCGATACACCATTTTCTTCATCAATCCAAGCTGCACCCTACAATATGTGTTATGATGAAATGTGCTCAATAATTGTCAAAAATTTGATCTCAACAAAAGTGCGTTTTTCTTAAGTTGCTAAGTTTCATTTTAAAAGCTACCTCAAGTTCATTGATATTGAATATTCTCCTTGCAACTTTATTGTGATGAAAAAAATCCTGCAATTCAATCATGAATCAGGGGTATGTCTTGCACCAATTTCTGCGCCGCAAATCCCAAAGGATTTGAAAAAATTAGTTGACAGATTGTGCAGATGATACAGAAATAGAGGCTGGATAGTAAAAACAAGTTCATCAATAGTAGGAATGAGTGTTTACTGTTATACTCACGCCTGGACCACCTGTGCCATACAAGAGTAATCCCCTGTCCTCAAAATACACCAATCCCCTCGCAAAAAGCGAACCTCCATTGTCCAACTCTAAAATATCAGCAAATATTCAGAATAGCGAATTGAGTGTATTTCTTTTGCCTGCCCACCCTAATCTTTGTACTGTATCCTTGTTTGATTTACCTGTTTTTGTGAACACCTCACCATCACGTAAGACTCTTATTAAACGACCATCATCGATAAACATGATTCTCCCATCCGAAAGCTGTTGGGGAGAGGCCGGCGAAATAACAACTGCCTCTTCACCGTACCCATCTAAGTCTAAGGGTGAATTAGAATCAGTTCCGAGTTGCTGTGAGCAATTTCCATAAATCACTAGATAAAACAGAAAACATGGGTTTTAATAGTTTAAAGCACTAAGAAGAAAAACAGTTGCATATAATCATTGGCAATCACAATCAGGAAATTTAATTAGATCTGATGCCACTTCAAACATTCCATTCTCAGCAATGTGCTTTTTGGTTAAGATACAAGAAGAGTGGTACAAAACTTACATGGCACAAATAGGACAATGAGAAGGGTGGACATTGACGAAATGACTAAATAGACATTCAAAGCCACTAATTATTTCATGAGGCCATCTGACAAGGCCATTCTAAAAATCTCCAGCTGGTAGCTAAGTATACACACTTCGGTATTGAGAGCTTTGATTTCACCAACAATGTTTTTTTGACTGACAAATTCAGGTTTTGGTTAGCTTTTTTCTATGCCTGGTGAACGATTCTTTCCCATTTTTGAAAGGAGACAACTATAATGGTTGCTAGAACTTTACTCACCATCCACAGCCCTTGTAACATCGTCAACTGGTAATGTGCCAATGCAGCTCTGATGGGATTTACTTTCATCAAATGTAATGCCAACCCATATGACCTTGTCATTCGTGTGGTCAAGCTAAATAGAAAATAAATTTCCAAGTTATCACCGATGCGTCAAAGATGTTGTTAGGTTTAATGCTCTTGACAATATGCAATATTCTTACCCATATTACCTTGCCATTAGTGTGGTCTAGCTCTATAGAAAATATGTTAATTAGTTGCCATTAGTATGTCCGTCCGTCCCGAGATGTTGCTATGTTTGATTATTTGAACAAAGCGACTATATTTAATCTTCTTACCAAGAGGAAATACGGACTGATATAAGCTTGTGGAGCATTATCCAAGAGTTCTCCTCCCAATGTTGCTATACTTGTGAATTTCAGGTCCACAGCATGCCTATAAATGATAAGCATAAACAAATATTTCAGCTGGACTCGACTCCACAACTCCTGCGGCACCTATCTCCTGGCAGTAATAACCAAGCGCGCTTACCGATTGCCCCATCTCATCATCCCCAAAAGAGAATGGGTTAAGGGCGTCAATTATGTATAAGTAGACGTAGTTGTGGATGTATAAGTAGACGTAGTTGTGGATGTATAAGTAGACGTAGTTGTGGATGTAATACGCCAAATCGCTCATTAAACTGCTAGTAACCCTTTTGCCTTACGATAACTGATAACAAGTAGATTAGATGAAGCACGGAACTGGTAATACACCACTTGTGAACTTTTACCCGTAATCAAGCTTGAAATGATTGATTGGCGTTGAGTTCAGGATTCTCTGGCTGCCATTGATGCATTATCGAAAGAGGAAAATGATTAACACTTACGTGAAACATGTTAGCATAAAAACTCCAAGTGCACGGTAATTTAAATTTAAATACATCATCAACCATCTGGCTCAGTCAGTCTGCAACTAACAACTAAAAGGCGCACTGCATTGCCACTGACTGGCTTCCCTCAGTTATTTACACAGTACTATGCTTACAAATCGGCATTGAGATAATCAACAATACAATAACATTCTTCGGCGACAGTACACATGACCAACAGTACCAAAAGAACATCAATATCAGCAGGAAAACATGCGTCTGCTAAAGTAATAGGGAATCGTTTCTAAGAGTACTAAGCTGTTGTAAAGAAAGTTCGTGCCATTTTAACAATATAGCCATAATGAGTAATCAGCATCCAGCTGGGCTCAAGTCCAAGTAAATCAAAAAACCACGAACACTTTAACTATCATTAAAGTTTGATTTTTGGGTGGCTTTCCAAGTAGCAGATGTATTATATAATATTTTTAACGTGACCAAGATTGTGGTTGCTCTTATAGTCCAACTTGTTATATCATTGATATAAACTAGAAATGCCACGATCAAAAATGCCAAAACATTTCAGGGGTGTGGATGACATACACAGACTCAGATTGTTGAATGAGTTTATGATGGATGGCCTATTGGCGATGTCAGTGTAATTGCAAATTAAAATAACTGTCTTTTCCGAACCACCTATGAGGTAGACAGCCAGAGTATCGTTGTCCTATTATGTAGCAGAACGCCTCTCACAATTATTAACAGTGAATACAGCCATGGAATATAACGTAACAAACAATAATTGTGGAATATTTATATATATTATATAAAGATAAGGGCTCCTCCCGATGCTCCCTCCTTGCTTTTTTTAATCTGGCCTCGCCTGAATTTGAGCTTGGGCTGAGATCAAACACTCCCACCGCTGAAGCTTTCAAAGCTCAGTGCGAAATAATCCAGGTGGTTGAATTTAATGATGTAGTAGGTGTAAGTAGTAATAAATAGGTAGCAAAACAAAACAAGATAAACCACCAAGTACAAAAAGAGTGATTGTAAATAGAATCAACGAAAATTGAACGAGAATTGGGCCTCTCATGCAACAAGCATGTTTTAATTGTGGTATATTTATATATAATTGTATATTGTATATCATTGTATATGATATATAATTGTTTATAATATATTATATAATTGTATAAACTAAATAATATATAATCGTATATATTACATAATTGTATATAATATATACATATACGATATAAGTTTATGTAGTGTATAACGTTATATAATTTGTTATTGTGTATACTATATCATGTATATACCATATTACATAATTGAATATAATATATAATTGTATTTTATTGCTTATAATGTATTATTGTATAAAAAATTTATAATTGTATTCAATATATAATCAAATGTAATGTATGTAATGTCATGTGTGTAACAGAACAACCACCAAGAAGCAAAATAGACTAAATGTAAATTCAATCATTTTTTTAGTCAACATTTTTTGTTATTTAAATGGATTGTATTGGAAAACATGTTGTGATAGTAAAATCTTGGCATGCAGGAAGCTATTATCATAACTACATAAGGAATGAGATAATCGTCCTTCTGGCATTATGTGATGCAGATCATGTCAAAAACCAAATAATCTGTCGGGAACTGAGGTTTTGAGCAGTGGATTCCTCAAATACAATGTATCTATAAAAAGGTTATAATACCTCAACTTTTATATAATAGACACGGTCATGTATATAAAAACCTAATACATGAATCAATCCCGTGTAGCAGGATTTGGGTACTACTGTTCACAAAAATAAGTCGAAGGCAACAAACAATGCTTGATCATGTGTGATTAAGTATACCATGAAATACACAATACTGATATTAGCAATTTTTTGTTTGTCAGCAGTACTTATTGTCAAACAGCGATGGGAAGGAAGCTCCAGGCTGCGCTGCTGCCTATATTTGGTTTTAGTTTTCATATGGCAAAGCTACTCGAAACCATGTTGATGGTTCCTCTACCGTGCATTATTGAGTTTACTATATCAATTGTATTTTATCTACTGCAGATTCAACTATGTTAGTGTCGGTGCGAATAATAGAGTTTCTGACAACGGAGTGTTAGCAACCTCATCACTATCACGTGCTCTCGGGAAAAGAGCTCTAATTTTGCCTCTGTCTGCTCAGCTGCCCGGTTCGGATAAAGTGTTGCCCCATGTCATCCTGGGCGACAAATCAGTCCCTCTAAAATAATACATGATGCGACCATACCGACACCAAGAGCTGAATCATTATCAGAAGGTCAGATTACCTTTTTATATCGGTATCAACTAACGTAAAGCTATATTTTCAATGAATTATTTCCACTTCATGGTTCACATACCCAATATCTAACTTTCAACTGACCCCACAAGCATCATCAGTCTTTGATCAGCCAAAAGGTCTTAGAGATAACAAACATGAAGAAATTTAGTTTCTTGTAATGATGCCTAATTTGAACCTATTTCTAAAATACCAATTTTTATGATTTCTCCATTTCAATTTTTCTACTTTCAGAATGTCAATTAACGTATATCGAGAGAAAGATGCCTTATTGAGAATGTATTTGGCATCACGGCGGCGATATAGAAGACATGGAAAAAGACATTGGCTTTAAATGTTTTCCATAACTACTTGATTGCGAACAGACAGATCTGCCAAGCTTAATGAGGAAAACCACCCTTGGCGTGTGGGATTGGTCAGAGAGCTGTTGTCCCCGTCCACAATGACAGAATGCTGAATCGATACGTGATGGCTTCTGTCAATATTAATAATGAGGAAGCTGTGGGTTGACAAGAGGAAATGATCTGATTGCAACTTGTGACTTTTCAGATCATCACTTACTGTTTAATTTCTCATCATGATTGAGAAATATCACTGCATTCTGTAGTGAAGACTGACTGGCAAATTCAACAATTGTTTTTAGAGGGGAAAATTAGGCTCCTAAAGTGACAGTCCTACTAGGCCACTTTTGGTATGGTTTCAAAGATCTCAGGCTGAGAAGTCATTGGGGCATATGAAATAAAACAGCCTGTGATCCTAGTTCCAGTAAAACTGCTGCAAAGTCTGAAAATTGCGATCATAGTGGATCATAGTGATTAATTGCCTCCCCCTGACCACAATGACCCACTATGATCCCTGCTAAAATATTAAAATGCTACCTTCCACAATTTTCATTTTTCAATTAATTTTATTTGCCCTATGAACTCACAATATTCGATTTACTTTTCTAGTAGGATTGTCACTTTAACATGGTAGGGACTGATTATTACAAAAATACAAAAGCTGAATAAATGAGGCAGCATGGTTATCTGACAATTTAAACATACTTTTAGTCAGGGTTTGTCCACCCTTTTTGCATGAGGACATAACTAAACAGATAAACAGTAAACATTCTAAAACCTTAGACCAGGTAGGGTTTGATGGGTATATCCCTTCAATCAAGGGATATATTCTCGGGGCGAGTATTCTATACACACATCCTGCCTACGGAGGGGTTAATCCCTCATGCAAGTATTCCCACACTCACCCGCTCGGTTCAGTCGAGGTATTCACTCTGACCAAATGTTGCAGGAGAGGACAACTCGGTACAATTATCGCCCAGTGTAAAACCAGCTTCGAACTGTCTTGCTGAATTCCCAACAAATGATTCAACAATTCAATCTGACAATGCTACTGTTTTTAACAAGTGTTTCTGAGGCAAGCAGATTACCAGACTATTTATAGACAACATAATTCCCCTCAACGCAAAGAATTCCATCATGTTAGATGGTCATTGTTAGACAACACATCTGCTGAGCTATAGATCCAGGAACCCAACATACATCATCTTGCAAACCAAGCTCGAACAAATATAACAATTAAACAGTACTAAAATACAGAAATAAACAATCACTAAGCATGATTTTCCAACTGGAAACCTGTGCTAATAACATCAACACCCTAGAAATGGTAATTGGTAATGATCATGCCGCATGGATTAGCAAAAAGTATAGTGAAGACCCTTGTATTCCTGTATAGCTCATGGTAAAACTAGAAATCTCCTACTACCCTATGCAGTGTTAAACTGCTTAGATCACACTTATCCCTAAGACAACATCTGCAGGTCAATGTAATGATTATGGCCCATCTCCGGTTTCGGCAATTTTCATGAACAAATAACTATAAGATGAGTCCCCAGACAATTTTCCTACCGCCAAGGAGATGGTTGCACTGGTGGCCTAGTCTGCATACTTGACGTTGTGACAATGCCCTAGACAGTACCAACAACAAAGGTACATGACTTTTGCTGACTTCAGTAAAGCCTTCGAAATGATGTATCATAAGCTTCTACCATTATAACTCTCGCATCTCAAATTTTTTCCACCTTCTATATCCATGATGTAAAGACGCCTAAATTATTGCTCACACTTCGTAGCTGCGCTGTGTTACAGCGCATGAGTGCTTTGCAATTTGCTATCAATTGCATTGTTCTGAAAGTGGGTAGCTTTATTTGTATAGACAGTTTTCTGAGCTCCAATTTGAGGCTAATTTTGGAGTTGCCCGCTCTCTCTTTTGGTACTTTTAACACACGCAGCATAGGAAAAAGGTGCTAAATGGGGCTTATCTCGAAAACCGCTCATCAGAGGAAAACAATTCCTTTTGATTCAGCACCAGCACCCTTGAAAACTAGTAAGTAGCGGGTTGGCAAAAAATTTAGGGGATCATAGGTATGATTTATATCGATTTTTATTTTGAGAGCTTGCCACTGAGCTGATAGAACATATGGCAGGTCTGGGGACACTGGTCCTTACTCGTAGAATATCGGTGCTATGATAAGGTTTAAAATTAAGCTGGTCAATTATAATACACTGTAAACAGTTAACATTCCATGAGGTGTATCAATAATTTATCTCGATATCATAATATGAAGTTATCGTTGAGATACCTGTAAGAAATATACGCAGCGGTTACAAGACACCATAATATGCCTAGAGTTGCATGTGCTGTATTCGGATGCATGAATAATGGGCAATATCTCACAGAGGTCAGACAATCTAAATGTCACATACATGATGCTATAAACCGTAAGTTAATATATTTTTTTTAATCCATCTTCCTAAGTAAGTTGAACTGTGATATTAAGGTTAGGATACCAACGCTGACCGATTTGGACATGTTATATATTTTTGGAAAGCTAAGCGAACACAGATTCTGAAAATACTGGTTTCAGCATGATGTCATGGCGTTGTTGTGTCTAACTGTTGACAGCTGCTTAATATACACTATTTACTTGCATGTTTTATCTGTGAGGTATCCTTCACATTTGATCAGGCGCTCGACATAGTTTACCCTCAAACTCTTGTTAAAAATATATTCTGCAAAACAACTAGCAAAATTTTCTTAGTGGCGATGATAGGAATAGAATGATATCATCAATTGCAAGTAAAACATTCAACGCTGGTATCATAACCTTAATGATTATGCAGTATATTAAAAGAGCTCTTATATTTTGGCTCTTCTAGGATTTTCCATGTGAGTTGAATTTTAGCCTAAATTATTGGGAGATAAATATGAGGAAACAATAAAATGGCCTAATTATCAAGTACAGGTCAATTGTTTAATTAAAATAATGATAGTGATAGATAGCAAGCAAGCAGGCAGGCAGGCAGGCAGGCAGGCAGGCAGGCAGGCAGGCAGGCAGGCAGGCAGGCAGGCAGGCAGGCAGGCAGGCAGGCAGGCAGGCAGGCAGGCAGGCAGGCAGGCAGGCAGGCAGGCAGGCAGGCAGGCAGGCAGGCAGGCAGGCAGGCAGGCAGGCAGGCAGGCAGGCAGGCAGGCAGGCAGGCAGGCAGGCAGGCAGGCAGGCAGGCAGGCAGGCAGGCAGGCAGGCAGGCAGGCAGGCAGACAAACAAACAACTCTGTTTTAATGAGAAATTGCTATCATTTGTTCTAGGCGATTGTCCATGTCCTCCACCATACACACATATCCAGTTCCCTAAGGATCAACTAACTCTACGAGAATGGTGTGTCCTCATCAATCGAAAGAGGAAAGATGGAACGCTCTGGTTTCCTGCTAAAAGTGATAGGATATGCTATGCGCATTTTGTTGATGGCCAGCCTACTCAAGAGAACCCGAAACCATCACTTCTTATGGGTCATGAACCTGCTAAGCAGAAACTCGCACATCGTAAAATACCTAGTGATCGCCTGGTTAAAATAATAGCGCCTAAAGCAGAGGCTGCTGTAGTAGCAAAAAAAACACCTGAAACCACAGCAGGAACAGCTAAGCCGAAATCAGACAGTCATGTGGAAATTAAACAAGAGATTCAGCCAGACAATGAAATAGAAATAGAGGAGATCGCTAGGCCAAACCATAATGTGCTTAATAAAATTAGGCAAAAGCACAAAAAAGGCAACAAAGCTACCAATCATTATCTATAGCTGAAGGCCAAAATAAAACAGCTCCAACACTTTCTTAACCCAAAACATAAGCAGCTTTTTGACTCGGATAGATCTGTGCATTTCTACACCTCACTCCCCAGCACTGCATCATTCGATTCGCTCTGTAAATACATTAAACAACAGAAACCCACCATCCAAGAGCCACACAATTATCAACAGAAGACCCTGACGGAATATTGGGGAATACGGAGGTTCCACAACCAAGTTAAGCTTCCAAATCATACTTTATGTGCCGAAGATAAAATTCTCCTAACTCTCATCAAACTGAGATTAGATCTATTACACCAATCCCTCGCCGATAGGTAAGTTCCTAAAGTGATTATCGTTTGGTTTACGTTTTTGTGACATTTTGTTTCACATCTAATTTTAGACTGGTTTGGAAAGTGAGCGTTGACTGGAATTATTTATTGCTATTTGTCATCTTAATTAAACAGCCTTTGCAACTCTCCCCGACCCAAACCACAGCCCTATCAGTATGTCAAACAAAATGAGCGATAAGTTCAGTGCAAAATAGCTCAAAAGATGCAACCATTACATCTGTTATCTGTATCATTTTCTATTTGACACAATCAATCAACATCCTGTCATTTTGTCCCCACAACAGATAAAACAAACATCGCCTATCATTTCCTTGTAAATAACATTAATAAGCATTGAAATTGCTCTCTGATTTTGTAGATTTGGCATAACTGTGAAGAAAGTTTCTGAGATATTTTCTCTGACAGTGAAACAGATGGCCCATGCCCTCCATAAACTTATTGTCTTTTACTCCAAAGAAAAGGTAGCTGAGACTCTGCCAAAGACTTATCAGAGTATGGCTGGTATTAGATGTATCATTGATTGCTCCAAAATATTTATTCGAAGGCCAAATGACCTTCAGTTTCAATCAGCCACTTGGAGCGATTATAAGCATCACAACACAGTCAAATTCTTAATAGGGATAACACCTCAAGGCAGCATCTGCTTCCTATCTAAGCTGTGGGGGGGGGGGGGTCGAGCAACAGACAGGTGCCTAGTTGTAAAAAGTGGGTTTTTGGACTATATAGACAAAGGGGATGTCATTATGGCTGAAAGGGGTTTTCAGCTACATGAGGAATTTTTAATGAGGGAGGCCTCATTGATAGTACCACAAGGAAAACGCGGGAGTAACCAGATGACAAGAGAAAAAGTATTGAGAATTAAGAAAGTTGCAAATAGTCGCATACATGTAGAGAGAGTGATTCGACGGCTAAAATGTTTTCGCTTTCTATCACGAAGTGTTTGTATCAGTAATCTGCCACATCTTGATAACATCCTCATAATATGCTCTGCTATTGTAAACCTCCAAGGACCCATTGTCAAGTCTTGGGTGGAAACTGCATCCGACGATGAGTAAAGACAGATTTTACATTTTTTCTCATCTGAGGCATGATATGATATGGATAGCGATGCATAGATAGTGACAGTATCTTTTATATAATAGTATAATGCTGATTAAACCCAACATAAACATTAGTTACAAATGCATACATCACACCGACCCGCCCACGATATAGCTGTAATGACAATAAATAGATATATCCGCGCTTAGTATAAAAGATTTACTATACACAGATCCTGCTGTTTTGATGACTATGTGGCTTCTCTCCTGGTTGAGATGAGAATATTTAACCTAGTTTATATTCAACAGCTGTAAAACCTAGAATTGATAATTTAAAAAAAAAAGACTAACACTTAATGTTTTGCTTATTAACCCAGAGATATAACAGTGTCCCATACAAACATAAGCTAACCAAGAAAATTCATTTTTATCTCAACCATTCTGTTTCAATTTTCATGAAACAATCCAGCCCATTTTTCTTTTTCTTATAAAAATTATTTATATGGGACATGTGTTTTCAGCCAGTTTAGAGAACAGCATAATATGGTTTATTTATGCTATATCATAGTTTTATTCTAGAGACATCAGCAAATATTATAATACAGACATGTAACAGTATTTGATTGCCATGCAGAATTTATTATCTCTATTTTCTAGAACAAATAAATAACAATAAACTGTTATTCCAAATGGTCTCCTTGTGGATTAATATTAACTAAGAATCATCCCACACCCCATTCACAGAAATTGACTTAAATATACAAAACAAATTTGACACTTATCTACCTGTATAAAACAGTACATTGTTCTATTCTCACGTTTGTCTAGCTTTCTTCGGAACTGGCTCATTTAAGAGTTGGGGAGCTATATATTGGATATAGAATGCTGACAGATTAGCTCTCATCTTTTCACAAAACAGCTTGTCATGAGTAACCGTATAAAGAAAACTTTCTGATTCGGATACAAAAGTAAAGAAATGTGTGGCCAATACCCCTATGACCATCATCTGGCCTTGCACCTGCCCATAATATTTATGTCTCTCTTTCAATTTACCAGTCAGCTAAAAAACTGGCATTGCACAATGAGCTGGTCGTACATTTTACCTCTACGAGGACTTTCCAATGGCAACTGCACTCTACAATTCCATCTGGTGACGCTCCTAAATATGGCATTTCATTGTCAATGAATAAACCACAATCTTGATAACGGACATTAGCATGAGTCTTTTTGAGGGTCTGCAGCAGAACATGAATAGCTTTCGGTTCATTTTTCTTTCCATGCTGAATGGCTGGCAAGTGACTGATGTCATTCGGGTGTAGAATATTGTCTATCAAGCGGGACATGTCTGCTCTTGGCTCAGCTTTTAGTGATTCCATCCTGGTGTGTATCCCGTAGAAATTGGATGCCGTCAACCTGCCTTCTCTTGCTCTCATCCAGTTCCTGTTGTCACTCTGTCCCCTGGTTGACTCATTCAAGTCAGATATCTGTTGTTGGCTAATGACTAGGGCAGAAATAAACTCTTCCACTGTTGAAGATTTAGATCTATATATCCTCACATCAGACATTTCTGGAGTGGGAGTTTGCAGTGTTCCTAAATGAATAAATAAATAATATATGATATTAGCACAGTTTCTGTGATGCTACAGTGTTGGTACTGTTAGCTTCAATCTCTATGTGGTTGATTTCTTCATAAATGAGTCGCATTAAAGAAACCTGATACAGATTTCCAAAATGTTTGAATCTGGTGAACAATTTGGCTATATTTTTTTGTTGCAATACATGGTTAAAAATAGCTGACCTGAATTTAAAAGAACTCAGACTTTTAGGTGGCCTGTCGCCAGCCTTTTATCTATTATGTCATAACAACAATTACTGTTATATAACTATGGTGGTGGGGTATGTCAATACTTTTTGTCAATTGTATAATTCCATTTTATACATCTACCTAATATCGATAGATAGGTATCTTTGTTAATATCTTCAGCCGTGATTATCTAGCTCAAATATACACACGGAAAACCAATTCAATCTAACATTTTTCCACTGAGTGTCTGAGATGATTTGGTCAGCAGTGAAAATTAAGCTTGTTATATTTCATGGTCAACCATGTTTCCCTCTCCACATGCGTAGCCTAATTTACAAAACAATTTGCCAATAATGTGATAGCAAATATAATCTTTGGTGATATCGTTGTGCTGGATGTGGATTACATGAGCAAGGACAGGCCAATTAAAACACCATGCTCACAATCTGATGCTATGTGAGTCACTATTCTATGATGAAATAGCTGTTGTTGCTTTGAGTTTGTAACCCATTAATGTCCTGGTCTGCTTGACATACAGCAAGGATAAACCGATAACCTAGATAGCATTGTTATAAGCAATCACCTCCCGAAATTGTTTCATAAAAAATTTATTCTAAATCAGACTTGGACAAATCAACAGCTAAGTGTAAATAACTGTTACTCTATAATTTTACCTGGGAGGAATATGACGGCTGTCGGTATAGCTGCCTTCATTTCAGATATGAATTCAGCGAATCCTCAGCTGAATCAACAAGGCATTCACAAAATCTTTTACTTCTCACCGGCTCTCCTTCTGCGACTGCAGATTTTTTTACTGAAAAGATCAGATGCAACGATATTATTTTGCTATATCAATGGATGATGTATGGTTGAAGGATTATTGGCGCATCAATTTTCATTAGTTTTGCAGTTGAATTTTCTTTTGTAAAGAAAATTGCAGAAACTACAGATATATTCCATTGCTGACCCTAATTTCGAACGCTTGGCTATCTGTGTATATGATATATCCGAATTTAATGACAAGTAATTTAAGTCCATTTATTGGGGAAGATTTGAAGATATCACTGATCTTTGGCTGTGAAGAATATTGCATAGCACACAGATATAGCGTTGTAGGCACTTATAAATGGAATGTTACCTTAATCCTCAATGTAAATACTGATGTAATTTGATTAAAGGGATTTCAGACAAAAGAAAATTCGACGGGCTCTTTTCATGTAATAATAATATGTCTGTATAATCTATTATTATGCTTCCAATAAATTTTAATCAACAAATTAATTTCACCACAGAAATAGCTTACCTTTCCCTTTCTATAAAGATGGCTTTGTAAACTTCCTGTCTTGTAGCCTAACAGATACTGGAATTGAGTTACTTTCTGACGGCTCATCCCATTGACAAATAGCACTTGTACATGCAGGGTCCGACATTTCCAGCCTGGTAACATACTCCAGCTTGAACAATATGGCAGCTACATGATTGCACACCTGACTTAACCTAAAGAACAGAATGAGATATATTTTTTTCTCATTTCTTTCGACAACAGATAGTTAATGCGATTCCATTAGTGATATCGATGATTAAGAAAATCGATTTGAAAATATTTGCTTGTTAATATATACACTATCAACTTACATTTAGAACATGGACAATCCAGGAGTCCTTATTTTATACAGGTCAGAAAATTTGCAGATATTTATACATCGTTGTTTTTCTTCCTTACATCACATCAATTTATGAAATGCTAATAATAATAATTTTCAATTTCGTTTGAAAAAATTGTTAAAAATTATCCCAGCTGTCAGCATTGTACATACCCAGCAAAGCAGCTACAATATGCTGAGCAGACTTCACCAGTTACCTTGATAACTTTAACCCGAGCTTCAGGAGGTATCTCCGAGATTCTCTGACTGCGCTTGCAGAGTGCCTTCAGGAAGCAGCATGAGTGCTGCTTGTTGATGTTATGATAGAATATTTCCTGAACGTGATTATCCCTGAACAGGCTATATGCTTTACCAGTCTTTTACGCAGGCAGAACCTCTTTATTTAATGAGCAGCCTTTTTTATTCTAAAATAGTCTAAGGTCAACAAAATTTGTCCGTGGCCATTTTGACATTGCTTCCTTTTCACCATGCCATGCTTTCAATCTTGCAGGATCGTTAGGCGTTCCAGGTCCTTCTTTATATATATCCTGGTAATCTCTCTTATTCGCGAGAAGTTCTTCCGCAGCTGAGGGGTTTTCAGGTACTTGTTGTTTATACAGGCAATACACACGTGCGGCCAATTCCTCCTTTGAGCCACTCACTTTAAATCCACGCTTTCTGCAAAAATCCTTCAGCGCCTCGACAGTCCTGAATTTTACTTCCTCTAGTGTTATCAAATCGTTAACTACAATAGTTTGTATTTCACTTGCCCTCTGAAAAGATGATGCTATGGTTGTTGTTGAATTTGACCTTTGAGTTCTGTATTATTATCCAGCTGCTGATCACAAATAAGGAAATGCACTTTTATTTGTTACGGTGTTTCTCTGTTGCGATAAGTGTTGTCAGTTAAAGTAAGGTGTGAAGATCTGATCGTGTTATAATTCATGAGATGGACAATCTATAACGCTATATAGATAACAGTAGAATTTTTGTTTCATATCAGTACTGAAATACTAGGAGTAAGGACCAGTGTCCCCAGACCTGCCATATGTTCATATCATATCATATCATATGTTTATATCAGCTCAGTGGCAAGCTCTCAAAATAAAAATCGATAAAAATCATACCTGTGATACTCAAAAAATCAGCGATTGCAGTTACATTTCTCAGTAACATTGTCAAATCTGAGTACTGCACATGTAACGCCGGGGTGCCTCATGGTACTTTTGTGGACCTAAGCTTAGGCTGTCATTTGTGAACTTGCTGACGTTTTCTTCACGCGCTGCAATGAAATATGCAGATGACAACACGGCATACTGTCTGCTCTCAAAATCATCTTCAACAACCACTTTAAAAACAAAACAATTTAGTCAAATTTGAACCACCAGAAATAGGACAAATCGAATGAACAATCAACTGTCTATGAGTAATCAAAACCAATTGGATTCAGTCACTATGATTTGACACTAGATTCTCGCTTTTCTTTCTAAGAGCATAATATAACAGCCATCAGAAAAGACGCCAAAAAAAATCAAAGACCTACTGGTCCTGAAGCAGTTGGGAGTCGATCAAATATCATTAACCAATATTTTCTAGAGCTGAATAATATCAAATAACTGTCATGCTTCACTGACCTTGTATCTCTTCATGACTGACCACCAGAAGGGAGAATTTGAGAAAACGCAGCTACTCGCGTTCAGAATCAAAAATTAAAATCAGCACATTATCAGATAGGCTGCCATAAATACACTGGGAAAGCGAGCAAGAACTCAGATCACTTACCGAGATACAGATTTATCAAAAGAACAATTTCAAGGCCTATAAGTTCCACAGTCAAGCTATCTGTGTTTTATATACAAAATTGAAAACCATAAAAAGAGGCCAAGCAAAACTGTGTAACCAAAGTCACATAGAGTCAGTCAGATTTAATTTTACAGTTTTTTTTCCTTACTCACCAAGGGTATTCTTTAATTACAATGCACCCAGTAAACAAATTCTTTCTCATTACACATCTGTGGAGAGAGGGTTTAAAAAGTTAAAGAAACATTTGAATTCGAGAGAAAGAGAGAAAGAGATTCATATTAATAAATACAAAAAAGAACTGTTAAACCAACAGAGTGTTACCATGTAGACAGCAAGATATAAAACATTTTAAGAACCATCACCACGATTCTCCCTGCTAGCATAAAAGAAACAAAGAAAAGTCAACAGTCTTTGTCGCGTCTCCGGAATGATTGATATAGCAACATGAACTGATGCATTCTGGGTTGTTGACGACTTAGTCGGAAAACCCTGACTGGAGTTTTGAGATATCACTGACTTAGCTTACACCGATTACTGGTTGTATTCCACTACTTTACTCGAGGTAATACAAGAGGTATTAAGGTCATAACTTCAGAATACCTCACCCAAACAAGCTCAATGAAATTCCTAGATAGAAAATTCCTAGATAGGGAGATGAAATTCCTAGTAAAGAGATGAAATTCCTAGATAGTAAATCATCTCGTAACATTTATTTCCAATATGTCTTTTGTCATATGATATATGGCATCCGCATATATGGCAACCTATCACCACAATATATTCTTGAAAGAGGGCTTTCCGCCTAATAGCAAATGTCAACCACATACCATATCATCTAATACATACAAGAGATTTACATACATATCTTGGTCTGATTCCTTTTCCTCTCCTTGCTGGTCATTTCACCTGTATATTTGGTTTTCAAGTTTTGCATTTGATTGCACCTGACTTTCTTTTGGAAGGATTTATTCCAGCTTATTCCAAAATCACTACAACTTTCAACTCTTTACCAATTCAGATACGCACAGCAACCAAACTTACTCATTTTGAACAACAACTATCGAAGCACTTTATATCCTATTAATTCTTATAATATTTTTTCTTTTTCTCTCCGCTTAAGTTTTTTGTTTTTTTCTGTTTTGTTCTGTCACTGCATGAAAAACATTCCTAAAGATGATCTAGAATGACAATAAAAGTATATAATTACTTGCTTCATATATTGTTCTCTTATCAAGCTCACAATGTGTTACTTTATATCACCTATCTTACTGATGGTGGTTACTCATGATATCATATCCTGCTTATATCACATATCTTTCTGATAGGCCTAGGTTTGAGGATCAAAACTATTCTCTGCGCTTGTCAAGGTCGGGAACCCTAAAAAGAATGTCCCATTGCCTGCAGCCCACTTCCGTAGAAGAAAGAACAACCGAACTATATCTGAATCTCAGCCCAGTGGTGGTTTATTCACCAAAACTGTAAGGTTACTAAGTTCCCTAATATTTTTGAAACACAACTTATGTTTTCATTACCGATCAACTCTGAACTGTATGTATATCTTAATGATTTTAACATATAAAATATATTCAATCTCACAACATTCGTATTTTGCTATATTATGATTACAGAGAATAGAAAGTATTATTATCAGCATTTGGGTATCACTTTTCTTGTGGATCATGTTTTTAAATTTCATGACAAGAATTTATTATAATGTTCACAAGAAAACGAGAATAAAATAAGTTTTGTAGTTTTATAGATCATCAACAACGACTCGATTATTGTTTAAGATGATATGAGGTTTTATTATTTTGCTTCTGGATCGTATGAGCCTACAGATAATCCCCTCAAGCTCTAAAGTAATTTATTGAGGATGGAAGTTACTAAGCCTGGTGTTCTGAATACTTATTTAGCTGCGCTTGACATTTGAAATTTTTTTAGAGATTCATAATGTGTTGTTGTCAGTAAACCCTGATGATTTTTAGACTTGAGCATTCATAGTAGGACCGTCATTTTGATCAAATGTGGTGAGATCAGATTAAAGAGGGAAACTGACCTAGTTTAAAAAAACGATTTTGAATCAAAAGCGGTGTGATGAGAAACTGAAATTTTGAACAGATTGTGAAAATTTTTCCAGTTTACTAGCAAATCTATAATAGAGATAGAATATATGAAGGAAATATTTAAGGAATACAGTATGCATATACTTTGTGGTAAGAGTTACAATATCAGGATGAAAATAAGTCTTCGAAGAATATTCTTGCAAGTTAAAATGAGTAGATATTTCAAAATATAACTTTAAGTGTGGACAAGCTGTGGCTACCAAAATTGAAAATTACAATATATGAAAAACATTGGACAGTTCAATTTCCCAATCAACTTTTATCACACAAAATGTCTGAAAAAAAGCAATTATAACCTGAAATTATTAATATTGTTACTTGTTTTTATGGAGGTTTTTATAAATACTTATAAGTATGCTATAAACAGACAGATGTTTGTCCTCATAAATTAAGAAAAGAAACATAATATATATTTGCACAAAACAATCATTTGCAGGGAGAATGAGTATTTTTTTAAATGATTGATTGATAGCCTATCGATTACACTTTACTAAATCAAATGAATTGAATTTGAAATCTTAATTTGTTGTAGATGGTGCTGTATTTTGATTTCTGATTCGATAGATAATAAAAGGAAAGGCATAGAGGATTGTGATGAAAAAGGATGCTTGTTTGAAACAGATGCCCACCAAGATATATTGTCATGATTACTTAGGTTGCTTATATTTTTCAATGGATATGGAATCAATCACTTAGCTAGTAATCTACTAGCAACAGTGACATCTCATTGCGAAACAGCTGACTAGCACTCCCATCAAAAATGTCAACAATTGAAGCCATTCAGAGACAACTGTAAGTTGTCTGCACAGAAAAAGTTCAGAATGTCGCCAATGATAGTTCAAGCTGCAACAAAGAGGTACCTAAAATGATTGGTATACCATATTACACTCGCTCAACAAGAAGACAGAGATTTTCAGCTTGTAAAATATATGAAACGAAAGGCAACAAGTTGAAGTTAACATAGCTTACAATCTAAATGATCGAGGAAACTTTTTCAGATGTATAATCCTGTTTATACATGGTTGAATTGGCTCAGCAATTATTTATTATTGTTATAAACTTTTTTATTGCATCAACCTTCGTCTGAAGATGTTCCCCCTGATATGCAAATAAACCGAAACAAAAGACCAACCGAAATAAAATCAAGGGAATAAAACTCAATTCAATGAAGGTACAAGGTCTTGAATTGCCTAGACCAAAACAAGTATCTTGTATTCGCTTGATGACTGTAATATATTCATAATTATCGCCCGCAAAGTTTGATCTTTGACTCGTCAATATCTGATATCTAGTGTTGACTCCTTGCTCCTAGTTGTGATATACAGTGATTCACATATAGCACAATGTCATATCACTCACAGTCAACCCGATCATTGCCCGCAGGCCCACACACCCTAATGTACCAATCCCCTCCTTGCCTCTTCCTTTATCCCAAGAAATAAAATCTTTGTATTAAACTGACCACACCCATCTCTGCATTCAAAAAACAATCACAACCGCATTCCGGTTGCTCAGATGTCTTCTGCCCAGAATAAATACTGTGTGTTAAAATTTTAGATGGGAACATAGGAATTCATAGAATGCATCTCTTGCAGTACTAACACAAAACATGCATCTAATCCTATTTCCCATTGTGTATTCAAACAGTGACTGAATTTGGGTAACTGCTGAGATATGGCGGCCCAAAGCACCTTTATTAATGCGCATTAGTTAACATGCTAACTCGCTAACTCGCTAATGCGCATTAGTTAAAATGCTAACTCACTAACTCGCTAATGCGCATTAGTTAACATGCTAACTCGCTAACTCGCAGTGTGTTGCTAATTAAACCTGTTTTGGGTAATGACTGTATTATCAAAGATTGGCTTTGTGATAGGCACTTACACCACTACCATACCTGCCATGACCCTGGAACTATTTCAAACTACTTACATGGGAGCAGGGACAATGGAAGGGATGATGGGAGATTGTGAGATGTCAATTCTTCTTGATCAATCATTGAGTCAATGTCTTAGGTCTGTTGTATTATTATTATTTACATCACATGTTGGTCATGTGATCGCACTCTTATGTGGAGGACACAAATGGATTGTGGCTCTTTGGTTTTGGAGTTAGTTAGTGGATCACCACGAGGAGCCTGAAGCAGACAAATTAATTAAGAAACTTATACATAGATAGCTAAATGAGTTAGGCTGGCCAACTATAAAGAACCACAAGAAGAACACTTACCACGTAACATTACTTTACATCAAGGTATCACTCACTCATTTTGGCTAAAGTTGCATGCATGGATAGCCATGGATTTACATGCAACAGCCCATGGGAATGGGTCTTGATGGATGGCCCTAGCCTAGACTGCTCTGCAGTCTTTCTATCCAACCCACAGGTCTAGTCCAAAGCCTGAGATTTTGGCGATGTTTGACATTGCCAAAATCCCAGGTTTTGGAGTAGACCTGTGATCCAATCTGTGTTATTTGAGGTGTGAAAATAGGGTGACTCAAAATTAGCGACTGGAGTTTTGGCAGGTCTGGTACTTCATTACAGTCAATGTTGTATGACAAATTTCCATCGATCATTTTGTTATGTGCATTCTAACAAGAAGCTGATATTTCTAATATGCAGTTCTAAGAATGCGCAGTTCTAAGAATGCGCAGTTTTAGAATGCGCAGTTCTAAGAATGCGCAGTTCTAGAAATGCGCAGTTATAACAATGCGCATTTCTAACAATGCGCAGTTCTAGCAATGCGCATTTCTAACAATGCGCATTTATAATAATGTGCAATGTGTTAACAAGTCCTAAAACGCAAAAATCTTTTGTGTACTTTTCATTCAGTGATTACTTTAATACGTATTTTGGTTTCTCACCCTATTCTTTCAAAGAGTAGACAACTGTCCTTTAGTTGCCATACCTTTAGATTTTGTGTGACATATGATGTGTTATTATTTCTTGGTAATAAATTATGATGGCTAATTTAGTCCAGCTCCAAACCTCATATTACGTTTGTCTTGGTTTGATATATTGTTCCAATGTTCCGGGACCTAAATTGTTTCCGCTTACGGTTTCAATAATCTTTTATAGATATTCCATACTATGTCTCACTTACATTAATCTTTGATAATCTTTTTCCCACAGTGAAACCGCTGCATATAGTGCAGTGTCTAGCCTACAGATTTGTCCTCTCTTGTTCAGAGGTCTCAACTCAATAGTTGAACGATTCGTTAGATTGAATGGTAACAGAGCCAGATGGTACACTCAAAGTAGGGCTCATATAGTAAAAAGTGATCACGCATTTAGAATTTACCTAGCAATGACCTTTGTTATTTGTTTGATATTTTTGCAGAGAAACTAAGCTAGGACTTACTTGAAAGACCCTACACAATCTTTAGTGTTTCAAGCAAACTTGACTACCTGAAAATGCCAATCTTAAAATCAGTGTGTCATGTCATGTCATTGTACTGATCCAGATAGCATATCTTGACAAACTTTGTCGGTGCCCCCTCCTCAACCAACATAACCAACATCTAGGTTGTCATGACAGGCCATTAGCTGGTTTACTAACATCTTTTTTTAAGACACTGAAGTTAACGTCGATTCTGATTAGGTGCAGCCCTATAGTGATCCCCCATCTTCTCGATCACTACAGTATCATTGTAACCCAGTGCCCTCACAGCACCTTTGAATAATAGGCATCTCCCTTACTAGCAGGCAGCAAAGGCAGTGCATGCAGGCAAACAAAATTGGGGTAAAACATAGCATAACATAACATTTTTTCGTAAAGAACATAATGGGGTACTTTATCCTGTATGTAAAGGAAGGCTTTTGTCAGATTGATGAATTACTGTGCCGGAATGTGTTGGTAGTAAGTTGCAGCCTAATAAAGCAAGAGATTGGCCTCAGCCTAGCTCAACTAAGTTTAAGTAATTTTTATTCATCGAAACCAAGTTCTCTCAAACTCTTCTCCTTGACAAACAGATAAATAAAACTGAGCAATGTAGATTGAAATGGTCGCCGCCAACCAGGTAGTATTAATATATTTATCAACATACAAACAACTCACTCTCAATCCTCTGATTTGAGGTTTATCCGAACTCCACACACAATTGTGAATATATCTGCAATATAAATTAGTATGAAGATACAACACAAATAGGTCTTTATGGCCAATGCCAATGCCAATCTTATCCTTTCATTCAAACAATACTGTCTCAAGATCAACTGGATACTGTATCTTTGCTGCAACGAGCTTGATTTCTGTACTGAGACTAAGCAAAGAAAATGTTAACTTACATGTACCAGTCGGTGCTTCTTGAGTAGAACTTATTGGCTTTTTTTTTTCTTTTTTTGGGGTCAAAATGAGTCCATCATCTAAAAGCAAAATAATTTTGTGTTATCAATTGGTGAAATGTCGGGTACTAATTATGAAGTCGCATTTTCACTCTTTCTAAAATTAACAACACAAGTGGCAGCTTATAATGTATCTATGGGTTAACAACGGATAGGGTCCATGATATTCATCTTGGGCAGGAACCATCTCAAAATTGAAACCTTGGTGGCCAATAACTGTCAACAGATGCTAGTTGATATTGCAGATACCTAAAAAAATAATGTATAGATGGTTGGAGTTGTCATCCCCTTTTCCGTGACATTGCAACTCCAAGACGATGTCGATAAAGTAGACCTGGCTGATAATGATGACTTCTTCCTGTGACGCCAGCTACCAAACTGGGCTACTTTATTGTATTGTCAAAATCAGTGATGGCAAATCATTTTATCAGATGTTTTGGGAAGAGGCTGACTTGAATTTCATTATAATATTATATCTATTCTGAGTCAGATTCATCTTGTGGGCCCGCTACTATGATTATTCTTTGATTGGTCTTTAGGCTGGTAATGCATTTTATCTCATGAATAAATCTTAAATTATGACTCACCAAAAGCAGTCTTTGGATCTAATGTTGGTAGTGATAAAGGTATACCATTGTCATCATGTCTACCATTGTTATCATTTGAACCATCGCTCTCTTCTCCATCACCATCATCTTTAAATTGTTACAATCAAATTATTTTTTCAGTCCAAGAATTTCACTGGGCACAAAATTGTTATTTTGAGGACCCTAACAAACTGCTGGTCATTTTTACTGTATTGCCAATTGTATTTGCAAGGGGTTTTAGTGCAACAAATCTATGATGGTGTTCATTTTAGGATACATTTTAATGTATATATTACAGTATAAAGCGGAAAATAGGGTGAATCAAGGTGTGAAGTGCCTGTTTTTTTTACCAATTTACTGCATCTATTCCAGCCAGCCGGATAATATTGGCAATTCATTATTAGGGCACTGTTTTAATTAAAGTTGACAAAAGCCTGGTCTTCAGTCAGGGGTTCAAGACCGTTTCAATAAAAATAATTAAATCTTATTGGTCAAATCCAATGCTTTCTGGGGGCAGAGGACAAATTGTATCCCAAATGGGCTGGCCTCTACAATGACAATACTTTGACCAGATTGTTTACCAAACTTTGAACTACTAAGAGTAAAGGCTTGGACCTGAAGCTCAAATCAAGGCTAAATATCTGAATACAAGGTGTGAAGACTGGGATTTTGGATGTGAAGAAGTTAAAGGTTATAAATGGCATATGATGGTTACGGTAATGGCCCATCCTGACAATCCCAGGGAGGGTAGGCTACTCCCATAAAAGTACCCACTAGGCTCATGTTTGTGAATCACATTGACAATCACTCTGAATACATGGGCGCCTGAAGAGAAAAAGTGATGCAATTTCCACTTACCTTAAGAAAAAGACAAAAAAAACATACAACCAGGGGTAGGTAACAAATATCTTGCTATAAAAGATAATTTGGCTGAATATTTGTGTGCGACCAGGTGGTGTGACCCGGGCATCATTGCATGAGCATTGTACTTCATTTGTTGAAACCTCTTTTTAAGCCTTTAAGAATATGATTGGGATTGTAGGCACTCTCTGAAGTTCTAGAACTGGAACTCAATCCCTAAGTTGGCATTAGCTTTTTTAACATGCCGGGATTTACTTGTCCTCCAATTATATATATATATATATATATATATATATATGTTTATATGCAATATATGTTGCATTAGATTAGATGTTTCGAAATATCTCTCCAATTGATCATGAGACGAAACCATACAACAATGACCCTTGCGTCTTGGCTTACAACTAACCCAACTTATATATCTTCCTTAATACCTTGATTAGAGCGACATGAGCAAACCATTGACAAAAAACCATGTTTTCCAACTTAAAACATGTCCATTCCACGCACAAGCTCAACTATGTTATGGGTTATTATCTGCTAGAGAAATAGTGTCAACAAACCTAAGCAAACAGGACTGCTTGCAATGCAAGTGAAAATATTTGCACATAAAATTGGTCAGCTGAAACTATAGCTAATATTGACATCCCAGTAAAATTTTGGTGATCACTCCCTGATAACACTAGTGACATAGGCCTAAGAACAGCTTAGTAGATAATTCATTAACACACAGTTGACACCACAATATGAAGTAGTAACTGTGCAAAATCAATCTGAGGTAGGCCTACTACTATACTATGCAAGTTGCTAATCAATGTTATATAATACTGAGTTTGAAAGGTTATCATTTGAGTACATATAACTGATGGAATAGTCGGCAAACTTTGTCCATCATGCTCTATAGACAGTTATAGCCTTACCATACTCAGTGATGAATGGTATGAGGATACAGGTGTCATTTACACTGAAACTCCTTCAGCAACAACACGACAAAATACATTGCTTGGCTTAAATCATTTTTTGTGGAGGAATAGTAGAGCAGAGATTAGTATGACCTCTGTGATTGGTCTTATTTTGAAAGTAAGACCAATCACAGAGGCCATATCAAGACAGTATTAGCCCGCACATGCATAAAGACGGGCCCAAAAATATTTCTGGAAATTATTAATCACTTAATGCGCATTAGCGAGTTAGCATGTAAACTAATGCGCATTAGCGAGTTAGCATGTTAACTAATGCACATTAATAAAGGTGCTATGGGCCGCCATAGCTGAGCTTATGAATGATCCACCAGCAGCCTTTGTGTTTATATACGAGACCAGTTCAAGGTCATGACAAGTGATAATGTAACTGACAGAGTATTTTTTGCCTCGTCTTGCCTTGTTTTCCAATGCCGGTTCCCGTAAACTGAAATGAATCCAGGTCATCAAACGGCAATTTTTTATACTTATCGTCATATTATAACAACAGAGTCATGGCTACAGGTTGTCAATCATGATCATAATAAGGGAGTGTTGTGATAGCGAAAAGTAGGTGGCAAATTTGAAAACCTTATATAGATTTGATGGTCATAATGAAAGCGGTTCATTGTGAATATTTCCTTTACATAAAAATACAGGTTATCAGGTTAGGCTAGTGCTTAGCAGGTTTGAACAATCAATCTGATGACCAGGGATCTAATCATGTATATCCACTGGTGACACCTGAGTAGCCCAGTTTGGTAGGGTGATCTAAGTTCTCATTAGTCAGAGTTGACTCAGGTGAGCAGCAATATGTGTGCTGAATTTCAATGTTTAGATTGCTCTGGCTTACAATGAAACATCACCAAACTAGCTCAATGCACAGTCTTATTCTTGATTAAGTGTGGGGTAGGAAAACCTTTGGGTTGTTGGTTACTGGTATTGGTTAAACTTGATTAGGTCGTACCATTTGTGACTTGTGGTGTTGAATGTTTTTTTGAAACAATAAGGGACACAGCAAATTAATATATAGGCCTACATCTGCCCAAAGTGTGCCAATACCATACACACGCCAAAGTTCCACTGTTCACGTTAATCTTGGATTTTTAGGGACGATTGACATCATTATTTTGCAATTTGATACTTTGACGACAAGAATTTAAAAGCTCTAACTGAGGTGCAATAATTTATTTCCCCAGTGATTATGTGCTAGGTAATACCATGTGACGCTGGGCACCTTTACTTTGGTATCAAATAGCATATTTATTTCGCATTATATCCAACCACATAGTCAGAGGTGTCACTCATGAAAATATGCAATTGATTGATATGATAGTTATAATTATTTTACAGTCAACGCCTTTGAAAAGATTCCTATGCGGCTAATGCCACATGCCAATAAATGATTAAGGCTATTTTCAACTTTTGTCATATAGATAGGTTGATTTTGATGTCATTTAAAGCAAATCAGTGGTGTCATTTGCAAAAAAATAGAATAAACAAAGTGTGTTTTTTTATTAGTTCTTCAGATGCCACAGCTAAGATCATCCACTTCATATTAACTACAATATTAGTATGATTTTGGGTCAAATTCAAACATCAGTGTCCAAGGTATAATTGATGTTCTGTTGACATAGGTGTTCAGGCTTAGAGTGTCTTGCCTGGTGCTATATTCGGGGAAGATATGGTATGAGACCAATTTTTATTAATACTGATAGAACACATCGTTGATGTTAGAGGGATGAGTAGAATTATACGACCTGTTGAAACTATGTAAATATGGTCGTCTTGTTGCCATGCCTTGTTTAATGCTAGTTCATAGGTGGAAAGAAACATTGTACAGTTATATGTGAGAAAAAATATTGAATGAGGAGGATTGCCTACAATGATCCAAACTTGGGTAGCCCTAGGTTTATAATGAAATATATTGTGAGAATTGATGTTTGAATAATTGTAGGGTTTGGTACCATTTACATGCTTAGGTAAGATGGCTTCAGGTCCCTACCACACAGTGTTAGTCTCAATGACGTGGTTCGTTTCAGATCCAGCATCAATCGTAGAGACTCGATAGTCAACATACAGGGGTTTATTAGTGGTTAATGTACTATTATGGAAAAAAACATCTAAGCCGGAGGCCCTCTTTAATAAACGTAAACAATGACAAGGAAAAAGTGAGTAACTCTAATTTGAACCACATATTTAAGAGGAAAGGACTAACCAGGTAGTGATTTATATTCTGAATGATACTCTGAATGATACAACATCAATATCAAGATCAAGAATTAACTTTCATAGGCAAGTTATGTGAATTGATATCACTGAGTAATGCGATTGTGATCGATGTGAAACAATTGCACAGTGTATCAGTAATTTGAATAAGCACAATTGCAGATACTTGAAGAAGCAGCTATATTTTGATATTTGATGCGAAATTACGCACTCTTTGTAAATTTATATTTTATAAACTAAGATCAAATAATTTTTCTTTAATTATTTCAATTCAAACTCTCTTCAACAGGCATACCCAACATGATTGGCCAAGCTTCAATACTCTCAAAATATATTATTAGCAAAGATTTAATGTATAAAAGTGTTTGTTTCTAGAATTGAAGAAGTTATCTTCGGTGTGCTTTAGTCTAAATAACTAAAACAGTCATCACAATTACAAAATAATTTTACAAAAACGATATTATTGTTTTAAAAAAAAAAAGATTGTAAAGAAAGTGAAACTTGCCAACGTAATTCAGTTTATTGCAGGCATTAGGGTTAAGCTGCTGACTGCCTTAGCGGTGCAGAACCAGAGGTTATACCTTGCATTTTTGTTGTTGAGTATGGCGCCAATCTGTGAAGGCAAACTACAAGTGGATAAATAGTTAGTGGCCGGGGTTGTCTGCTACTTTAAAAGGTCATACTCAATAGGATATTCTTATTATCCCACCAGGTGCAATTATTAGAATCCATATAGGCAATCTACCGCTGCCAACACTCGCAAGAATAATTCCTTCTAGCTGTGGCAACAACTGGATTCTTTGTCTGTAATTTACCATCGACTACACCATATTTTAAAAAGAATTTTCAGATCAGTAGGAAGGCATACATTCTACCCTATTCTGTCTTGACAATTCGAACAACAGTGTCACCGTATTAAAAATAAATTTAATCCAGTTTCATATGATTAATGAATATTCTAATGTCATTATGACATCCAGTCAGGTTTCTTGCAATGGTATATAACATTTTGATAATGGTAATCGATTAAGGTTGGTCTATTTCAGCTATGCTAGCAGTTATTTTTAGTGTTTATTATTTTGGTTTGGATTTGATGAGGTCAATGATCAATGTGATGTTGTGACAGACAGCTTTTTATTATGGCATATCATCAATGAAGCAAAATTATGGCAACGTAAGGAAGCATTATCATTTGCAATCTGATACTTAAAGGTATGAAGCTGTTAAATAATGAGTTGTGTGACACAAAGCTGATAAAAATGTTTTACATCCCAGAAAACTATATCTGTTCAAAATATGCATTTGTCAATGATAAAATTTACTGTAGTATTGAAAACTTGGTCCGAAAATCAGAATAAGAATTTCACAGCTTTTTGCTGAAGAAAATTGATATATTAGCAGTTATGTCTCATTCGCAGTGCTAGAGTTAAACTAAAGTTCGGAAATATACGATTGTGAATATGTGAAACTGTTGGGATGAAGAGATTTGGAGTTGGAAAAAATGCAACAAATTTCCTTTTTCAACCCACTACAGGAAACTCCACCCAATATGTGATAACTGAAGTAAATGTAAATTAAAAATAAAAACACAGATAGACTGATTTGGTTTAAGTTTAACATATGTATTCTGGAACTAGATAACCGCGAACGAAGATATGAGCGAGGATGCTAATTGATATTAGGTAGATGTATAAAAAAGGAATTATACAGTTTACAAAAAGTATTGATATCTCCCACCACCATAGTAAGATAACAGTAATAGTTGTTCTGACATAGATAAATACTGGCGACAGACCAAGTACATACAAGTCAGGTATTTTGACAACATATTTTTAATGAAAACAATACTATATAATATAATGTAATATAAAATATATGAGACATAACTGTGCATCGATTCTTATTCGCAGCAGACACAAATCCAATGGATAACTGTCATAAGATGCTCTCTTCTTAAGGTAATGGCTTGTTGTAATGATGAAATAAGCTGCTTTTTGGTAAAGCAAAAACAAATTTCCGCTGTGGTCAATTAACATGTTGAAAAATTTACTTTAAAAATTTCACATTTCACACAGTTTGAGGTCAAAATATAGCTCTGTGACACAGGTTGAACATGAAAATATAGGCGAGCGATAACAATTGAGTATAATAAAGATGTTGATTCCAAGTTTTTTTCAGTTAGAAGCGGTAGCGTATTGGGATTGTAAAGTACATGCTATATAAAAGCCTCATAGATGAGCAAAGGGTGCAAAGTTTAACAATGTACAAAACTTTTACCTGGAAGTGTCATGAATTTGTTCAGTATGGAAATATTGCGTAGCTACAGAACTAGCTGCCAGACTTTAAATTGATAATGTCTCTCGATATTTTTTTACTCTATCTCAAGTTTTGTAAGCAGTTTTCCTCACAAGTCAAGGTGGGGAGGGGGGTGGGTTGTAAGCGGTGTAAGGGAGACTCCAGCTAACTCATATCTGGCCCCAAGTGATCCTCATTAACTACATCATCGTGTACATTTACCTCATTCTCATTCACAGCGGAAGCATGAGTAAGTTCTATCGGAATATCATCATCTAGGGTACAGCTGAAAAAGAAACACTCCGTATCATTCCTTTCGAGCACATTTTACTGAGAAGAATTTTTGAAGTTGCAATCGCTGACAATTATTTCTAGTTGAATGTCATCATCTTTTGGACTGGTGAACATATGAGACAAACAATATTTGCACACATTGGACTTTGTTTAATTTGTTGTATTACAAAAGCATATTCAACACATATTTTTACTGATGACCATACTTACTAAACGTGAGTTTATACAAGGGCATTTTTCCTACACATACTCATGCCACATTTTCTGCATCTCCTCAAAGTTTTATTTGGCAAACACTTTATTTGGACAGGGAGAATACAGCTTATAGTTTCAAAAATTGAAATCCTAATAGAAATGACAATCTGCTCAGAAAAAAGCTACGTGGTAAGTATACTCTTAACAATTCATCCGATAACCGTCAATAATGCCAATTACATACAAATATCGTCCTAGTATAACATGGCCTTTGTATCGTCTGGAAGCTAGGACTGCAGTAGTTATGCTATTTCAGTAACATACTGCCCTTGTAAACACTAGGTTTTGATACCTTCCAAGTGCTTTTGATGTAAAAGAGGGAAGGGGCCATTTCTAGCACTACATATAATTCTTTCCAAGAAGTGCTATGCATTTTTTCAGTGTTTAAACATTGACTACTCAATTTTACCTCTGAGCTGAGGGTCCAGTTGTTCGCACCTTCCTTCTATATATTACTACTCCAATGACCAGAATACACAATACCACAGCTGTGGCGGTAGCAGAAGATATACCTGCAGCCATAGAAGTAGAAGGTGGAACCATCATCGTTGTCTTACTCAGCTTTCCTTGCACTGCTAAAAAAAAATTGAATTAAGACACGGTTCACAAGCAAAGAGATGCAAAATTGGAAAATGGCAAAGCACCAAATACGAGCATGTGCATAGTGCATAGCTATTATTTCAACAGCATTCTTCATATTGTAGAATGAGCATATTTGTTTTCACAAAGGTTTTTGCTCACTGACCAATAAAAATCACCACCCAGACTTTGAAATATGAACATGAACTTTGCCTTACCGGATGGAGGTGTGGTAGTAGTACCCAAAGTTTTAGCAGATGAGGTAGTTGTGATTGTGGTGTCAGTTGAAGTAGTTGGAGTAGATGTATCAGTTGAAGTAGTAGACATAGGCGTTTGAGTAATATTTACTGCAAGATCTACTTGAGTTGCTTCATTTGTTGAGGAAGTCTGATAATTTTGTGAAGGTAATCCTGTAATTGTTTGCACAATTCCTCCTTGATAAAACAAAAATAATTCAAGTGAGGAAGTGAATATGAACTGAATGAGCATCAATGTGACCCTTGATCAAATGCAAAACCTCAAAAATAACTTGAAGTAAAATTTAAGTGATCACTTCTCAACATATACTGTATCTATTGAACATAACTGAATAGTTGAATTGTGTGCTGCCAGTCAATGTCACATCAAACTGCATTCGGAAGTCTATCTGCTCTAGTAAATTAATTTCTATACAGTGTACCTTGGGGTTGTTAATCACTACACTACACAGTGAGATTCAAATTTCAGAGTTTAGTGCTATTGCACATGTATATATGACCTGAGAGAACTGCTCCTACAATCTTCGATTTCAGGAAATTATTTGCAAAATGATTAAAATTGTTAGTGGTTGTGACTCAGTCATTCAAACTTCATCAAGGGTAGAAATCTATGTACTTGAATCTTTGCAGAGGTAATTAAAGTTTAAATGATTTTCCCGCCAACAATTCACTTGCAGGCCACGCTTATGATTATAATAACACATTCAGCTAGCATACACCAATAGCAATGTAAACATCGACGATTTTGATACAATTGTAACCAATAATTCTTACTTAAATTCAGTAATGTTGCAATGAGTATCCTAAAAAACCTGGGTACTTGTGTTCAAGCAAGCGGGATGGTTGACAATTGTTCAAGGGAGATAAAACTCTCTTTGACCGATCTCATTACCATATATGCATAAGTATCATTATTTTCACTTTACATTAGGTGAAGCCAACACTTGACACCAATACTGCACTTACCCTGAACTGATCGTATTCGCTGGTATTCCCCTATATAGAGAGTGTTGTTGAGGATGAGCAGTCCTATTGGCACGACCAGATTACATGAAGTTAAGTTATCGTTCTCATGTCCCGTGATACCCGAGCAGATGTAGGAGGTTGTGTTTGTTTCGAGATTGAGGACTGTTACCCTTTTGCCAGACATTATAAGGGTGTGCTCATCTAAAAAACTGATATCGAAATACCTCCCTCCACCATATACGAATGTCAAAGTGTTACTATCGAAGTTGTAATAGCCAAGGTATCTTGAAGCTAAGACATAGAGATTACCGGTGCTTTCTTCTTGGATAACATCTGAAATGCCGGTTCCTCTCAATTGTTTCTGCCAAATGGTGGATACATTTTTTGTACGAACATCCAAAGACTTCAAAGCACCTTGTTCAGCAATGATGAGACGATTGGGATCCTTAACATCAAGTAGGATTGAATTAGGCACGAAATTGTGGGGATCGTATGAATAATTAAACGGCCCCGTGGAATGTGGTATACAATTTCCTGCATAGTCTGATGTCATATTTGTTGAACGATCAACACTTCTCAGACAGCCGTTCACATAATCAACGAGGATAACCTGTTCAGGAGACAGCTGTATGAAGCAAAGAATTGTATTAAACTTGGCATCACCTCCTATTCCATTCAAATATCCAAATGACTCCCAGGACATGCCTAACCCCCCTGATCCCGCTATCAATGATGTAGAAGACCCGTCGGTAGTTAGGATTGCACTCATCTGTGAGTAAATAATATTGCCAACTCTATATGAATCGGCCTCCAAATGGGTCACAAACGATTTGGTTGTAGCGTACGTTGTAATCTCGCTTTGAGGTGATAATCTTCAAAGGAAACAAAAAAATGAATGCTTTTCTGATGCAAAACCTGATTGAACTGCTAAAGGTTATTGACACGAGTTACAGTTATTTCTGTGGCAGGAATGTGACCTTTCCTCTGATAAGCTGTGGAAAGTTTCATTTCCATAAGAAAATATTCAGTGATCATTTTACAATGAGCTAAACGATTGAATTCCTCTCTTGTGTGATTATCTCTGCAGGTTTTTTTTATGACAATAATACTTACATGAGTCCACAAGCAACACCAGCCACCAATAGATAGCAGATTATTCTCTCCTAAAAAGTGGTATAAAAAACAAAATTAATTGATAAGAATTGGATTTAATCTAACATTGATGGGTTTTTTCACTGTTTAGAGGTTATGTGTTGGTAGATGGTGATATCATGTCTTCACATGACTCGAGTTTAGTGAAAACAAAGCAATAATCTTCTGATAATCCAATGATCCAAGGAGTTATGTAATTCTCGTCACATCATGTAGTCAGATGATATTTCAGCCCAAACCATGAGTTAATTTTGTTCTAGCTAATGCTAAAAGGTCATTGTTGTAGGACTTTACTTTTAGTTTGAGGAATGCTTTAAGCAGTTTAAAACAGGCATTTACAAGAAATATGAAACATGATGCTGTGTCCTATTGATGGCAATATAATCCATTCTAGATTTATTTTTGTATCATCCAGATCGCAAATTTTGTATTTGTCATGTAATATTTCTAGTATTGTGTGACTCCAGACTCACCCTTTGTCCTTTTTTCTGACTTTGGCAAGATCATGATCTTCTGCTTTTGTGATGAACTCACAAAAATATAGCAGATTGTGACATAATTTTCACAAGCTATCAATCAACTGAAATGGGTTTGTAAATAACTGATTGGTTTACCATTGCTTTTTGCTGGTTTTTGTAAGATGTTATTGCTTTTGCAGGATCATGGTATTTCTGTATTTGTGATGAAATCTTGATAAATAGATGACGGATTATGACATAATTTTGACAGGCTATCAATCAACTGAGATGTATTTGTCAGCAACTGATTGGTTTATCATTGCTTTGTGCTGTCTTTTATTATGTGTTATTGGTCTGGGCCTGAATTGTAATTTTGCAAATTCTAATAATGTTGCTGATGAGATTGGCATAAAATATAACCCATAATCTAGGTTATATGTATGCCTGTGCTTGCATTGCATCCAGTACTATAGCTTGCTGCATCCGATAATAATATGTTATGCATTCTCAAGAAAGCTCAAAATACTCTGCCCTTAACCAGAGCATTGAGGTCAGTTCCCGTTCCAACCGATCACACGCACACAAACTAGGACAGGCACACACAAACGCACACATGCGCACGCACGAATATACGCGTATCACACATATTGGGCATAGACCAATGTATAGTCCATTAACTATGATTGAAGTTGTGCTTCATAATTCGAGGGTCGCAGTGGAAGATGAGAAATTACCTTGAATGTTTGGTATGAAATAAGGAGAGAGGAGGAATTTTAGCTCTCAATAAACACTCATTTAGGTCTCATTACTCTGATGAGGAAGTGAAATTCATTTGCCCTTTCTGGAGAGGAAATTATCCGTGATTCTTGGACCCCAAACTCCTTCAGAGCCAATTGCCTGGCAGTGAATAGCAAGCAAGGGCCAACTCACCTTCCTTAATAAGTGTGGGTTGAAGGCGCTAATTAGCATCCCAGTTATTACCATACCACAACATATTTCCTTTCACCACCTCAACTTATGCAACACAGGGTTAGTGTTATGGTTATTTGCCTTATATCGCTGAGTGCTGGGCCCCCTTGTGGATAGTTTTTTTCAAGCTTGTCTCGGATAGACAGCCTAAACATTACAGAAAAAATTGAAATTGCTGTTGAGATTTAGTAAAGGCTTTCTTCTTTAGGACGCCATAGGAGAAATATAGCTTTGCTTTGCTGTTTTTGATCGCATGCTGCAGGGCACATATCAACATACTCATCTTTTACCCTGGGATGACTGATCATCAATAATCACAGGCAGCAATTAAAAAACTGTGAACTATAAGAACTTTTTTCCCTACACGCCTTGTCTTTGGAGAGTAAAGTCTCATACAACCATTATCCCCCTAAATAACAACTTCTGTTATATCCAAAAATTGTTCAACTGGGTTCCACGCCTCTGTGTGTAACCTTGACGAGTTCGAGCATAAGAGAACGTTCAGCCATCCCAGATATGTTTAATGACTTACCATAATCCTTGAAGATGAGATGGCAGCAACTCTCTGTCAAGTGAATAATGTTAGAATACCTCTAAAGTATTGAAAAATCTCCACTTGTGGCTTGAGGAATCCTAAAGTTGCGATTTGACCTTCTCCATGTGTGAAATAATGGAATGAGTGAAACTTTTATTTTAGATAACTGTATGCCAAAAGGTCATATGTCACTATGGATGACTGACGAGGAAATTTGATTTACTTCCCAGTGTTTTATACTGCAAATTTGTTCGCAAGCAACCTTATCTTGTGCTTGATAAGCTCTTTGCATTTGCATTTATTTCTATGCTTCTAGCGAATTTATATCAATATTTTCTTTGCCAACTGTCGCTCATCATACTAACCATGGATGATAAACATACCCTCAATGTGCCAGACACTAGATAACAAATGTCAATGTCGGTGTGGTTCCTGCTAAATAATTCAGATGCTTTGATACCCATCTCAAGCCATATAAGTATAAGGTGTTTCAGTGAGAATTTAGAGATTTCAGCTCTAAAAGTAAAGAAAGAAACTAGTACCTGTGAATGCCTGTAACTGATAAGCGAATTTCACAAAACCTGTCTTGTTATGAATACCATAGGCATAGAGGAAAGCTTACTGCGCTAGGAAAATCAATCCCCAAAGGTTGACCAGTGGAATTTTTACCTACAACTCCTGTGGTATTAATCGCCTGTCAGTGAACAGCAGGCAAGCTAATCTATCGCACCACCGCATCGTCACAATAAGAACTTAGATCTTACACGGCCATCACCATAACCATTGGCAACATACAAGGTGACCTCTATGCTTGCCAGAGCATAAAAAGAAATACACCACAGGGTGTCCGGGTCTTGGAGTATCCATCAAAATCCTACCCTGTGACTCTCAAACCCTTGGCTCCTGTGGCACCAATAGCTTGGCTTCCTAAGATATGTCTAGATTTGTTGAATTAAAGTTACAGACAGTCGTTTTATTAACGAGGCTCCAGTTGCAGGCATAATACAAAAACCATCCTCTTTTCGAAGTTACACAGAAAGTCAAACGATGTCTGATACAATTTAAAATTTTCTCCTTAGATTAATTGAGATATTCAGACAAACCTGAAATAAATCCTCACATATCTGCAACACCAATAAAGGTGACACAAGGCAAGCAGGTGATATTGTATATGCTGATCCTCCAAACGGCTAGTCAATTATTCCAAATTAACCCCTATCACTGCAAAGCAGGAATCTGATAACAAAATCTAGCTATTGCATGCTGGTTTTTGCAAACTTTATCTATCACACTTTTTTGCATTGAGTTATTTCCATGACCTCATTTGGGGCTGCTGTGAGATAACCTCACAGCTTTCTTGGATGACTCAGGAGAGTCAATAAAAAGGGAGGGCAGAAGCTGTGAGATCTCAAGTTCTCACAGCTCAGGAGATTTCAGATAAAGAGAATGGAGCCAGGTGATACCAGACGGCGTCAACCACTTCAAAATAATGTATATAATTAAAACCTTTTTATCAGACATAAATTAAAGTCCAATCTCCGTCTTTTTGGAGGGTTCAAACGCGAACATTTGAATAATATATATAATTAAAATCTTTTTATCAGACATAAATTAAAGTCCAATCTCCGTCTTTTTGGAGGGTTCAAACGCAAACATTTGAATAATATATATAATTAAAATCTTTTTATCAAACATTAATTAAAGTCCAATCTCCGTCTTTTTGGAGGGTTCAAACGCAAACATTTAAATGATATATATTTTTATCAGACACAAAACCTAAATCAATTCTCCGCTTTTGTCAAGAGGATGGGCAAATGCAACCTCCGGTTTTTTGGCCATGCTCACCCGCCGTGATGAACCCCGGTGCGTATAAAAACCGGGGGTACATCAAGGCAGGGCAGTTCTTTTTGGAGAGCCCTCAGCAGCATATTACTCTGCAATATTTTAGTATTACTATTATTTTGGAGCGTATTACTATTTTGGAGCGTACTACGACTTACTGTTTTGGAGTTGACCTATTCTGACCTTTTACACAGGAAACTTTGACGGTATGATAGAGCGTGGTTTATTTTTTACGATGACTGTTTAAACTTGTTTCAACCATTAATCAAAATAAACATTTATTTAATGTCGAAAGGCATCTCAACTATGAGTCATTAGTAAATTGAATTAATACCTACTTGTAACAAAATTCTGAAGAACAATGTTGTGGATAAGTTTGATTAGGTAAACAAAACACTTTTTTATGGAGTTGCCTTCTTCCTCGACAGGAGGAAGTTAACTCCATACAAAATAAACATGAGCAAAATGAATGAAATAGTGGCGTCTGTTCTGCTCGGGTATTCGGCCCCAAGTGGGTCGAATATGCGACACTGCCACCCACTGCCACAACTGTAACTTGAGCCAGTTAACCCAGTAGCGCTGATGATTGATTGTCTTTTGGTGTCAGTTGTAAAACATTTAATATATGAATAATATGATACCTCTAATTTCTTTCCGAACATTTTGGACCTGCATGTTATGTCCAATACCATAATAGCTCCATGTTTTCATCCTTGCCTATTAACACATGTAAATGCAACATACTCCAAAAATACTTTACACATTTGTTGCCAAGGTTGAGAAACAGTTAGCCAAACTATGTAATGGATTGGCAGAGTGGCCACTACTACACAGATGATAATTGCACAATGTTGGAACTAGGCATTGATATGGGTCGGTGTAGTTTTCATCACAGGTTCCTTAAAAATTGACAGTTACAAACTAGTGAGGAGATGAGGGTGCAGTAGCATTTGTGATGCTATTCTAGGCGCAGTGCCAAGAACAAGTTGGCACTGTATGCAATCGTCATTTATATTAAAAGGACAAAAGACAGCACCAACCAACATGGCTACAAAGAGGTGGCAAGAAGATGCTGCTTCAACGGCCCTTTAAAAAATCAGAGGTGTTTAATCTTCTGGAAGGTTTGACTATTCGGATGGCGATGGCCACAATTAATTAGATTTGTGAAAAGGAAGATCTAGTTTGGAATGTCAAGTGTTGTAGCATTGGCAAGGTTGAGGGGAATTGTGATAGAGGGAATGAGCAACAAGGAAGATGTGAATAGTATGCGAAAGTGGGACAAGTAGAATTTTCCTTTCCTTTTTAAATTTGAACAGCACGCTCTTTTGGTGGTTTTTGAAAACATTTCTCACTAATCTCTTATGGAGGATAGGGATCTTATTAGAATGAGTTAGTGGCGGGTTGCCCCAAGTTTCAATGCCATACACAATTTAACTCTGTGCTAAAGCATTGCAAATCAAGATCATTGCTGACAGAAGTAGGATTTTGCACGCCCTCAATAAAAGTCCAAACATCTTTTTTAATAACAGATACAGCAATTAAAAATTGGCAAGAATTTTAATGCCTTAGTATGAAAAATAAGAAAAATCTTCACAAATAATATGTTGTTGGTAGCATGAATGAGCTAAAGACAATGCCTGCAGATTCTTCTCTGTGTGTTTGATAATTTCTCCAAGGAAATAAGCTTCTTCCGATGTTTGCAAATTTAATATCAAAACACATTGTTCAATTGTGACAATTTTAGGGACCAAATTATGTTATGAAACACACTGGAGCAGGGCTTTTTCTTTGATACCTTCCTCATGCTGATGCTGTTGTGCTCCACCACCACCACCATCACCATCGAATTCAATTCCAAAATAAACTCCTTCTCAATGCTGAGCATTAATGAATCAAACCTACATCGGTGCTAAGTTATTCACTTGCTATCCAGTCATCAATTAGTCAACACATATTGAAACATTGCATTGCCAAACACTGCATTAATGGAATCTGGCATAGTTTACTTGAGTGGCTGCAGAGCTTGTTGTTTTAGATCGCTCTTGACAAGTATTCATACATGCAGAATATACACCAATTAAGAATATATTTTTCTATCAGTCTCTTGACATCAATCTCAATCATGACTTAAATCAACGATGATTATTTTGGATCCCGAAAAGAAGGCAAATAGCACCACCATTACATAGGTTATACTGCAGAAGCTTTTGAATTAAATTTGACCAGCATACATCAGCCCGGGATCAATAATTGATTCATGTGCACTGCTAATACTATGCATGTAAGTTTTGCCTGAGTGTCATTTTCAATCAAAGGAAAAAGTTTCTGATGGCGCTGTAATAAATTTTCGACACAACTATGCAATGCTGGCAACGTGTTGGAATTTCATGTGAGTTATTACCAGCAGCCCTATTACCAGCAAGTTACAATGTTACAAAACTACATTGCAGCGGCCCTAATCCAGTCACAGAAATTTCACTTTCAATATCAATTCTTCATTCCAACATTTTGCCGCAATTCAGGAATTCATCATAAGATATTTTTTAGGCTAGAAATAAAATACTATGTCAAATAGCTGTAAGAGTCTAGACAAATTCTATCGCTCTATGACAGATATGTTACTCTTTTCTTTCCGGCAGGCTACATTGAGATTCGCAAGTTGCGATTGATTCATAATAATGTGTAACATTATCGGAGACTGTTTCCATTGAGTATGGTATTCAGTTTGCATCGTTCTAGCCTGTGTTTTCCTTTTGAATGAACTGTGAAACTTCTCGCTTCTTGGTGAGCACAACTCCCAAAATCTTGGTTTGATGGGTTAAATCTCCATTGACAGCTTGTCAAGACAATCTGTGGGTTAACCTTTTCAAAAGAAGTTAATGAGTTGATTCGAGGGTGTAATGGTATACCATCGCGCCCTTACAAAATAAATAAATATATTTTGTCATCGAGCAGCTGCAGAAATAAATTACCCTGCAATTGACTCAAAGTCTTAAACTTATAAGATTGTGTTTCGCAGTTCATTGCCGAATGTTTGAGAGTTCAGTCTTCATAAGAAGTAATATCAGCTTATCAGCCCAACAAATGGACAGTTGAAAATAAACGATTGACGAAACGATAGTAGGTCGATATGAAGACAACATAAGGATAAGGATAAGTGATGGATCACCCTATATCTTACTGTTTGTCATTTTATATGTGACAATGATGATACGTAAATATGAGCATTATACTAAGTGATTTAATGGTCTTATAGCTAAAGCTCAACTACAGTATTCCTCCGAATAAGTACCACAGATATGTATTGAATCCTTTCGAATCAGTATAAACATGGTTTATTGTGTTATTCTTGGTGCAGAGGTAGATAGAATTATAGTGCTTCACAGATGGATGTTGCACATGGAAATCCATATAATATTTAGACATGCACAAGATTAACTTCTTGAGCTACGTATATTGCTGCTATGAAAGGTATTATGACGCCAGTCAATACTTTCTTTAGGCTGAAATAGCGTTATGTTAAAACGTTTGAAAAAGTTTCTAACCTGCAGGGAGCAATCAAAACAAGCAAAAAATACAAGGGGAGCAATTTTTATCCGGCTAGTAAAGTTATGGGCATCCATCGTTGAAACTTAACAATCTGTAATCTGAGACATTGATGAATTTAATGTGAATGTGAAAATGCTATTGAAATTAGCCAGGAGGTTATGAGTGAATGACCATGGCGAGGAGCATCATAGTACTTCAGCAATATAGGCTCAAGTGACTCACTATTTACCACTAATCAATCTGTAGGACAACATAAAATACATCACCAGTTAATTTAATTCAATTATCGCTTCCTGTGAAATCTGAATTATACATTGGGACTTCTTCTCTGTGATGAAATTATTAAGCTAAATTAAAATTACATAAAACAACTTCCTCATCCACCCATTCCATACAGAAGGGTGGTTTTAGGTTCAAGTTAGTTTTTTGAAGTTCCAATTTCACATTGAGGGGAGCCAATATAGTGAGGGAGTAGGTAGAGAAATTTACACTAAAGAGATTTCGCATGTAATTCATTATTTTACTAGTCAGGCTCATTTTGATATTTTGTCCCAGTAGGCAATTCTGCGGTTCCTTCTAACCATTCACTAGGGCTGCCAATCATAAGACATTGACTATTGACAGAGAGATATTAGGAAGTTGTGTATCAAGGAGCGGGAAAGTAGTAGAAGGGTAGGTGATTGAAAACTGCTATTCACCGAATATTCAGGTGAGGTCAGCTTATGTAAAATTGACGCACATTCTTTGACAGTAAAGTGAGTGGTTCATAATGTAATTCCACCAACCACCATTGCAGCTATCTGAGAACCTAGACTATCGTAAACATACCTCTTAGTTAAACCCATTTTTCCAAACTACACACATGCAAATTAGTATTAAATGTGAAATCACTCTATTGTCCACATATTCTTGCCAGATTATCAACAATCCCGAATTCACGCAAACACAACCTCTTGCGATCATTGTCGACAGATTTCAAATTTACTTAGCCAGATAGTACAAAAACTTTTTCATTGACAGGATGGAATTTTGAGATTATATAATCCTCAGATACCTTTGAAACCTTGGTCATTGCAAACTAAAATATAAAACCATGCAGTCGGCAAGCCTGAGTCACCATTTATCATGTTTCCAAAAGTGCTTAAAAATAGGATTGATATGGTTTTCTTTTAATATGACATTCGCTGCACAAATGGTTTTGTCCTCCCTATGTGAGTCGCTCAGGTGACTTTTTGCCATCATCATTGTTGAGGTCATCTACACACCGTTTCCACATACACACTTGCTGATTGGTGCAATCGTGACAGCTGACTGCCAGGGTTGCTCTGACTAGCATCGTAAGAAAAGTAAGGCAGGCAAGGAAGTTCATCGTCCGTAAAGGAGAAACCAGTTGTATATTGTGTATCAAAATACTTATGTCTTGCTATTGGTTCGAATTGAACTTGCCATTAACCTACTATCATATTGACACCAAACTGCTAATACTAACGCCTTAAAGATGAGCATTAAATACTGACGGATGTCATTAGAAAATGTTTCTTTGTAGGCTATGCAACAATATTAATCGAATCATTCGTGATTCAAAGTTCTCATGCGGAAATACATGAGCAACAATTTGTGAAAATCGACCTAACCAATGATCTGGCAGATGGAAAGAAATTTTCACTCACCCTAACTACCGTGCACCTTTCAGACCCAATCCCGGATACACCAGGATGGAGTTGTTGCCCCTCAGCACCAATTCTGGTATATCCAAGATTGGAATACTTGGGAAACATCAGACCTTTTTCAATGTTTGGTGGTCCTCATAGAAGGTATCATAACTTTTCCTAACAAAATAGCAGTCTATCTTCAATTTACGAGCTTGCATGGCATTGGTCAACGTAGTTTTGAGCAACACAAATGGCCTCAATTTACAAGTGCAGTAAAGAAGAGAAACCATCTTGAGAAGAAACTATTTACAGCAAAAGTTGAGAAGACACAGAGATTTGTTGATGTATGTGGCACCACACTAAGCTCTGGTGATGAGGCAGGTTCACATGGTAGTAACTCTAGATCCGGTAGTGCTCAGTTTGATGACTTTGTAAGATAGCTTACTTCAATGTCACAGACTAAAAATTGTAATATGATGTTGTAGGCAGTTGAACTTCATTTTATTCATGGCAGATAGTAACTTTGGCCAGGCCATAGCCCAGCCAGGCAGTAACTCTGCCACACAGTAACTGGTTTTTGTCAACACACAATGAATAATTTATAGTCACAAAAATACATTATTCATGGTTTACAAAAATACATTATTCATGATTTACGCACATAGGATGTTCATAAATGGGAAGTAGCTAATGACGCATAAAAGTTAAAGAACATTTAGATATTATCTGCAATTCAATTTGAAAATGGAAATGTAGTCAATTAAAGTGAGGGTGTGGAAATGGTTGTGAAAGATTGATTGCGGAAATGGTCCTTAGCTCAAGAGATCTCCAAATTAACTTTTCAACAGGGTGGTGCCTGGATATGTCACAACTTCTTGGACGACCAAGGTGAGTTATGACAGAATTTTGTTGGTATGTTGTCACAAGCTCAGTTTTACTCAACTGGTTTTCAAATCAATAGTCAGTCAGTCAATTAAGGTAGAGATTCTCCCTTCAATATTTTATAATAAAATTAAACTGAATACCTAAAATACAACTTGAAATATTCACAAATACCTGCACCAATGTCTTGATATTTATTTATTTATTTATTTAAAGAGGTTGGTAATAACAGCATGAAAATTTAACTGGTACATAGAGTGCCATTGTTTAAATAATAATTGGTCCTGGAAGGGTTAAGGTTACTTAATGAAATTGCATAATTTTTTATAATCATAGCAAACTATAAGTAAAGTAGTCGGGCAATAAAATAACAAATGTTTGGTGGAAGCTTTGATGGCCAAATGTCAAAATTATCTTAGACCATGTGCCCCACTATGATTTGTCATATCTGTATCACTGTCTGTGACTCCGCCTTCCCGGCGCTGTTTGAATTCATACTTTTCTGATTAGCGAGTTGGCCCCTTGGGACTTTCTGATATTAATAGATGTCCTCTCAGTTGTTAATGGTGGTGATAAAGCTACCCTCCGTTTTCCCACCAATAAGATTTCTCACTGATCCATTTTCTCACCGGGATGTTTTCCCACCGATCTGTTTTCCCACCATGATATTTTCTCACCAAGCTGTTTTCCCACCTGGACGCTTTCTCACCAATCCATTTTTCCACCTTGACGTTTTCCCACCAATCCATTTTTCCCACTTGCTATTTTCCCACTATTGCTTTTTTTCAAATGGTAGCTCCTTTCCATTTTTTGTTCCTTTTCTTTCTGCTCTTTTTCAGGCATTAAAAATGTTAATTGAAAGTAGTGTTAGAGTCTGGTCATAAAAGTTTGTTGTTCCTTTTTTATTCTAGAATCCTAAAGTCTATGACCGTTGGTGTTAAAGATTCTGGCAGAGGTTATGAAATGACTTGAACAGTTTTCTTATTATTTTGCAAAAACTTCGCTCTTGTACAATTCCTTGTAATAACACATAATTGTGTTCACCCAAGGAGTTAAAGACTCCTTGGTTCACCTAAGGGACTGTTGTCAGATTTATGGGGGCGCCTGTCTATAAACAGAAGATGCACACAAAATCTTGGAATGAACATCGGCAGGAACAAACGTCGACGGGATTGAACTTAGTTGGTATAAAGAGTCACCAGGAGAGCAACTCCCCAAAATAATTGTGTTATAAAACCAGCATAGGTCTTATGAACAATAACTGTAACAATCCTTGTCACAATCAGGGTTTTGGTTTAAATTTATAATTTGTGATTATACTAAGGTAATGCAATAAAGCCATGCCAAACCACATGTTCTGCGCATTTCGTACTATTTGTATTTATTTATTATGTTTGGTACTGGTAACAGCAGCCGGTCTTGACAAGCTAAGTTCGGTGGGGGAGTGTGGGAATTTCCCTGCATCACCCGCTGTAGCTCGATTCTACCTTTGCGGTAGCGTCCTAAAATGAGTAGGGGTGTAGACTCTGTTGTGTACATGAGGGCTAAAAGACTAGCATTTGATATGATGTCATCGATTGGATTGCAACATGAGTTTGGTATGTTTCCATACGTTGTATATAGGTGATAGATAAAAGCGCATCTTTATGTTCTTGTCACAAACATAACAGATGTGATAACTTAACCACATTGGTGATACAAGTTAGCTATTTCAATAAATGACAACTAGTGGACAGCATGCAGGGAAAACAATGTGCACTGTCACAATTACCATTACAAAAAATGAATGTTCACAGATAACAGTGAACCAAGGTGTAAACTACTACGATTCATTAGTTGCACCTGATTTCGTTAATGCTTGACCATCGTTTTTCTGATGAATATACAAAGGGTCACTGTTTCTCCTTCAGTATTTCATTACCATTTCAGTTTTTGCACTAAATTCCTGCTTGATTCCATCTAGCCATCAGAACTTAAGTCCCTCATCATAAACAGATGTGAGTGCCTTTGTGAATGATCATCATTAATTTACACAATTATTTTTGGGAGTTGCTCTTGCGTTGAATCTATATACTAATGTAGCCTACGTTCAATTCAGCACTTTTTATGTTTATTCCAGGGTTTTCGACTTTCATACCATTCTACTTTCATTTCAGCTAAATTCGATCCCGTCGGCCTTCATTCCAGCCGACAGTCATTCCAATCCGCTGCGCACACCAGCATATGATATGATCAAATTCTAGGGTGCATGACCTGATATGCAAATTTGTATTTTTTAACAGGAATTTGATCACAAATAAATTTTGTTTTTTCGCATATTCTTGTTTGGAATTTTGAAAATTTTTAAATTATTGGTTTTCAATCAAATCGCTTTATTCTTCTGAAGAGAAGACTAAATACTATTCTGCATTTAATCGATATTAAGTCACTAACAAGGAATGAGTACGAGCTGAGAGCAGGAAGATCCATAGCGAAATCCTCCGGTAAACCTGGCGAAGTGCACAAGGGCGCGCGGAAAACAGGGAGCACTGCGCGCATTTGAAACAATTTTAATAGAAATAGATCACATCATTGTTTTTTCTTTCTTCCTCTAAAATGTTTCACCTAAGTATTGCAGGTAGTCGTCCCTTCTTTTTACAAGTGGAAACAACTCTAATGTTTCAAACTGTTGATATGGTAAAAGCAGGGTGGGATATACCTCTCCCACCCTCCCTGGTAAAAGCAGGAAGGGTCCCTGGTGAAAGCAAATAATTGTTGAAACTGTTTTATCCTTCATTGTCATCTCGGAAAGGATCTTGTGCGTAAATATACATAGAGTTGAACTTTCTCTACATTGTTTGGTGGTTGATTGATAAAAGCTTGTAAAACAGTAAAACAATTTTTACCAAAAGTCATGTGGCGGATGATGTAAGCTTAATTTAGTAGAGTGATATAGCCAATAACTATAATATGATAATCTCTTCAGCTCGTGCAATGATAAAATGGCTCAAAACTTTTGAGAATTGGTATAGGCACCATTAATTTGTTTAGTCGAAAAAGAAGTTTATTACAAGGACTAACTTGACTACTTTGACTAACTTGTGCAATGAAAAGCTCAAATCAAAATCAATCCGTTACTTATAAAATCAACTCACATCTCCATTTCAAAACCTGTAACTTTCTCCATTGTTGGCTGGATGTGAACATTGTTAACGTATTTGTGAATGTGAACAGCTTAGCTTGCAAAAAGGCTGCGAAGGAAAAACTGAGCTGTGAAAAATTTGTGTGGCGGGAAAACAGCACTGTGGTAAATTGTCCTGTTGGGAAAATTGTTTGGTGAGAAATTGTCCTGTTGGGAAAACTGTTTGGTGGGAAAACGGCCTGTTGGGAAAATGGCTTGTTGAGCAAATGTCTGGGTGGAAAAATGGACTGGTGGGTAAACGTCCAGGTGGGAAACTAGATTGATGGGAAAACGTGCAGGTGGGAAAATGGCACAGTGGGAAATCAACCAGGTGGGATAATGGCTCGGTGGGAAAATGTCCAGGTGGAAAATGGCAGAGTGGGATAATGGGAGGTGGGAAAATGGCTTGGTGAGAAAATGACATCGGGAAAATGAGGCGGATTCGTAGTACACGGTGCATCATACTGATCGATAGTGAGCACAACGCGTTCATTGCTATCTTCAAAGTTATCAGAAAGTTATAAACCAACTGATAGTAGGGCAGTTTACTTATGTTATTTTGAAATTTTATCACACTTAATTAGAATAATCAATGTGTGATATTAGGCAGAAGCCGATCTGCACATCATACCAATTTTTATGAAGCACCACTTCAAATAAATCAAATTAAAGGCCTGATATACTCTAATGTACAAGGTAAATAGGTCTTTCAGATTTTCAGGAAACTAATAATATTGTGATATGAAACGAGCAATATTGCACATTTCGATTTACGGTGAATAGATATATATGTAACAAAAAGTGCCATTTTGTGACCATGTGCCATTGTGATATGCAAATAAAAGGCCAATTACTAATAACTTTGAACCTGTCACAAGGAAAGCCTTCCATGATGTACACTCTATTGCTGGGCAGTGTTCGGTGTATTTCTCATCTGTTTATCTGTTTCCTTAGAGAGTAATTTACTCGAGGAAATCAGGAACATCATTTCATTCTAAAGAGTAAATTGGCTAGTTATCCGCATACCTAACATGTTCTCTATTGTTTATTGACACTCTTGGGATTGTCAAGTTTTGGAAAGTTCCCAATAGTTTCCCTGTTTTAAACAACCCATGTGAACCTTCGAAAATAAATGTGTTCCGTTAGTACTCACTAGATCGTGTTGACGTTAGTGATAAATCTTTTACCATGAGCAGTGCCAAACCTGATAAAGAGAATGAGTACCTCAAGCATACATCACACATTGGAGAGTGATGACATTCTAACAATGAAAAGATGTGGAAACACATAAAAACCCTTACTATTTTGAGGGTCGCTCAAAAATAAAAAAAAATCGAATAAGGATGCGTTGGGAAAATTGTGCAGCTATTAACCATTTCATATCTTCTTAGTTGCAAACCTCAATATCATGTATGAAGTAGATGTACATTTAGTTGTGATTCTTGCATTCAAATTTTCGCTGCGGAAAAACCTTACCGGAATTAAATGGGAAAACACAATTATGATATAAATACTTTGTTTCAGGTAATTTTAATTTCCCCTTTTGCTTAGTCCCTGTATTTAAGTATACGCCATGTATCGCATTAGATTTTATTTGCTTATGAAACTTTTTTATATTATTCTCAGTTTATTAATGTAGTTTGTAACAATATCAATCAGAATATCAAATATATCCAGCAAACATACGATGAGCATGAAAACGAAGTAAAAACAAAGTGAATGGTAAATTAGGGCAAAAGCAGCCACAATAACATTTAATTAATTAAGATTGTTTCGATCGGAAAGGAAACTTGACACTATTTCCACAGCAAAGAAAAAAGAAAACAGAGGCAAATTCAATTTGGCTAGACATATTTGCAGTTTTTTTTATGCTTGGTTGACATCCAAAGAAGTCCAAATGACCATAAGAAAATAAAAAGTTTTGATAAAGATGAAAAGTTCAAATCTCATTCGGTTTAAAACTTAAATGCATTATATGATATACAACTTTTACAAGCCCTTATTTTGATGATTTCAGTGTACTTCTTTTAGATTTGACCAAATAATTTAGGTCTTTTGGTCCCTTCAGCCAGATCTCAATGCAATATAATGTCACCTAATTCAGACATTTCCCAATTAAGACAAATTTTTGTGATCCAACAAGTTTACATTAAGTGAACTGCACTGACTTTAGTAAGTCTTATTGATGCAATCTATATCTATAGCTGGGCTGTTAAAACGTATTAAATATGTTTGATTTCTGAAAGCTGACATGGTGAGGATATTGACAGAAGAGTTGAGATAATCAAGGTACCAGTCGAATTACTACTCATGAACCTCAATCTCAAACAAATTAAGCTTGTCGTTCACATCAACAGCAGTAATTCTCACATATCTACCAATCATGGCTACATAACAGAGATGAAGTCTGACAGGCGGCTGATGTCCTGGAGAATATGAGCATGCTGAGTCGGTCAGACGCTCTCCAAATCCTTCATCACTAGTCATCATAGCTAGGGATATCAACACATTCTGCAGTCTTAGTTCAATTCCTAAGATATAAATAAAATTAATATAAATATCTTAATAAGATGTTATAAAACTCTTGTTAATCAAGCTGAAATATTATAAATGTGTGAAGTCACAATAATATAATACTATATACCTTGATTAGAATAAGATATTCGATTCCAGATCTGTACTCCCCTCACCGAAGCCGGCTGCTCAAGATTGATCTGCAGCCATGGAGAAGTCTCTTCTAGAGTATGTGCAAAAGACCCGAGTCCATAATTCCCATCTATTGCCTTTGTACCATAGGTATTGGTACTATATATACTGGACAACTCTGTGGTAACATTTGAATCTGGGAATAAAATTGAATTTTTGAAAATATATTATCAAGTCATATGGACGGGTGTTGTGGTGCAAGTGAAATGGGAGATTAGATTCAACAAAACTACCTCACTCAGTCCATGTTCAGAATCCTATAAAATGAGGCCAATTTACACAAAACCAATATTCCCATGATGCATATTTCAATTTGCGCAACCAAGCCAATTAGAAAATCAACTTTGTGATAGTATCAGCCAATTCATAGTTATATTCGCTGTCGCGAAAAACACAGCTATGGCTCCCCTCATCAGGAACATGTTCTCACACTATATTTTGGTGTATGCTTGTGCTGTATGAATAAATAATCAGACATGTATGACAAAAACCTTGAAGAGCCTCACCTAATATCATAGCAGATGTTGAATAATCTCTTTGTCGTTTAGCAAACACTTCTACATTTCCTCCACCGGGGGTCAGCCAATTGTACATAAAACAATTGACATCTGTTTTATTTCCCTCTGAATCAAAGCTGTATCCAAGACATTCTGGTCGCATTTGGCAAGCTGAAGCGCATCTGATACACGTTGCCACAAGCATTGACTGTTGTGGTGTGTTGTCTACTCTCAACAACTCAAAACTGACCTTGTTATTGCCTGCAGCTGTTAAATTTGGGCTAACTAGTATCACAGTTATAACAAAAGTCAAACTATCCATTGCTGTGCCAGCAAAATACACTGTGAAAATAGCTCTAATAAACAGATGTTTATATTATTTTCATTCCAATATGCATCAGTGCTCATATCATTGATTTTGCTCCTATAATCATTTCCTATTCATAAGTGTCACTTCTGATACTTCAATATTCTAAAAATAGTATTCGCAATGAGCAGTCATGCTGGGTAGGAGAAAAATTATTTGCATATCCCATGTGGAGTACAATTTGTCTGTTCGGATATCTGACTTCTTTGCTTGATTGTAATATGTATTGCTGTAATACGCCACAGTGAATTCACTACAAGCTGGAATAAAAATATAACTTAATGGAAACAACGTGGCAGAGTGATAATTACAATATTCCCGAGCACGAGTATGAGCAGGAAACTTGAGTTGTCCAATCCTGCTTTCAGCACAGATTTTGGGCTGGTGGTCGCACCTCAGAATGTACACTATATGTGCTGATGTGGTGTATCGCTATTTAAACAACATAGAACATCAACAAAAATGACAAATGCAATTATTGACTAAAAAACTCAATTTTCATCAACAGTTGAAGCAAATTCTACCTGTGTTGCATACAATATGTGAGCTGCTAACAAGAGAATCAGTGAGGCGTATTTAGATACAAAAATGTGATCATCATTCCATTCTCAATAGACACGGCTTTCACCAAACAGAATAGTTTCCTAGTTTCTAGCCCAAATATTGGTAAGGTAATCGGTTGTTATCTTCGTATAACAACTTGTCAATATATCATTGCAGATTAAAATGTGACTGCAGAGTTATGAAGCACGTTCAGTGCATATCCTGGTTCAAACGCTATATATGGTAACTATGGTGTTGCTAACCCTTTACTGGCTCATTCTAATTCAGAGACTTCCCTATGGTTGCAAATAAGTTTGCAGATGTTAGCTTTGGTGAGAGGAGTAAAAATTTGTAATCGCGTAGATTCTGCGGTTCAAGTAAGTAACTTGAGAATACAGTGACTGCTTACAACAATATTAATGTGATATGAAGACTGACATTTAATATGTTACAGGTTGACGCAATAAATCTTAGACATATATTTGTACTGAAATTCTAAATAAATGTAAATATTTTCAACAGCCCTCACACTAAGACTGGAGAATGTGTTGGTATCCGTTGTTGTAGTAAGGAGTGATGGTGGGTTTGGAGCTCGCCTGACCAAATCGGCATGCTCATAATCTCCAGGACATCAGCCGCCTGTTAGACTGCATCTATGTTACGAAGCCATGATTGGTAGATATGTGAGAATCACTGCTGTTGATGTGAATACATCTCTGAATCTGCGTGAGGTTGAAGTGCATGTGTAGTAGGAATCAATAATATAACTATAACGGAGAATATTCACTGATCAGGCACATGACATTCCTTATCTGCAAACACTAAAAAGAAAGGAAATCCCAGTAGGCTGCCATCTTGGATTTGTGGGTGTCATGCCTCACTCTGGTATTTTTTATAACGGTTTTCATTTTTAAAAAGTACAGAGCTCAACACAGAATTCTGCAATTGATCATGGTCCTTTAATGAAAATATAAATATACATCAATGTGCCTAAGTTCATTCCTAGGGGTGTGCCTACAATTGAAACCCCCTCAACTTTTCAGAGTTTTTAAAACAGCTAGTATCACAGTCTATAACTGTAAGATCAAAATAATTAAGGATTGATCGATGGTGATGCATGCATGCAGGGAATCATAGTAGGAACTGTCGTGCTATGTATCTCATGGACGTTGATCTATTTCACTTCTTAGGGTAGTCCAGTCCAGGGAAAATGCAAATATTCAACTTACCAGTACCAATTTACTCAACACGTAAGTTGACACATCCCTGTAATGAGCTTTTTGAAATTGATTGGTAATCGGATGGTTCTTCGTAATGGGTTTGATAAACCTGTCATCATGTAATGCTTGCGAAATCAGTTGGAACATAATATTGACCCATTTCCTAGAATCTAAGGTTGTACTGTGCCTACCCTGCCATATAGCCTAAAGAACATGTCTCATACTTCTGTAACTAGGTACATGTCCTGTTGTATATGTGTTTAACTTTCCCGTCTAGCTTTACCATGAGCTGGCTTGAGAGGGATTCAATCCTTAGTGCTGGAACATCGGTATCCTCGTAACAAACTCCAACATTGCCGGTTTCGTTGGTAGTTGCCCACAATGTACCAGCATCCTTCGCATTTTTTTACCGGAAGGACTGAACGATTGGGTTATTGTTCCAACCCCCTGAAATAAATATAGTATTGATGCTAGTACGCTATTTGAAATGCCGTCCACCGATTTGAAACATACCACTTCGAAGGAGGAGTAGCTGTCTCTGTGCCTCAGCAGTGCACCCTTTTGTCATGCGGAAGCTGATTGGGGCCTTCCATCTTGCCATCATGCCAACTGCCATGATGACCAAAACTTTGTAAGCGATTTTGCTCACGTCTTCGAATCCTCCCATATCAACATAACCTTAAAAACAATGCTGATACTTGAACAAAAGGCGTGGACATTGATTTTGTAGTTGCCACTTTGCACACATTTTGATTTAGATATATGGTTGGTTTCTTATCAAATTTCTACCACACTGTGAAGCAGGTCGCTCTCGGTCTTGGAATATGGTTTCATGATCTATAAACTAACCTAGCATCCTTTTTACTTTGGCATTCTAGCAGGTGATTTTCTTGATTGACATGCCATCAATCATGAGAGTGCAGTTTTTGCAACCCTCATCACCCATCCTCTTTCTACCAAGCTCTAAGATAATATTCTTACACAAGACAGGCCGATCATCGACCACAGACAGCCATCTGAAAAAAAACACAATCAGTATTATGATCTGTCTGATACTGTAGAGTGGAGATTATATGCCTCAGTATAAGAAAAACGGGTTAATTTATCAATCATGTATCTATGTATCATGGAACAATACACTTCTGATTTCTGTTTGACAGCCAACGCAGCTCTGAAAAATGTATGCACGTACTAAAACTCTGGTATTATAGTGTAAAAACCCCTGTTCTGCTCAAATATGCATTCAAAATTGAAGTTGTGCATCCCCAACAAGAAATAAGACAACTAATAGAATCAAGTTTTTAGCTGAAATAGTCTGATTTTCTCAATAGGTTGTCTGCTCCTACCTGATGAAATAATACAGATGTATCATAATGCGCATGTGCATGATGTAATATTTTCTAGCCACCCAAACATTTTGCTGTTAAGCCACATCCGGGGGGTTTTTCAACAGAAATGACTTGCAGCAATCAGAGGATTTTCTTAGTTTTATCAAACATTCACTGTTGAAATTGAAAGATGAGTTCAAAACCAACACCTTATGCTTTTGCTCCAACCAAGAATGGCCAGCAGCTTCCTTGGGAATTGGGGATACCTGAAGATGGGAGAGTTCTGCCTCCTGTCCCAACTGGACACAGAAATACTAGCGGGAGTACCAGTACAGGATCATCATCATCTGTTACAAGGAGTGCTGACCCCTCACCTTACCGACCAGGCAGGATGTGGGAGGCCTTTAGAGAGCAGCAGAATGAGCAACAACATGTTGATCAAGTAATGTTTTGTAAAATTACTTCAAGCTTTCATATAACATTGATCGCATCTGCATCCATATTCACACTTACATTACATGGGTCAGATCCTATAAATCTAAAACAGCTAAGCGAATACAATCCTTATTCAGTAAGATCAAGACCATGATAGATTATGTTGCTAAATACCTATTTCAGAAGTGGTTAGAAGGGTTGCCTCAATTCTGGTAGCATGTGAAATGGTGGATACTTTTTTATTAGGGCATGATTCCAGGTTGAGGTAGTAAATTGACTTCCTTTCGATTATTATTTAGGTGGAACAAAGACCATCGCCGCCACCACCACCACAGGCAGATGCCGTAGTCAGGAGGAGAGATGTCTGTACCTGGCAGAGATGTCCAGCAGATGCAATCACAACATACACCAACATGCATGGCAAAGCATCAAAACAAAACTATCACAATTTTATTATAAATAAATTTCCCCAAAACCCGGCTATCGAGGATACATAGATACCTTGTCATATTGGGTGTAAGGGGTATAATTGTACGAAGGCAGCTGTTAACAGTGAGAAATTCCGTTGTTAGCAGTTAGAACTGTATGTGTAATAATTGTTACAGTCCTGTATATCCTAACCCTGATTGGGACGAATTCCTTTAGAATTTGTGAAGCTTCCATTTGTGAATCTTCCATTTGACTCCATGCTTGTTACGTGCAAAATAAGTAGTATATGAGCAGTATTATTTCAGCATTATTGGTCTCATGTTTATAGAAAACATAAATTGTGCCTTTGGTTCTCTGCTAACAGCTCATAATTTTTACAGAATAACGTTTTAATCATAAGTCGTGTTCATAAGTCAACCGTGTCTCACTGTGTATAGTGTGTTAGTGGTGAACATGGAAACCTTTTACATATGTGTAATTTTATTCAGAATTCTTGCTCCCATGGTTGTAAAAAACAGAGATAGGAGTCATTGTAAGCTGACCTAACTTCCTGTCTTTTGCTTCCTATAATGAATGCGGTGAGTTTTTAATTTCGCGAATATACATATTTATATAATGATGGTTGTTTAGGTGGAAGTGCAATCATGATCAATCTTTGACAGAAGAGTGAGGGGGCGGGAAGTTGTAACCTTTGTAACAGTCATCACCTGTCATGTATCAGGTCATGATAGTGACCGTTCTGGCTGTCACTGGAAATGCCATACAATAACAACCATTTCTTATTCACTTCCAGTGGCAGAAATAATGACATTTTATCGACATTTATTACAATAACAATGACCAAATAATTGGCTGTGTCCTGGTGTGTGCGATTACGCTTTGCCGCCTTGATGACTGTGAGCCAATTAATTGTTGCTTTGCTATTACCTAATTTTTTCAATTCATTGATATCATATGATGTCCTGTTTTTACATCTTTTTGGTAGTACTATAGAAGAGACAGTTTTTACTCAGTTTAGGGTGTGTTGTTTGAGAGAGCAATAAAATGCTGGTGTGCGATTAAAAGTCTCGTCAATTCGCCCTAGTAACCGCTCAGTGTGCGGCATAGAGGTTTAGTGCTGTCACACCTTTTATGCAAACAACTAGATAGTTGTCCAAATTCCATTTGTATACTTCGATCAAATTATTTCACCAAACTCTGCTTCAAAGCTCATCAATGTACAGAGTTATTATGCCAATAATGAGATTGCCTCGCTAAAAATCATGACTTCATGGGTAAATATGCTTGCTGATGCTAAAAAAAACACATACTTGGTGTCATAGCATGTAGTATTAGTACTGATTATTGGTATAGTCTTAATATACGCTCCACAGGATTTTTTAGCGTGAATGGCTTTCATCAGCTGTTTGTTGGCTGAAGATACTCTGGGCATGGAGTAAGCTCTGATTTTTATGGTATATGGGTAGAGAGAAGCAAGAGTAAATCAAGCAGGCCTATCATTCAATGACACAATAGAACTCGTTTGTACAGAATGTCTGGTGGTCACTGCAATTCTAAATTTATCAATGCAGCCACTAATAATAATCTGAGAGCTTTGAAAGATTATCTGCTTAGAGGCTGTCCAGGAAATAATTTATCGCTTTAAATCTTAACTGCTGTAATGGCCCTGCAAGCCCCCAGTCTGGCAACCCAACCGCCTGTCTAAGCTACAGGCCTGGTATATAACAGAATAAATTACAGTGTCGGGCTTCCTTAGGCAGGAATTTGTTGAAATTATTGGAATTCCAGGTTGATGGAACTTTTAACATACCAAACTCTTTGATGCATGCATTTAATGGCTACAATGTACATTTAATCTGCTTGATCACTTTCAATGAGATTAGCTTATTGAATTTGAACAAGATTCTCAGTATCTATTTGCCAATTGTTTACCTTTCACTTGAAATCAACATCTTAGCCAATCATAATTGGATGTATTGTTGGTATCCAAGTTATTTACCCATGAAGTTATAATCAAGATAAGCCAGTCAGAATGTTAATTTTGTTTACCCTGGCATTCATAGGCAACCTTCACAGCACTTATAAGGTACCAGTAGATTTAAAAATGGACAACCCTGTGGGTAAACACACAGATTATCACATTATAATGCTGGCTCAACTCTTGAAGTTGACCAAGAAGAGTGGAAAATCAATGATACATTGTTACAAATACTGGAGAATAAGGGCGCGAGAGAATTTAAGGTTTTTTAGCGAGGCAATCTCATTATTGGCATAATAACTCTGTACATTGATGAGCTTTGAAGCAGAGTTTGGTGAAATAATTTGATCGAAGTATACAAATGGAATTTGGACAACTATCTAGTAGTTTGCATAAAAGGTGTGACGGCACTAAACCTCTTTGCCCCACACTGAGCGGTTACTAGGGCGAATTAACGAGACTTTTAATCGAACACCAGCATCTTTATTGCTCTCTCAAACAACACACCCTAAACTGAGTAAAAACTAGCTCTTCTATAGTACTACCAAAAAGATGTAAAAAAAGGACTTCATATGATATCAATGAATTGCAAAAACTAGGTAACAGCAAAGCGACAATTAATCGGTTCAAAGTCATCAAGACGGCAAAGCGTAATCGCACACACCAGGACACAGCCAATTATTTGGTCATTGTTATTGTAATAAATGTCGATAAAATGTCATTATTTCTGCCACTGGAAGTGAATAAGAAATGGTTGTTATTGTATGGCATTTTCAGTGACAGCCAGAACGGTCACTGTCATGACCTGATACATGACAGGTGATGGCTGTTACAAAGGTAACAACTTCCTGAGCCCTCACTCTTCTGTCAAAGAATGATCATGATTGTACTTCCACCCAAACAACCATCATTATATAAAAATGTATATTCGCGAGCATTCATTATCAGCAGCAAAAGACAGGAAGTTAGGTCAGCTTACAATGACTCCTGTCTCTGATTCCACAAGTGTGTCATGATGACTTGTAACAAGTACAATGGAAGGTGTGTGAATGATTAGCAAACAGTGTTAATTATACTTAATTGGTCAATTTAAAATTTCTACAACAAAGATATCAAGGTAATTATTTAATTATGTCTGTTATTGGCTAACCTCCCTGGTTGTGGCACTCAAGCTTACAGATTAAAATTTATTACTTTAAACGGTGTTGCCACCTAGTCTTAGTCTAACATTTTAATACTCTCTGTTCTAGTGCCAACACCTACTAGGGAACTACCATCCAAGAATGAGAGAGAAAAATGCCAAAATTGCTTCCTGTACACTATTTATAACTGAGATGGCTGAGAATGATATAGTATAACATCAAGGGCTCCTTTGTAGACAGGTAATGAATATATACCAGGCTTACAATAGTTGACTTACCTTTGCCTCCCTCAGCCCACATACCATACCATTCAGAGCTTACTCCATGCTCAGAGTATCTTTGGCTAACAAATAGAAATAGCTGAGAGCCATTCACTCCCAATAATCACAAGGAGCGTAGTTTAGACTGTTGATTGTTAGCATTTGCTACAACTGTGATCATATATTGTTGGTACAGCTCTATTTATCCTTGCAGTCAATAAAATGAATTCTATAGCAATGTTGGAAGATAACTCTTACAAACTCAACCTTGTTCGTCGCGAACAAAATCTGTACAATAAAACATTATCCCATTTGTCAGAAAAAAATGTGACTGCTGAGTTATCAAGCATACTTGAAGCTTTGGTTAGTTCAAATGCAATAGATTGGGATTATAGCGGTGCTAACCAATTACTCACTCATAGTGAAGAAGAAATTTCTCCATGGCTTCAAGTCAATTTGGATCAGGAAGCTTTAGTTAGAGGGGTAAAGATCTGGAACCGTGTCAGTTTTAATATTCCAGGTAGTTATTATTTATATTGGTGACTGGTTCCAACAATAGTTTGCTGAGAGTATTATGCAGTTTGTGTGTTAGTATAATTTATCTATTAATAAATTGTTTTTGATGATACAGCCTTTCATTTATTGGCAAAATATTGGAGTCATACAATACAAAGCCATTTTTAGGCTCATTTAATCTTTTCCTGCAGCCACCAAACGAAGACTAAACAATGTACTGATATCCGTATAGCTATGAAAAGGACAGCTTAATGATTCGGAGAGCGTATGACTGACTCAGCATGCTCATGTTCTCCAGGACAACAGCACCCTGTCAGACTTCATCTGTGTTATGAAGCCATGATTGGTAGATATGTGAGAGTCACTGCTGTTGAGGTGAACAATTTTCTGAACTTGCATGAGGTTGAGGTTCATGTCTAGTAGACAGATCTTGAATGACTTGTCTGTACTGAACTAGTAACCACCAAATTTCTGTACCTCAGCCTGTGCCTGTCTAAACATATTGTATGTATTTTGTGCCTGTTAATCATTCTGATTAAGTGTGTTTCTCATGTAGCAGGAAGCGTTTTCCTTGGTGAGTGGTCAGTTCCTTTTCAACAACTACCATGGGGCAATTGATGTGTATGTAGCTGGTTGGAACTACTGATAGCTTAAAATATCATCCACCCTATATATTTGAGGATTTAATCTTAAATTCAGACAGAGTCATGTCATATACATAAATTTGTAAATATTTTAGTGTTACTTTCTGATAATCTCATTCTCTCTGCTACATAACTAAATTTGTCTTGCTATTTGAATTTGTAATACCTTTTCATCGGTGAAGTTCTTGTAATCGTATTGTGTATTGTCTTGCGATGAAACTTTCATAATCGCTGTCATGCTTGTCTCAGTCATAAGATTAAAACAAGACCAACGCGATTTCTTCATTGTTTTCATCACATTAAATTGATTGAATCGTGTATAAAAGGTTCAGAATTGCTACTGAAAGGGTTCCACAGTTAATATATCCAAACTGCTCTTGTGGAATGAATGACCAATGCTGGCGAAATGTGAATGTATAAATATATACAGTTTGTGATGATTAATCTATGATAATTATGTTGATGATTCAAGGTTTCAAGGTCTATGAATATATTATTTGGATATTTTTGCGTGAGACAGGCACTATCTGGAATACCGTGATTTTGGTGCATAGTTTTTGTTAATAGATGCCTAGATTATCAATGAAATAATTATGTTCACCCCAAAATTTGTGTACTCTGCTTTGGAAAAATCTGTGTGCAATGATTATTTGAAGTGCCATGTTTCATAAAATCTGATGACAAATGATCTGTCAAAAGGTTCAAAATTACTTATGGTCAGGAGGAACAATTCCACATGGCTGTGTGTAGGCCCGCAAATTAGGATCGCGTTAATAATGTTTATGACCTTTTGCCAGATTTGTCTCAATGCAGCCTACTAGCCTACTGGATGCTTCACAAATTCACCAGGGTATGCTTGAAAACTAGGAGCAGTTTGCATTGAATAGAATAGACATGCCCTTAGGTAATTGCATTTACCAGACATCAGACTGAGACAAACAATGTCAGTCACTGTAGGAAATCAAACTCTTTAAGACTTAGACATCATAAGACAAGTTTTGAATCATATTAATAATAGGATGAAAACATGTGGAGTATATAAAAGCATAGAAATCTCTTTATGAGAACCTGTATAAATGATTCTTCATTTCCTACAAATATATCAAACCGAAAATGGACCTTGTGACATGTAGAAGCGGAATGTGTGCTCAAGAACCTGCGTTGTTATCTGTTCTTATAGGTTATGTTCCAAACCATTTAAAGCAGTCAGAAGATGATGGGTTAGCAAACTATAACAGATGAACAGTTAGAAGAATGTTTGTGCTTAGTTGATTGATTAACGCACTGCATAAACTATTCATTGAAAGCAATGCAATCATTATGTATGATGAGACTGGTTAATTTAGACAAGGGAACATGATTATTCCATTTTCGCAGATGGTGCTTTGATTTTCTGTTACGGTGTGTTTGATAATAAAATGCTGCTTAAGAGAAACTCAGCAAGCTGAGCTCGAAAACTGCATCCGTATCAGCAGTGAAGGCTAAAAACAGTGATATAAGAGGCAATTTCTAATTAACTATGAATGTAATTGGGTCTAAGCTTCTAAATTGTTATGTTTTAGTTGCATTGACATGGGTGCAGCCTTTTTAGTATGTTCATTCTGGATCGAATTTGGTGATATGTCCTTTGTGTTCAAAATTGGTATGCCCAACACTTTGAGTTTCCTACGGACATTGGGTTTATCACAGGTGCTGCATAACGTTTCTCAGAGAAAGGGTAAACAAACGTAATGGAGATATAGATACTTATATCGATGATGACTATATATGTAAACAGCGACTATGTTGTGATTGTAAGATTTGGTATGATTTGAAGCTTATATTTATTTCTTGAGATACCTCCACTCAAAGTGTTTCATGTTGATTGATTTGCTTTCAGGCATCTTCATTGGGTGTTCAGTATCCATAAACAAGAGCCATCTTGACAATACTTTCCGGATGGGCATCCACCAGAACATGCTGCGTTGCATATTCCTGCTAGCATCAGGAGCGCTGCGAGACCGTAAAATATATTCATCCTCTGTGAAATAAAAAAATGGAATGCGCAGGTGAAGTTGTTGCTTCACATCTAGCACTGAAGAACCGAACCCTTCAATGACTGACCCGCAAAATACAATTAAACGAAAAGTACTCGATGTTCGTTGGGTGCTCAAAAAAGAAAAACCCGTCTGCCTCATATATTCAAAGAGTATCTCAGTATGAGGTAATGGCACCTGAACTCAAAATAGATTAACTCCTTATAATGTTGATGTTGATGTTGATGTTGATTTCATAGCACGATATGTTTATTTGCTGTTTTTTTTACTGAACTGTGCTGTGCTGAAAGAAGAAACCCATTTGCCTGATCTATTTAAAAAGTAGCTCAGTATGATGTAGTAACACCTGTACTCAAGGGAGACTAACTCCTTCCGATGGTGATTTTTTATGTTGATAGTATGATATGTTTATATTCAAACTGAACTGAGGAACTCTATTCTATGATAACATGATTACAATAGTATTGATGAACATCTGTTTAACACAGTGTTTTAAGTTATCAAATGTATAGCCTTACCCAATGTTTAATGAACAAACTTGAATAACATGAGACTTGTACTCACCATCGATTGATGTTTTCAGTAAGTTGAAATGAACAGGCGGAGAACTGCTTAGATTTTGAATTATTTGCCAAGAATCCCATATTTATATGTGCAACTTTCTCAAGGAATTATTACTGTGATTAGTGTCAAAGAATCTATTTCAGACATCCGGCTATTTGATAAGACTAACACATCCTGTTGTATTGGGCATCGATGTATGTCATTATTATGAAAATAGAATATAGGCCTCATTTGGGATGATGATTATGCAAAACAACAACAAATTCTGCCATATTGATTTGACTTGACATTGTCCTGCTTTAATGTGTCCGGCATCCGAAGTGTCAAATAAAATAACTATAATAATGTCTGACACAAATATCCTAATACTTTGTGTGAAAGTTGCCAAAAATGAGGCATCCTTGTGTGACTCAGTTGTGACTTGCAATTATCAGAAATCAATAAGCCATATATCTGTTGCATCTTGTTTTCTGTGATAACTTCTTCGAGTTTGAGTCTAAGTCTGGTCGTATGGTTGTATGTCCAGGTCACTTGTGATGGTTGTAAGCAACAATGCTACTCATGAATGAAAGGTCTGAAGCTTACAGCATGGTTGGTGCAATGATTTATGGATAGAAGGTCTGTAATTGGGTTTAAGCTTCCACATTTCAGTTTTGTTATGTTATAGTTGCATTGACATGGGTGCAGCCTTTTTAGTATGTTCATTCTGGATCGAATTAGGTGTTATGTCCTTTGTTTTCAAAATTGGTATGCCCAACACTTTGAGTTTCCTACGGACATTGGGCTTATCACAGGTGCTGCACAACATTTTCATATGTACGATTTCAGCTCTAAATTCTATTCCGTCCATGTAGACTTTTTGCTTCCATTCTTTGCCTAAGCCAATCTCCTCTAACCTTTTCCTTTTTTTTCAATCTAGCTTTTCTCAGAGTCCCTTTTTTTTAAATTCAGCATCAGTATTGTTCAGAGTCCACTTCTAAGTATGAAAATTTGATATAGTCGATCCCGATTTCAATAAAGCACTGAGCTATCACCGAGTCCACTTCAGTTTATGATTTCAGTTTGAGTCAATCTCTCAAAATTTATCCCTTATGTTATACTGAATCAGGATTTTCCAGAGCTACCTTCCATTTATGATATGTTTTGATAAAGTCAAGATCTCCCTTTTTTTGATCCAATTTTTTTCAGACTCAATGTCTCAAAATAATCCCATTTTTTCACAAGTCACCAATTTGATTTGCCAAGAACACTTCAATTTATGGCATCCTTTGATAGCGCCAAACTCTCAAAATTGTCATTTATTCAATGCATCATCAATACTACCCACTTCAAAATATATAATTATTTTATTGTTTGCGTCAATATTCTCCAAATTCTCTCTTTTATCTGCTGGTTCCTGTCCCTGTTTCCTCATTGTTTTCTCTTTTTTTTTAACAAGCCTATTCGCCTCGATTGCTGACCTTCCCTTTTGCAATTTTACACACAATTTTACTCTGCCATCTCTGATGTTTTTCTTCTTATGATTGAATTCTTTTATTTGGCAATCAGTACCGTTTTACCTCAGGCAAATCATAATTCTTCCCACCGTATCATACTCAGGTATGCCGTAGATGACTCCTCATATCAGTCTGATTTTAGTATTATCTTTAGATCACTTAGGAACAGTGTTCCTTCATCTATTTTTCAAATAGTCATATTTTTGAGTTTTATTCTACTTGCCTGCTTCTCAATGCTCACTTCTCCGAGAGGCCTTCTCAGTTTTTTTGTATCTCATTACTGCTCCCTCATTTGACGGACATTTCCATTGAAATGTGCCTTTGATTCCATTATTTGGTTGCCATCTCATTTTATCTGCAGTTTTGTATCCTATTACATTTCTCCATCATTTGAGGGTATTAACTTTGAAATGTGTCACAGATCACATTTTTGTACTGATGCATTCTGGTCTCACATCTTGTTGCATATCATAAGAGGGTACATGTGTGTGAGTGAGCCTTGCTGAGATTTGCTTGAGGTTAGGGAAATCGAGGTTTACATTGTGTGTTCACATCAGGTCATAAGTGTCATCAAGCTCGCATGAAAATATTCAGGTTCAGTTTAGGCATCGCTTGTACAAAGGCAGGCAAATTACAAGTTGGTTTATTCCTGAATTGACCTACATAGTTGCATCAATAGACTACTATGCTTGTAAGTAGTTAGTACAAAGCACCTTACAAATGCTGTTTAGTAGCTAGTACAAAGCAGCTTTCCAACTACTAGCCATCGATCCATAAATATAATATGGAGAAGAGGTTTATATTTTAAACTTTCCTTCTAAACTTATTAGTTTTTGAGTTATGAAAAGTTTTATAACCTCATGTCATTCCAATGAATTTTAACCAGAACAGCTAACAGGAGGGATTATATTATGCCTGATTGTATAGATGACACACAAAGGGTTAAAGGAGTGATTGAGGATGTAAGGGCTTCCACGTGTGACTATGGGTACTAGAATAGCTGCACAATGACGATATCCTGTAGAGGTCGTGTTCTGTTTTGGTCTTTTTGCTGAAATCAGGCAAAGTTTTTACCAAAGACATAATCAATGATTACTAGTCAAGCCATTCTTTTCAATTCCCTCAATTTCCTGTTTTCATTGATATTATGTTCCAATCAAGATGGCATTAGGAGATTTGATTGCTTTGCCTCAGCGCATGGCAGGTGGCCCGAATGTACAATGTACGAACAGGATGTACGAATGTATGAACAGGATATACGAACACGGATGTACGAACAGGATATTATTTGACCCTAAAATCTCTTCCGAGAGAGAAAAATTAAAAATATAACTTTTATTTTAATCTTTGTAACCTTATTTAACCTGAAGTTTAATCTATATACAATGTTATCAGTAACCCACTTAGTGTTATCAATGGTCCTCAATTTTTTTTTCTGAATGATTTGATGTTTTCTAAGTTTATTGGATGTCTGAAGGGTGGAGACAGCTTTGGACAGAAAGCCTCTGATTGAATGGCAAAAGCTGTCTTGTTTGGCTCCCGTGAGTTTGACCCATCAGAGACATATACAATTTTTAAAGACTGCAAGGTTTTCAAAACTGCAAAAAGAAAACGAAAGTTTGTCATGAAATTTGTTATTATGTTTCCAGCGTATCATCAATTTGGAACGAGTGGATATGTAATACGAAATTATAGGACACTATGATATCGCATATGTATTTTTGCAAGTTTTATTTCAATTTTTTTAAGTCACTCATTTATTTTGAATAACCTTCGTTTTGGCTGGGTTTCTCTATTATTTACTTTATATTGTACGACTTTTGTTCCGGTTTTGGTTGGTTTTTTTATTGTTTTAATTTTCCGGCAACCAACGAAAAGTCATCGGGCTTCTATGAGTAAATAACATGAACAAATTGTTGCTGAATTTCTCTAGATGAGACATTGTGGATATTATGATATGTTTCAAAATATTGACAGATTTGAGTGAAAGAATGTCATTTATATGGTATCTATTGTATTATGATCTTATGTCTTATTATGAATTGGAAATTTGCTCAAGATGTTAAAGGGACATTGCATTCTCATTTGGGTTGTGCCAGCGACAGCCGTCATTGCGTAGGGTCTAGAAAATGAGGTCAGGTACTAGCGATTCTTTTATTCGGCTAAAACGGATGCAAAGCAATTTTTTCACAAACAGAATAAAGGAACAAAGGTTTAACGCTGAATATTTCGTATAATTTGATTATGAATGAACTATACAATATGATAAGAGCAGCCTCATCATAAAGATTAAGAAGAAGACTCAGCTTTTAAGTTTAGAAATGATCACTATCGGATAAATTGGATAACATCAAAACATTTGGTTTTTTATAACTTAAAGCTATAGAAGGACCTATTCATATTTGGTGTTTATATAAAAAGTATTATGAAGAGCACTGTGGCAACCTTTTGAATTGTCCCTGGACATAGTTGAAACTAGTGTCTTTACTGGAAAGAAAACTCTTCTAAACTTTTCTCAACTACTGAAGTTGCCCCTCATCATAGCCCTACAAGACAAATATATGAACCTTCAGCTACAGAATGAGAATATTTCTGACCACAAGGGAAGTCAGAAATCAATTGATATAATACATTAATCAGTTGTTGCAGGATATAGTGTAAAATATATTCTTTCTTCTGCCAAATGTGGGTTGCATGTTTCTGCAAAAATTGGACCCAATTATAAAACAAAGGTATTATCAAATAGTGATCCATCAGCATTTTAAATTGTTCAATTATGAGAAGAGGTGTCAGATTTGTCAAATATAAACGGAAACGGCAAGAAGAAGTAATCAAATAAAAAACTCCATGGAGTTATAAAATGGTCTCATCTTTGTATCAGCCGTTTGGTATCAGGGGCTTGGCATCAGTGACTTGGTATGGCATGGCATGACGGATATGTTCTAAATTCACTGTTGAGCCATCAAGTCCGGGACGCATGTAAAAAAGATTGTATTCTCACCCTTTGGGACACAGTTTGCTGTGTCTGTGCCAGATTCTCATCCAAGGAAGAAAAAATGAAAAGGAAAGCGTTGGTTACAAAATCACAAACAGAAGATGAAAGTTAATCATCCCTATAAAAACTTGTTTTTTGTGTTATCATCAAATACCGTGTTAACTGAGTAATTTTATCAATTTTTACTATTGTTAAAGTTTCCTTACATTTCTGTTAGGCACAGTGCTACTTTTTATGATATTTGAGTATTTTTTTTGTTGAAAATAAATGCTACAGAGTATATGTTTAGAACACGATAGTATCTCCTTTCCAAAATTCAAAACAATACTATTTGTAATACTGTTATGAAGTTTCAATAGCGGATTATAATAAATTCATTGGAGGTGTAGATAGAATTGATCAACTAGCTAGTTATAATAAGTATCCCCATAGGTCCTACAAGTGGTACCAAGTAATTTATCACTTTTGTATTGAGGTGGCTGTTGCATTATTTTATAGTATTGTTTATACTTTGGAGTTATCCTCCCAATTGTAGTGTTTGCTTACAGCTGTTATAGTTTTACCTTTAGTTGATGGCCTTGCCTATTTTTTGCTAACTCGTGTTGAATACTATGAGCGACAATTAAAGAACTATATATCACACAACCATCATTAATGCTGATAAATCATGGTGGCAGCATGGTGAAAGGACCCAAGGAAAGAGTAGATATATAGATCTCAGAGATAGCAGGTCTAATCAAGTCATAATATGGATGGAATATCGCCTCCTAAACAATTGGATTTGAGATGTGAGGACATTTCCAGTGGATGGCGCCGCTGGCAAAGGGCATTCAGTGATTGCCTCTTGGCAATAGATCTAACAGGTACAACCAAAGCAGCAGAGAAGCGAAAGCTTGCTCTATTCAGACATGCTGGTGGTGAAGATGTTAGAGAACTGTACTCTCAAATGGAATTCAAGACAGAGCCTGATGGTGATGGTAATGTTGCAGACATTGATGAAGGGGCAAATGGCAGAAAATTAGATGATGTCATAAAGAGATTCCATGACTACTGCAATCCCAGATCAGGTGTTGTAGTAAGCAGATTCAAGTTTCACAGTAGCTGAAATTGTCTCTGCAGAGAGAGAGAGAGAGAGAGAGAGAGAGAGAGAGAGAGAGAGAGAGAGAGAGAGAGAGAGAGAGAGAGAGAGAGAGAGAGAGAGAGAGAGAGAGAGAGAGAGAAAGAGAGAGAGAGAGAGAGAGAGAGAGGGAGGGAGGGAGGGAGGGAGGGAGGGAGGGAGGGAGGGAGAGAGAGAGAGAGAGATAAGCTTATGAGGGAGTCGGATGAGAAGTTGACCCTAGACTATGTGATCAAGTCCCTTAGGATTGCTGAAAAGTCTGGCAGATTGAAACAAATGAAGTCTGAAGATAAGGTTGGTGAGGAAGTAGATGCTGTGTATCATGCTGGCCTAAGACAGGGCAGAGATAAGTTTGCAACCAAATCTGGAAGACCTAAACCCAAATCACAGTGTGAAAATTGTGGAAAAAACCACAACAAGAGTCAGAGATGCCAGGCATTTGGAACCCAGTGTAGGAAATGTAACAAACTCAATCACTGGGCACAGATGTGCAGACAGTCGCAGGTTGATGAGACAGGTGAAAATGCTACTGAAGAAGTATATCTTGGTGAATTTAGCAGCATTGATGCAATCAGCTCTTCGGGAGACCAATCATGGTATGCTAACCTAATGGCGCACACCAATAAACTGAAGGGACACAAAGTCAAATTCAAGCATGATACAGGAGCAGCTCCCAGTGTATGTGGACCTAATCATTGTAGTGGGGAAGTTTTGCCGTCTGACAAGAAACTATTCGGACCTGGGCATACTCGGCTCAACTGTGTAGGACATGTGCGCTGTAAAATCCCAGCTAAGTCCAAAGCTATTGAAGAGTTTATTTATCTTGTCCCCGATCAAAAGACCCCACTGTTGAGTAAAAGAGCTTGTGACCAGTTGGAAATGATTCAAGTTGATGAGGACCAGTGTCATATTGGAGATGTAAACATTGATGACAGACTATTCGTCGGGCTTGGTATAGTTGACAGAGATTACTCAATCAAGTTGAAGGACAACCCGGTACCTAATGCAATTCACGTTCCAAGACCAATATCGTTCCCTCTCCGGAGCAAAGCAGACAGCGCCCTTGAGACGATGGTGAAAGACGGTGTCATCAGAAAGGTTGGCCCTAATGAACATACATTATGGCGTGCGCCAATGGTAGCAGTGCCTAAGTCAAGCAGTAAGGAAGAGGTGAGGATTGTAACAGATTTCACAGAACTGAATAAATTCATCCACAGAGAGATACATCCCATGTCTACTGTCGATGCTAGTCTTGCTATGCTCAGTGGTGGAAAAGTGTTCTCCAAGATTGATGCAAATAGTGGATTCTTTCAGATCCCTCTCAGTGAGGATTCAAGCTACCTTACAACCTTCTTCACTCACAAGGGACATTTCAGATACCTCCGTCTACCACAAGGCTTGTATCGTAGCCCCGAGATTTTCTCTGCTGAGAAGAATAGGGTACTAGAAGGCTGTGATGGTGTGATCATCCATATGGAAAAGACAAACAGGAACATGATAGTAAACTTCAAACGCTGTTGGATAAGATATTCGCAGCAGGAATGACTTTGAACAGAGCAAAGTGAACAAGGTATTCATACTGGTCCCAGGATGTTCATGGCGTCAGAAGCTTTCTAGGCATGGCGAACCAGTATGCCAAGTTAGTTTGCTAGTGAACTGGCTAATGTAACAGAAGCACTGAGGGCTCTGTTAAGTGTCAGTGTGCCATAGCAATAGTCAGGAGCTCAGGAGTCAGCTTTTCAAACGGTGAAAAGTCTTTTCAAAAATGCACCTGTTCTTGCTACCTATGATGAGAACAGGAAGACAATAGTGACAACAGATGCAAGTAAGATCGGCCTAGGGGCGACACTTACACAAATTCAGGATGATAGAATGAGAAGACTAGTCTGTGCTGCTAGTCGTTCATTGACAAAAACTGAACAGAGCTATGCAGCAATAGAGAAGGAAGGCCTTGGAGTATGCTCGACAATGGAGGAGTTCTCCCCTTATGTGCTAGGTAGGAAAGATGTGATGATTGAAACAGATCATAAGCCTTTAATAACCCTTTTTCGGCAATATGTTCCTTGATCGGTTGCCACCGAGGTTGCAGGGTTTCAAGCTCTGCCTACAAAGAGTCCAGTACTCAATAGAACATGTCAAGGGCACTCTGAATGTGTCAGCAGATGCTCTCTCTCGCTATACATCGGCACAACCAGAAGGCAATGACGAGGAGCGAGTTCATGAGATCGAGAACTACGTAACGGAGACAGTTGTACCAAATGATTCGGATACAAGACTTGAGCAGATAAAGTTGCATCAGAGAAACAACATAGCTCTTTCTAAAGTGATCAGGTGTCTAGAGGAAGAGTGGCCGGCTTTCCTATCTTCAGAAGATTCTCTCATCAGACCATAATATGAACGTAGATCGCTGCTGAGTGTGAACAAAGGCTTTCTGACGTTAGGTTCAAGACTAGTAATCCCATTGAGCCAGAGAGATCAAGTGCTGAAGGATCTACACAGAGGACATCCTGGTATGACTAAATGCCAATCACGTGCTAAAGGCAGTATTTGGTGGCCAGGTATGTCCAGAGATATAGAGCAGATGATAAAGGATTGTGGAGTGTGCAAAATGCATGCTAACATACAGAGAGAACCACTGAGACTTACTGCAACGCCAGATAGACCTTGGCAGATGGACGGCACCGACCTTTTACATTTCAAAGGTCAAACATATCTACTATTGATAGATTATTATTCACGCTACCCAGAGTTAGCTCTACTGGGCACAACAGACTTCTCCTCAAGGAAAGTCATCACGCAACTCAAGTCTATGTTTTCTCGCCATGGGATCCCAGAGACTGTGGTTTCTGAGAACGGACCCCAATATGCAAGCAGAGAATTTGCACAGTTTGCAGTAAAATATGGCTTCCGGCATATTACTAGCAGCCCAGAGTATCATAGAGGTAATGGAGCTGCGGAAAAAGGTGTGCAAACAATCGAGAGAATGCTAGCAAAGGAAGAAGATCCTTATTTAGCACTGATAGCCTACCATTCATCACCCCAGTTCGGGCTCTACTCTCCTGCAGAGTTACTGATGGGAGGTAAGCTTAGGACCACAGTTGTTAGCCATCCAGATGACCTGTTACCCAACCAACAAGATCATTATCGATTTAGAACCTCTAATGATCAGTACAAAGCTCGCATGCAAACAACCATGACAGTAGTAAAGTCAAGGTTCTCCCTCCAGTGCAGTCAGGGGAGGATGTATGGATAGGTGACAAAAATAGAAGTGGAATAGTGGCTAAAGCTTCAGATGATCATACATGCAAAGTAGTGGTAGATACAGAGAGTGGCCAGTTAGTCAGAAACAGATCAGAGGTTGTAAGCATGCAGCCAGAACATCAATTAGCTCTCTTAGATTACGGACAACACATTGTAGGAGTCCACAGCAGTTCAGATTCACGATTTCTTTCTTCCTATACATTGCCTTCATCCATGGCCCTGTCACAGTTTTACCAAGCAAGCCACCAACTTCAAGCTCCTTTACAATAATATCAGAATCCATATCGTTTATAATACTAGTACGGTAATCTACACTTTTGACACAAAAATCTTTCAAAAACTCTCTTAGCTGGAATCTGAGATGAAATATACTACCACGCAAATAAAAGAATATGTGAGATCTGTTACCTACATACCTTACTATTAGATTCTTGTCTAGTCTCCGCTCCGCAAAAAAGGCACTAAAATTCGATGGATCCCCTTCCCTTGTTTGAACTTGAGTTTTGAAATAGTTTGAACTAACCTTACAACATATGTTCATTACCAAATAGGGTACCTTTATAAGACTTCTCCTCCTCAAAATCCTTACATAACTTTCGGAAACCAATTGCCAAACTATCGATGGGATGAAGATTACAATGAAGCTCTGAAATACTTAGCCTGTCTTGACAAGCTTTGTTCAGGGGTGGGCGGGTGGGTGGGGGGAGCAAAGCTTGTCAACTTTTACTCTTGCTTGCTCGATTGTCGAGCAGGAAATACTAAAGGAGATGTCCTCCCTAAAACCGGTATTCGAAGGGTTTCCATGTCATGGATTTCTTTTCCCGTTACTAAATTCTGAAACATCTGTCACAAAATCTCCATTAGCCTACTGTTCTGAGACTATTATTGTTAGTGTGGGTTACCACTTGCTGTCCAACATTACTTTTGGATCTGTAGGCCAGTGTTCCTCAGACACAAGTTTGCTGAATTTTTTTTAGTCACTACTACCACTACTACTAGTTTATTGCTACTGCCTACTCTACCTACTACTTGCTGAATCAACTGATCTATTCTGTACACTAGAGACCCTGTCATGTTGTGACATACAGGTACCCCTGCCGACAAAGCCTTGCTTATTTCTGATTCACCCAAAAATGGTCCATGCAATGATTTATAGTTTGTACCAAATCTTGCAATCTAGCCAACACTAGTCTCCCAAATCAGATCCATACTGACAAAATAACTCAAAAACTCAACAAATTAATTTCCTAAGTGACTGTTGTGTGCATTGACATGTGCTCTCATAAGACCTGCTGCACTCAGTCAGTAATATTGATGGTCTACGTTAAGATGTGCTGAGTATCTGTGATGCACACAAATGGACAAGATCTAATGAAAAAATAGAAAGTCTCTCCAGGTATCCCACTGCTAACACGATTATCAATACTCCTCTTTAGGAGGCAGTCAAATTCATTTACATTTTACATCACCCTGAAGTCCGAAACAACTAGATGACAAATTTATTGAGTTGAATTTACTTTGTGACTTGTAATTTCTAGTTTTTAAACAATGTAAACAACACAGTTTATCCAAAAAAACCTTGAGTGCTTAAACATCAGAATATTTGCAAAAATTGTTGAAAAGATTGTCAAAACCTCAAATCACTCAGTATCGATCATTGCATGCTTTGGATTTCAACATCATCTTAATGCCCGAAATCTCGAGATTTACAAAGAATTTATTTTAGATTTCTGTGCGATTTGGAAATACATATTTTCAAGAAAAACACACAATCTACCTGTGTAAATTTTGTATCTTCCATTGAAATTCTATTGAAAGCCGCTATTCATGAAGCTAATAATTGAAGCATATCACTGGTTTTCATGCGGGCTGAAGACGGAGTTCGATTGGAATGTCATCGCCACAATCTCATTTATTCATCACATTAATGTAAACAAAACCTTGAAATACTTAGCAAATTATTGATCTGCCTTTACATTGCCAATTTCTATCTCGAACAGTAACCATGGTTAACAGAAAATGTTGTATCTGCCAAAACACTGTGGGTTATTTCCAGTGGCAGAAATCATACAGATTTAAACTTGAGTGGTGGGACTACCTCAGAATATTTTCCCTCTGATAATCACAAATGCCTCCTAAATGTTATTCAAACTTGCTCTCACTAGAGCTGTTAATCTCCCTGTAATTTTCACTCGCACTGTCGGATGAGCCAGAGCTGTCACTTTTTGCCATGTTCGATTTAGATCGTTAGCTTTGTCGTTGAATTATGAAATCTCATACACTATTCCATTTTACCAGCTAAACCACATGGGACAGCTAAATAATGCCTTGTATTCACTCATTCATTCAATAGATAAATTCTGTGTGTTTTGATTTCACATGCAGAATATCAAAACCACTGTGTCATAACAATACGCCTTAGTTACAAAGTACTGTGTATTCCCATTATAATCTGAGGTACTAAAAAGGTACTATATTCAACAAGTGATCACAACTCCAAAGGAAAAAAATAGTACCTTTTTAGTACCTTCTCATCCCAACTTCGAGGGCAAATATGTCTTAACTGGGCCACAGGCTGCTTTTGAACATAGAATAATGTTCTAAACTAGACTGAGATCTCTAGAATGATACCAAAAAACCTGATCCTTTACAAACACTTTAAATCTCCGCTTTGCTATGTATGATGGATTGTGATACTAGATAGCTTCCTAATTGCTTATTATCATCATTTATGTTATTTATCGTCATGTTTAATCAGGAAGTTCAATCTCCTGTTTTGAGTGTTATGTACACCATCATGTACCATCTTTGAATTTAGCGATTGAGGACAATCGCCCCCAGGGGGGAGCATATGTGACATACAGATACCCCTGTACCATGCTAAAGCCGAGATCGATTACTCTATCGCCAAAAGAAAGCCTTTACAGTGCTCCCCGATGAATAACCTCATCTCAATATGCTGCTCGAACGACTCCCACTCCCTATGCCTGGCTCTGTTTTCTTGCAAGTGGTCGTAATTTTGTTGCGTAAAAGATGCTTCTTTTCTTTGCTCGATATTAGCTGTCTTACAAAACTTGTTCAATGAAAATGTGAAAATGGTTTTGGAACTTATTATATTACCATGACTTCCTTATTAATAGGTACTAGGGGTGGAACGACCTCTTGAGGTTGGAGTTGAATTTCGGATATTTGACCTCGGATTCAACCACAAACCGGATCGGATATGTGTTATGTCTGATCCGAGATGATACGTTTTTAATCAACACTTACTTAGCATCATTTATCTCACTAAAAATGACAGAGAAAGAAGTATGATAGTCATTAATTTGTGGTTCAGATTAGATAATGGAGTTTGGCTGAAAGCACTCAGTGGTGATCAGTAGGCAATCAATACCTATCTTATTTTCATAGCTAATTATATTGTTGCTGATTAAATTTGATGGATGTGTTTTTCTGCTGAAATTGAGAGAAGCATCTTTACTCAGATCGTTGTGAATAAGGACATAATTTTTGTCCAATGATGTTCCCTGTAACAAACTATATAGTTTAGTGTACAAGGTTGTGGGATTCCGGGTTATGGAGTCACCACATTAACTCTCCGCTACTGAGATCTGTGCTCACGAGCTCGGTATGATGATTCTCACTATGTGACACTGACCTCAAGAGATCAAACACTTGACTCAAGAGCATGCCTCTTAATTCTTAGCAAGTTTAATATTAAACACAATTCAACTTAACAATGCATGCATTATTTCTACAAGTCATGCTCTCTAGTTAATGATACCATGCATGCTGGTTTTAATTCATTTAACTCAATTAGATGATGGTATAGATAATCCAACCAAATGTTATACTGTGCCATTATTAAATAATAAGGCAAGTTCTATTTCCCTATAAATATCACTAACGTACAATAAATGAAAATATTATAATAATAACTCATAGAACTTTCATGTTTAAAAAAACTGACCTGTCTCCAAATGAAGTTGCAAACAAAGAGCGCTGCTTGACGACCAGAGGGTCGCCAAACAAATCAAATCATAATCAAATCATTTCAATTCAATTCAATTCATCTTTCCATTGGTGAACCATGCTCTTATATAGCATGGTTCCAGACACATTAAAAAACAAGATTTAAACACAATTTTCAATTACCACAAAAAGAGGGTTGATCGGCCGCAAGAGTGGGTTGATCCAGGGTTGATCGGCCGCAAGTGTTGGTTGGTGTAAGTTAGACATCATGCTAATTCTGAATTGTCTCCGTTGGTGCCACCTTTACTGCATTGTCATGGTTGTCACGGTTCTGGCGTTAGGGTGGCACCGGTATTAAGAATAGAATTTAGATTTGCATATATTTGCCTGTCCCTGATTCGAGGTGATATGCACTAGCTGGTAACTGCGTGTCCTCGAGTCGAGGTTGAGTGTACTGATGATGATGCTAGCTATAATATTGGATGTTCTTATTGCGTCTGATGTTGATATAGAAATTATCCTGTTTGCTGCTGTAAATGCGACAAGGTTATCCTCTTCTTCAAAGTAGGAGGACAATTCCTATCCTATGAGCAGGGAGTTTGTTCAAACTCAGTGATTACAAACATCGGGGTTCGAGCAATGAACTAAACCTCATTGGTTTGAGTGATCCTGGCAAATTGAGTCAAGAGATCTTTGCACTCATTAAATGATACTTTCAAATTAACTGTTTGTGTGATCCTTGCACCGTGGCTGTTTGAGTGATAAGTTGGTCCTTGTAAAGTATTATATCCAAGCAGATACATGCGCATTTAAATTAGGGTAATGGTTCAGGGAAAATATTGTTGACGCTGTTTATCCATGTATTCAATGACCTTAACTTTTTTATTATTATGGTGCAAAAGTATAGTTGTTCGGACTTGGCGTTTGTACGCGTTATCCGGATCCGGATCCGATCCGAGGTTGAATTTATCAACCGATCCGATATCCGATCCGAGGTTGCCTAACCCTGATCCGTTCCACCCCTAAAAGGTACTGCTAGTTATTGAGCTAAATTTTCTCTAGAAGTATATATATATATATATATAGTTTTTTATCCATATTCACTATTCTATTTTCTCCTTATTCAGAAAATAAATCTTAGTATTATAGAGTCAGACAACGATATTCTCGAGTTTTGATTCAGATTTAGTTTTGTCATGTTAACTCTAGAACAGGGGTGCCCAACGTTTTCATTGAGGGGGCCGCATCCACATATTGCAATGTCCCTGGGGGCCCGCAACCTCGCCATAAATCGAACACTCAAATATGGGTGTGCAGTATTTTATCTCTGCAGTGGGAAATTTTATTATTGGAGCTCACTCAAATGCAATGGTTGGGGAATTCCTAAATACTGTGACTAGATTTAGAGTGTTTCTTATTATTTTATTATTTTACAAATGAGTAATGTAATAACTATAGGGGTGAAAATTGTTTTTGTGACTAGGCGATTTTCCCAGACGGGTCTGGGGCCGCATAAAATTGGGTCGGGGGGCTGCATGATGAGCAGCCCTGCTCTAGAACAAGATTAATCCAATTGTCTGCATTCCTGTTGCTCTCTTCCACTGGTAACACCGCAGGCCTGCGGCGTGACCAGTGGATTGGGAGCGACTTGGAATGCAGGCAATGGACCAAGCTTGGTCTATGTTAACTCTGATGATAGGAGTTGGTGATATGAGGGATTATCATTTGTCATGTAGTTTAGATTTACCATGAGGTTCGGCATGTTAGTCTGACTAGACAAGGGGAAAGGGGGTCAGTATTTTTGATACCGTATACCTATGACTGGCCTGCCACTAATTGTTTGCTGCTAGGCTGAGCGTTTTATTTAGCCACAACCTTGGCTGGAATCAAGACAACACCATCACCGGGTAGGAGGACTGTTTGATTCTTTTTTTCCGATTGAAGATTGGTATCTTAGTTTAATGGTCACTGCTTGCTCGTAGTATCATCAGAGACTATAGATAATAGTCTCTGGTATCATACCACAGTTTGCCAGACAAAGGCGAACATTTTTCAATGTCACTGCCCACAAAATATTTCATAGCGTAAGCTTCATATCATAGTTATTCATTGCTCTAACCACAACCACAACTATCCATCAGCTAACCACAATGCTCTAACCACAAGTACTTGTATGGAGATCATCACTTGGACGTTATGCTGTGTATTTGCTCATGTGATAGCATGTTGGAGCTGTGCCAAAACAGAACAATTTGTCAGCTGATTATGTACATACACTAGTATTGCATCAATCAAGTATAGTGCAGTGGTATGGCTTTGGCTTAGGGCGCGGCGAGGGGGATATATCCCTAGGTGGTAGGGGGGAAGAAAAAAGGGAAAAAAGAAGAGAAAAAAAGGTTTTCCTTAGTAATTCTTCACTCTTTTCATAAATGTTTTAAAAATAACTATTATTGGCTGAGTAATAAAGTACTTTTATCACAATAAATAAGAAATAAGTTTTCTTTTGATCTTTCTAGCACACAATTCCGAAATTGTTAGCAGTTATCTTCTTACTTTTCGGTTACAGACAACTCCTAAATTAAAAGAAAAGTTTTTGCATAGATTGTTCATCCTGCAAAGAAGCCATCCCTGGGGGGCCAGGTAGAGGTTGCATGCCTCAACTCATGGCAAACTATATGACAGTAGGCCTTCAATGATGTTCTTTAGTTTATAATATCATAAGCAGATTGTAATGATAATGTTCAATGAGTGCGAAGACTGAAATACTATATCATTGCCCTTGTTTTTACAAGATTAAGTACTCAACCATTTGATCGTTGTCATGAATACTGCTCAGTTTATTTGTTTCAGGTATAAAAAAAACCATATTGAAAAACTTAAGATTTGCTGATATGAATTTGAAACATCAAAGCACAAATATAGACCAATAAGTGATGAAGGAGAGGCATGCAGTACATTTACGAAAATGTGAAATGTCTGCAGGATCAGTATGTCTTTTGCAATCAAACATTGAGAGCTGCTGTCATTGTGAAAATTAACAAGTGTTGTATCATTCCATAGTAACATATGAGAGCTTTCTATTTTGCCATGGGAATTGCCATCATAGCTGTTTTGAGTAGAACACATCTATCGAGATTGTCCCTTTCTCATGAAGGCAGGGGTAGTTTTTGATTTATGGTAGAGCTGTTGAGTTGTAGTGATAGTGTAACTGTTGTGCCAGCTGGGTGTGTCATTACACTCTCTGAAAGTGTGTCCCTCTATAAAAGAAGTAAATAACGAAAATTAATATATTGCAGACAGAAAACTACTGGCACATCCTCATGGACTGAAGGTGTGGTCCTTAGTGATAAACATTCAGATAAGACACACTGAGAGCAGCCAAAACATTGCTTCTGTATGTCTACCACCACACTCATAGGAACCATTATGGTTAAATACAATCTCAGAGTGACCCTACGTATACACCTCAGTAGATCATTTTTTGTGTAGTATGCAAACTCAGTGAGAAGTGTTAGTGTCACCATGACTGCTTTGCACAGGTTGCAACTGCTTTGGATCATACCGATTTCACTGAATGTGGCAACGTTATGATCACCTCTGTCGTACAAAAAGCATTGTACGTCTTAAACATCGCAAGACAAGTACAGTTGCATGGGGAACAGATTATTAGCATGGTCAATAAATCATCATAATCATAGCCTAAGGTATCATGTATCTACGAGTATTTATAGTCAATTTGTAATGCCTATGCTTCTATAAACACAAGAACACTGATATTTGACTAACCTTAAAGCTGACTGTGGGAGGTACGACGCTATATCATTGAGGATTTGGTGATGTGCCTCAACTGACAGACCTGGAGAGAAGTAGAATAAAGATGTCAATATCATAAAATGTATTACAAGCAGACTGTGAGGTGCCAAGCAATTATGTTGCGCATGGTTTAGAAACTAATTTATTGTCATAGTGTCGGACAATCTATAACGACCACGGGTCATGTTCCAGTTTACTAGTAGAAATCAGCAAAAAAAGGCGCTTGAAATGACTGCTTCAATTAGGTATTGAGTTAGCCTGTCTTGAAAAGCTTGTCAAGACAGCGTATGTATTAGGTGAACACACGCATAACTCATTGTCAACAAATATAAGGCAAATTCACACCAAGCGTGTAGTATAACATGATGGTATTACGTATGTTTGGCTGGTTTGTTAAAACAGTGTCTAATAAAGAAGCGCTGAGAGGTTGGAAGGTGGCAGATACCATTGGTAACAATTGGGCTAATGGCTGAGAAATATGTTGGTGATATGTGAAAGGACTGTTGTCATCAAGACATATCTTACCTAGTTACTTCAAGAGTAAAATCTTTATCTGGTAAAGGTGCCAGCAAAACATGTGTGTTCGATAGTGTTCAAGCCGCATTTCACCATATTCTCGATGACCATAGCATGTGGCATCAGGACCTGCAAGTAGCAAATTGTGTGAAAACAGCTATATCAACGCTGAGCATAATTGGCCACCGAAGAAACCCCAGTATGAGATATAAATATGTCTTACTTGTTAACATCATATGCTACAAGATTTGGACAACAGCTGAGATGATGTTATCAGTAGTGGCAGTCTCCACACCACCTATGACCTCTGCATGGTTGAAGGATACTAGCGTAGCAGATATTTGAGGCTACAGTCTGCACCAGGTCAAGAGATTGAGTGATTAGTGAGGTTAAGGATCAAATCCATGTTTTTACTCCCCAGTGACTATATATGTACCTATCTATCTTTGTCACTCTCCCAGTAAAGCCCACAGACAGTGAGTTTTTTCTACAGCTGATTTCCAATGAGAGTATCAGTCACCCTCTGCATTGTGTAGGAGGTGGCTCAGTGGTTGGAGCGCCGGACTTTCATCATGCAAGTGTTCAAAGTCGTGGGTTCGAATCCCACTGCAGTCCACTTACTACTGGGAGTTGTTGGACCCCCACGTGTGCTCCGACCTGCCTACAAACTGAGAGCAAATTGGCGCAGTCATTGCAGCCTCGCCCTTAAGGCACACTATTTCGCCGCCACGATGTGGTGAGTGACCAACCATTGGGATTTTAACCAACATTTTAACCAACCAACATGTGGTCAGCTTTACTGGGTGAAAATAAATAAGAAGATAGATAGAAGATAGATAGAGTTTGTATAGCTAGCACAAGTGTCATAGTATCTTATACCCTTGGCTAGCAGTAGGAACTTAGGATGAATTTGTTAGCCACATAGCAGGGTAGAAGGGGCTTGGCCTGATACTCTTGTTTCATTGGTTTACTTATTTGTATACAAACATTGTGAAAGCACATGGTTATATTAGATGTATTTTATAGATGCAGTGCCTTACTATACTCCATCAAGGGTTAACCAGGGGAAGGCAATTTCTAATTTATTCATGACCTGTACTACTCACCCTTGTAACATTTATTATTTGTCAATCTTGAATAATCTCGGCATTGAATAAGAGTGATGACAATGATTGATGGTCAAAATTAACTAAGCAATGCCAAGATTAAAATTATTTTCCTATGTAGTTGAGAATTTCTGCATTTCTGAATATCTCCATTGTTGATCATAGTCCCAAAAAAAAGCTTGCAGGTAAAAAGCCAAATGAATTATTTTAGCAAATTGAGAGCAGATGACTCCGAATTTGTACAGCCCATTGTTTTTTATATGAGTTTGAATCCACATGAAAAGTATATAAAAGTGGTTCAATAATGTGAGTGGCACTTAGGTGAGTTGGGGGAGTCTATTTTACACACCCATGCAGAAAACTTCATTCAGTCAAATGAATTTAAGCTTTATATATACCACTTTCCCATCCCCCTATCAATCTTTGACCCAGTAACTAATACTACAAATACTCTCTATATGCTCATATGATGTATACAATTAACTCAGGAAGTTCATTGATGACATACTTGCCAAGTAATCTAAATCCAAAATAGGTAGATTCCATTTTACGGCGATACTGCACAACAACTCTGAGAGCGTTTCCAACCACTAGGAAGGGCTAAAAAGCTATATTTGACCCCAAATAATTTCATGTTTGTACTCGTACTTAAATATCAAACTGAGGTGAAATACACTTTAAACAATTACAATAAATCCATGGGCCCCTGGGACTCTTACATACATGCCTTTACATTGTCAATGTCCAGTATCAAATACCCCATTGGCAAAGTAGAGGCATGTAAGTCACAGGGGCCCATGGCTACAAGTGCCCATGCATCATCAAGATCTGAAAATGTGCTCAGTCCCAGACAGTGAGAATCCAGATAAGGTACTATATTCCTGTTTGACTAACATTAAATATGTTTCAAAGTCTTTGGTCCGAGCTTTGTTAAATTGTAGTGGACCTACCTTTGGAATTGTTAGGTTTCTATTTCCCTTCACTTAAATTTAACTAGAGTAGACGGTACAAAATTAATACTAAAGGTCCAACACCTCTATTTATTTCCCCATTGCTTTACATGCAAACTATGTTGACTTGTCACCTCAATAGGCCTGCTTCAGGTTCTTTCAATTCTTTAACCAGACCACTCAAAATGATGGTATGCTCCTGGTCTTCCATATTGGTGACTATGGGTTGAAAAACGGTTGTCAGAATTTTTTAGTGGCCTCATATATAAGACCATTGCATTTTGCACACATTTCCGGTCTAATTTACATTAGCCAATCCGTATGCATTGATCTTCCAAAAATGATTTTGCAAAAAGATCTTCAAACTTTAATTCAAAAGATTTCCATTGCAAATACACCTGAAAATATTAACAGGGTTCAATATCACTGATAGCAGTGCTTTTGAATTGGCTACATCCTCATTTGTCATCAGCATACTAATCATTTTATTTTGGAGGATGGGTGCAACAAGTTCACCTTCACCCAATTACAGGTGTATTACCAAAAAATGTGTTATCTGAAAGGAAATAAAAACTAAATGTATGCACTTGACTAGCTACTTTATATTGTGACCAATGACAGTCAGTGTTGTGAGTTATGAGAGGATGCTATTGGTCATTTACAATAATAGGCTGAATCTTAACAAAACAGGTAAATTTGTTCATACTGACTCTCGTGATCTGACTGGGCATGTAGATCACTGATAAACTAGGCTGTAGTTACCACAAAGTAGATGTCGTAAGGCTAAGTATAAATCATGCGTGACTTTAAATTGCGCATGTGCAAGAACAATGAGTTTAGTCTAGGTTCTGAGAGAAAATTTGGTCAGGGAGAATGGGATAGCCCCTGCATGAACTGCCAATCAAAATCAGCTAATAGTGACAAGAGAGAATAACTATCAATATTAATTCCGCACGCATTGAAGAGCATACCACCGGAGCAGGTAGCCAATCAGATGGCTTCGGAATTCCGAGGCTCAATTTTGCAGAGATCAGCTCATGCCCAGAGCTGAGCATGCGCAGAATGAAATTCGTTAGGATTATTTAATTTGATAATTCTTTCAATTTTGTGTGCAAAAACCTTAACCGTAACTAGTCAACAACAACATGTGCTTGGATAATTATCAAAAAATTGCAATTGAACTGTTTTCTCTAAAATCTGGAGGAAATAGTGAGATTTACAAAAAGTGGGAGGTGGGTGTAAAAATCTGGAGGGTCACGCCTAAATCAGAAGACTTGGCAAGTATGATTGATGTATGCCTCTGACACTTCACGAAACTAGCCAGCTAAGATCCACACACCCCCTGAACTCCAGCATTAAAATAAAATACAAACAGAAAATATGCTTGAAGAGCAAAGATAGATAAATACCAGCCATCCAATGTAGAACCACCAAGTGAGAAAACACCTTTTTGAATGCTATTACGATTTTTAACTAATGCAGCTCAGACTCCTTTTATTTTGTTTTACTTATGTGCCGTACTTTCGATGCTATCAACCAATTACAGGATGGATATTAGAAATAGGAGGTAGCTCAGTTGGTTAGAGCGCCGTCCCTTCAGCATACAAATGTTGAAGGTCGTGGGTTCGAATCCCACTGAAGTCTACTGACTGCTGGGGTTTGGTTGGACCCCCAGGTGTGCTCCGACCTGCCTTCAAACTGAGAGCAAATGGGCGCAGATATTGCAGCCTAGCCCCTAAAGCAACTAGTATTTTGCCGCCCATGCTTCGGGATGTAGCGTGTGATATGTCATCTGATTTTAATCAACCTTTTAATCAACCTTTTAATCAACCTTTAATAAACAAACTTCAAACTTCACTTAAACATTTACTAATTCCAACATTCAAGCTAGCGTTAGACTTTATATCACAAATAACAACTCGACGAAGCAAATGAAAACATCACTTAGTGAGCTGAATTTTGGTTAGTACCTTTTTAATCATCCTAGTAGCCTCATTAAAAACAAAAGAGTTCGCATTTACCATATTTGGTATTTTAGAACAAGTTTGTTCCCTCTGTGGTCGCAGAGGGATATCCCTCCACCACAGAGGGAACAAACTAATGTATATATTTTAGATCCTTGTGACTTTAGCAAACACAGACTGCGCTTTGCCTCCTGTCGGTATCGGTTTGAGAAGACAACTCAATACCGCCTAGCCTTACCTATATTCTAGTTTCATAAATGACGTCTTCAAGTTTTTTTTATGGCTTCCTTAAATTCCATCGCAGCCATAATATCTAGAATATTCAATGTAGAATAAACATGATTCCAATTGATAGCTACTGGGCAAACAATTGTGTACATGACTGGAATTGTTATAAATTCGGGACAGGAATGTATATATTGGGTACAAAATGAAATCAAATGATCATCAATTAGGATTGAGGTAGTGCCAGCACTAAATCTGATGACTTCCATCATTTTTAACCATCAATTAATTCCAAAAACATACTTGTAATGTATGAAACATTTTTTATATATAAAGACATTGTCCTCAGTTGAATGAATCATAATCTGAAAGATTCCTACGCCCGTTAATCGACAGAAGACACTACTAGGCTCGTCGAGTTGATATTTTAAACCATTGCAAATCACTCAAAACTAGATTAATTCATAGTTTAAATTTGTGCTAATTCAGATCAACATTATTGTGTATATAATAATTTTTCAAAAATTGTCGACAACCCACACTGTTTACCTATTTCCAAATTGCAGTCCACTTTTGTGTAAATAGAGGTTAAAATAAACGTTGAATAAAACCATTGCAGAACTGTAGGATCGTTTAACATTTCCGATTGACCAATTTAACCTTTCGTTATGCAATGGTCCAATCCCATTTTTCGATTAACCTTGATTGAATTGGTATGATTATACTTCATTCCCCCAAATCGTGGAGAAAGTATCTTGCATAATTCGGAATTCGTGTTGATAGGATTCTTTACTGATTTCTAGCAATTTTTAAGAGCCTTACACAGTATATTGTATAAGTCTAGCAGCATTACAACTGATGTTCTTCAATTTTGTATTTAACAGAAAATGAAGCTACTATACTCCCTCACTGCGCTACTTATGCTAGCTGGGGTGGCATGATGATTGATAAGAATATCGAGCGATGAAGAGAAAATTCAGACTACGCATCTTTAATTTTAAATTCACGTAATAAATGCAAGATGTTATGAAAAACTAAACAAGTAAACTTGAATTGAAAACAATCAAGGCGCTGACAGGATTTGAACATATGGCTGCAAAATCAGACACCATAAAAAACCTGCTGACAGAATAATATTTCAATATAAGGACTACCCATTGCGTGAACGCTGTCATCTTCTATATATCCCAGCCCTATAGTGTAATGCTGCAATTCATGTGCATGAATCATGTTTTGGTTTCAGTTCTAGTTATGTCATTGGTTGTTTGTCTCCATCTTGATAGGCTGTTGGGTTGTTGTTGTTTCGTGTTAGGTTTGTGACAGTCAATCTCTGAAGACATGTAACAAATTGGTTAAACCCTACTGATTAACTGCACAGCTGCCTTCATCATCTCGCCAATTTGCTCAGCCCTTACAGAAGACACAAAATAACAACCTAACATTCAATCGAAATCGAAATGGTGAAGGACATAGTCAGAACAGAGACAATACCAGTATGCAAATGACATGCAACAGTGCAGTCTAAAACCATCAGTACCAGCAGATTGATATGAAGAGCTTAGCTAGGATGCATCATTTAATTAAAACGTCATACAATCCCATCACAATTTATCAGTATTCCCTTTTTCATATTCTTGATGAGAAGTTGTGCCATAAAATGGTTCAATCTGTTTAAAATTTTTGGCTTGCATTTTTAAATGTTCATTGCTATGAAAATCAACAGAAGCAGTTCACCATGTATAAAAAAATCACCCGTTCATCATGCGAAACTCTTTGGTATCTATCAGTTGCCATCAGCGTGCCTACTAGAATGACAGATATTGGATCCAATAGAGGCCAGACACCGAAGAAGAACAGGCACCCCTCTTTCACTTAGTTTTGATCATGTATAGGTTGTATGGAGTTTTCTGATCATGTTGAAGTAGTGGGCAACTCCATACAAAAGTTAAAGTTTCATTAAACGGTCATCGCAAACAATAAAGGGTGTAATATATATAATAATAATATAATATATAATGATACTGCCGAAGGATCCAATGACAGAATCATCAATTCGTAAGATGATAATTTATATGTACTCTAAAAGTCAGAGATCTCCAAAATCATAGAGTGGGATGCAAACTTCAGAGCTCCACAAACTACTTTAATTCCCTGATATTGTCTAGTTTTGTCAGTGCTTGATAACATATTGAACCAAGCAGGGCAGGCGTTGGAGATGGCAGACTAAATATTAGCTTCATAGAATGTATTTAGGCCGTTGCTATCCAAACCCATGCTTTTCAGAAATCTCATCAGGTATAACCGTTGGGAGCATTTAGATACTATGTAGTCGACATGACTACATTACATTCACAGCATTAGTTAATTAAGACAATAGGATAAGGGTTAGCGATCAGAGTTATGGGTCCCTTTCATGTTCTTTTGCTATGATACTTTGAATAGAGTAGTCCTTTGATTCAGCCAACCGATTGTTTACATTTGATTACAATATCATTGTGTTGACCTGTGGGCCAATTCCCTTTTCAATAAGCCAATTTAGCAGCACAAATTTCAACTTATCATTATCCAACTAATGAAATAATATATTCAATGTACATGATTGCTGTCTACAACAACACCTTGAAACTTGATGTGCTAAAAACTGAGAGATATCAAACAACCATGTAGCTTTGGGGAGAGCAATTTGTGCCATACCATCCTCACTTTATATGCTTCTGGCACAGTGCATACACTTGCCCTTTGTCTAATTTCAAGCAAATGTAAAGGTGTAGCTAGACAGCCCCACGAAATCGCGTGGGGAGGCAATTCCACGCGTTGTTCATGCCAAACCATGCCGTTTGGCATGCTAACGATGCGTCTTTTCAAAGACCAGCATGTTCGTGTTGTTAACCACGTTGTGAACCTACGCTTCTGTCATTGGCCAGTTGGTACAATAGAGCGTATTTAATTGGTCATTACTCCTTACTCATTGGTCATGGCTCATCGGGTGAGTTTAGCCTATGAAGCCACGCCCACCACGCATGGGAAGACAATTCCACACATTTCGTGGGCTCATGTAGCAAGGCCTTAAAGTCTGATGCCGGATGCTGCAAAGATGTTGCAAGCTCCAGTGGAGACTGTTCAAAATTAGCATTTTGAAATTACACACAAACGGTGTGAGTTTTATTTAGATTTATGTAATTGTAAAAAAATGATGTCATGGCATTATTAGCTGGATAATTTAACAATGCCATTAGTCTAAAACAAATTTATTTGGCATGTGTATCACACAAATTCGCATCTGCCATTCCATTCCCAAAAATCCACTACTGCTTCTCTTATTTCCGAAAAAGCAGGATGAATTTGAATGCTGTCAACCCAATTTCATATGACTGGGTGATCGCTTGATGTTGACTGGGCCGGCTTTCCCACTTTAAAGGCACTGGCATATAAGAATTTAAAAACCTGAGGATAACCTTTGTCTCTCATGAGTCTTGTTGCTTCTTATGTAATTTGTGTGTGCCAGGCATTATTTCATCAGATACATTTGATATGAGGCCTTTTCGATAAATTTACAGCCCAATGATTGCCTAGTCCAGGCGAACATTGTGGCAGCATTATTCCAAGATTATAATACAGACCTTACCTAGCTACCACTTTACCAATTTAGCTAGGACAGTTACAGGTGTAACATAAGCATAAAACGTCAAATATAATTGTGGAGTAAGGTTGTACAGAAGTAAAATTTTCACAGGAGAGTCTGAATATTCTATTTTTGAATAAAAAAATTAGGTATGTCACGCAAGACAAATCTTTATATTTATTTGATCTCAATTAGTAAGGCAAAGGGAAAGGCAATTGCAGAACTTTTGCCTCATGCTCCATTGCCCTGTATTTGTAACCGATAGATAAAGTGTGTCCTTGGCATCAAGCTCTGCCTAATTTTCCCCTTGACAATTAAGCTTTCAGGAACCTTGACCAAGGATTGACAACTTTTTGCCTTGAGTTTTGTGAAACATTTACTCTGTATCACATTACTCTGTGAATTAATCTAGCCACCTGCTTGAAACTAAATTGCTTCATAGATTAATAATCAATCACCAGCAAGAATAATTCTCATGCTCAGCAAAATGTTTCCCCAACGAACAACAAGCTCCAAAAGTTTGAAACTGATGTAAAATTGCTCTTAAACCACTGCTGCCACACAGCCAAATGCGTGCTTATAGAATTCTGTATAGCTCAAAACTAATAAAATGAGGCTGCAATCTCAGCATTGTCACCTAATGAGCAAGTAATTTGCACAAACTGATCGTCAAACTTAGGGTATGAAATTAATTATCTACCGGCACGGGTGCCGTAGTTACCGTCTTACTAATGCATACTGTACACGTCATTAGCTGGTGCGTAGATTTCATGCCCTGATTTTGAAGATCAGTTTGTGCAAATTATTTGCCCATTAGGTGACAATTATAAGATTTAAGTCTCAATTAATTATCGTGGAGCTATGCAAAATTGCATGAGTGGCAGCAGTAGTTTAACATCGATAAAGCGTTATAGTCTTAATAGGTGCAGTCATGCGGCACAGCGTTAGAACATATAACGCTAGGTAGCAGAAGCAATTATGCAATTCAGAAGATTCATAAAATAAACGACATACTCTACAAACAAACTGGATTCTGTACACCAACTTCCGGAAGCTGCGTTCACACCCAAATATGACAACAACAACAACAACAAGGAAGGACAACCACAAACCACAATTTTATTTTGTATAACGACAACAAATTATGAATATTTTCCAAGCGATCAGTAATCTACTACTGCCTAATTAATTGTCGCAAACTCAGTAAGGTTCAAGCTCAATAAAATAATAATATATCATTTTTAAATAACAACACTTTGATATCTGACTATCAATGAAAAAGAATGGTTGTATTAGATGTTTGAAGGAGAAACACTAGGGAAAACTGCGGGGAAACCAGTTAATCGGTAAGTTGTTGGCGTTATTAGCCGAATGTTGCGACACGGTACACATCAGTCACTATGTCGCCATGATAACGTTGATCATCCGAAAAATTTCTGCAAACTTTGACTGTAAATCTCGGGGACATCTATTTGCACTTAATTATCCTGTCTACACTTAAGCCGAAAAGCTCAGCATGATTCATCTGCCAAAACACTCGTTATACTCTAACAATGAAAGTTTGAAAAAAATGCAGTAAAGCAACACAAAGCTACAACAAGCACAAATTTAAGGATGCAAGGAATAAATCAGCGCAGTTCATCATAACCTTTGTTACAAGAAGGATGTAAGAAAATACTGGACTGCCAGCTCATCACAAATATTCTAATACACCATACCATCTGCTGCTGTCATCTACGGACAACAAACAGTCAGCGGAATAGAGATCATTCAATCTAGTTGATGTTTTCTGACAATGGAGACTCTCCTAAAGGCTTAAACTCTACATTGCGTAAGTTAACTGTCGGTTGCTACAATTACAATTGATCGTGCACTTACAATCCACTCATGCTATCCAGAGAGCCGAAAAATTAATTGTACACAAATACAACCAACCTTCTGTGAGTTCATCGACAGAATTCGGTTGCTACAATTACAATTTGATCGTCTGCTTACAATCAACTCACGCTGTCCCGAGAGCCGAATAATAATTGTTCACATTTCCGTCTTGGCAGATCAGACGTTGTACGTGTGGCAGCACTGGAAGTGATGGATAACTCTCTACGGTGTAGTGTTTGACAGCACCGACGGCTCACCAGAAGTATCTCATACAAAGTTGGGTGTAGTCTCCTCTTCAAACCCACAACTAACTCTCTCTCAGACGGTGTACGGTTTAACAGCACGGATGGCTCACCAGAAGTATCACATACAAAGTTGGGTGTAATCTCCTCTTCAAACCCACAACTAACTCTCTGTAAGTTCATCGGCAGAAATCAAATCACAGTCTGATCGTCATATTACACGCCACTCTTATCCTGAGAGCAAACAATTAATTGAACACAATTCTGTTATTTGCCAGCTCAGACGGTGTACTGTTTGACAGCACGGACGGCTCACCAGAAGTATCACATACAAAGTTGGGTGTAGTCTCCTCTTCAAACCCACAACTAACTCTCTGTAAGTTCATCGGCAGAAATCAAATTACAGTCTGATCGTCGTATTACACGCCGCTCTTATCCTGAGAGCAAACAATTAATTGGACACAATTCCATTATTTGCCAGCTCAGACGGTGTACTGTTTGACAGCACGAACGGCTCACCAGAAGTATCACATACAAAGTTGGGTGTAGTCTCCTCTTCAAACCCACAACTAACTCTCTGTAAGTTCATCGGCAGAAATCAAATCACAGTCTGATCGTCATATTACACGCCACACTTATCCTGAGAGCAAACAATTAATTGAACACAATTCTATTATTTGCCAGCTCAGACGGTGTACTGTTTGACAGCACGGACGGCTCACCAGAAGTATCACATACAAAGTTTGGTGTAGTCTCCTCTTCAAACCCACAACTAACTCTCTGTAAGTTCATCGGCAGAAATCAAATTACAGTCTGATCGTCGTATTACACGCCGCTCTTATCCTGAGAGCAAACAATTAATTGGACACAATTCTATTATTTGCCAGCTCAGACGGTGTACTGTTTGACAGCACGAACGGCTCACCAGTAGTATCACATACAAAGTTGGGTATAGTCTCCTCTTCAAACCCACAACTAACTCTCTGTAAGTTCATCGGCAGAAATCAAGTTACAGTCTGATCGTCATATTACAGGCCACTCTTATCCTGAGAGCAAACAATTAATTGAACACAATTCTATTATTTGCAGCTCAGACGGTGTACTGTTTGACAGCACGGACGGCTCACCAGAAGTATCACATACAAAGTTGGGAGTAGTCTCCTCTTCAAACACAGCTGATTAATCACTCACTCCTCTATAAATAGAATGTAAGTCTACAGAGCACATCACACAAATTGAAAACTCGTCCAATAACGACTCGGTCCACATTTGTACACCTGACAGCTATTCTGGCAGATCGTAATATTGAAGCTTGAATCTCCACTATTGTTATCCTCGCAGCCCTCGGCTTGTTTAGTCATTCCGTGTATTCACATATTATTCTCACATATCACAATGCATCGTAAAATCCTATATCATATCATTGTAGTGATCAGATACCTATGATAGGATAACTCATTTATTACTGGAAGCAAAATGGACCCATTATAATGTGTGAGTTTTTCTTTACCATTAACCGCATTTATTATCATTCATTGTTTAAGAAAAGATCATAATAATCATCATTTACTATCAAAATCGTTGCATAGTCAAATTTGTCATATTTTCACATTACATGATTAGAATTGAAGTTTGTGATAATTTCCTAAAATGAAATGTTTTTCTCAACTGATTGTCAACTCCTTGTCAATTCTTGTTAACATGATTACCAGCAAATAAAAAAAGACAATAATATGAACACATAAAGCTGCGTCGGATCACGGGTTAATGCTGGCCAATACATTTACGATTCATTGCAGTAGCCTCGGCAACCAGTTGCGATGGATTGGGAGTGGTGTTCACATATAAGCAAGAGGGCAATTCCGATAATCAGCTATAATCGGCGGTCAAGTTTGTAACAAACTTGAGATGTATATATCTTAGCAACATCGAATTGCCAGAAAGATTTATGCACCATCTCAAACATCGGTATAACAATTAAGATCCAACTAATTTAATGTCAGTTGGGCATGAAAACATCTCATTGAGATATTTCTGTTGAAAATGACAAAGTGACTGACTAAACACCTAATATAAAAATTGTTTTTAGATGTTCAGTTTGAGGAATCTATGTCACAAAAATGAATATTTACTAGCTTTCACAACCCTGAGGTCTGGAAAATCTGTCCACCTTCATGTTTTCACCGAAACCAACTACTTCATGAAATAGTAATGCAGATTTCTTACCAGAAAAGAGACATTGTCCCTATGACGCATGTGCATAGCAGTTTGGAATTCTGGTCATCAAAGCAGAATTTGGACAATTAGCAAGAAAAATTATTATTGGGTCATGTTTATCTGCTTCATCATTATTTGCTTGTTGATATAATGTAATCAATAATATCTTTGTGACGTCAACTAGTCAGTGTCACATTAAAATCAATATTAATAAGAATTCTGTTCTTTTAAGACTGCAAAATGTGGTTAAATTTTATGAAGCCTTGAAGGTTTTGACACCATTTCATTTGTCTGTAATAGTGATAGTGATAGTGATTGATGCTTCAATGATTCACTGAATCCAGGATATGGCTTTGGGCAGGGTTCTCTACCAAACTGTAAGTGAAATCCCAATAGTGTTTTCCGTGGCTCGTCACCGGCGCGTAGTGCTGGCGGGGAGGGTCTGGGTGTATTAGTATACAGCATAAAGCTATTAGTAATAGCTTTATGGTATACAGCCCTACTTCTAACCAAATTTTAAAAGCCCTGTGATTACACTGAAACACATTACTAAGTGATCACAGTGGAAAAATACCTGAAAAATGTGTCCAGTAGATTGAAGATGAGCGCAGCAGTTCCAGCAAGGCACTCCAATAGCCTCACAAACACAGTTCTGCTTCTAGACAGTTTCACATTATAGTATCTGGCCATGATACCCAGCACCTTGTCTTGACGGGAGTTACTCTCGTCAATCATGAGGGAGAATGGGTGGGCTTGAAGATGTGCCATTACCTCGTCAACGTAGTGACCCCCTATGGTCTTCGCTACCTGTGTGCATTTGGTGGCAGCACACGTCAGTGCTTGGACGATCTTACTATCCGTTTGAGTAACCTGCAAATAATGACAATGACAATGTTTAGATATCAATGCAGGTTGTGTCTTCTGTGACAAGTATGATGGTTGTGGAACAGCTGTTGTGTTATTGCGCTGACAAATGGTGGTGAGCGGCACATAGATGCAAAGATGGTCAGAGAATACACGCCGACGTTGAACTTACTTGACCAGCTCAGTGCTGGAATGGAAACTTGAGTTGGACTTTGCAATGTACTGAGACAGCAATATTTCACTCCGCAGTACACCTTCCTGGAACCTAACCATCTGATCGAGCATGGTGCTCGTTGACATTCCCATTCCCATATTGTAATTCATCAATCGATCTCCTTTGTGAGGTTTATTTTCACCCACACAGGTCAATGACAAGATACGCAGCAAGCTGTAAGATCAGTGCATCAACAACAATCTAGTGCTCAGCAGTGGTGTCCCAGAGAAAGATTTCTTACCCAAACTGAAAATTATACTGACATTTTGAGAACTGAGGCCGCGCAGCAGCCGAGCCTTAACAGCTGGGGGGTTTGGGGGGCGCTGTATGCCCCCCCCCCAACGGGGTCTGGAGCGGAGCCCAAGCCGCCAAAGCTTTTCAGTTGCAAAATATTGAAAAAATTCATGCTGTAGCTGCAATTAATATATAGAGACTGCCCATGCCCTTCACTACAGGCTAATAATTGGATTATGGATATAACTATCGACTATCTTTTCATGCTGATAGGGCCACTAGATGTATATTTACTTACATTTCAACCATACGGTCACCGGGTGCGGAGATTTTTTTTGAAGTTGAAGGAGCTTCTTCATTTACATCACCAGTTCTATAAAACATAATAAAGTTTACATCTTTACATGCATTCATAACACTGTATCAACTAAATGAGAAGGGTGACATCAGACTGCTTCATAAGGTCAGATATTTTTATATAAGCAGCACCGTCTACATTTACAGGAGACAGGTTTTGCTCTGACTATAAAACTTAATTGACGCTGCACCTGCAAAATGATATCATTTAGCGAGCCTAGTCTTGTTGGCTCTTTTTATTATCACTGTGCATCTATGTACTTACTGTCTTATTTTCCTCACAGCACTGAAGGGTGATCAACGTTTTTACAGACAAAACAAACTCGCTGGGCCTGGCCAAGCATATGGACAATATAGTTACTTACCCAGCAAGCAGCGGCTTAACTGTGGCATCATCAGCCGGATCATCAGCATCAGCTGTCTTCGCTGTAAGAACAAAAATATCAATTGTGGATTCAATTAATATGTGCAATAAATAACGGTGCAGCACAGGAAGTATTTTCTATTGTAAACTTCCAACCCAACCTACATCTGAAAAGATATAGGAGGCAATAATAAAGCATATCTCTCTACACAAATGAGCTTCCTTCAATGCTGTGTGTCAATCAATGCAGCTTTGCATTAAATGATTTTGTGTTCTTTCCCAGTGTAGTATTTTAGGTGATGGATATATAAATGAAAGCATGTATCTCGGCAAGGATTGATTCCAAGAAGATAGCATACGTAGGCCTACATGATCGCGGGAGAACTGCTTTGTTGTTAGTTATTCCTCATGTGACATTCATTTCTAATTCTGCAACAGCAGGAAACCATGGACATGGACAGCAATGGTTTCAGAAAACTTGAGCCCAGTCAAACACTAACTAATGGACTACTATCTATCAAAGCATGTCAGTCATGTCAAGATGACAGACCACACCACAGAGCACAGGCTCCTTGCATTGGAAGGATGACTGGAAGAATAATAGACTAGACTGACCAATTATCCTGTGAGACAGTCTTCCTCCCTTTTTGCCATGATGATAACATTGAAAATATGATTATGATTGGTGATCCCAAAGCAAAGGCTCAGTAAGTGTAGTGTGTCACTGTCCTTGGGCCAACAGTTTTCCTTTCTCATCCTCATAAAAAATAGAAATGGACATTGTTGTTTGTATGTTCGGCCAGGGAAGATTGTGTAAGTAAACACATACCCCATCATGGAATAGAGATGAATACTAACCTTTTAAAGAACCTAAATAAACCCTGTTGTTTCTTCTCCATATTTCATGGGCCATGGGGAATGAATGAATGTATGAAAGAAAAAATCTTTCTTTTCATAAAAATATAACCTTGACCTAGCCTCAGTCTCTAAGATTCATAACATAAAAATATAGATAGGTCTTGATCAGTGCTCAGCAGAACTTTCAATTTGATGGAAAACCCAGGCTATACAGTGCCTTTACCAGGTAGGAACCTACTCATTACTGTACTTCCTTAGTAACAGTAGTTGTAGTTACGGTCAGGAGCTTGTCAGCTGCACAAAGTGACCACAAAAATGATGATACAAAAATGAATAATAAACAAATTTTCTTACCCCAACGACCGTTGGGGTTGTGTATGGGCAAAAATCTCTTTCCCCAACGGCGTTGGGGGTCGTTGGGGCCTTGGGACACCACTGGTGCTCAGCCTGTTTGTGGAGTGAAGAACCATTTCATCATGTTTTGGAAATGAATATAAAGCTGTTCATTCAAAAATAGAAATCTTACTTGATGTACACTAAAATATGACCTTTACATAATATGTTCATCAACAGTTTATCTACAATGAGCTAAATTTCATTGTTATCTGAATAGGATGCACAAACACATCGGAATAAAAATTAGGAATAACTGGTAAGGATAAGAATAATTTCAATCAGAAAAAATACCTGTAGTCAAATCCGTATCCAGTCCGTAAAAATATTACTACTGTTCCACCCACTCCAGGGCCTACACAATCAACAACCCTAAAAGTCACAGAAATATACCATGAGTCAACATAATATATCAGTACAAATCAGAGCACTGAACAGATTGAACATTTGATAAAATGATAGCATTTGCCCATCCCTAGCAACTGCCGTATAGGCAATTTACATAGCGCTATCATTGTGACATTTAAAAGTTCACTAACAGAGGAGGTGCTATCAGCACTTTGATGTTTCATGACTAACAGGCACTCTATACCATCAGTCTAAATCGTAGGCTGAAAAGAAGAATTATTCATTTCAATTACTGATTATTACTGATATTCTAGGAGAGATGGTGGCTAAGGTATCATAATTTAGATTCCTTCTCTAAGCATACTCAATATTCACCCCGACCAATCACCAAACAATGTCTTAAACCATTAAAGCTCTGACTATTTGTTCTTTGTGGTGTTTTTATGGATATGAAATTTATTACAAGTGACTACAAGTGATACATATGCAAACTCAATTACATGGTTTAATTTTGTCCCACTATTTCATAATAAACGCAATGTAGCTAGTAATAAACCAATCACCAAGAAATACCGCAAAAAGAAAAACAAACTACCAGTCAGAACTGGTGTCATCTTCTTCTGCCGCAGATGCTTGGTCACAAGGTACCAGAAATACGCAAAGGCTAACGTGTATATCTCTTGCTGAGATTGATTATGGAACTTGTATTCTCTCCATTCATATCCTATGAAGCCTCTTTGTTGTTGATGATCTTGTGGAGGAACACCATATCCTGTAATCGAAAATGCGGCCAGACTGAGAAGAAGTGGAATATTAACATGATATAGGTGTGGGACGATAAAGAGTTAGTCCTACTCAGCACACCTCTGATTTTTCTGCTGCTGAGTCTTGAAATATGGAATGATAATTTAGCTTTCACACATAAGCTGGCAATTGTGTGATAATGCAGTATTTACTATGCAAACCAAAATCTATGGAAACTGAATTTTCCGTATGAGGAAACAACACATTGTTTGTGTGCATTGATATCCATACGGGTTCATCAGTGTGGGTTACATAATAGGCTGCTTTGTTTTATATATTAAGTAATAGCAGGCGTAATTGAAAATGATAACAGCAGATAATGTCATTTTAAAACAATGACTACCAGCTTTTTGGGTGCACAGGTCATTTTCTGTCCAAAACATAGATCATTTGGGTGTTAGTTATACTAACTATATTGTGTGTTTGCAAACAGCATTCTCACTGTCTTGTCAAACACCAGTAGGCAATGCAGTATTAGAAATATAAGACAAATTTACAGGGACATGTCAAAAGCTTCATAAGGAAACACAGGCGCTGTGGTAGAGGGTACCACATAGAAAAGGCTTAACTGGCTGCACAGATCTGAAGGAACCAGTTGTCTACAGTGGGAATTACCTTCCATCCATCCATCATTACACCTAACACGCTTGTAAGCATCAGCCCTATCACGTTTATAAGTAACATACCGTTGCTGTTTACATCCTTCTCAATTGATGTTGAGGCTGTCATGAAATGATCGAATACTTATTAATTTCTGAAAGTAGCAAGTCACAGTTTAGTCAACGATGTTTTTTTTTGGAAATATTCACAGTCGATATTGGGAAATTTGCGTCAGATGTCATCACTTCGTTCATTATCAATAACAATATTATGATTAATGATAGGATAAGATGAGATTTTTCACTAAGCGTTATATGGGCTAATGGAATATCAGCGGATGTGTATACCATTAGTCCTAACTTCAGAAATACCAGATACCAATTATAGATTATTTTATTTGACACCTTATTGTGTCATTATTTAACAAATTCACAAATGATTTGTTGTATCCTCAATTTTTTTGTGTTTTGCAATGGATAAAGTTACAGCTATTTGACAACAATTCAGTACATTTTCCTTTATAATGATGAATTGTTCAAAAGTAGTGATGATAGTTAGCTAACTTTGAGGCAACCTCATGCAGAATCTGATGCAAATTATATGTTGTTGCATTTACTAAATTCATATAAAAAATTATTGCTAATTATTAGCTAATGAGGATCGATTAATGCCTGCTAATAATTAGCTAACTTTGAGGGAGCCTCTTGCAGAAGGCATCAGTGGCAATATTACCATTTACTCTACTGTACCGATCACGGAACGTTTATCTTCTTTCCAGATTGCAATAAAGTAAGCTAATTTGAATTGATAACTTGTCTCACATTTTTATTTGGATCTTGAGTCTGATATTTTGTATCACATCTTGTTAATCATAATATTCTATTTGATCATGTGAGCGATTTCGAGCTTAAGAATTCCAATATTGGAGAAGTTATCGGCAAATGTTATACCATTAGATAAAATGAAGTTCAGAATGTTAAGAGTCTAAGAGAATCGCAAGCCCGAGACCTCACACAAAGCCTAGATGGCAACCCTGCTACCACTGCGCTATATAGTCTGCACACTCAAAGTTCTTTGCCTCGCGGTGCAATGGTAGTGTCGTTGCCTGCAGGTTCAATGACCTGGGTTCTAATCTGTGGAATTATTCATTTGACATATCCTCATAATAAGTAAGATGCATTGTGAAGTTGCACAGGGATTGCGGCTGTTTCTCAATGTCAATTGACTACCGTCACCATGAAAGTTAGAGAGGCCATATCTTCCTCAATATGAAGATTCTAAATCTTGAAACCACACACATAGAATAGGCAGGGGGAATAAAACGTGGTACAAAATAGCGGCCTAGAAGTAAGTCTTTAAAGAGCAATTTTGGTGATCAATCCTCATACTCACATAAATACTAATCATTATTGGTATGATTTTAATGAATTTTGATATTAAATCTAAGACAACTTTCTCTGTATCATCTGTGAGTTTTGTATCATATTGCTGCCAGATGTACTGTAGCCCTGCATACTGAATTTGGCAGCTATAGTGAGAATGACGGTGTCAATATGTTCAGCTGTGCTCACATTTATGTATGTGCGATAAGAAAGACTACTATGAATGCTGATAAGTGTAGGTGCCAGCAGGTGTAGGTGTGAGCACATCTGGCCTCGGCATCTGATCACCAAATCTTATCCAATATCACCTCTCAGTTAGACATCTTACTCAGGCCAGTCTCTTGCTGCTTTTCAATAAATTATCTAACAATTTTAAAATATAGCATAAAGTTCAACAATATTACCTCTTGCGGAAATATTCTCGATAGTGATCTGATAACAAGGCAAATAGTCTATTTAGAATTCCTAGTTCTAGTTAATTATTGGCAGTTTGAAAATCAATCTTCTTCTTCAACCCTCTTACAAAACACAGCAACACCACTGCCGTGCTGTAATACTTAAAACAGGGATTTTATCATTATCAAGGCAAAGATATAATGAACCTCTGAATCTTTAAATAGTCTTGAATGTCAAATCACTGAAAGCTCGATCATCATTCCAGATTAAACCAAGGCAAGCTCGTTTTATCTGATAACTGACAGATCATGACAACTTTTGAGTTTTGACACAAATCAGTTCTTATGAAAGTGACATTGAAGGATACAAATAGTCTTCAAATGAGATTGAAATCCTATATCCACAGACAGGCAAGAAATTTTTTGGATGATAACCAAAAACACTACAGTACTATTTATTGCCTGTTTCTGTCTTCCACACATGTCACATATGATAATCATCATTAAAGTCTTGTAAGAAAAGCTGAGTCAGAATCACAGGCTGGTACATCCGCCTTGGATAACCAGCTCAATTAAGTTAAATCACAATATTTTTATCTTTTCAAACTTTCAGAATCTAGAGGAAGACAGATGTCAACAACAGCTGTGTTATTTGATGTATATATGATGTGGGCTGATATTAGCAGGATGTAGTATGTTTGAATATAAATATATCTGGTATTTTTATTAAGTTGGCAATGACTTTTTACGCAGCTGGCAATGATTGAATGATTGCATGACCATTATAATTTCGTCTAACAATCATAACCATTACCCACAGTTTGTTTTGCCATACAAGCAATGGTATATAAGGTTAAGAATTAGTAGATTCGAACAATCAGCTTCTAGCTACTCTATTGATATCATATCATTACAAACAACCATTGGTAAGTGTAACATCAATATTCATTCAATGCATTTATGTGAATATTTCGATTAAGTATTTCTGTTTTTCAATATTATAACTGTTGCTCATTCCCGATTCCAAACAATGTCAGGGAATTCCGTATCTAAAGTAAGCCTCAAAACGCATGTCTAGAAACCATCTCTGTGCATTGCCTCACTGTTTTATAAGGATCATGCAATTCTCTCCATTGATTATGATATTAGTTGAGTGGACTAAGACCTATATGTTTACTGTTAGTAACTGTGCTTTACAAGGATTGGTTTACTACACTTTGAATCTTGCTGCGAAAGAATCCTCACACACAACTAAAAATTACATGGCAGTCAACTAAAACTAAAGATTTTGCCCACTTTTTTGACAGAAAAAGTAGGTTTTATCAGGACATAATTAATCAATATGGAATATGAATCTGGGTAGCAGACATACTATCGATAACTTTGTGAATGTCTCAAGGTGTCCAAGATCAAAAATTTACCTGTATATTTCACAAATATTGGTTTTAAAGATGTAGAGGGTAATTCACATGATGCATATATATATATACTTTTATCGTCAATCTACGATCATCTTTAGGAATGTTTTTCATGCAATGACAGAACATGAATAATGCAGTGACAGTGCATGAATAATTTTTACTTTTTACAGAATATGAAGGTACTCTACGGCCTCACTGCCCTGCTGATGTTGGCTGGAATGAGCTCTGCATGGTTTGGCAATGGCTGTGGCTTATGTCCCATTGGTGTACAATGTATCGATGGGCAGTGTTAAACCTTCCGATCAACAACAACTGATTTCAATGACTTCCCGACTACGCTTCTCCTTTATCATTCAAGCAACATAATAACATGTTATATTGTCTCTTGTTTTAATGGATTCAATTATACATGTCATGTAGCTATGAATCTTACAAAATAAAGTATAACAATAAGCTATTTTTCCTGGAATTAATCGAATTCTACCCAAGACACAAAATGATATACAGAAAGATATTATCTTTTATTCACTCTAAACACAGTCAGGTTTCCCATTCTTTAATTGTCGCCGTGACATAATTATTCACGCATCTCAACACAGCAAGTGTCGTCATATTAATCACAGGAAATCTCTGACTGTAGGAATCGTAATAATATACAATCACATTCAAACTCCCGTCCATCTTTATCTCTCTCTTCATACCGTGTGAGAAACCTTGATGTTGCTCCGTTTTTTTTTATTGGGGTATCAATACGCCTCTTCCTGATGCCACTGTGATTCACAGGGAGTCGAACATTGGAGCTCTTGAATGAAAAGCCATGCTCTACCCATTGCACCACAGTCCACAATTGCCCTAATGATAACTTTCATATTGCTTTGCCAATTTAACATTAGTCTGTATGGTGTCACATTGGCAAAACAAAAATCCTAATGTTAATTGCCATGCTACAACCTCAACGAATTGAATCGTTATCGGAAACAATTAATTTGAGAAAAGTATATTTTTATTGAAAGACAGTAATCAAATGAGATCGTATCTAGATAAGTCAGTGTCACATAATGAGAATCATCATACCGAGCTCGTAAGCACAGTCTCAGTAGCGGAGAGTTAATGTGGTGACTCTATAACCCGGAATCCCACAACTGGTGCTCGCCGAGTGATGAGAGAACTCACGACCATCAGACTATTGTTTTTGATTAATCAACTCCTTACTTTATCTAGCTCTTTACTTTGTTGAAATCGTAAGTAGACATATGTCTCCGTCAGAATATCGAGCAAATCTAGAAGTACAGAAGTGTTGATAACTATTACCAGTATTCAGTGACAGTATTCATTGATTCACTTCCTGTTTTGGAGACAAGTGTGATTAAAAATAAATCCAAGCAAAGATGCCAATCATTTATGGATTAGCATTTGTATGCTGGTGTCAAGTTCTCCATGGTATACAAAATCTGTACACCATTGTACTGATAATTAAACCATGATTTATTGGCTTTATAACTCACACTATGTTATTTTCTATAGTGCAGGTTCACAACCAGCCGGATTATTTATTGCATAAAAATGGTCTTCCTCTTATCACAAGAAAACCACAGTAAGTCATGGGTCCATCTCATTTTAATTAGGGGTAAGAGTTGCAGTTCAAGGGTGTACCTAGGAAATTATCAATTCAAATTCACATGTGAGTAGGAGGAAAGTTAGTAGACTGTGAGGCTATCAAAAGATTTTAAATGTTGAAATTATTGGATAAAAATTCTTTATGTTATTATTAGGAATTCTCATAATCATTTAAGGACCTGAGGCTGTTGAGCTGAGGAGTTGGGACTGCCTGCTCGTCGTCGGTGATGCCTAGTTTTGAGATATCGACCGAGACAGACAGCCCCGCCTACCAGAAAACTTCAGACCAAGGCCAAAGATTATGAGAGAATATTATTAGAAGAAATTATGAGAGAATATTATTAGAAGAAATTATGAGAGAAATTATCAGAGATATAATGAGGAGAAATAATAAGAAAAATTATTGAGAGAAAATATGAGAAAAAATTATTGGAAGAAATTATGAGAGAAAATTATAAGAAGAAATTATGAGAGAATATTATTAGAAGAAATTATGAGAGAAATTATCATAGATATAATGAGGAGAAATTATGAGAAAAATTATTGAGAGAAATTATGAGACAAAATTATTGGAAGAAATTATGCGAGAAAATTATGTGAAGAAAATGAGAAGATTTAGGGCCTGGATCCAGTGCTGGTGAGTACTCTTTTGGAATGAATCAATGAATGTGGAGGCAGTCATCCATTGTCTATTAAAAGTGCACAAATTGATATTCAGCTTGATGGTTACCGAAACCTTTATATCTGTTCCATCAGAGGAGTCATCACCCGTGAAATTTATGTGTTAAATGTTGTGTTTAGAAAAATTATAATGTTGAGTTAATGTTGAGCTATTTTGTTGTTAATGATTTTGAGGAGTATTTTAGTCTGAAAGCTTTCCTTGTTTGAGAAAATCTGATAATTGGCCTGTTATTAACAGAAGACTTAAAGACTTTGTTTGAGGCTGCTTTTTTGTATCACATCTTATTCTCCATATTTTATTCCATCATGTGAGCGATTTTCAGCTTTAGAATCCAAATATTGAGGAAGTTATGGCCTCTCAAACTTCCAGGGTGATTGCCTTCAATCGGCATTGGGAATAAGCGGATGTTTCCCCTGGGGTACGTCACAACCATAGACATGTGTTTTGTCCATGGTCATACTTATTATGAGTTATTAGTTAATACACTAATAATCACACATATAAGATGATGATCAAAATTCAGATCTGGGTGGGAATCGAACCCGGGTCCCCATACGTATAGGCCACTTGGACCAGCTGGTTTAGCAAGTAAACAATATAGCTCAGTGTTAGCGGCGTTGCCTGCAAAGCCATTTGGACCTGGGTTCGAGACCGTTACAGATCTGAACATTTTGATCATCAACATATTTATTAGTGTATCGTAATAAGTATGATGGTTGTGACGTACCCTAGGGATTGCCGGCTGATTCTTACTGCCGATAAATTGCCGTCACCTTGGAAGTTTGAGAGGCCATAAGTTCCTCAATATTTGGATTCTAAAGCTGAAAATTGCTCACATGATAGAATAAAATATGGACAATAAGATCTGATACAAAAGAGAAGCCTCAAACAAAGTCTTTAAAGATGTTTGTGTGCCTAGGAGACAAGCTTTTAAAACATTTGCGTTCATGTGGCAGAAATAGGTAAGTATGATTAATGTCGTGAAAATAATGCTTGAAAATAAATGCGAGCTAAGCCTAGTCTATTTGTTTAACAGTGTCTGAGCCAGAAATTGTATTTGTGGTAGCATGGTCTCAAGGGTAAAGAATCTGATAGATAAGTCGTGTATACAATGTGATCCCAATGGTATTTAGTATTAGATCTTATGAGAATAATTTATTGGGGAAAGGTGATTAATCTGAAGGTTAACTATAGGTAAGGTTGGTAGCAGTGAGTAAACGTTGATGAACATTTAACTGTGTGGACAAAATTTCAAATTTCATGGAAAGTCCAACCTAAATTACTGTATTTTCAGTAGCTGACATGAAGAAATTCAAGTGCAAGTTGCACTAAAAATAAGATGGGCTCTGCCTATTAATGAATTAAGGCATTGTCCCCTTGGCACATCATAGACAATTGAGTCAGTCATGAGATTTTGGGTACCAACATAAATTGGAGTTTGCAAACTAGATAGGAGTGTTGTAGGAATTAGAAATCGCCTACATCAAACATCAGAGTGGGTCTACACGGAAAATTAGATCCAAAATTAAGACTTAGCTTAAATATAGTTAAAATCTCAACTTGGTGGGACCACCACCAAAAGAGATAACTGGTAAAAGAAAGTTTGGTGACTTACCGGCAATTGGTAATCAGTAAGAGGTAGCATCTAAATGTCAAGGCTTCATTTGTTGCCTATAGAGTTCTCACTGCTTGTTCATATCCGAGGGCCTCAGGATCTCATGACTACAAATAAAAAAGATTTCAACATTTTCAAGGGCTCGAGTTGGTACATCCTCGAGCTACAGATTTAGAGACGGTTTCAGACTTTCTGTGCATATTATAAACTAATTAATTAAGTAAGGTATATATTCAAAAGGAAGTCAATTGGTTGTCTACAACATCCCTGAGAAATGATATCTGCTTGTTGATAGCCTGTGGGTCCACAGGACAATATATTATGTATACTTTTTGGTTAAACAGAACTTGGTTTTACTATTTTATTCACTTTGACATGTAAGTTAGTCTGAGGATTGAAGCCCTTGTCATGTTGTGACTACCACCACGATCATGGATAGCAAAAAAGGACTCACAAAAGAAAGGTATTTTAAATTGAACAACTCTACTAAAACATGAGACAACTCAAAATTCCCCATTTTTCTTTGATAATTATTTATTGAGACTAGAGCTGAAGCTGTGGGCAAGTTATGGAATCCCAGTCTTGGTGAAGGTTTAGGCACAGGATTAGTGATGATCCCCAGAATGGTTGAATTTTTACCTATGCGGTCCGAGACCTCACCTTGTTGATCAGGTTGTAAAGACTAAGACAAGAAACTATCCATTACCACCAGGCAGAGATAATTTGTTAAATTAAGGAAGGGTTTCACCGCCTATAATTGTCATTTGTGGTCTATTGTATGTAGAGGACAGCAGTGTTAATAATAGGATAAGAACAATTGAAATGATCATTATTAACAACATTGGGTTTCTGTAGTTGTAGTATCGAGGCATTAACGGACCACTCACCGGGATGCAGGATGTTTGACGGCCTAAAACAAAATTGGTTTATAGTGATTTGAATGAATAGTACTGAAATGTGGGTGCCTCACCATGCCTAATCACCCTCATACTGGGAAATATAGTATGATGGATAGGGTTTCCCATTCACTTGATGACTGGGCCTAGGTCACAAGCGACTATGGTATAACATAGTGCATTATAAAAGCGAGCCTATCCAACTCAATCAGGGGATAAGGAAAATGGGAGGGGACACCTGCTTTGGTTGGTTATTGAATCCAATTGATACTTTAAAGGGCAACCAAGGTTTCGCAGCAATGCATTAATGGGTAGCAAATAATGCGCTGGGCAGCATCAGCTTTGTGCATTACGCGATGCAAAACTCAAAGTAGTTGCTGACTCTAAGCTGGGTAACACTTCAGTTTAGGGGAGGTTCCAAGACTTTGGTGTAATGATTATAGAGCACAGGCTAAATAATAACAGGAACAGGAAACTGCTATGTGGTATTCTCTTTTAGCTGAGTTTGAGTTCCTGATGGAAGAAATGCTTCACAAGAATTCTGGCTGAATAATCATCCGAATTATATTTTGTCTTTTTCCCCATGCAGAAGGTGCAATCTGCTATTAATCAATGAGAAGTTGGTTGAAACCCTGGTTGCCCTTTAATAACAATTCACATGATTAACATCATGCAGCAATCACAATAATACTTGATTTTGTGAAGGTCAGATTAACATGTATTGCTATCATGGGGGTGGTCCTATCTGCTTCTCTACTGTAGGTACAATGTCACCATAGGAAGGTTACTAACCATCAGACTGTCCTCCAGCATCTTAACAACATGACTCATGATTTGAATGCTGGCAACAATTTTAGTACTAACTATAACTAACTATATTCACCACTATTTATATGCCCTGCTAGTACCCTTGCTGTACCTCTTTGGGCTGATGTAGAATGTAATATCTTTAAACTTACTCACTATGGTTGGGGAGGCTCAATCAGAATATCCAACTTCAAAATCAGTGTCTAGACTGGGAACATCTAGGCCTACTGCTTGTCAGTATCAGCTCCAAAGAACAAGAGTTTGCAGTCTTGCCATTGTGTTGGCCCACACCCACTTCCTGTTTAACTCTTAGAGATTCCATTTTTTTTATTGGTTCATTTGAATTGAGAGTTGTCTTGTGTTTAAATAAGAGGACACAATATGTGAATTTTTGAAAGGTGGTGAGTAAATTTTATATTGTACTACAAGGAGTCTTACTCCTTGGTGTGTGTACCTACAAATAAATGAATAAATTGAATACAGTTTTAATATTATGAAGTGAGAAAAGGTAATTTATCAGTGAGAGAAACAGAACTTGGTGAGATCATTGAAAAAAAACTGACCTGACTGACCTGATTTTTTTCACTTTGGAGAATGAGTAGGCTATGGGTACAGCAGATCTTCTCAGCTCTTTTCATTTTATTCATTGTCCCCTCCCCATAGACCACTGAATAAGTAGTAGGCAGCCAATGCATGTTTGGGTAGAATAGATGGATACTGTTTCACTCGCTGGCTAGATAGACTAAAGCAGGTGACATTTTCAGAGGTCGGATAATGGTATTTGGGTACCCAGGCATAGTTGAGCTGCAAATTTTATCAATTGACTATAATTACAATAGTTACTAAACAAGCAAAGTGAAACATCTCCCAAAAAAAATCATCTGCTGGTTGCTTTGCCGGTCTTGACAAGCTTGGTTGGAGGATTTCCCCCCTCCTATCAGCAATGCCTGTCAAATCATAATCACCAATTTGCATCAAATGAGAAGACAACTCGGCATTTTTATTGAGTTGCGACATTTGCGACGTCAGTGGTTCCGAGCTAATGTGACTTTTAAGAAATTGCGACGTTTGTGTGTTTGCGACGTTTTAAAAACCCTTCGTTGCGACGTATTTGGGATTGCGACGTTAGTGGAATGCTAGATTGCGACAGTTTGACGTTTGCGACATTTGTGGGTTCAACAAGGGCTGTATCCATGGGTTATGAGTCAGGGTCAGGCGGGTGGGTGCAAGAGGGGTGTATTAGCGCCTTCCCGCCAGAGGGGTAAGGAGGACCTCCCCCAGGAAAATATGAAAAGTCAGAGGCCTTTTTTAAGAAGACGATTTTACAAGAAATTGGCCGCAGGGATCTGAGAGTTACAGGGAGGGATACCATCTTATCCCTACTGTGATCGATACTTGGAACTGAAAAAGAATCGGTGGATATTCATTATATAGTGTGGAACCATTGTTGAACATGCATTGTTCAGAGGTTGTTTGTCCAACTTTGGCCCGAGGTATGTTTTAGGGCCTCAAGAATATTTGCTCACTACCTCCGCCAAGTGTGTATCCCATAGTCCTTGTTAGGCTTTTCAAATTTATTTACGGGATTGACCTGGACTGATTAACGGAGTACGACTTATAGGTTCCTTCAACTCCAAGCTTGATAGGCTGGAGTTTGTAACTTGGTAACTAAACAGAGCTAGCAACTTTATTGCCCATGGTTTAGCTTGAGTGTATCCGTCTGACGTTGATATCTAACCGGTTTACTTTCCTACATAAGGTTATAATTGGAATTGACCAAAGGCAAGCAAAATTATATCAAAGAATCTGTGGCAGCTCATCCATCTGCTTGTGTTCACCGATAGAATGGAATCTTTACTGTGCATACCTAATTTTGTCTTGATTTCAGTGATTTGAGTTGATGAAAGTATAGCTTTATCGCACAATTTTGTATGAATCGGCTTTTGAGACATAACACATCCTAAATACACCGTTGAGAATTATCTATTACGAAGAGAGGACGAAATATAAATAATGATAATATATAGTAAAATACAGGTTAATTGTGTCTTAATAATGAGTTAGAATTATATGATAACGTTCAGGATGTCTCGAGCTTGGATTTCTGTTAATGTAGAGCTTTTTAAAAACAGCTACACACTTAGTTTTGCAACAATAACACACAATACCATCAGCATTGTATAGCGTTACGTCAATTCACTCCATTCATGAAGGGGCATACTCAGATTGAATTCATTATAATTTCCAACTGATCAAAGATATCTGGATAATTTTTTCAATGATTATTCTCTAGATATCCATACAAATTTCTGCTGCTTCATTTTATCTGACCATAGATCATTGCAAACAAAACTTTAAAGATGACAAATACAAAAAATAAAATGTCATGACGTTGCGCTATTAGCAGCACATCAACATTCTTGGTAAGTTGTTTTTAATTTTTATGAAAAGCTTATGGTATCAGGAAACTATATCCAGAGTGTTAGCTCTAGATATTGAGAACTTTTATCTCAAGTTAAAGATATGTTCTGAAAGGTTGATTATGGAAAAAGTTGTCCCCCCCTGATTAACATGAGTGAAATTCCATGAAACCCCCCTTGTGATTCCTGTTCTGAGGGTGGAATACAAAAATATTACACTTATACTAAATAATGTATGAAACTCAGCTATTACACTTTCAACATGGATTTTGACCCCGGGATCCCCAACTATTAGCTTAGATACTGTGATCAGTCTAGTTGTGATGATCACATTAGCAGTATGCTGATGTAATCCAGAACTTTATTGTTTAACTCGACTGTACATCAGCTCTTTGAGCCTTTTCTATCCTGTTTAAAGGTAGTTATATTATTTTCTTGCTGCATATTTTCATAATATTATTTTCCATAAACGCAGCGACTTGTTTTGGATAAACTACTGCTACTTTAAAGGATCATTAATTCATGGAATATTTCTCTTTTGCTATCAATGCGTTACATCGTTAATCGTTTGAGATGCTCAACACTGCTGCCGTTATATTTGCCACGCTACTTGAGCTACATTATCTCCATGCCTGTATCTCTGCTGCTGCAAATATCGCTGAATGTTTCCGTACAACTTTCAGGCATCACTAGAGAATGGCATATTCTACAAGGCTCCATGGCTAAACTAGACTCACTGTAGTATTAATGTGTTATTATCAGCCCAGGCGATGATCGCGCAACAAGGTACATTTTCTTGCAGTACCTCAACTCCATGAACATTAAGTTTGATGAATACCATGAATTATCCATATCGCATTGTTACGTATTTGAATTGATCACAATATTTTTGACTTTTAGTGCACCGCACCGATATTTTTTTATTATTGTAAAACGTAATGTTGTAGTTTCTACGATTCGGTCTAAGGAAAACAAAGATCAGTAGAACTCAACCCCTCACACTTGATGGCTGATACAATGATTATTATCATCATATATGTATTTATCAATATACATTATAATATGGTACTTACTTGGTACTTGAAGGTTAATCGCCAACTTCTGTGAGAATGTTGTGGCAATATGTCATCTCGTCTGTCCGTCTCCGTTCCGGGTGTGCAACGTATTGTCGGTAGATCGATCGCCATCAACCTTAGCCTGCCACTGGGGGTCCCTCGAGGAGGGTGCTGCCGATCGGTAGGGCGTTCCACAGTTTAGCAGTGCTCACAAAGAAGCTGTTCTGGTGCAGTTTGGTATTGCAGTGAGGGATAAAAAACTGCGATTGGTGTTTCCTTGACTGTCCAGCATGTGTAGGATGTGGAGAGAGGTAGTCAGTGATGTTAACAGCAACCTTGTTGTAGTGCATAGCGCGGAAGATGCCGAGCCTTCTTCTCTCCCTCCGGTCTTTGAGTGTGTCCCACTCCAGGTCCTCCAGAGGTTTTGTAGTGCTGGTGGTGTGATCAGTTCTTCTGACATTGGACACCATCCGGGCTGCTCTTCTTTGGACTGCTTCAATGGAGTTTATCTGAGTATTGGTCAGAGCTCCATCCCACACCGTGCTCGAGTACTCAATGACGGGTCGTACCAGATATTTGTATGCCCGACTTCTCAAGTCCGGGAGCGACGGGGGGATAGTTCTGCTGACATAGCCAAGTCTACCCGATGCTTTACTGGTGATAAACGTACTGTTTTCATTCCATCTCAGTGTGTTTTCCAACTTGATTCCTAGGTATTTCACTCCGGTAGCTTTTGGCATGTCAATGTTGTGCAGGGTGAAGGTATTGTTCACACCTCGCTCTCGTTTTCGGCTGAACTTGATATGCTCGCATTTGAGAGCATTGAATTTCATTTTCAATTCTTTCTCCCAAGTATCTAGTGTGTGGAGGTCTTCTTGGAGTTTATCTCGATTGTCAGCAGTATTATAGATGACAGTGTCATCCGCAAATAGTCTGGCATTGGACCTGACAGAGTCAGGGAGGTCATTGATGAAGATGGTGAAGAGTAGGGGCCCAATGACTGAGCCTTGGGGAACTCCTGATGTTACTTTACAGGGAGTGGAAGGAAAGCCATCCACAACCACGACTTGGATTCTCTTTGAAAGGAAGTCCTCAATCCATCTGGTGGCTTGATTATTGACTCCGATGTTTTTAGCTTGTGGACAAGTTGGACATGGTCAACCTTGTCGAAAGCTTTCGCGAAGTCAAAGAAGCAAGCATCAACTTCTTTCCCTTGGTCCATGAGTGCCGAGATATCTGCCAAAAGCTCTACGAGCTGCGACTCACAACATCATTTCGGTCGAAATCCATGTTGTTTTGGTGTGAGTTTCTCTGTAGTCTCCAGGTGGTGTGCTACTTGGCTAGTGATGATATGCTCAAGTAGTTTGCTCGCGACACAGGTGAGGCTAATGGGTCGGTAGTTAGAAGGCTGGTATTTATCTCCTTTTTTGAAGACTGGACAGACTCGTGCTTTCCTGCAGTCAGATGGTACCGTCGAGGTGTCCAGGGGTCTCTGAAAGAGATGGGTCAAAGGTCCTGCTAATACTGGTGCCAACTGCTTTAATAGTCTAGGGCTGAGGTCATCAGGTCCTGTGGCCTTGTAGGGATTGAGTTTCTTCAGTAAAGCTAGGACTCCATTTTCAGAGATTTTTATCTTTGACATGTCATTGGAGCCAGCGGTGTTTACAGGCTCTGATGGGGAGACAGGGTTGAAGACAGAGTGAAACTGTTTATTTAGTGCCTCTGCCTTTTCTGTAGGGTCTGTAATTAGTTTCGAGTTGACTCGCAATGTGCCAACTCCAGAGTTGTCTGATCTTTTCTGTTTGACGTAAGCCCAGAATTTCTTGTTTGTCTTGCTGCTATCATTTTCTTCTTCTGTCAAGATGTTTTCCACGAACTTGTTGTGTTCCTTGCGAAACTCCCTCTGAACTTCTTTTCTGACATCATTGTATCTCTTCTCCAGTTGTTGTCCTCCATTTTTCCTCGTTCTTCTATGCAGTCGTTTTTTGAGTTTGATCTTCTGCTCCAGGATAGGGCTGACCCACGGTTTTCGATTGTATTTCTTTGTTGTCTTGGTAGGGATAAATTTCTTAGCTCCCTCATGGATGGTGTTCTTGAGGTGCGTCCACATCTTTTCAACTGGTTGTCGGCTAGTTGTGAGCTTTTGTGGTGTTGGTGTAACATGTTTCAATAGTCCATCCCAACCAACGCCAGATGGTCCTTGGGGCCTGTTTTCTCCTGTTTGCCCGGAGTGACAGTTCTGTGTAGCAGATGTGGTGATCGCTGATGCCGGGTAAGATTTTGGTTCTCTTGACTCGTTCTGGTATATTCGTCATGATTATATCCAGTGTGCTGTTGATCCTTGTGGGTTCTTTACCAAGCTGTGTCAGACCTGCAGTGTCTAGTAGTTCTTTGAATTCCTGATGGTTTGATTGTTGAGGGCAATTTGGTTTGAGTTGCATGGCAGGCCAGTCCCAGCCTGGTAGGTTGAAGTCACCTGCAATGATGTTTTTATGGTTGTCTGCTAAAATATTATCAACAGGGTTTCGTAACTGAGGGATGGTTGGTTTGTCTGCTACATTGGGTCTATAGCAAGCTCCTATGTAGAGATGTTGTTGTCCAGTCAGAATAGCCTTGACCCAGATGAATTCTGCGCCTTGGCTTTTCTCGTCAACCTCTGTAGAGCTGATGGTGTTGTTGACAGCAATGAGAACTCCACCACCACCTCCAGCTGGGCGGTCTCTTCTAAACACGCTGTAGTCACCGAGTTCAAGCTCAGCTGTGTAGATCTCTGGTTTCAGCCATGTCCCTGTCGCTATTATGATGTCTGGTTCTGAGCACTCTATCATGTTTTTCCAGGCTCCGAGTTTGGAAAGTAGCGACTGGCAATTTACATTGATGAGTCTCAGTGGTTTGTCTTTTTGTCTGGTTTTTCGCTCCAATTTGGGAGATGACTCATGTTTAGGCATAGCATTATCATCTAGAGAATCTATACTGATCTGAGAGTCACTCGACAAATCTTCATTAGTGGTACTGTATTTGTTTATGTTTGTCACTGAGCAATTGAAGGCAATATGGCTGTAGTTGATGGAATTACAGTTCAGACATGCCCAGGCAACGCTACTGTTGTCAAGTCTTGAGTATTCATTTGAGTTGATGTTTTGGCATGAAATGTGGAACCATGTTGAGCAGTTTTCTCATAGTATACCTTTATCTTCCCATGTGACAGGATGGTGACAAGCTCCACAGAGATAGAGGCTGCTGATTTCAATGGGCTCCTCCTGGTTCACAGTGTCATCATGCTGCTTTCCAGTTGTCAGGTTGTCCAGTTGCATTTTTTTATGCTATTCAGGACCAATGAGAATTTTCTTATAGTAAGATCAATGATATGACTCATCTTTGTAGCGTACCCTTGTGAGAGGGGATGCTCACCTCCATTAGCAACATGGGTAGTGACTGATATTCAAACCCGCAAATCTCAAATTAAGAATCTCGAATGGTAACCACTACAACCCTTTTGCCACTAATAAGGAGGTGGGCACCATTTGAGTTGATCTTTTGCCATTTCACTATTTGTGTTATTATTATTATTTGTGCTTATCCCTTTGTTTTATCCTTTACACAGCCCCTGCACATAGACTGCAGAATGTGTTGATATCCGTAGCTATGATGACTAGTGATGAAGGATTTGGAGAGCGTCTGACCGACTCAGCATGCTCATATGCTCCAGGATCTCAGCCGCCTGTCAGACTTCATCTGTGTTATGAAGCCATAGTTGGTAGATATGTAAGGATCTCTGCTGTTGAATTTAATGACTATCTTAACTTTGGTTGAGATTCATGTATGGAAGAATAATTTATGAAACACTGCAGACTGTTTCACAAATAGGACAATATGTGACTTGAGTCTTTCAGCTTAGAAATTTTGTTTGACAATTTTACCTCAGATTTAAATGTGTCTGTAACGATGATAGATAGCGCTGGCGTTAGGGGTCGTTAAACGGTGTTTTAGTTTGTGCAAGGGACATTTCTGTTGCTATTTTTAGCAGATAAATAACTTAAAAGCTCTATAAATAGACTATTAGCCCTTGCTATCATATTTCTTAACAATAGAATGCGGTACTCTTATCTTGTCACGCAGACCAAACCTTTCTGTGACAGAAAGCATTACTATCATTAGTCATCGAGTTGTCGTACTGTTTACATCACAGCCAAGAGCACTCAGTTAACCTGTGGGTGTATTTTTCTAAGACTCTTTTTACTATGCATACACATTTATAATTCTAGACAACACAAATCTCATAGTTCTTATGTTGTTGAATTGTCATCCCTTGCATACATTATTTCATGTGTAGTGTACAACTTGTCAACGTATAAGCATGTCCTCATAATCAATTATTGTTTACAGTTGATGTTTTTCTTCATGTTTTTTTTTCTTGTGTGTTTATTGCTAAAGATAAAATAGATAATGTATAATAGATAAAGTGCAATTGAGTGAGAGAAAGGCAAAAGAGATTGAATCATAAAACGTAAATAATTGCAATAGAAATAATTATGTAAAATGCAAAGGGACAGTCTGATAGCCTGATAGTCTAATAGTTACACCAATTCAAAGTTCAAACTTTCATAGGAAAGAGCATATAATACCCAAGTTATTGAACTTTTTAGATAAATGTTTGACTACACCAGAAGCAAACTCATGAAGAGAGTGCAACATAGTAAAACTCAAAGGAAGAAAGTTCAGCGCGCACACACTAACCAAAGAAGACTTCAAAAAGCCCATAATACACAACAAACTCAGTAAAGACAGACAGCAGAGATGGAGGACCATACTAGAGATTGGCGTCTGTGGGATAGGTCTCTTTGCTGACCTTGAGACAAACTATCTGGAGAAACATCCAATCCCGTTATATATATCCAGAAGGGAGACATCTATTCTAACAGGAATCCTGACAGGCCATGTCAGCCTACAATGCCACCTGTACCGAATAGGAAAGATGTTTTCACCAACATGTGTCTGTCTCCAAGAAGACGAAACTGTCCAACACTATTTATACAGGTGTCCATCCTACACCTACCTTAGAACCACATACCCGCCAAAAATCACTGACTGTGATAGTATTTTAAAATACTGCAGGTTAAGTGGTAGATGGTAACCATATTATATTATATTGTATTCATGTATCGCATTGTATAAAACCTTGCAATAAATTTTATTGTGCATTGCTCTTCAAATCTCATTGAATCTCCTCGAATCTCACTCATAATATCGCCACCTAACATATTTCACAAATGTTGGCTATTTATAAAAATACCTTACCACTTCAGGCACTTCACATGTCAATCCATTGTTTGTTATTTTCTTGCCCCCCAGTACTTTAGTTTGCTTAAAGTGCAACCAAGGTTTCAAACAACTTCTCATTGATGGCCGTTGATTAATAGCAGATTGCACCTTCTGCATGGGGAAAAAGACAAAATATAATTCGGATGATTATTCAGCCAGAATTCTTGTGAAACATTTCTTCCATCAGGCACTCAAACTCAGCTAAAATAGAAAACCACAGAGCAGTTTCCTGTTCCTGTTATTATTTAGCCTGTGCTCTATCATCATTACAGCAATGTCTTGGAACCTCCCCTAAACTGAAGTGTTACCCTGCTTAGAGTCAGCAACTACTTTGAGTTTTGCATCGCGTAATGCACAAAGCTGATGCTGCCCAGCACATTATTTGCTACCCATTAATGCATTGCTGCGAAACCTTGGTTGCCCTTTAAGTTTGGGGGGCGAAGCTGCTGTTTTAGATACAACCTATATCATCAGAAGACCAAACGTTAACACGGATTAGTCTGTTTTAATGCAGACAAGGTCGGGGCTTCATTGCCTATCGGGCCGCCAGGATAGTTTTCTGCCATTATACCTGCCACGGCGTCAGCCAAGGCGTGGTTACTATAATGTTAACTCTCCACTAATACAACTACTACTGCTACAGTCACCCTCTACAGACAATCTTTATCTTAACCCAACTTCACTAGAATCTCATACAACATGCATAATTTCTTCATGACCTGTTGTTTCATATAAACATTTTTATTTGTAAAATCATAAATACCTCAACTTATTTCGCCATCCAAATATGTAAAGCAAAATGACCGATGTGCATTCAGTTTTTACAGAAATTCAACATATTCATAATATGTATATCCAACGGCAAGAAACCAAATGTGGCAACCCATAACACTACAGGCACTAAGGGTTTCATTCCCATCAGGACGGTAGGGCACCCCTATGAATAGTCACGTGGCGAGGAGCTAAGTACATTGACATCCAATTGTCATTATAATGCAGCCTGCCATCCATTTACATTTAGTCCTGTGAATATAAATACAATAATTAAAATACAAAGCCGTATACTATCAAAATAGACCATATTTAATATATTTCAATATTAATATCAATATTAGGCTACACCAGTCATTAAGCTAAAATTTCTTTATTTTCGCTACCGCATTCATATTTTATTGTTATTAATAATATGCCTGCAAACAGAGGCTTTTCCTGTTCTAAAATAAATTTGTACACGAAAATAAAAGATTACTAACTAACTAACTTGTTCCCTCATGATCACATGAACTATGCATACTGAGTTCTCATTGGCTGACAACTCAACACCAACGAAATCCCTACAATATTGTCTACGCAGAGCATCCTTTGACTGACAACTCAGCACCAACAAAATCCCTTCAATATTGTCTACGCAGAGCATCCTTTGACTGACAACATGCTACCAGACAGCACACCAGTTGTAACGGTGATAATTTTTAAATCGGCATATTAGCCAGTAGTAGAAGCCATTACCAGCATCAGCGCCTATAGAGGCATCATCTTCAAACAAGGATCATTCCACATCTGAGTAGCTATGACCGCTACATGTGACTTGGACATTCTAAAACGTTGGCAAAGGATGGCAAATCTGTCTGATCCGAGAAATCTCAGAGGGGTGTACGCTGCAGAAACTTTCCTGCCCATAAACCGCAAAATTTGATGATGGTTTTAATGCCCTTCTATCTCATATTACACTCCCACCTGAGGCTAATTTTTATACTAATCTGAGACCTGGTGCTGAGGCAGATCAAGATGAAAATGACATGGAATAATGTGTTTTGTTTACTGTTGACTGTTACCATCCCCGAGCCTTAACCAATGCTGATATTATTATTTTAGCGATTTATTTCTATCTAATTGTTTTAGCGTATAAAAAAATCTTATCTAGTTGATAATGAGGTATTTTTATATCTTATAACATAATACAATAAACACATTCATATAATTATAAACCAAATTAGTTTCTTCTTATCTCTAAAAGACTCTATGTGTATGAACTTTCACCTTAACATATAAGAATTTTCATATTCAATTGATTGATTAAGTACAGAGTTTACATTTGCTGAGAGCTCAGTCACAAGGGAGAAAACTCTGGTCCCAGCATAAAATATCAAGTATCAATCCTACTAATACAGCAGCAAACCAGAGAACTGGATTGCATCGCAGGGAAATTAAAATATTAAGAGATAACATTGGCACGCTGAATACAAATTATGACAATATTCTGCTGGTGATAAAATATGAAGTCAGCATTGATGTATGACTAAAGCATCAGCACCAGCGCCACAATCTCCACATGATGAGAGACTAAACAAGTTTCACAATGATTCGGAATCAGCACAGCGTTCAGCATCCCACTTCACCATAATTATTATGTCAGGTTGATGATTCTTTATGTGATTCATCCTATGATGATTTCGATAGTTGTTCCTTCATAACAATTGCATTTCAAAGATCCAAACAGTATTTTTAACAATTTGTTGACCGTGAGCCCACCAACCTAGGTGTTTCATAAAACATGTTTTCTTTTCTCTGTAAAAACGAGTTATTTTGCATATGTGCCGGACCAGAGAGAACTAGGAGAATTATTATAGAGCTTAGGTGTATCGCCTTCAGGTTGAGGGATGTGATTGCCAGTAAAGTTTTATATTGATACAAGTTAGTTAAGGAGAAAGATATAGGTAGGACACAAAAAGAAATTGAAATCAGTTGTACAATCAGTCAATGAATGAGATGCCATCCTAAATTTTGACGTTAGACTTTTGGAAAACTGTGGACATATTCTTTGTCTTTTCTTCAATATAAAGTTTTAGTGTGTTGACAGTTATGAATGTGTTGGTGGGCTCACCAATATCCTCTCTGTTAATTGCTTTAAAGATGAAAGGACCTAAGGAATCTTCTGAATGTTTATCATCAATATTTGGCAACATACTGGTGAGCTTGGGTTGTGTAGATCGATAGTTTTGAAAATTGTTGCAATAATAAAAATTATACGCAGAAGGCTCTTAATGATAATGGGATTGCTGCGCCTGTTTCTGATGAAATTAATATTTGTACACCTGAATTATATGGCATATCGCTATGCATGCTGAAGATTTAAGGTTACGATGAGGTGTTTTCTTCTATTACAGAATTGCCGACCAGCGATAGCAGCAAAATATGGTTTCGAGTTGTCCCTCTACCTGTGCCCTACTATTACTCAGTTTTATTGAGGTGAAACCTGCTGAGCCCATCGTCACTTTGATCCAAAGGTGGGTAATGTGAGCATTTTCTAAGTGGCAGTTTTATATATGGATGAAAGACGGTTCAACTTCAGATCTCTTTTTCATTAAATATCTATTGCTGGCTGTAAAAGCCCTGGAGAGATGAAGCTCAGTTCTTAATTTATTATTTCATTTAATGGTGAGTTTATCTAAAGGAAATCTGAGGAAATTGAATGGAGAGTTTGATGAGATTTCATGATTGCATCGGTTTTTTTATTAAAACTGGACCTGGAAGTTTAAAATGCTCTGTAGATGGATCTTTTTTGTAAACTCATTAGCACTTTTCAGAAGCAGTAAACTGTTTGTACATGAGTTCAAGGCAGCATATCGCTCTTCTAATTAAATATCTATTGCTGGTTGTAAAAGCCATGTAAAGATAAAGCTCACTTCTCAATGTAGTATTTGATTTAATGGTGAGTTTATCTATAACTGAGGAAGTTGATTGAAGATTTTAATGAGATTTCATGATTGCATCGGTTTACCAATAAAAGCTTTCTCCGTCTGAACACTTCAAATGCTCTGAAGCTGTTTTCAGATGCAGTAAATTGTTTTGCACATAAGAGCTGAACTCTAATGGCTAAAATGTTGATTTGCTGATAACAATAGCAGCCTTCTCCCTAGCTCCCTTTGCTAGGACGAAAAACTCATCGTGGTGGACTGTAGCAGACCCTGGAAATTTATTCTCTGTTCGTTTTGAATTACATAAATTAAATCATAAGATACAACTATCAAACGAAGCTCTATTTGTTTGTCATGTAATGCCCTGCCCATCACTCTACACGTCATAACATTGTTTTTGACATGTGAAGATCTCTTGCAATACCTTTCACAGAATCATGTTATACTATTCATTTTATCCCTGACATAAATGCGATTCGTTTGCCACAAGAGAAATGCCTATATGAAGCTCTGGTCGTTTTTATCATCTTCATTGGCTTCTTTTAACTTGATGGTGAGGCCAAATGGATGATAATATTATGTCTTTTAAAAAGAAAATACTCAATGCACGGATGCATAAATTAAATTAAACGATGACTTTATGATTGTGTTGCTTGTATTTGAATGATGTATGTCTCAACCTAAGAAACTCAATAATGCCCAAACAGATTCCTTGGCGATGATACTGTTTGTGCATCATCATTCAAATGTTATCAGGCCCTTTCTTGTGATTCGATAACTGCTTAGTGTGTCATATTCCTAAATTTCATATTTAAAGGTCCTCGAGCATGGTTAACCAAAGAGGACAACTGAATAGCACTATGGTGTGTGAAAGAGTCTTCAGCTACGTAAAGCTTAATTGCATTTGAACAAATAGGGGCGCCTTGGTAGCTTCTCAAATACACCAACATCAAGCTTCAACCTAAAAAAATGTCACAGTGAAGGAAGGGTAATGATGATTCGCCCACAGTAGGGAAATGAATGTCCCTAAAGATTTTATGACATATGCCAACTGATTTTCTTTTGGCTTACAACTGAGCATAGGTCCTGTGACGCTATTGGGTATAATATATATATATATAAATGTCCGCATTCTCACTTCAAACACACCGACACATTTTAGTTGATAAATCAATCAAATTGTATCTGATTTAAACCAGCAAATATTACCCTAATGTCACATGACTTATTGCCAGTTGTCAGCCAATGGGGCCAACTAAGGCATGTTTTTGAGACTGCAGCTAGACAAGGGTGCGTTTGAAAAGCTGCCAAGGGGCCTCTATCTGTTGGGTGTAGGTTTCTTTCATGATGAAACTTGTGTCTGAGTGGTGAAATTGATGGAATATCGTAACAGCTTGCTGTTTAATGAAGCACCATCCTTCCGCATTTAAATTAACCTTTTTACTTAGTTTCACCGAAAGAGAAGATAGTTGGCATTTTAATACGTTCAAGGTATTGTGTAGTAGATGGGGGTGGTTCAGAAGCCAAATCCAAGCCAATATTGGTGAAAACTTGTTGAGCTGAGATGTCACTGCTTGTTGATTTTTGATAACACAGTTATCAACTTTTAACTTATATTTGAGGGTCATCAGTTTTATTTCTATTAAGAATATTCTTAATGAAATTCTATTTCTGGATTTGGTTATCTTTACACGTTAAAAATTACTGTTTTTGCATTTGAAATTTGTGCAGAGACGTAATTGCTATCACTACGGTATTTAAGTTGAAGCTTTTCATTAGGTTTCGCTTGGCTAAGCCGGTGTAATTGTCTGCGCTTTTCTGTCAAGTTGTACAGATCCTTTGTCATCCAGGCTTGTTTAAAAGTCGAGGATTTCCTTTTATTACTACAGACATTTGAAGTGACACTTGACATCTCACTTTGTTTTTGAAAATGTGATAAAAAGTTTTCAAAAGCTATATTGACATTTTTTTTGTAGGTCACTCCAATCTATTGTGCAAGATTTGTAATGACAACTGGCATTGTTCACCAGAATGTGGTCTAAAAGGCTGTTTTTGGTGTCTCCATATAGAGTTAGTGGTTCAATTACATTTAAAAAAACCAAATTTTCTCAGAGTGTCACAGTATTCCAAAGACGATTTTTCAATTATATTTTTGGTGTTCAAATCAATATTTATGTCACCCTCAACAATGTAGTGAGCAGGGAGAGAACACAAGCACTCACCCAAGTTGCCCAGGAACCCAGAAACCGCGCCTGAAGGGGGGCGGTCAGCAGAAAGAAGAGTACACACATCCCGCCCGGCCCTGCTAGCGCGTATGATAAGTAATTCTGGGCCCTCCAGCTGTACTGTCTCCACTCTAGCTGCAAACTCTACATTCACATAAACTGCTGTGTCACCACCGCCACCTTGTGGTCTAGAACTGAAAAATATATTAAACTTGTCAAGTCGATATCATCCTAATAAGGTGGCATTATCAAACAAAGTTTCTGAGATTATAATAAAAGAACAATTACAATTGAGTTCGCTTAGTAAAAGCCCAAGCTGTCTCATTTTAAACTCCAAACTCCTAGCATCGAGATGTAGAATTGAGAGATCATTCTTTGATACTATGACACATGAGACTTTATTTGGCACAAATTTGGCAGAATGAGTAGTAAACCAGTCTTCACCAAGTTCTGTTTCTCTCACCGATAAATTACCTTTTCTCACTTCATGTCATTATAACTGTATTCAATTTAATAATTTATTTGTAGATATACACACCAAGGAGTAAGACTCCTTGTAATACAATATAAAATTTACTCACCACCTTTCGAAAATTCACATATTGTGTCCTCTTATTTAAACACAAGACAACTCTCTGAAATTATATTTGTGTCACCAAGTGCAATTCACAGCAAAAGATGACATCAGAAAAGGCACATGGGTTACAATGCAGAGGTCAGTTTTTTTTCAATGATTTCACCAAGTTCTGTTTCTCTCACTGATGAATTACCTTTCTCACTTCATGTAATTATAACTGTATTCAATTTAATAATTTATTTGTAGATATACACACCAAGGAGTAAGACTCCTTGTAATACAATATAAAATTTACTCTCCACCTTTCGAAAATTCACATATTGTGTCCTCTTATTTAAACACAAGACAACTCTCAATTCAAATGAACCCATAAAAATATGGAATCTCTAAAAGTTAAACAGGAAGTGGGTGTTTGCCAACACAACGGCAAGACTGCAAACTCTTTTTCTTTGGAGCTGAAACTGACAAGCAGTAGGCCTAGATGTTCCCTGTCTAGACACTGATTTTGAAGTTGGATATTCTGATTGAGCCTCCCCACCCATAATGAGTAAGTTAGGTACAGGTACAGCAAGTACTAGCAGGGCATATAAATAGTGGTGAACATAGTTAGTTACAGTTAGTACCAAAATTGTTGCCAGCATTCAAATCATGAGTCATGTTTGTTAAGATGCTGGAGGACAGTCTGATGGTTAGTAACCTTCCTATGGTGACATTGTACCTACAGTAGAGAAGCAGATAGGACCACCCCCATGATAGCAATACATGTTAATCTGACCTTCACAAAATCAAGTATTATTGTAATTGCTGCATGATGTTAATCATGTGAATTGTTATTAAAGTATCGATTGGATTCAATAACCAACCAAGGCAGGTGTCCCTCCCACTTTCCTTATCCCCTGATTGAGTTGGATAGGCTCACTTTTATAATGCACTATGTTATACCATAGTCGCTTGTGACTTAGGCCCAGTCATCTAGTGAATGGGAAACCTTATCCATCATACTAGATTTCCCTGTATGAGGGTGATTAGGTATTCAGATCCCATTGTTCTAGCCAGTGTTTATCTTTTAGATTGACACTGACACTCCTTGCTTGTGGGTGAGCATAACTTCGAAAATATGAGAATTAAAAGTACATACAAGCAACATTGTTTTTTTACATCAATGCTTATACTGTTGGGTTGTCAAAATCTGACTTTTCGAGTACCTAAGTTTGAAATGTTTTGTAATTCACCAATCATGATAATGCATTTTTTTCTTTTTTATGAAATTTCTAATTAGCAAAAAAATCTTGATGAGCAATACATGCGGTGGAACTGTCTTTATGTCATTTATGATCACTTGTTTGAGCTGGAATTCTGCATTAATGTGATTGTATTTTTGGAAAGTTGTATGCCCAAATATTTGCGAGATTAGAAGCTTTTGGCTGGTTCATATATACTGTCTTTCAATAAAAATATACACTTCCCAAATTAGTTGTTTCTGATAACGATTCAATTCGTTGAGGTTGTAGCATGGCAATTAACATTAGGATTTTTGTTTTGCCCATGTGACACCATCCAGACTGACTTAATTGGCAAAGCAATATGAAAGTTATAATTAGGGCAATTGTGGACTGTGGTGCAATGGGTAAAGCATGGGTCTTTCATTCAAGAGCTCATGTTCGACTCCCTGCGGATCACAGTGGCATCAGGAAGAGCCGTATTGATACCACAATAAAAATAAAACGGAGCAATATCAAGGTTTCTCACACGGTATAAAGAGAGAGATAAAGATGGACGGGAGTTTGAATGTGATTGTATATTATTACGATTCCTACAGTCAGAGATTTCCCGTGATTAATATGACCACACTTGCTGTGTTGAGATGCGTGAATAATTATGTCACGGCGACAATTAAAGAATGGGAAAGCTGACTGTGTTCAGAGTGAATATAAGATAATATCTTTCTGTATATCATTTTGTGTCTTGGGTAGAGTTCGATTAATTCCAGGAAAAATAGCTTATTGTTATACTTTATTTTGTAAGATTAATAGCTACATGACATGTATAATTGAATCCATTAAAACAAGAGACAATATTACATGATATTATGTTGCTTGAATGATAAAGGAGAAGCGTAGTCGGGATGTAAATCAGTTGTTGTTGATCGGAAGGTTTAACACTTCCCTTCGATACATGGTACACCAATGGGACAAATTCCACAGCTATTGAAGAACCATGCAGAGCTCATTCCAGCCAACATCAGCAGGGCAGTGATGCCGTAGAGTACCTTCATATTCTGTAAAAAGTAAAAATTATTCATGCACTGTCACTGCATTATTCATGTTCTGTCATTGCATGAAAAACATTCCTAACGATGATCGAAGATTGACGATAAAAGTATATATATATATGCATCATGTGAATTACCCTCTACATCTTTAAAACCAATATTTGTGAAATATACAGGTAAACTTTTGATCTTAGACACCTTGACACATTCACAAAGTTATCGATAGTATTTCTGCTACCCAGATTCATGTTCCATATTAATTAATTATGTCCTGATAAAACCTACTTTTTCTGTCAAAAAAGTGGACAAAATCTTTAGTTTTAGTTGACTGCCATGTAATTTTTAGTTGTGTGTGAGGATTCTTTCGCAGCAAGATTCAAAGTGTAGTAAACCAATTCTTGTAAAGCACAGTTACTAACAGTAAACAGATAGGTCTTAGTCCACTCAACTAATATCATAATCAATGGAGAGAATTGCATGATCCTTATAAAACAGTGAGGCAATGCACAGAGATGGTTTCTAGACATGCGTTTTGAGGCTTACTTTAGATACAAAATTCCCTGACATTTTTTGGAATTGGGAATGAGCAACAGTTACAATATTGAAAAACATAAATACTTAATCGAAATATTCACATAAATGCATTGCATGAATATTGATGTTACACTTACCAATGGTTGTTTGTAATGATATGATATCAATAGAGTAGCTAGAAGCTGATTGTTCGAATCTACTAATTCTTAACCTTATATACCATTGCTTATATGGCAAAACAAACTGTGGGTAATGGTTATGATTGTCAGACGAAATTATAATGGTCATGCAATCATTCAATCATTGCCAGCTGCGTAAAAAGTCATTGCCAACTTAATAAAAATACCAGATATAATTATATTCAAACATACTACATCCTGCTAATATCAGCCCACATCATATATTCCAGTAAATAACACAGCTGTTGTTGACATCTGTCTTCCTCTAGATTCTGAAAGTTTGAAAAGATAAAAATATTGTGATTTAACTGAATTTAGCTGGTTATCCAAGGCGGATGTAGGATATAGGATATTGGATATAGGATTTCAATCTCATTTGAAGACTATTTGCATCCTTCAATGTCACTTTCATAAGAACTGATGTGTGTCAAAACTCAAAAGTTGTCATGATCTGTCAGTTAACAGATAAAACGAGCTTGCCTTGGTTTAATCTGGAATGATGAATGAGCTTTCAGTGATTTGACATTCAAGACTAGTTAAAGATTCAGAGGTTCATTAAATCCTCGCCTTGATAATGATAAAATCCCTGTTTTAAGTATTACAGCACGGCAGTGGTGTTGCTGTGTTTTGTAAGAGGGTTGAGGAAGAAGATTGATTTTCAAACTGCCAATAATTAACTAGAACTAGGAATTCTAAATAGACTATTTGCCTTGTTGTCAGATCACTATCGAGGATATTTCCGCAAGAGGTAATATTGTTGAACTGTATGCTATATCTTGTTAGATAATTTATTGAAAAGCAGCAAGAGACTGGCCAGAGTAAGATGTCTAACTGAGAGGTGATATTGGATATGATTTGGTGATCAGATACCGAGGCCAGATGTGCTCACACCTACACCTGTGGCACCTACACTTAACAGCATTCATAGTAGTCTTTCTTATCGCATATACATAAATGCGAGCACAGCTGAACATATTGACATCATCATTCTCATTATAGCTGCCAAATTCAGTATGCAGGGCTACAGTACATCTGGCAGCAATATGATACAAAACTCACAGATGATACAGAGACATTTGTGTTAGATTTAATATCAAAATTCATTGAAATCATACCAATAATGATTAGTATTTATGTGAGTATGAGGATTGATCACCAAAATTCCTCTTTAAAGGCTTACTTCTAGGCCGCTATTTTGTACCACATTTTATTCCCCCTGCCTATTCTATGTGTGTGGTTTCAAGATTTAGAATCTTTATATTGAGGAATATATGGCCTCTCTAACTTTCATGGTGACGGTAGTCAATTGACATTGAGAAACAGCCGCAATCCCTGTGCAACTTCACGATGCATCTTACTTATGATGAGGATATGTCAAACGAATAAATCCACAGATTAGAAACCAGGTCATTGAACCTGCAGGCGACGACACTACCATCGCACCGCGAGGCCAAGAACTTTGAGTGTGCAGATTATATAGCGCAGTGGTAGCAGCGTTTCTTCCGATTCTTCCGATAGGTTGATCGCCGTCGGAGTAGTTGTCTCCTTTCAAGGGCGATATGCTGTGTAGTGATAACAGAGTGAGACTTGATTATCTGGATGTAAATAACAGTATATCTTTCATCGGAGATGTAACAGTTAGGTATTTTGTATAGCTTCACAGCCACGACTCTCAAGGGATCAATTCGAGGAGGGTTTTGGCGTCACATTCACAATCGCAGGGTTTTCAGCAGTGGGTTGTTAACATATAAGGGGAGGATAAGGAGAAATTGACAGACAACTTTTGTTAGTAATCTGGGACAACACTGTAGGGGTTTCCAGTGGATTATCAGACACCAGGCCACACCACACCCGGGACCAGATCAGGGTAACAAGTCCTTGCCCATACACTAAAATCAACCACAACAGGGCGCCGGGAGCCGAGCACGGGGAAGGGGGCTTGGCGTTGTCATCTAGGCTATGTGTGAGGTCTCGGGCTTGCGATTCTCTTAGACTCTTAACATTCTGATCATCATTTTATCTAATGGTATAACCTTTGCCGCTAACTTCTCCAATATTGGAATTCTTAAGCTCGAAATCACACACATGATCAAATAGAATATGATTAATAAGATGTGATACAAAATATCAGCCTCAAAACCAGTATCCACTAGCCCAAATAAAAATGAGCAACAAGTTATCAATTCAAATTAGCTTACTTTATTGCAATCTGGAAAGTAGATAAACGTTCCGTGATCTGTACAGTAGAGTACTTGGTAATATTATCACTGCCTTCTGCAAGAGGCGCGCCTTAAAGATAGCTAATTATTAGCAGGCATTAATCGATCCTCATTAGCTAATAATTAGCAATCATTTTTCATATGAATTTAGTAAAACGCAACAACATATAATTTGCAACAGATTCTGCATGAGGTTCGCCTCAAAGTTAGCTAACTATCATCACTATTTTTGAACTATTCATCATTATAAAGGAAAATGTGCTGAATTGTTGTCAAATGGCTGTAACTTTATCCATTGCAAAATACAAAAACATTAAGGATACAACAAATCATTTGTGAATTTGTTAAATAATGACGCAATACGGTGTCAAATAAAAGAATCTATAATTGGTATCTGGTATTTCTGAAGTTAGATATTAGGACTATTGGTATACACATCTGCTGATATTCCATTAGCCCATATAACGACTTAGTGAAAAATATCATCTTATCATATCATTAATCATAATATTGTAATTGATAATGAAGGAAGTGATGACATCTGACTCAAATTTCCCAATATCGACTGTGAATATTGCCTAAAAAAAAAATATCGTTGACTAAACTGTGACTTGCTACTTTCAGAAATTAATAAGCATCCGATCATTTCATGACAGCCTCCACATCAATTGAGAAGGATGTAAACATCAATGGTATGTTACTTATAAAAGTGATAGGGCTGATGCTTACAAGCATGTTAGGTGTAATGATGGATGGATGGAAGGTAATTCCCACTGTAGCCAACTGGTTCCTTCAGATCTGTGCAGCCAGTTAAGCCTTTTCTATGTGGTATTTGTCTTATATTTCTAATACTGCATTGCCTACTGGTGTTTGACAAGACAGTGATAATGCTGTTTGCAAACACACAATGTAGTTAGTATAACTAACACCCAAATGATCTTTCTATGTTATAGACAGAAGATGACCTGTGCACCCAAAAAGCTGGTAGTCATTCTTTTAAAATGACATTATCTGCTGTTATCATTTTCAATTACGCCTGCTATTACTTAATAAATAAAACAAAGCAGCCTATTATGTAACCCACACTGTTGAACCCGTATGGATATCAATGCACACAAACAATGTGTTGTTTCCTAATAGGGACAATTCCGTTTCCATAGTTTTTGGTTTGCGTAGTAAAAAGTGCATTATCACACAATTGTCAGCTTATGTGTGAAAGCTAAATCATCATTCCATATTTCAAGACTCATCAGCAGAAAAATCAGAGGTGTGCTGAGTAGGACTAACTCTTTATCGCCCCACACCTATATCATGTTAATATTCCACTTCTTCTCAGTCTGGCCGCATTTTCGATTACAGGATATGGTGTTCTTCCACAAGACCATCAACAACAAAAGAGGCTTCATAGGATTTGGATGGAGAGAATACAAATACTGTAATCAATCTCAGCAAGAGATATACACGTCAGCCTTTGTGTATTTCTGGTACCTTGTGACCAAGCGTCTGCGGCAGAAGAAGAAGACACCAGTTCTGACTGGTAGTTTGTTTTATCTTATTGCAGTATTTCTTGGTGATTGGTTTATTACTAGCTTCGTTGCGATTATTATGAAAAGGTGGGACAAAATTAATCCATGTAATTGAGTTTGCAAATGTATCACTTGTAGTCACTTGTAAATTTCATATCCATAAAAAAATCACAAAGCAAAAATAGTCAGAGCATTTATGGTTTAAGACATTGTTTGGTGATTGGTCGGGGTGAATATTGAATATGCTTAGAGAAGGAACCTAAATTATGATACCTTAGCCACCATCTCTCCTAGAATATCATACAGTAATTGAAATGAATAATTCTTCTTTTCAGCCTACGATTTAGACTGATGGTATAGAGTGTCTGTTAGTCATGAAACATCAAAGTGCTGATAGCACCTCCTCTGTTAGCGAACTTTTAAATGTCACAATGTTAGCGCTATGTAATGTGCATATTCGACAGTTGTTAGGGATGGGCAAATGCTATCATTTTATCAAATGTTCAATCTGCTCAGTGCTCTGATTTGTACTGATATATTATGTTGACTCATGGTATATTTCTGTGACTTTTAGGGTTGTTGATTGTGAAGGCCCTGGAGTGGGTGGAACAGTAGTATTATTTTTACGGACTGGTTACGGATTTGACTACAGGTATTTTTTCTTACCTCGGCAGTTATTCCTAGATTTTATTCCGATGTGTTTGTGCATCCTATTCAGATAACATTGAAATTTAGCTCATTGTAGATAAACTGTTGATGAACATATTATGTATAGGTCATATTTTAGTGTAAATCAAGTAAGATTTCTATTTTTGAATGAATGGCTTTATATTCATTTCCAAAACATGATCAAATGGATCTTCACTCCACAAACAGGCTGAGCACTAGATTGTTGTTGATGCACTGATCTTACAACTTGCTGCATATCTTGTCATTGACCTGTGTTGGTGAAAATAAACCTCACAAAGGAGATCGATCGATGAATTACAATAGATTAAAATATTTCTCCAACCATTTGAATTAGAACTTATATACTTATTGAATTTCCTTTAATGCAATCCATCATTTCCTATTTATGAGTGGTCATTATGTTTGTCTATATTATCGAGCTTTAGTTGTGTATGAGAATAATGAACATTGCATGCACTGCATTTTATGCCAATGGATTGTTGATTGATTCTGAATAATTCTAGAATTGTCCACTCTTGACCCATATATCAGTACCCAAACAGCATCCCATTGTTGTATAATTGCTGTGTAGTGTAGCATCAACTACTGTGTAGCTATAGTCCCAGGGCAAATAATTTATTTTCGTTTCATCATGAAGGAACTCGAAAGCATCCCACTTGAATTAGTATTGATTAGTGCCAAAGTGTTGCTTGGAAGATTATGCCCTGAACCTTTTGACACCATTTAATATGTGGTAATAGTGATAGATATAATGATTGATGGTTCAATGATGGCTGCAACAAGGATATGGATTTTGGTCTGTCCAAAATTAAATCTGCCAGCGGTTAAACTGTTCAGGAGCAAGAAAAGTACCGGAAAGGGCCAACCCGCACATATTCCTCTGCTACTTGGCTACCACAATGCCCTTCACACAAGAAAATTTCCGTGATTAGATTTTCATCAATTAAAATTTAAAATAATTCATGTAATCATGTATTTAAATATACTAACTTAAAGCTAGAAGCATCTGGTGATCATTGTCCCAAGTTTATAAATATATGACTTTCATTACAATTGATAAACATCTAATTGTAGACGTGGTATTGGATGGAGGGCATTGTGGTAGCCAAGTTACAGAGGAAATTGTGTGGGTTGAGCCTTTCTGACACTATTTTCTTCTGGATGAACAATTTAACAGCTTGTAAATTCATTATCGTGCAGACCCAAAGCCATATCCTGGATTCAGTGAATCATTTAAGCATAAATCACTATCACTATCACCATAACAGACAATTGAAGTGGTGTCAAAACCTTCAAGGCTTCATCAAATTTAACCACATTTTGCAGCCTTAAAAGAACAGAATTCTTATTAATATTTTGATTTTAATCTGACACTGACTAGTTGACGTCACAAGGATATTATTGATTACATTATATCAACAAGCAAATAATGATGAAGCAGATGAACATGACCCAATGATAAATTTGTTTGCTAATTGTTCAAATTCTGCTTTGATCACCAGTATTCCAAAGTGCTATGCACATGCATCTAAGGGACAATGACTATTTTCTGGTGAAAACTCTGCATTATTATTTCATGAAGTAGTTGGTATCAGTGAAAACATGAAGGTGGACAGATTTTCCAGACCTCAGGGTTGTGAAAGCTAGTAAATATTGATTTTTTTGACATAGATTCCTCAAACTGAACATCTAAAAACAATTTTTATATTAGGTGTTTAGTCAGTCACTTTGTCATTTTCAATAGAGATATCTCAATGAGATGTTTTCATGCCCAACTGACATTAAAATAGTTGGATCTCAATTATTATACCGATGTTTGAGATGTTGCATAAATCTTTCTGGCAATTCGATATTGCTGAGACATATACATCTCAAGTTTGTTACACACTTGACCGCCGATGATAGCTGATTTTCGGAATTGCCCTCTTGCTGATATGTGAACACCACTCCCAATCCATCGCAACTGGTTGCCGAGGCTACTGCAATTAATCGTAAATGTATTGGCCAGCATATTTGCTGGTAATCCTGTTAACAAGAATTGACAAGGAATTAACAATCAGTTGAGAAAAACATTTCATTTTAGGAAATTATCACAAACTTCAATTCTAATCATGTAATGTGAAAATATGACAAATTTGACTATGCAACGATTTTGATAGTAAATGATGATTATTATGATGAGACTACATCCAACTTTGTATGTGATACTTCTGGTGAGCCGTCCGTACTGTTAAACCGTACACCGTCTGAGAGAGAGTTAGTTGTGGGTTTGAAGAGGAGACTACACCCAACTTTGTATGTGATACCTCTGGTGAGCCGTCCGTGCTGTCAAACAGTACACCGTCTGAGCTGGCAAATAATAGAATTGTTCAATTAATTGTTTGCTTTCAGGATAAGAGTGGCGTGTAATATGACGATCAGACTGTAATTTGATTTCTGCCGATGAACTTACAGAGAGTTAGTTGTGGGTTTGAAGGGGAGACTACATCCAGCTTTGTATGTGATACTTCTGGTGAGCCGTCCGTGCGGTTAAGCCGTACACCGTCTGAGAGAGAGTTAGTTGTGGGTTTGAAGAGGAGACTACACCCAACTTTGTATGTGATACTTCTGGTGAGCCGTTCATACTGTCAAACCGTACACCGTCTGAGAGAGAGTTAGTTGTGGGTTTGAAGAGGAGACTACACCCAACTTTGTATGTGATACCTCTGGTGAGCCGTCCGTGCTGTCAAACAGTACACCGTCTGAGCTGGCAAATAATAGAATTGTGTTCAATTAACTGTTTGCTTTCAGGATAAGAGTGGCGTGTAATATGACGATCAGACTGTAATTTGATTTCTGCCGATGAACTTACAGAGAGTTAGTTGTGGGTTTGAAGGGGAGACTACACCCAACTTTGTGTGTGATACTTCTGGTGAGCCGTCTGTACTGTTAAACCGTACACCGTCTGAGAGAGAGTTAGTTGTGGGTTTGAAGAGGAGACTACACCCAAATTTGTATGTGATACTTCTGGTGAGCCGTCCGTGCTGTCAAACAGTACACTGTAGAGAGTTATCCATCACTGTACACACGTACAACGTCTGATCTGCCAAGACGGAAATGTGAACAATTATTATTTGGCTCTCGGGACACATGAGTGGATTGTAAGCGGACGATCAAATTGTAATTGTAGCAACCGAATTCTGTCGATGAACTCACAGAAGGTTGGCTGTATTTGTGTACAATTAATTTTTCGGCTCTCTGGGTAGCATGAGTGGATTGTAAGTGCACGATCAATGTAATTGTAGCAACCGACAGTTAACGTAATGTAGAGTTTAAGCCTTGAGGAGAGTCTCCATTGTCAGAAAACATCAACTAGATTGAATGATCTCTATTCCTCTGATTGTTTGTTGTCCGTAGATGACAGCAGCAGATTGTATGGTGTATTAGAATATTTGTGATGAGCTGGCAGTCCCGAGTGCTCAGTATTTTCTTACATCCTTCTTGTAACAAAGGTTATGATGAACTGCGCTGATTTATTCCTTGCACCCTTAAATTTGTGCTTGTTGTAGCTTTGTGTAGCTTTACTGCTTTTATTTCAAAATTTCGTTGTTAGAGTATAAAGAGTGTTTTGGCAGATGAATCATGCTGAGCTTTTCGGCTTAAGTGTAGACAGGATAATTAAGTGCGATTAGATGTCCCCGAGATTTACAGTAAAAATTTGCAGAAATTTTTCGGATGATCAACGTTTCCATGGCGACATAGTGACTGATGTGTACGGTGTCGCAACATTCGGCTAATAACGCCAACAACTTACCTATTAACTTGTTTCCCACAGTTTTTTCTAGTGTTTCTCCTTCAAACATCTAATACAACCATTCTTCTTTATTGATAGTCAGATATCAAAGTGTTGTTATTTAAAAATGATATATTATTATTTTATTGAGTGAAACTTACTGAGTTTGCGACAATTAATTAGGCAGTAGTAGATTACTGATCGCCTGATCGCTTGGAAAATATTCATAGTTTGTTGTCGTTATACAAAATAAAATTGTGGTTGTCCCTCCTTGTTGTTGTTGTTGTTGTCATATTTGGGTGTGAACGCAGCTTCCGGAAGTTGGTGTACAGAATCCAGTTTGTTTGTAGAGTATGTAGTTTATTTTATGAATCTTCTGAATTGCATAATTGCTTCTGCTACCTAGCGTTATATGTTCTAACGCTGTGCCGCATGACTGCAGCTATCAAGACTATAACGCTTTATCGATGTTAAAGTGCCTCGACCGGTATATAAGGGCCAGTCAATGTAAAGCGATCACCCAGCCATATCAAATTCAAATGGGGTTAGCAGCATTCAAATTCCTCCTGCTTTTTCGGAATTAAGAGGAGAAGCAGTGAATTATTTTTAATGGGAATCAGACAAGCTGATGCGGAATTGTGTGATACACATACCCAATAAATTTTCATTCCAATAATGGCATTAGAAAGTGGTGAAAATATGACTGATGTCATACGAAATTGCCCAGTTCCGATGATTTCAAATCATCCGCTTCAAAATATACGAGCTCTTATTGGTCAATTTTGACGTTATGATTTATGGTTTTAGAGGTTGCCTAGATACCGTTGTCAAGATTGAAATTGACCGTTGTAATAAAACCCTATAATCCCAAGTGTGATGAGCCTGCACAACAATAGCTATATCATAGCTTCTATTCAACTTTATTTATGGGTGTCTGCGAATCACAATTTCTTATATAACACACTTGACCACTTGAGAATGCAACGTGGACTGGCTGTTAGAGGCGGAGACCAAGGCCATTCTCCGCCTCTAATTACATTGATCAGCCAATGGTCTTGCCTGTCACTTCACATGATTAATCCCCGTGCACCCCCTTCGATTCCTACCTCTTTAAACTACTGCTGCCACTCATGCAAATTTGTGCTCATTGAATTTTGCATAGCTCCACGATAATTAATTGAGACTTAAATCTTATAATTGTCACCTAATGGGCAAATAATTTGCACAAACTGATCTTCAAAATCAGGGCATGAAATCTATGCACCAGCTAATGACGTGTACAGTATGCATAAGTAAGACGGTAACTACGGCACCTGTGCCGGTAGATAATTAATTTCATACCCTAAGTTTGACGATCAGTTTGTGCAAATTACTTGCTCATTAGGTCACAATGCTGAGATTTCAGCCTCACTTTATTAGTTTTGAGCTATACAGAATTCTATAAGCACACATTTGGCTGTGTGGCAGCAGTGGTTTAAGAGCAATTTTACATCAGTTTCAAACTTTTGGAGCTTGTTGTTCGTTGGGGAAACATTTTGCTGAGCATGAGAATTATTCTTGCTGGGGATTGATTATCAATCTATGAAGCAATTTAGATTCAAGCAGGTGGCTAGATTGCTTCACAGAGTAATGTGATACAGAGTAAATGTTTCACAAAACTCAAGGCAAAAAGTTGTCAATCCTCGGTCAAGGTTCCTGAAAGCTTATTTGTTAAGGGGAAAATTAGGCAGAGCTTGATGCCAAGGACACACTTTATCTATCGGTTACAAATACAGGGCAATGGAGCATGAGGCAAAAGTTCTGCAATTGCCTTTCCCTTTGCCTTACTAATTGAGATCAAATAAATATAAAGATTTGTCTTGGGTGACATACCTAATTTTTTTATTCAAAAATAGAATATTCAGACTCTCCTGTGAAAATTTTACTTCTGTACAACCTTACTCCACAATTATATTTGACGTTTTATGCTTATGTTACACCTGTAACTGTCCTAGCTAAATTGGTAAAGTGGTAGCTAGGTAAGGTCTCTGTTATAATCTTGGAATAATGCTGCCACAATGTTCGCTTGGATCAGGCAATCATTGGGCTGTAAATTTATCGAAAAGGCCTCATATCAAATGTATCTGATGAAATAATGCCTGGCACACACAAATTACATAAGAAGCAACAAGACTCATGAGAGACAAAGTTTATCCTCAGGTTTTTAAATTTTTATAAGCCAGTGTCTTTAATGTGGGAAAGCCGCCCCAGTCAACATCAAGCGATCACCCAGTCATATAAAATTGGGTTGACAGCATTCAAATTCATCCTGGTTTTTCGGAAATAAGAGAAGCAGTAGTGGATTTTTGGGAATGGAATGGCAGATGCTAATTTGTGTGATACACATGCCCAATAAATTTGTTTTAGACTAATGGCATTGTTAAATTATCCAGCTAATAATGCCATGACATCATTTTTTTACAATTACATAAATGTAAATAAAACTCACACCGTTTGTGTGTAATCTCAAAATGCTATTTTTGAACAGTCTCCACTGGAGCTTGCAACATTGTTGCAGCATCCGGCATCAGACTTAAGGCCTTGCTACATGAGCCCACGAAATGCGTGGAATTGTCTTCCCACGCGTGGTGGGCGTGGCCTCATAGGCTAAACTCACCCAATGAGCCATGACCAATGAGTAAGGAGTAATGACCAATTAAATACGCTCTATTGTACTGTATGAACACGCATGAACAACGCGTGGAATTGCCTCCCCACGCAATTTCGTGGGCCTGTCTAGCTACACCTTTACATTTGCTTGAAATAAGACAAAGGGCAAGTGTATGCACCGTGCCAGAAGCATATAAAGTGAGGATGGTATGGCACAAATTGCTCTCCCAAAAGCTACATGGTTGTTTGATATCTCTCAGTTTTTAGAACATCAAGTTTCAAGGTGTTGTTGTAGACAGCAATCATGTACATTGAATATATTATTTCATTAGTTGGATAATGATAATTTGAAATTTGTGCTGCTAAATTGGCTAATTGAAAAGGGAATTGGCCCACAGGTCAACACAATGCAATTATAATCAAATGTAAACAATCAAAGGACTACTCTATTCAAAGTATCATAGCAAAAGAACATGAAAGGGACCCATAACTCTGATCGCTAACCCTTATCCTATTGTCTTATTTAACTTATGCTGTGAATGTAATGTAGTCATGTCGACTACATAGTATCTAAATGCTCCTAACGGTTATACCTGATGATATTTCTGAAAAGCATGGGTTTGGATAGCAACGGCCTAAATACATTCTATGAAGCTAATATTTAGTCTGTCATCTCCAACGCCTGCCCTGCTTGGTTCAATATGTTATCAAGCACTGACAAAACTAGACAATATCAGGGAATTAAAGTATTTTGTGGAGCTCTGAAGTTTGCATCCCAATCTATGATTTTTGGAGATCTCTGACTTTAAGAGTACATATAAATTATCATCTTACGAATTGATGATTCTGTCATTGGATCCTTTGGCAGTATCATTATATATTACATTATTATTATATATATTACACCTTTTATTGTTTGCGATGACCGTTTAATGAAACTTTAACTTTTGTATGGAGTTGCCCACTACTTCAACATGATCAGAAAACTCCATACAACCTATACATGATCAAAACTAAGTGAAAGAAGGGTGCCTGTTCTTCTTGGGTGTCTGGCCTCTATTGGATCAAATATCTGTCATTCTAGTAGGCACGCTGAAGGCAACTGATAGATACCAAGTTTCGCATGATGAACGGGTGATGTATTTATACATGGTGAGCTGCTTCTGTTGATTTTCATAGCAATGAACATTTAAAAATGCAAGCCAAAAATTTTAAACAGATTGAACCATTATATGGCAAAACTTCTCATCAAGAATATGAAAAAGGGAATACTGATCAATTGTGATTGGATTGTATGACGTTTTAATTAAATGATACATCCTAGCTAAGCTCTTCATATCAATCTGCTGGTACTGATGGTTTTAGACTGCACTGTCTTGAAGGTTTTGACACCATTTTATTTGTCTGTAATAGTGATAGTGATAGTGATTTATGCTTCAATGATTCACTGAATCCAGGATATGGCTTTTGGTCTGCACGATAATGAATTTACAAGCTGTTAAATTGTTCATCCAGAAGAAAATAGTGTCAGAAAGGCTCAACCCACACAATTTCCTCTGTAACTTGGCTACCACAATGCCCTCCTTCCAATACCATGTCTACAATTAGATGTTCATCAATTGTAATGAAAGTCATATATATAAACTTGGGACAATGATCACCAGATGCTTCTAGCTTTAAGTTTGTATATTTAAATACATGATTACATGAATTATTTTTAATTTTAATTGATGAAAATCTAATCACGGAAATTTTCTTGTGTGAAAGGCATTGTGGTAGCCAAGTAGCAGAGGAATATGTGCGGGTTGGCCCTTTCCGGTACTTTTCTTGCTCCTGAACAGTTTAACAGCTGGCAGATTTAATTTTGGACAGACCAAAATCCATATCCTTGTTGCAGCCATCATTGAACCATCAATCATTATATCTATCACTATTACCACATATTAAATGGTGTCAAAAGGTTCAGGGCACAATCTTCCAAACAACACTTTGGCACTAATCAATACTAATTCAAATGGGATGCTTTCGAGTTCCTTCATGATGAAACGAAAATAAATTATTTGCCCTGGGACTCTAGCTACACAGTAGTTGATGCTACACTACACAGCAATTATACAACAATGGGTTGCTGTTTGGGTACTGATATATGGGTCAAGAGTGGACAATTCTAGAATTATTCAGAATCAATCAACAATCCATTGGCATAAAATGCAGTGCATGCAATGTTCATTATTCTCATACACAACTAAAGCTCCATAATATAGACAAACATAATGACCACTAATAAATAGGAAATGATGGATTGCATTAAAGGAAATTCAATAAGTATAGAAGTTCTAATTCAAATGGTTGGAGAAATATTTTAATCTATTGTAATTCATCAATCGATCTCCTTTGTGAGGTTTATTTTCACCCACACAGGTCAATGACAAGATATGCAGCAAGTTGTAAGATCAGTGCATCAACAACAATCTAGTGCTCAGCCTGTTTGTGGAGTGAAGATCCATTTGATCATGTTTTGGAAATGAATATAAAGCCATTCATTCAAAAATAGAAATCTTACTTGATGTACAATAAAATATGACCTTTACATAATATGTTCATAAACAGTTTATCTACAATGAGCTAAATTTCAATGTTATCTGAATAGGGTGCACAAACACATCGGAATAAAATCTAGGAATGACTGCCGAGGTAAGAAAAAATACCTGTAGTCAAATCCGTAACCAGTCCGTAAAAATAATACTACTGTTCCACCCACTCCAGGGCCTTCACAATCAACAACCCTAAAAGTCACAGAAATATACCATGAGTCAACATAATATATCAGTACAAATCAGAGCACTGAACAGATTGAACATTTGATAAAATGATAGCATTTGCCCATCCCTAACAACTGTCGTATATGCAGTTTACATAGCGCTAACATTGTGACATTTAAAAGTTCGCTAACAGAGGAGGTGCTATCAGCACTTTGATGTTTCATGACTAACAGGCACTCTATACCATCAGTCTAAATCGTAGGCTGAAAAGAAGAATTATTCATTTCAATTACTGTATGATTTTCTAGGAGAGATGGTGGCTAAGGTATCATAATTTAGGTTCCTTCTCTAAGCACATTCAATATTCACCCCGACCAATCACCAAACAATGTCTTAAACCATAAATGCTCTGACTATTTTTTCTTTGTGGTTTTTTTATGGATATGAAGTTTACAAGTGACTACAAGTGATACATATGCAAACTCAATTACATGGATTAATTTTGTCCCACCTTTTCATAATAATCGCAACGAAGCTAGTAATAAACCAATCACCAAGAAATACCGCAATAAGATAAAACAAACTACCAGTCAGAACTTCTTCGTCTGCCGCAGACGCTTGGTCACAAGGTACCAGAAATACACAAAGGCTGACGTGTATATCTCTTGCTGAGATTGATTACGGAATTTGTATTCTCTCCATCCAAATCCTATGAAGCCTCTTTGTTGTCGATGATCTTGTGGAGGAACACCATATCCTGTAATCGAAAATGCGGCCAGACTGAGAAGAAGTGGAATATTAACTTGATATAGGTGTGGGGCGATAAAGAGTTAGTCCTACTCAGCACACCTCTGATTTTTCTGCTGCTGAGTCTTGAAATATGGAATGATGATTTAGCTTTCACACATAAGCTGACAATTGTGTGATAATGCACTTTTTACTACGCAAACCAAAAACTATGGAAACCGAATTGTCCCTATTAGGAAACAACACATTGTTTGTGTGCATTGATATCCATACGGGTTCAACAGTGTGGGTTACATAATAGGCTGCTTTGTTTTATTTATTAAGTAATAGCAGGCGTAATTGAAAATGATAACAGCAGATAATGACATTTTAAAAGAATGACTACCAGCTTTTTGGGTGCACAGGTCATTTGGATGATGACCAAAAACACTACAGTACTATTTATTGCCTGTTTCTGTCTTCCACACATGTCACATATGATAATCATTATTATAGTCTAGTAAGAAAAGCTGAGTCGGATCACAGGCGGGTACATCCGCCTTGGATAACCAGCTCAATTAAGTTAAATCACAATATTTTTATCTTTTCAAACTTTCAGAATCTAGAGGAAGACAGATGTCAACAACAGCTGTGTTATTTACTGGAATATATGACGTGGGCTGATATTAGCAGGATGTAGTATGTTTGAATATAATTATATCTGGTATTTTTATTAAGTTGGCAATGACTTTTTACGCAGCTGGCAATGATTGAATGATTGCATGACCATTATAATTTCGTATGACGATCATAACCATTACCCACAGTTTGTTTTGCCATATAAGCAATGGTATATAAGGTTAAGAATTAGTTGATTCGAACAATCAGCTTCTAGCCACTCTATTGATATCATATCATTACAAACAACCATTGGTAAGTGTAACATCAATATTCATGCAATGCATTTATGTGAATATTTCGATTAAGTATTTATGTTTTTCAATATTATAACTGTTGCTCATTCCCAATTCCAAAAAATATCAGGGAATTTCGTATCTAAAGTAAGCCTCAAAACGCATGTCTAGAAACCATCTCTGTGCATTGCCTCACTGTTTTATAAGGATCATGCATTTTCCTCCAGCGATTATGATATGAGTTGAGGGGACTAAGACCTATCTGTTTACTTTTAGTAACTGTGCTTTACAAGAATTGGTTTACTACACTTTGAATCTTGCTGCGAAAGGATCCTCACACAAAAATAAAAATTACATGGCAGTCAACTAAAACTAAAGATTTTGTCAACTTTTTTGACAGAAAAAGTACGTTTAATCAGGACATAATTAATTAATATGGAATATGAATATTGGTAGCAGACATACTATCGATAACTTTGTGATTATCTCAAGGTGTCTAAGATCAAAAATTTACCTGTATATTTCACAAATATTGGTTTTAAAGATGTAGAGGGTAATTCACATGATGCATATATATATACTTTTATCGTCAATCTACGATCATCTTTAGGAATGTTTTTCATGCAATGACAGAACATGAATAATGCAGTGACAGTGCATGAATAATTTTTACTTTTTACAGAATATGAAGGTACTCTACGGCATCACTGCCCTGCTGATGTTGGCTGGAATGAGCTCTGCATGGTTCTTCAATAGCTGTGGCATTTGTCCCATTGGTGTACCATGTATCGAAGGGAAGTGTTAAACCTTCCGATCAACAACAACTGATTTACATCCCGACTACGCTTCTCCTTTATCATTCAAGCAACATAATATCATGTAATATTGTCTCTTGTTTTAATGGAATCAATTATACATGTCATGTAGCTATGAATCTTACAAAATAAAGTATAACAATAAGCTATTTTTCCTGGAATTAATCGAATTCTACCCAAGACACAAAATGATATACAGAAAGATAATATCTTTTATTCACTCTAAACAGTCAGGTTTCCCATTCTTTAATTGTCGCCGTGACATAATTATTCACGCATCTCAACACAGCAAGTGTCGTCATATTAATCACAGGAAATCTCTGACTGTAGGAATCGTAATAATATACAATCACATTCAAACTCCCGTCCATCTTTATCTCTCTCTTTATACCGTGTGAGAAACCTTGATGTTGCTCCGTTGTTTTTTATTGGGGTATCAATACGGCTCTTCCTGATGCCACTGTGATCCGCAGGGAGTCGAACATGAGCTCTTGAATGAAAGACCCATGCTCTACCCATTGCACCACAATCCACAATTGCCCTTATTATAACTTTCATATTGCTTTGCCAATTAACATTAGTCTGTATGGTGTCACATGGGCAAAACAAAATCCTAATGTTAATTGCCATGCTACAACCTCAACGAATTGAATCGTTATCAGAAACAATTAATTTGGGAAAAGTATATTTTTATTGAAAGACAGTAAATATGAACCAGCCAAAAGCTTCTAATCTCGCCAATATTTGGGCATACAACTTTCCAAAAATACAATCACATTAATGCAGAATTCCAGCCCAAACAAGTGATCATAAATGACATAAAGACAGTTCCACCGCATGTATTGCTCATCAAGATTTTTTTGCTGATTAGAAATTTCATAAAAAAGAAAAAAATGCATTTTCATGATTGGTGAATTACAAAACATTTCAAACTTAGGTACTCGAAAAGTCAGATTTTGACAACCCAACAGTATAAGCATTGATGTAAAAAACCAATGTTGCTTGTATGTACTTTTAATTCTCATATTTTCGAAGTTATGCTCACCCACAAGCAAGGAGTGTCAGTGTCAATCTAAAAGATAAACACTGGCTAGAACAATGGGATCTGAATACCTAATCACCCTCATACAGGGAAATCTAGTATGATGGATAAGGTTTCCCATTCACTAGATGACTGGGCCTAAGTCACAAGCGACTATGGTATGACGTAGTGCATTATAAAAGTGAGCCTATCCAACTCAATCAGGGGATAAGGAAGGTGGGAGGGACACCTGCCTTGGTTGGTTATTGAATCCAATTGATACTTTAATAACAATTCACATGATTAACATCATGCAGCAATTACAATAATACTTGATTTTGTGGAGGTCAGATTAACATGTATTGCTATCATGGGGGTGGTCCTATCTGCTTCTCTACTGTAGGTACAATGTCACCATAGGAAGGTTACTAACCATCAGACTGTCCTCCAGCATCTTAACAACATGACTCATGATTTGAATGCTGGCAACAATTTTAGTACTAACTGTAACTAACTATATTCACCACTATTTATATGCCCTGCTAGTACTTGCTGTACCTGTACCTAACTTACTCATTATGGGTGGGGAGGCTCAATCAGAATATCCAACTTCAAAATCAGTGTCTAGACTGGGAACATCTAGGCCTACTGCTTGTCAGTTTCAGCTCTAAAGAAAAAGAGTTTGCAGTCTTGCCGTTGTGTTGGCAAACACCCACTTCCTGTTTAACTTTTAGAGATTCCATATTTTTATGGGTTCATTTGAATTGAGAGTTGTCTTGTGTTTAAACAAGAGGACACAATATGTGAATTTTCGAAAGGTGGTGAGTAAATTTTATATTGTATTACAATAAGTCTTACACCTTGGTGTGTATATCTACAAATAAATGATTAAATTGAATACAGTTATAATGACATGAAGTGAGAAAAGGTAATTTATCGGTGAGAGAAACAGAACTTGGTGAAATCATTGAAAAAAAACTGACCTCTGCATTGTAACCCATGTGCCTTTTCTGATGTCATCTTTTGCTATGAATTGCACTTGGTGACACAAATATAATTTCAGGTGACAAAAAAAACAGGTCAGTTTAGACTTACAACAGGGCAGAGATTGAGCAGGAAGTGAGTAGGCAAATACTTAAGGAGGCTTATGGTTAGAGGAGAGGATTTTGTAGGAGCTACTAGCACACCTAAAGCTGTATTGTACAACCTAGAGATGTAGGATTCAATGGTTAGGATGAACAACCAAGAGCACAAGGTGGACAGGACAACCTAGAGATGTGGAATTCAATGGATAGGATTCACAAGGTGGACAGGATGACCTGTGGAGCAGCTGGAAACCAGCAAGGAGGGAGCGGAGTCAGTGTAGCCTCAGATGCACCTGACCAATCCGGAGCGTCAGGGCAAGCAGAAAGGAAGGATAAAGAACACTGGGAGAGGTTGGCGACCTCCAGTACCCAGGCTAGCCATAATGTTATGGACTAGAGGAAGCGGACAACTTGTCAGATCATGTGACATGTCACATCAATAGCAGGGAGCGGAAAACATGTCATAGCAATCGAGGACGATTGCAACCAAGAGAGTGCAGATGTCGCATCTACAGCAGCTAACAGGAGAATTTTCTATACCAACGTCAGACACAATAACAACATCAAATATCTTAGCCAGCATCATCATCAGTACACTCAAACTCGACTCGAGGACACGCTAGTAACAATACAGGTAATTTAACCTTGATCAAAGTGAACTGAATCAAAGTTAACCTCGATCAAAGGCAACTGAATTAAATCAAAGCGCTAACTTTTAATATCTGTACCCACTCTTGCGGTCGATCAACCCACTCTTGGGGCCAATCAACCATATTTTTTTTTGCTGATGTGCGTCAGCAGTTTTTTAATGTGTCTGGAACCATGCTATATAAGAGCATGGTTCACCAATGGAAAAGCATGATCTGTTTGGCGACCCTCTGGTCAACATGCAGCTCCTCTTTGTTTGCAACTTCATTTGGAGACAGGTCAGTTTTTAAACATGGAAGTTTTTCAGTTTTCATCATAATATTTTCATTTATTGTACATAAGTGATATTTATAGGGAAATAGAACTTGCCCTATTCTTTGATAATGGCACAGTATAACACTTGGTTAGATTATTTATATCATCAACTAATTTAGTTAAATTAATTAAATTGAGCATACATGGCATCATTAACTAGAAAGTATAACTTGTTGAAATGAGACATGCATTGTTAAGTTGAATTGCGTTTGATGTTAAACTTGATAAGAATTAAAAGGCATGCTCTTGAGTCAAGTGTTTGATCTCGAATCAAATGGGTCGCATGTAAATAAGTCAGTGTCACATAGTGAGAATCATCATACCGAGCTCGTGAGCACAGATCTCAGTAGCGGAGAGTTAATGTGGTGACTCCATAACCCGGAATCCTACAGCAACACCTAAACTTACAGTGCAAACTGCTTCAACAGAACACCTCAGTGCCACACCACCTGTATTTGTGTCTGATCAAAGAGTTAGAGTCTCTAACTCCTTGGTCTGATCAAGCTGCAATCAATCTGCAATGCATAACACCTATGCCAACCTCAGTAGGCAGTTTTCAGTCAATTTATTCCCAGGTTAGACAAGCCCATAGGGAACCATACCTTGGCCTCAACATACCGGTACAGCCCTTGGGAGGTCATTATCAGTCGAGGGGAATATCTATTCAGACTAATCCCCAACCATGATAAAATCATGGGTCACGGGGTACAATCATCCAATCATACCCCAAGCCAGGTCTCAACATCACACGAGGGGGACAACTGTAATATTCCCACCATTACCTCAAAAGGCAATTCTCACCCTCCTCAGTAATGCTCTTAGAATCATATCTCACCAGCAGATCCCAAATCATGAAAGTCGGAGAGTCAAAATCAAATTCACTACCAATCACATGCGGAATCCCACAAGGCCTTATCCTCTTCAACCTTGCTATCAATGGATTGTTAATGTCTTTTGAAAACTCATTTGCTTACGCAGACAACACCTAGTTATTCTGTGAGCCAACAAGTATACCAGAGGTTCTAGAAAAATCCAATACTTTATTGGAAGATGCATCTCAATGGTATAGCAGTCATCTCCTAAAACTCTCAATAAGAAAACGCAATTTTGTATCTTCTCAAACAGGAATCTAAAAGATTATTATACCACTTGAGTTTTCAAAACACAAAAATTGAATCACAGCTATCAATCAATGTTCTGGGAGTTGCTCCCGACACAGACCTCGCATTTCATATCCATGCTACTGATGTTGCAACTAGAGCAAACAAACTAGTCTATCTTATTTCTAAACTTAAAAAATACATGAACGTTGAAGAATCCCTTAAAACTTACAAAAGCATTGTCCGACCAATATTAGAATATTGCTCAGCAATTTACCTAGATACTACACAAAAGGTCACTGGAACAATTGAGAAAGTTCAAAATAGAGCAATCAGAATTATTGATCTGCTCCCAAGAAATTTTCTGTCACAACTGGTAGATTGCTTTTAAATTTACCCACTACTGAGTAGGCGACAATACCTTTTTCATAATTTTACACATAAAAAAGTTGCAAAAAACAAAGCTTCTAAGCATATCCTTAATCTAGTTCAAAAGTCCCGAAAGCATCAACGTTGTCTGAGAAGCAACTGCACTATTATTAAACCCTCATTCCGAACAAATTTTGGAAAATCAGCCCGTTTAAACTTACTTCACCAATATACACTTAAAGATAAATCAGCTAAAACTCTTCTGTCTTATTTTAACAGGAACATGATACAGTAAACTCATAGATTTATTGAAGAACTTGTTAGCCACATAGCAGGGTAGAAGGGGCTTGGCCTGATACCCTTGTTTCATTGGTTTACTTATTTGTATACAGACATTGTTAAAGCACATGGTTATATTAGATGTATTTTATAGATGTAGTGCCTTACTAATACTACAAATACTCTCTATATGCTTATATGATGTATGCCTCTGACACTTCACTAAAATAGCCAGCTAAGATCACCACACGCCCTGAACTCCCGCATTAAAATAAAATACAAACAGAAAATATGCTTGAAGAGCAAAGATAGAAAAACACCAGCCATCCAATGTAGAACCACTAAGAGAGAAAACACCTTTTTGAATGCTATTACGATTTTTCAACTAATGCAGCTCAGATTCCTTTTATTTTGTTTTACTTATGTGCCGTACTTTCGATGCTATCAACCAATTACAGGATGGATATTAGTAATAAGGCAATAAACAAACTTCGAACTTCACTTAAACATTTACTAATTCCAACATTCAAGCTAGTGTTAGACTTTATATCACAAATAACAACTCGACGAAGCAAATGAAAACATCACTTAGTGAGCTGAATTTTGGTTAGTACCTTATTAATCATCCTAGTAGCCTCTTTAAAAACTGCACAAAAATGGTCTCAGAGGATGCTGAATATTCTTTGCATTTTGCAGCCTCGATATGTTTTTATTCAAGTTGCGGCAAGGTTGTCACAAATATTGAGGTTATCAATGAGACACCACTGCTGTTGAATGATGGGAGCAAATAGCTGCAGATATATTCAACTAAGAGTTCGCATTTACCATATTTGAATATAAGTATTGTAGAACAAGTTTGTTCCCTCTGTGGTCGCAGAGAGATATCCCTCCACCACAGAGGGAACAAACTGATGTATATATTTTAGATCCTGGTGACTTTAGCAAACACCGACTGCCCTTTGATTTCGGTCTCTAAGAGGTATTGTCAGTTATTTTAAGCTTTGCAACAATACCTACATTGAAGCCATCAAATCTGTGATGAAAGAACATCGAAACATCTGAAATTAATTTGTGTCAATATATATAAATAGAAAATAGGGAGTTGTCTTTACTCTCATAATCAAACAAGCCACGCCCCTTCTACCCTGCTATGTGGCTAACAAGTTCTTCCTAGATTTATATCTTTAGCATTCTATCACATATTTCTTATTTTCCAAACTGTTAATTCTTCGGCTAACCAGCTCCCTAACTGCAACACTATTATCCGATCTTATTATTCTTCAATACTTTTTTACCTCATAACCAGTATGTAGCATGTTATTAATTATAATTAACTGGACAAGTTACCTATAATAGAATTATTTTTGTTATCTGTACACTTCTAAGTCAGCTCCCAGAGTTGCCAATCATATAAGAAAGTTACTTAGCATAGCATAGAGAGTGGGTTAATGAAAGCATGGTAGCATAAATTATGTGAATAAAGGGAAAAAAGAATCAGAGAGCGGCAAACAAAAATGCAAGTTAACAATATTAGGTAGGATTAAATGAAAATTATTCATGAGCCTGGGTCGATTTAGTTACAAATGCATGAAATATTTTGTCAGATAAGCAATACAATCTAATACAATCTTATGCAATGCAATGTATTCTACCGACAATATAATTTTTATTATTGTAATGCATGTAAACATGAAAAATATTACATAAGCACGAACAACAATATTAATGATAAAAAATTAAGATGCCGAGAGGTGATGCTTATTATTAACAAGAGGCCAGAATGAGTTGAGCTGAAGGTCATCAATGTTCACCGTGTCTTAGCCAACGGCATGATTCACTACGGAATACTTGGTGATTGTTGCTTCAATCATGACTTTTACTAGAGGTGGCTTAGTCCCATAGTTTAGTTTATTTTTGTATCCTATATCATGGTATTAATAAAATTGAATGCCAACAATGTTGGGTTAAAAATGACTAAGAGCGGATATCATTAAAATAAGTCATTAAAAAGGATTTGATACGTTTTTGGTATCTACATAGTTGAGGTCTAAAAATAGTTTTGCAGCGAAAAGATGTTCTGCATTTAATTCTGAAAATTTGACTAAAAAGAGGGTGTGTTTGATTGACCGATTGGGTTTACAGTATATTTTCCTTCTTTTTTACATCTACTGATCAACTCCATTTTCTGATGATATACAATACATCGAAACGCCACAAACACACACAACTAGATTACGAATTCCGCCAATATCAACATTAAAGAAAGCTTGTCACTCTTAGTACTAACTTAGCAAGGCTTAAACCTATACTAAGGCCATAGCTTTTGTACAAAATGCACTTATTTCAATATATTGTATCACCTGGTTGCGATGTTCCAAAACACCATGTTTCCAAGTGGGTTTCGAGGTCGGCCTAGATTGTGCTAAGCTGTCACCTTTTGCATGTCCTACGAAATATGCATCCATTCCCGTGAACAGAGCAGAGTCTATACTTTAAAAAAATCTGCCATCATCGGGAGTTGAACCCTGTCTTCAAAATCTTGTCACGACAGCTAGATTATAGTCATATTACCCTGTTTTTACCTGTGTGTCCACAGAAGAACAGATTTGTTCCTCCGTTTAGAGTATCTTAGGTGGATCTGATGTGAGTCCACATTTTTTTGCAAAAGCCAGGCAGCTAAATCGACTGTTATTGAGAGAACAATACATGAGATGCTATGTGTATCTCCATCATCTCCGTCATCATCAACATCAGCATCTTCATAGTCGTCGTGTTTATGTTCTTCCTCAGCCACTAAGACAAAAAAACAGCTTTGCTTGAATCAATCTCCAACAAAGGATCGATAGATTATTGTGTGCCATATTGTTCCAAACCCTGTGTATACATGGCTGTAAGTGGGTTATGTGTAACATTTGCAATCTTAGAAGACTACAGGCAAAGAATGTATGCTAAAATCCTAAAAGTAAGACTTGGAAATCTACTACTGACGACGTTAATCCGCATCTTAGAGGCGGAGATTGAATGCACCTTGTAAACATAATCAATGTTACATATAATGCTGTTATTTTTCTAGGCTCTTATTTATGCCTCAATTTGGAGTTGTCCTCTCTCCAGTTTGGTACTTTTAACCAACGCCGCATAGGAAAAGCCTGCTGAAAGAGGGTTATATTGAAAACCGCTAATGTTAGGATAAAAATGATCTTAATTTTAGTGACGAAACTCATGAATGATTCTGCCAAATGGTCCGCAAAACAGGCGGAAAATGCTATAATTGACCACCGAAATACTAAAATTATTTCCCAAACTATGTCCATATGAGTTTTCAATGTTGCAGATTCTGAATCGAAAATAATTTTTATCCTCTTATAAGCGGTTTTCAAGATAACCCTCTTTTCAGCACGTTTTTCCTATGCGGCGTTGGTTAAAAGTACCAAACTGGAGAGAGGACAACTCCGAATTGAGGCCTAAATCAGAGCTCAGAAAACTGTCTATTGCCTATGTATTTAGTTTTTTTTTAAGTTGTTCATGATCAGCCTTTCTCACCTAATTTGAATAAGAAGATTCTCTCCAAACCCCCAACATAAAGCTTTTCTCCATCAACGAGTAGTGAGTAAGGCACAACTAGGGAGCAGTTAGATAGTCCACCTCCAACGCTCTGCCACACAGGCCACGCCCCTGAGCATATCGTCCAACCGGTACCAGTATCTAACTCTAATATTCTGAGCTGGTGATACCAAGTGTCCGCGACCACCAGTACCTGATCGGACAGAATAGCGACTCCACTCGGATGATCAAACTCTATCTTAGACAGCTCGACTTTCCTCAGGTATGAGTATTGATATATCACTGAAGCAGACTTTGTTGTTGGTGATTTTAAAAGCTTTTCATTGTATAAAGATTTAAGAAATGGAGTTGAGGACGATCCTGCTATGAGAGTGACTGCCTTACTTTGATAGTCATATTTGGCAACACCATGTTCAAATGTAATGTAAAGGTCACCGGTTGTCTGATGTTGCGTAATACCGCGGAAATAATGCACATAGCTGAATTTTGATAACGTTTCTGTATATTTACTGCTGATCGCAACAGTCTTGAAAGCATTGTTTCCCCAGTCATAAATTATGAATTGGCTCAAGTTTTTAGCGTCCAAAATAATTGACAAAGGCCACTCAAACTTTGCGTCATAGCCATCTTGATCTCCATTTTTCATGCAGCTTCCTGCATAGGGATTAGTTCGCTGATTTAATCTATCGACAAGCCTCACACAGTGATTTCCATGGTCAATCACTATAAGCTGTGTTGGAGACAGGCTGGCAAACCCAGACACTTCTTCAAACCTCGCTGCTCTGCCGACCCCTTCAATGTATCCCATTTCTGTAGCAGAACCAGCGATCAGCTCCGTCGTCTTGCCGTTTGTGGTTTTGAGACAACTGTTATCAGCAAATATGATATTACTTGGGTTGAAAATATCTCGTTCTATGTGAGAGACGAATGTATCTGTATCAACAAAGGTAGTTCCCTCTCCCTGTGAGGATGAAAACACGCTGTGATGACTGACCACTTTCCTGATTTTAAATAAAAAAATACATGTACTAATTAGTGACCCTCTACCCTCTCCACTTTCAAAGAGTCCCCGTGACTGGCACCCTGATTGCATGCAGGACTGTGAATCATGCAGACTGTGTGCGTTCTGCAGCAGTGCAACAAAGAATTCTAATATTACATGTAAAGTATGCCTACACATTTAGGATGTAAGACCCTGGTTCAAGGGAAATATTTAGTTTGAGAGTACGTCTTTAGACTGTTTGCAGCAAGTTTAATCGTGAAACAATCATTTGGTTGGATATTATGACACACAGACGATCTAATTACTGGACTCACCTCAATGCGAACACATTTATGACAACATTAGTTAACATCCACAGTATAGCCTGAAAAAAAATACCTTTCACTATTCAATATATTGTTTTAACAAGACGGTAACAAGGATTTGTCTAATTTAACCGAGAGGTGTGAAGTATAAGCAGGAAGAAAAGTTCAGTGACTTTTTCGCACATGATTGAGTTAGGGTAGGGAGATTTATTGCTCCCGTAACATTTATTCACCCACATTCCTTTATATCAGTTGAACCTTACCTAGCTAAAGAGCACAGGGTGTTGCCGGCCTTTTATAAACATGATGCAATGATACAGAAGCAGCAGTAACATATCTGTTTGTGATCTCTTTGGGCACAAAATAGCTATGAACTTTGTTCATATCCTATACTTACATGCATCCCCATAATAGTTTTGTAGTGATAATCCACTTGTGATCAACTAGTGATAATTTCAAAGCCCTAGGAGTCCTTGAATTAAGAGCCAGATATATTGTTCTTTTATTAGACCCACAACGTAGACTCAGTCTTTCAGAAAAGATAAACAGCAATGAGGTACTATTAGGCTTTTTACTAGCAAGCAGCTTATGCTACTACTATTTCAATTCAAAAGGCTGTAACATAATACCATTTGCTTAGATATTATGTATAACACATTTTTGAATAGGTTTGTCAATAATAGAAAGATCAATAGTGAATACAGACTGACTGCATAGCAGTCATTGAATGAAAATATTCTTTGTTAAAAATACATGAACCAAGTAACACCATCATAGATACATGACAACTGATTGAAATGTGTTAGCAGCAATTAGGGATAATGATAAAGAGGGGTGTTTTAACTGCCATTTAGTTATATTATATGATATTGGGCCTAATGGCTGGAAAGTTATCTTGCTAGGATAGCCAGCATGGAAACAAAATAGAGTGGTGTGCATACCACTTCACAACACACAGGTCTTTAGCTATAAACCATGAGCCAAGCGCTGTTTCGAGCCCTTCTCTAGTACAACCTCCTCATGGCTGGCCCCAGCGGCATGAAGCCACCCTTGTGTGTTGATGAACATCTCAATCCATCTGATCCCGCCCTCATCCACGACTTTTTGTACTTGGCCTTCAGCTTATATCTGGCGGCGCTCTTCTTATTTCTTGGGCACCTCATCAACTACCATCTCCGGTCTTACCTTTGGGCTTTCTTTCGAGAACCACGGGTTTGCTTCCCAGCCAATGCCATGCATGCAGTTGTCACAGCACCAACAATCTCGCTTATCTCCAATCGTAATTGAGCATCTCTGACAGTCTCTGAGACAGATCGGCTACCAGCCTAAAATAGGAGCCATGAATGTGCTCCTGCAACTCATAGATGACATAACATCAGACCTGGATGGCAAGGGAGTCGGCTATGTGCAGCTTGCATCACCCATAGTGCTAAGTAAAATAAGACATTCTGGTTTCAACCCTGAGATAATAAAATGATCTTCGTTTATCTGCAAGAACGACAACCATGTGTTGAACTGAATGCTGCCAGCTCTGACTACATCCCATTAGAAGTGGTCGCGCCTCAAGGGACAAAATTCGGTCCGCCCCTATGCTTGATCAACATGAATGATATACAGGTAGATGGGTATAAATCTGTGCCGAAATATGCGGATGATTCGTCATTCCATATGACTGTTCCCAAAATAGCAGCAATAATATCTCGCCTGCTATACAACAAACTCAGGTATTGTCAGTTGAGAACAATATGCTCCTCAACACATGCAAGACTGCTATCGTGAATTTCTCGCTAAACTATCGCAACCAACTATCAAAGAGCGAGCAAGTGATTTGTGACCAAAGCTAATTTTGTAGGAATTTTAGTTGATAAACCCTTTACCTTTCAAGATCATGTATAGAACATTCAGTCAAAAAATGCAACTCAAAGTTGTTTTCAATGCGCCAATTACAAAAGATCGGAATGGATGGTTTGAAGACATGCTATTTTGCAAATATACCTTCCGTTTATCTTATGCATCCCCTGTATTTTTCCAATTATTATCCAACATATCGAAGCTCAAGTTTGACCAAGTACAGGAATCAGCCACTAGAATAATTGAGGAAGACATGGATTATGCTGAAACACTTGAATTTTTAGAGCTGCCTACTCTCTGTGATTATGTTTCTGAGATGTCTAAAACTGTTTGCTAGGTGCTACCTTTGAGGGTTTTTATAGTGGTCATTCGCAAAAAAAATGAAATGCGGGTAGCCATGTTACCACCAAATAGAGGTTTTTCAATGTGAAAATTCACTCCGTGGTAAAGATCCTATACTTGTGGTCAGATTTTCGAAATCTTTTTTTTTCTAGGGTCAGTTTTCACCAACTTGTTGGGAAGTAAGTTTTGATGGATTATGTAAGACTGTAGCAATTATCACAGTGACAAAAATCATGCTAGACAATTACTTGTCCGCAGCATTTCAACACCTGGCTTGGACGCTACGCGATCCTTCACAGCTTAATAGTCACAATACACAATTTGGATAATGACTTTTGTAAATGACATGAGGCAGTTATCCCCTTTTAGTGCAATGACACACAACTCCTTACCTAGCCAAATTACAGGGTAGGGGATATGCTATTAGCAGGAAGAAGGCTAGTTTACTGATCAAAGTCCAAAGCTTAGCGCCTCCAGACTAAGTGCTAGGACGGAGAGAGGTTCCCAGAATATTGGAGCCACCTTAGCGACATAGAGCAAGCGTAGCTTTGAGTGATTCTTTACTGCAGTGATTAAGTGATTCCTGAAATCAGTGATCCTTGCTATTTAATCGAGGTGATTAAAGGGGGTGTACCACCAATATTGTATGTTTTCTGAGTATTCCTCCCAAAAATTTTCCGTTGCATTTAGGGGCAGAAATATGTGTAGAATAATATCCTGAGGTTCATTTTGATCAAATCCATCTCATTCACTTGTTATACATCATATTTTGGCTAGATGTAAGGTTGGCTTATGCTGAGATTCTTCTAAAATTGCTTGATTTGGCATATCTTCTGTGGACCCTCTGCCAGTAATCAGCATACTGTTTTGTAGCATTTTTTGTGCTGAGCAGGTTGACATTTGAGATTGAGATTGAAGTAGCTAATCGCAAGGCATAGACAATTTTAAACAACAGTGTGAGAGCCAATCAAATTACATGATCACGTGATCACTCGTTGCACAGTGAGGTTTCCAAGCCTTGGCAGTTAATTATCTAATTATTCATCCAAAATTGGATTTTCAGGCAAGGTAAACATCTAGAGAGAAGACTAGTTGGCTGAATGCCTCAGTGTATTACAGAGACGGTATAACATGATAACATGGTGCCTTTTATACTGGCAGAAATAGGGTGGCAAAAGGCCCAAAATACTACAGTAAAAACTGTTACAATGGCTGCGCCCAGGTTAACAGATTGAGTAAATATACAATTAGTCCAGAAGACACCTAGCTAAAAGTGCTCAAAAAAAGGTGTTTACTTTAACGAAATGGGGGCAATATGGAATTAAATTTTTCTAGATCAGAATTTTATGCTGATTTCAAATATATGGTTTCTACATCTCTCAGTCTGCCAGTTAGAAAGTAATCCAGGGTTATAGTCCTGAATTAACGAAAAGCTATCGTTCAGTTCATTATAACTGAAGTGGGTAACAATTTGGCAGCATTTATGTGTGGAGATAGGTTGTGTCAATATTATGTCTTAGTTCTACACCTCTAAGCTTGTCAGTTAAAGAGAAATTAAATTTTTAAACTTAAAAAGAACGGAGGGGATAACTCTAATTATTGCTATATAATCCCATTGTTTTGCCTGTTGTGTAATTTCTGATTTGAAACCTCACCGTTCGAGCCTTGATATTATAATATACATACTGTATACATACTGTATATACACTGTATATATACTGTATATAAAATATATATATACCTAGATACTACATATATTGCTTTGTTTAAGAACCACTACGACGTGCATCCAACCAATTTCTACCGGCTCGCACAATATAAATTAGATGGGGCTGATTGCCTCTGACAACCGTGTTGAACAACGCCCAGATAAGATTTTGTAGCTTAACTTAGAGTCAGTGGATATAATGTATTCAATGACATTGGCTAATGTCTGAACAGAAGAGAAGAATCAGAATGAGTCAAATGGGAGTACCATACCGTAACTTTGTCTTCCCTAAGGGAATTTCTAATATCACCAAGAAGGAAAATTAGAGAAAGATTTTATTCTGTATGGTAGGCCTGAATAGCACATGTCATAACGCTTCTTGTTTTGATTTGAAATTATTCTAATCACATTCAGTCTCTCTCTATTCATATTATAAAAATTGTTTCCCTTCTTGGTGACGTCTTTTGAATAATAAGCGCAGGGCTCTGATAGTTCTCGCGGTCTCAGACTTTTAGCCACTCTGACTTATTAACCTATTGACTGTAAATATTTACACCAGAGAAATAGGCTAATAAACCTGATAAACTGGACAACTAATGAATGATAGTGTGAAGGTCTCATTGACATGTTTATGCGTAGATAGTGTTAGAATTTAGGGGAGATGTAAGGGGATGGTGTCCCTCTTCCTACTTTGTCTAGGGGGATGCATCCCCCCTTTATATCATAACCCAGGTAAACACCAGCTGGTAAATACATCAATATGAGTTTTCCAAAATATGGCTAAATTTGATGCATTTTCAATTGTAATCACCACAGGGCTCCGGCGGCCGGGACTCCGCCCACGACCCAGCCGGGGGCATAGGCGGCCCCCTGGACCCCCAGCCTGGTTGGCATCCCCCTACCTCATATTTCCACTTCTAACACTGCGCGTAGATATCCCATCCTCAACCGCTGAGGCACTGAGTGGGAAAAAATAGATAACCAGGTGTATTATCTGAACTAGAATACATTGTTGGCCTTCGAATTTCAATCACATGAAACAGCTGCTGGAGCAGAGTTGCTACCTAAGAAATGATCAATACTAGAATCTCATCTATATATATTAAATTCATGTCTGTGAAATTTCCAGTTGCCTCCCCTACACCCCAGTTGCCATCACTATCGGATGATCACCCCCACACAAAAATGTGTACCCATCACAATGGATTATTTCTTATTAAAAGGCACTGTGTCAAGTCCTCAAAATCAGGTGGGGGTAGGGTGGCTTGTCAAGACAGGCTAAAAAACACCAATCACAGCAGCTGTGCAAATATAATATCGTGCAGAGTCTGCATGCAGTCTTGAGGGACTGTGAGGGCTTTTGAGATGTTACGAGGTAGTATCGGGAGGGTAACTTTGAGTCTTGAGAAGCAGTCATGTGGCCTAGTACATAGCCTCAGATCATCAGACTGAACAAAATGATTAGGTTAATACCAATACAAAAAACATTACCAAAAGATTTTGATAGCATCTGGGTTATTTTGCCAGCTATAAGGTGAATGAATTTTGTCTGCAAGTGGTGAATGTGGTGGTTTCATTATAACCAAGGAGTAATGCAAGTGGTTGAAAGTTCTACCCTTGAAGCTCCAGTAGCTGCTTCTTCCTTTGCCAGCTTCTCTCAATTCAGCCCTCTCACAAACCAAAGTGCAAACTCTTGATTAAGAGGTCATAGCATATACACTATAATTCCCTCTATTGGATTGAATTTGGTGGCTGTAGCCTTTTAAACTCTTTCTAAGATGCACTCCCATCTCTCTGGATATACATTTGCTGACTTAAATTAACTTTGAGTCATAATTGTACCATGTCTCATAACATTTCACCCTGCAGTAACATTTACAATCTTGCTCCAATTCCTTTTAAACTGAGCTGAAAATGGATTAAATGGGAATATTTTGGTATTCTAAGGCAAAATAACGGGATTCCATGGGCAATTATTAGGATTTATCTCCTCCCACATTTTTGAGTTGAAAATCTGATTTTCTCCCAAACTGGCAAACTGAGAGGTGTAGAAACTATGACATAGTATTTAGAAAACCTATCTACAAGTGTAAACACTGTCAAATTCTTGCCCCCAAGCCGTTAAAGTAAACTGAAAGCTAACTGTTGGTGTCTTCTGGACTAAATAGAGAGATTGGCGAAATACAATACAAAAGGTGGAGCCCAATAATGGGGTAAGCTAGTAAGGTATACGATTGCTAGGAGTGGTGATTTGGAGTTCTCTACATTACATTGACTATTTTGGATGGTTGTCTGTACAGTAGTAATGACTTCAAAAGAACAAACGTAGCCTCGCTGTATATTTGGCCTCTGAAATTAAGTCCTCAACAGTTTATAATAATGCACAAAACCAGAGCATTATGGCAGGTTATGGCAGGTTATGGCAAGTTATGGCAGGTTATGGCAGGTTATGGCAGGTTATGGCAGGTTATGGCAGGTTATGGCAGGTTATGGCAGGTTATGGCAGGTTATGGAACACAATGCTTGACATTTACAGTCAAGCTGCCTGCTATATTTTATCATAATAGTTGCTAAAGAAACTATCTCTTATATTTTACATTATCTGGCATCGCAAAAGAGTGAAAATATATTTAGAAAAGATACCACTTGTCGCTTCAAAACATAAAAAAAATTCTATAATGATGGGATATTTCCATTCGGACAGTAATCCATGAGAATGTTATGAAGTACTCAGTTTGATAAAAACAGGTTTGCTATTTCTGTCTACAGTATAGCAGAAGTTGGTAATGATCCTAAACCCTGACTTGTCTCTAACTATCCCGGCTACATCAGTGAACAGGCTCACCAGTTCTACATAAAGTGATGGCTTAAAATCAGGGTGCAAATTCTGTTCCTGAATTAGCGAATCTAAGCCATTAGATGCTTGAGAGATTATTTGGGTCTTTGGTCGTACAACTTGTAGGTCCCTATCAGTCACTGACACAGAGTTTGCTGCTGTAGATAGAGAGGACACTGGATATGCGCTGCTGCTGGCTGCTTGAGCAGAATCCTGAGCGCTGCAGGATGAGGGTGTGGCAATCAGAAACAGCTTAATTTTCTCAGCTAGATGGTGTCTCATCTCTCGGAATGCTATGTTCTTCTGTGGGGATCTGAAGATGAGAGAAACGCAGTCATGAAAAACTATGTAAATACGACAAAGGTCGCAGGGCAGTGCAGCGGCTTATTTGTTGTATAAGCTGTGTTAAGAGCTCTTTAAATGAAAACCTTTTCAAGCAACGCAGCCAACTTCTAAAAATCCTCTTTGAAGTGATTGTGAAGGATTCAGGTTATTTGTATCACTTTGGAGTTCTCAGTCTTGTTTAGAAAACTGTTATAAGGTTCATCAACAACATATGGCCCAATTTCACCTCATTTTCACTCAATGTTGAGATGTGAAGGTACTAAGAAGGTACTATTTTTATGATAGTACATGTATATACAAAATGGTACCTTTGTAGTACCTTCCAATCTCAACTTTGAGTGAAAATGAGTTGAAACTGAGGCATATGTCGTTGATGAACCTTTAAACAGTTTTTAAATTAGACTGAGAACTCCAGAATGATACAAAAAACCTTATTCCTTCACAATCACTTTAATAAAATGACAACGAGTGCAGCTATTATGGATTGCAGTTTCACGGTGCATCCATCCACGTCTACTATTAGATACTGTTCAGTTTCAAAGGAGTGTATAACTTTCTGAGAAATAGCCAGCTATGAAATACTTACTGAAAGTACCTTTGTCTTGTGATAAAAAAATTTTTGTAGCTTCTGAAATGAAGTTATCTACATACATCATTAACTATAATTCGGTTGTTGATTCAATTTATCTGACCATATAATTTACAAAAACTCAACATTTATATGAATTAATGGGGTCACCTAATGCTAGGGTTGATCGACTCACTTGTTAATCTGAAGAACAGTATACATCACATGACAGTCAGGAGGGATAACTACGTCTGGCATGGGGTGACCTAAGTATTCCTCTCGTATCTTCTTTGGATTCAGCTTTTTCTTAGCAGGCTCAAAATCGTCTCGTATTCTGACTATTTCACCGATCTCTTTTGTTTCTGGGCTATATGGGACCATGTTGTACACGGGAGGTATCCTTCCTCGGCAAAATGACAACATCATCAGCTGTGAATACAACACATGTAACCATATAGACACTTTCTATGATACTGGATAATTCACCTAAGGCTGCTTTGTAGGGAAAATGTTTCATTGATTATTATTGTAGCCTAGCTCTTGAAGTCATGGAGCAAGTCCAATCCAGCTGGTGGATATTTCCATCATTAAATTCTTGCACAGCTACCACTATTAAATATTAGCTAGGCCGCAGTATCTGCGCCAATTTGCTCTCTGTTTGCAGGCAGGTCGGAACACACCTGGGGCCAACCAAGCCCCAGTAGCCCCACTGCAGTGGGATTCGAGCCAACGACCTTCAAACACTTGCATGTTGAAGTCCGGCGCTCTAACCAACTGAGCCACCTCCTACTCCTACTGACTATGATATGCTATGGTCTTTGGGCAGTCTTTACAACTGGACTACTAGAGTAAGTAGACTCTCACATGGCGGGCTCTTTAAAGGTTCCCAAGCAGGGTTCCCAAGCAGGGTTCCCAAGCAGGGTTCACCATGCGAGACAAATCAGCAACACCATGTCGTGCGCGAGAGTCTTTAACTTACCTGTTCAAACTTTCATTGCATTTGAACTAGAGGGGCCCCTTGGCAGCTGCTCAAATACACCAATGTCTAGCCGCAGCCTCAAAAACATGCCTCAGCTGTTGATGTAGGCTTGTGATGATGCGTGTTGTTTCCTCATGATTATATATACCATTCATACTTAGTTCCTATTGGCTTTAAACTAAGCATAAGTCATGAGTGTGACATTATGGCTTATCAACGCATATTAAAAACTGAGTTTTCCACTAAACTATGGTATTTTCAATATGACAGTTGATTTAATCCTCAACATACATGTCTGTATTCTCATTTCAAACTCACCAACACATTCTGGATAATGAAATAATCAAATGATATCTGATTTTGACCAGCCATTATACCTCAAAGGTCACATGACTTATGCTTAGTTATAAGCCAATAAGAGGAACTCAGTATGAATGGTATATGTAATCACGAGGAAACAACACGCATCATCATTAGCCATCATCAACTGAGGCATGTTTTTGCAGCGGCTGATAGACATTGGTGTATTTGTGAAGCTGCCAAGGGCCCCTATCTGTTCAAATGCAATGAAAATTTAAACAGGTATGTAAAAGACTCTCAGGCACAACATGGTGTTGCTGATTTGTCTTGTATGGAATCCGGAGACCTTTAAGATGTGGAGAAGGATATACCTGGGGCATGTTGGGTCAAGAGATAAAAATATGTTTGAACATGAGGTCACCCAGCTTAAAAGACCTTGACAAGCCTTTGAAAAGATCAAGTCACCTTGGGGATTCCTTGAAGTAACTCTGCACAAAAGCACTCCACAAGTTGTTGAACAGTTATTGGTTGATCATCCACACCAGATATGTCACCATCACCCTCTGAATCTCCGTGAGCCATCACAACCAGAGCCACGATCTGTGAGTCTCCAGCACTAGACACAAACTTCTCTATACCTTCTATTATAGATGTAGATGAGAAGTTGAACTCAGAGGTCACCTACAATCAAAGAACAAGTTGAATTTTAAAAAAGGATCAAGAGAATTGTATTGACATGGGGTGCTGTTGAACACTTACCGATGGTTGCGTAACTAAAAAAAACTCAATATTTTATTTGATTTTTCCGGTTCATGATTCATCTGTTTGGAATCTGATACGCTTCTACGCACCACAACCCCTCGCCAACAAGTGGTTTCCCGAACTAGCAGAGTTGGTCAATGATTTAATGGGGTAAACTACAGACTATGATCTATGGAAATGAGATAGAAGCGGGGATATATTATGGATATACATGAAATATTGATCAGTTGATATAATTCTATGATGTAGCTGCAAATACTCACTGCAAGGCCAAGCTGGTTTTGTAATATATGCAATGCGTCCTCGTATTGAATTTTCCAATCGGGTCGACCTTTCATATTACATAATATCAGAGCTTTCCCTGCACTCCTCCTATTGATGATGTGACTGCCGGGGCTTGGTGAATCTTGGCGCTGAATATCATCCAGTGTAGTATTAGGTAGGTGTTTCCCAAGTGTAGAATTGATGGAGACACTGAGTACCCCTTCGCTTTTACATGTGTCAGTGATGTAGGTGCCAAGTTGATGTGTTGGAAGAAGTTCCTGCATCCACCTAAAACGCAAAACTATAGCTTAAATCAGTATCAATTGAAGCCAGCAGCAGTAGACCTACACATCAAATACTCTATGCATCTTTGTAAAGCTGCAATTAGCAAGCACTTTCAATCATGACAAGCTTTTGGTGTGTTTGGACCATAACAAGTAGTGAATTATTCTTTCTGTACTCAAGTGACTGTTTTGTTTGCGGATCTTGCTGCAAATCAATGATTATGAAGTCTGGTCCTGGTGGACTGATGTTCTTCCTTTTGCCAGCTCTTCTTCTGATTACAACCTGAAAACATAAACCATGTGTTTGAAGTTTGAATTAAAAAAGACGGCTCTCATTGGGCCAGGAGTGCATGATAATCTCAGTAGTGAGATTGAGGCGGCTCACTGTACAGATAAGCAAACAACGGTTTGAGGCATTCCAAGATTTATAGAGTGGTGGTTTCTCATCAGATAGAACAGCTGCCTGCACTCACTTTAAGACCTGTATGTTAGGAGCACAACTGGCAGTTAGATATGAGGATAACGAAATCAATGATTCAACTGAAATGGCGTACCTTGGGTTGACCCTGGTTCTCGGGCATATCCATTTTCCAGAGTGCATACATGATGTGTCCATCGTCGAGTTGTCCATCTTCGATAAGTAAATAACCCAGCGTCTGATTCTGTGTGTTAGAAAAGATTTACAACATCGAAAAACTTAAGATTGAGACTGAGAAGACCCAACATAATGTGATTGTATCTCTGAAACATTGTGATACGAATCAGTGGCAGTATTGACTTGGTGTCAGAAACCATTTTTGAAATAATTCCATCATGTAGCAAGAAAAGGTATCAAGCCGTAAAGAAAAGTGCAATCAAACCTCAGATTTATAAGAACTACCAACACAGGAACATCTCTAGTTGGAGCTTTATTTATTTGGTCAATTACTGATAATAATACACGCACATACCTTTTCATGTTTAATGTGCCCAAAGGAGGCAGATGCTTGGTTAAATGCGGTCGATGCTTGATCAAGCAGGGAATATTTCAAGGTGCTATGCATGGCCACAGCCAGCATCTGAGGTTTTCGAATGAAATAAACTTCTCCATCACCAATACACCTGGCCAATAAGTAGTAGTGATAGCTATAGACAGTCGGATCAATGTCTTTTAAGAGGCATAAGCCCAAAGTCATAGCTTCAGCTTGTCCTGAGCAATTGGCGAGCTTGTGTACGACGGACACTGGATTGACTCCGTCCACGTTTCTTTGCGTGAGCATATACCTTCTTCTCTCGAGCGGAATCTCCATCAGCAAGGCGGCAAACATGGCTACCTCACCTAAGATAGCTGCATAATGCAGTGGGCTATTGCCAAACATATCTCTGACAAGTAACTTCTCCACTTGCACTTCGTTAAGACAATCCCTGATCAAAGTCATATAGTTTTCAGGATCTATCTCACCAGCAGCTAAATGGAAAGCGTTTTGTTGCATGTTGTTTCGGTGTTCAAGCTGTAGTTGCATGTCAGAACCAGCATGTTCAAAGTATTGAAACATAAATTTAACCACGCTAACTGACCCAGAGCTGATAGCGTACATCAAGGGTGTATTTCCGTTACGATCCGGCATGTTTATCATTACTTCGCTGACAGTTCTTGATGGTTGGTCTGTGGGAAGGATAGTTTTTGGGGTAAAAGCTGATGTTTTGAGATCGAAAGGCATATCTTGTCCGAGTGAAAGCAAATATGTCGCTACACCATCATCAAATCGTGTTTTACAAGCCGTGTGCAACGCTGTTCCCCCATTTTCATCTAGGGCCAAGATGAATAATTCATGCTGTCCAATATGGATTGATTCCAACAGAAATTTAGCATGGTCTATTGTACAAGCTATGTGCAGTGCTGTCCCTCGTCTATTACCAGGCAACTTTATTAAGCGTTCTCTATCAGCAACATTGGCAAGCATAAACTTCATTAACAGTACTCCGTTCCCAGTATTATCACTAGCTTTGTGGAGCGCAGTCTCACCCCAGTCATTAAGAGTAAAAATAAACTCTTCTTGTCTTGTTTTTCCTACTGCATCAACAAGGATTTGAGCTGTTTCCATGTTAGAAGCACGGTGAAGGGCCGTACCGCTAGTGCATAGAGAAGTCATATGTTCCCGTTGATGGCATACTGTGAATAATAAGGCTTCAATGTCAATGTCTAATGAAAGGAGGTGACTAACTATCCTGCAATCCCCTGAACTTGCAGCGCTGTGTAAAAGTGTTTCCCCTATGTTATTTGTGGCAAAAACCATATCGCTATGTGACCAAAGAAGTGCATCGTTTTCATTGCATGGGTTGTCGGAAATTATGACTTCACCCGTTTTACTGTCTGCTTTCAACGGCAGCAAATAACTTACTACTGAAAAGTTCCTCTCTCTGCATGCGATGTGTAAAGCGGTGTCGCCATCTTCATCGCCAATTAAAAGCAATGACTTTCTTAGCTTCGGCGGAGTAGCCAGAATGAGCAAAGCCATCACATCTCTGTCTTTGGCCTCATGTAAAGCTGTACCGTTTTCATTTGTGTAGAAAAGAAGCTGTGAATCAAATTGATCATCAGATACAATGCATTGAATGACATCTTTCTTCCCCTCTTTGCTGGCGCTGTGAAGTGCAGTCCCACCATGGGCATCAAGGGTACTCAGAAACCCACATTTGTTTGGTTCTGTAACAGTTGATAATAATAGTGTTGCCATTTCAGCATGCGCAGCCACATGAAGAGCGGTACCAACACCCATGCGACTCTCCTCGCGACTACATTTTAGGAGCATATTGTCACAAACAAGACCTAGCGAGACGAAATACTTCATGATGTTCATCATTCCACCTTGAGAGGCAAGATGGAGGACAGTACTACCATACGAGTTAGCCATTTCAAAAAGTCTTTGCCCTAAAGGTGGCATTCGCTTGGGATGAGCTCCACCATGTTCTTTAAGTTGTGGTAAAGTTGCATTCAGCAAAAACTCCACAATATCTAGCCTCTGTGCTCTAACTGCAGCGTGCAGGGCTGTATTACCAAATTTATCACATGCAAAGAGAAGTTCTTCCCGGTTCACACGGCTGACATTATCCAGAAGAAGTTGTGCTAGCTCTCGACCTCGCGCATCATGTAACGCAGTGCCATAATCTCCGCATGACAGGATGAGTCTGTCCGTATCGACGGATAAATCCAGCAAAAGTGCAGCGAGCTCAATGTTGTCTTTTTGGCAGGCATAATGAAGAACAGAGTGACAATAGCCGTTGACTGGAGTGTGAGTGAAGAGTCTATCCCATATTTGATGGGCAACAATCTTGGCTCCATGAGTCTCCAGAAAGTTGAATAAAGTTTCTTGACTTTTCAGAAAGTAGTCTAGTATCACATCTTTCTATGGAATGAAAGAGGTACGTTAGGAAAATCATGATTTTGACCTCGAAACAGCAGATAATGGCTGTGTTATGTTGGGTAAGTTTGCCCGTATATTATGTTGCTCTTATTCTACTTGTAATTTGCAAGCAAAATTGATTAATAACTGAATCTACTTAGTCGGATTGCTCGCTACCCTGAGGCCTGAATACAAAAAAATTGTGAAATATTGAGATTTTCAGAACACTTGAAGGAAAGGAATAAGAGAAATAATACGGATTATTGTGTAACATGGTTGTGACGGGACATTATGACATTATAGGGGGGGGGGGGGCGCAGAGAAGAAAAGACCATGCAATTTTTTATATGCGACCATTTGGTCTGGTAGGCAGGGAAACTAAGATTGAGACAACCAGCAAAGTTATTCACAGGCCTCTCATTATTGGATCGAAATTCATTATACATTTAAAACAATCAATCACCCATCCATCCATCCATCATCTCATAGGAGAACTTATTTGAACAGGACATCAAATTCTTAATATTTCTTTCCAAAGTCTTATATCAGTGTCCTAGACAATGCCTGGGTAATCAATCTTGGTGATTCAAAAGGTTTGTTTTCCCATACAAAGAATTGACAGACAACCCAAGTAAAGACAAAAGCAAAATTTGCACAAGAATTTGTGTTTAAAGGTATAACCATAGACCAGTGGCGTATATTAGCACTCACGCCCGCGGATTTTCGTGAGTGGCTGAATAGCTCAGTGTGTAAAGCGTCCGCCTAGTAATCATTGTTAATAAATTTGTTGTGGGTTCGAATCCCATCAAGGTCAGTTTTTTTTTCAAATGGGTGCTTTATAACTGGAGCAATTTTACCGTAATCTTCTACTGCTATTGAGTTGTTTTCTAAAAGTACCCAACAGCTCAAATACCTCTCTGTTTGCACTATTTTGCTACCGATATGCAAAAATTTCCGTGGTGGGAGGGCGATTAAGCGCCCCTCCCACACCCTCCCCGCCACGCCTACGGATCGGGCTGCGCCCGATTATTATGCTCATCTCTGAAAAGTCAGTGAGTGAAATTTTTTAGAATATACGCCCCTGCCATAGACCTAATATACTCCCTAGACAGGACAATGCTTATGCTTCACTGATCAGAATATGTCCCACTTAAAAAGCACGACATGACGTAATTAGTTTGTGCAGTGAGTCATAGTTTACTATATATCCATCAATGAAATAATGTGAAAAATCAAGGGACGCTGGGCATGATATCAGCCCCTGTCCAGCCCCTTATTATTCAAACACAAAGAAAATTGGTGAGTGTATGAAAAAGACCTTTCCGCACGATATGGTGTTAATAATTTTTCCCCAGATCCAGAACTTTTTTTATGATAAGATACAATCATTAGCCAATAAACTTTGAAATAAATACAGCCATTTACCCTCAGCACTTCCATCACTACTAAAAACATGTAAAGAATACCTATAACACAATATCACAAATATTTTGTTGGATGAGCCAGATCTAATCACCACCACCATCATCTTTTTTTCTTCAAAATTATTCCTAGCTGTGACTGAACACAACCAGTCTGCTCAAATCGGATTGCTAATTTTATTGTCGCGTCACCAGGAAGAAAATATATTTGCTGTTAAATGAGTATGCAAACTACAGATAGCCGTTGTTCCTGAGTATGTATGATGAAGCTAGAGTATGTTACAATAACTTGAAATTATTATATGGTTGTCAGAATCTAATGGCCTTCACAGTGGCCAAACTTAATTTTGCCGATGCGATGCCGGTAAGGTTCTTGAGTTTATCAATGTGATGACGGCGTCAACAGTGAATGTCAATTGCTTCCTTGACCCACACACAGAAACAGCAGTGTGAAAAAAAGTAGTCAGTACAACAGAACGCGTCATTATCTGAGAAAATGGAACTACATGTAACGATGAAACTACAGAGGAAAAAGGACGGAAGCAGTGACCCTAATAAATTCCAAAACTGGAAGACAAATGCCGGCCAAATGATCACCAGCATTCTTGCTTGACTCGGCCGAGAGTTGCGTGCTCATATGCATCACAGCTTCTCACAAGCACAAACCTCCGCAGCCGGCAATAAATTTTTGTTGGTGTCAGCTGAGGTTTAGTCTTAATAATGGCTATTAGTATACAACCCAGTCTAGGCCACAAAATAACGTATCTGAACCCTTTATTTAGACAGCCAGAGAAGTTTTTGAATTAATGAGCAGCAACAATCCCAATGACTAAAAAATTCATCTGTAAGGAGACATTGTCAATTAAACAGAAATCACTGTTTAGTGTGCTGCAGTATCTTGAGAAGTATAGAGATGTCTGCATGGCTCCGCCTTGATAGAAGCTGAAATAGTTGTTATGAGAATTATTAACTATTGAATAAAAATAATGTAAATGTAACAATGAGAATAATAATAATGATAATTACAGGAATTGTAATTTACAAATACTACTCGAATTGACATTCACTGTTGACGCCGATATCACCTTGATAAACTCAAAAACTCAAAAGGCCTTACCGTCATTGGCAAAATTAAGTTTTGCCACGGTATTTCATTTTCCAGTAGTTGGAGATTATTATTAGAGTCACTGCTTCCATCCTTTTTCCTCTGTAGGTTTTCATCATTACATGTAGTTCCATTTTCTCAGATGATGATGTGTTATGGTTTGCTTTATTATAACAATCATCGTATCAACAGGCGATAAGATTGGAGTGGTACATGAAAATGAACATTTTAAATTCTATTGTGAGCTGACATGTAGTATGAAAAAAGCTTTGTAAACGTTTTCTTGTCCTGCACTTTGGTGGGCGATAGATGGTATGCAGGTGAGAGGATATCTTTGCACAGTTAAAAACAACACGACTAAAAAGAGGATGGTCTTCATTATTAGCAGTTTTGTTAAAAAAACAGTTTTAGACATCTCAGTAATAACTTCGTTTTTTTACACTGCTGTTTCTGTGTATAGGTCGGGAAAGCAATTGACATTAACTGTTGACGCCAATATCACATCGATAAACTCAAAGAACCTTACCGGCATTGGCAAAATTAAGTTTGGCCACGGTAAAGGCCTTTAGATTCAGACTACAGTACCAAAGTATAATAATTTTAAGTTATTGTAACATACCCTTGCTTCATCATACATACTCAGGAACAACAGCTATCTGTAGTTTGCATGCTCATTTAACAGCAAATATCTATTCTTCCTGGTGAGGCGACAATAAAATTAGCAATCCGATTTGAGCAGACTGGTTGTGTTCAGTCACAACTAGGAATAATTTTAAAGAAAAAAATGATGATGGTCGTGGTGCTGGTGCTTAAACCTGGCTCATCCAAAAAAAATATTTATGATCTTGTGTTACAGGTATTCTTTACATTTTTATAGAAGTGATGGAAGTGCTGAGGGTAAATGGCTGTATTTATTTCAATATTTATTGGCTGATGACTGTCTCTTATTATAAAAAAGGTCAGGTTCTGGAGACAATTAATGAATACTATCTCGTGCGGAAAGGTCTTTTACAAACACTCACCAATTTTCTTTGTGTTTGAATAATAAGGGGCTGGACAGGGGCTGATATCATGCCCAGCGTCCTTTGATTGTTCACATTATTTCATTGATGGATATATAGTAAACTTTGACTCACTGCACAAACAAATTACGTCATGTCCCGCTATTTAAGTGGGACAGTATTGAATGCTATTAGCCTGTCTAGGTTGTATATTAAGTCTATGGGTATAACATAATTGTTTGTACTTTCCGTAGAGTTTAAAGGTATATTATTGATCTGGTGCTGCCCAGTCCAATAAGAAAAAGGATATTACATAGGCCTACATTTAGTACAGATTCTTTCACATCTTGAATGCCCACCTTTGTCTTGTCAAGATCTTTCCATTTTGTGCTAGCCTGAGTTAAAGTCGAAGACTTTTCCGTCGAGATGGCTCCGTATTCAGCAAGTATTTCAATCAACTCCTCACCCGGTGATGCAATTTTGGTGTAGTCCTTGTCGGAGCTCACTTTTGGACCCATTTGTATTCAAAGCCTTCGATGGCTGTCACTTCATGATCAAACGTTACCCTAGCTGAAAAATTAACACAAAGACATTAAGCCACTGTAAAACTTATCCAAAAGTCAGAGCCCTTGTCCATGTAAATTTTCTGGGGGCTGAACGAACCCTGACATTTCAATGGGTAACAAAGCGTTTCGCTGTATGGTTTCTGTACCAATTTTTATCAGGATCATAAGGATGAAAAAAGTAATTTATTTAAGTTTATGTCAGCTAGATTATTGTGTTCATGAGGGGTTCATGAATGTGTAGAGTGAAAGTGTGTACACCCTATGGTGCATTGCATGGTTGGGGCTGTGAAATCAATCTAGAATGCTTCCTCAGTGTGACTCGAACTGAGGACTCCTTATGTAATGATCGCTTGGCAGTGAATCGCAATTAAGTCAACTCATCATACCTTATAAAGAAAATTTTGATGGTGCAAGAAGCCCGCTTTTCACTACTCAAGAGTTGTGAACTCACATCTCATAAGCTCTTTCCAACCAACCACTCCACTGCCACCCTAGCGTATGGGTTGAGGTTGGCCAGTGTCAATAGTCTTAGATGGTTGATGGTGGACATTGACTCAGTCCATTGCACAAATTTATGCAGTTCTGAATGGGCAATAAAAACTGTCGGTGGCGAAGGGTGAAGTGCGAAGGGCGAAGTGTTGCAGGTGCTGTTTGGGCTACGTCTTACAGCGCTCAAAGCCTCAACGGCATTGTTCTAAAATACAATCCAGCATTGTTATACCCATTACAAAATAAAGTACAGTTGTAAAATACCCTTAACCAGTGGTTCCTACATATTGTAGCAGCGATTGGATTGTGTATACCCACAAATGAGTGTAGCAAAGGTGGAGAACTGAGGCTACCATACACGTTCCCCAACCATCGATCCAACCATCCAACCGACCATCCAACATATAATCAGACAGGCATGCAAATTTTACCTGCCATTGTACTCCTTTGTTCACCAAACAAAAGGCCTTTTGTTATACAAGTCTCATAGGTGTCTTGGGACATGCTTGAAGACAGACTCCCAATCATAGGCCCTCAGGGCCTAACCAACGGGGTCTTTTAGAACTATACTTTATTTTGTAATGCCTATCTACAAATAAATATTTTTCTTTTTCTTTTTAAGACATGTCCACTACAAAATAAAGTACAGTTGTAAAATACCCTTTACAAGTGGTTCCTGCATATTGTAGCATAGGGTGGATTGTGTATACCCACAAATGAGTGTAGCAAAAGTGGAGAACTGAGGCTAGCATACACGTTCCCCAGCCATTGATCACACACACCCAATATGCATTCAGACAAGCAAACTTTGCCTGCCATTGTACTCCTTTGTTCACCAAACAAAAGGCCTTTTGTTAAACAACTCTCATAGGTGTCTTGGGACATGTCTCCCAGACATCGGCCCCCAGGGGCCAGGGCCTACATACTACAGCATAAGTAGACTTTATTTTGTAATGTCCCGTTCAGCACCTGCATCACACGACGGTCTCAGAACATCCTAGCGTTTCATTGGGCTACAAACTTAAAATATGTCTTAGCATGGGACACGGAACTGGACTTGTTCTGTATAAACTGGATTGAGGAATGGCTCCATCGACAAAGCTCTGTGGTCTCAGTGAATGGACTCCTCTCAAAGGAGTTCCATGTGAAGTCTGGGGTTCCACAGGGCTCCGTTTTTGGGCCTCTTCTCTTTATACTGTACGTAAATGATAACTCAGAGGATATTAAAAACAGTGACTGTCGATTATATGCAGACGATACCATCCTAAGCTCTGCCTCTGATCCAAATCTAATTCAGGATGACATAAATAAATTATATATCTGGGCAGGGAAATGGGGAATGAAGTTCAACAACCTTTAATGCTGTCATCTCCAATTTGGATCAGAAATCCCCACCCATACTTTTTTCTGGGATATGAACCGATTCCAGCTTCCGTCTCTGTTAAATATCTAGGTGTGCATATTGATTACAACCTAAAATGGAACACACATATATCTAAGGTAGCTGCCAAAGCAAACAGGTCACTTGGAATGGTAAAAAGACACTTGAAACAGGCCCAAAGAAAACAAAGCTCATTGCTTTCAAGACCATGGTGAAACCCATTTTAGAATATGCATGCCTAGTGTGGTTGCCACACACAGCAGGTCTTACAAATACCATTGAGAAGGTTCAAAACAATGCCCTCCGATGGATTTACAGGTTAAATAAAACTGATAGCATAACTGAATGCCGTAACTTAAATAACATTGAATCTCTAGCTGATAGGGGAGCGGAGTTAGACACCCTCTTCCTACGCAAAGTGGAGGCAGGGCTATTTGAAATAAAATTGAATAAATGCATAAGGTTCTCATCCAAAACAAGCAACACTAGTAGGCAACACCATAAGCTGGGTCCATCGTACCAATGCATGGAAATTTTCGTACTTTAATCGAATTAAGGACCAAGTGAAGGTCTACTTCCCCCCTTAACCCTCTTAACAACATCAATGACTGGTGTCTGGCCTGTATCTGGCCTGCTGCTGATGTGTGTGATTATATTTTTTTTTCCCTAATCCTGGCATTAAACTGTGTAACCATGCTTACATGTGAGTATAAACACTATATGTTCAATAGGTACTAATGGTGACCATACCATTCTCCCTGTGGTGACTCACATTCTGACAACATCTCTCCCCTCAAGTTACCCCCAATGGTCATAAAACTGGTTTAATATCCTATATGCCTTGAACTGGCTCCTAGGATTAATTGGGAAGTAAGTAAGTATGTCCACCACTATCTATGATGAGTAATTGCCAATTGGCTGTTGGTGTTATGCAAGGCATTAAGTAGAGCCAGGGAGAATGACAGCTGGTATCTACTTTCAAGTGATCAATGTATTAAATCGACAAACCAGATGAAGTTTAACCAAATTCTGCCTCTTGACCCAAACTATACAATATGCAATTGCATTAATTCAGAGACAAATGGCTACACAAAAAGATTTTTTTTATTCATTTCATTTGTAAAACCGGAAATTATTGCAAATTGATATAGTGTGCTCACTGTTACACCCTATGATCCAATTGGAACTGCTCTCTCAACTATCATCCAATCATGGCAGTTAACACAAGCTGAGTATGTCAATCTCCATGCAAGGGCGGGTACTAAAACAAGAAGGGAGGTTGTACCAGACATGCATTGATTGATCACCTCAATTATGAGTCACGGAGATTTTTGTTTTTACAAGATGATTAGTTGTGCAAGCCCTATCTTTCTCAAGGTTTAATTCACAATCAGCCTGTGTCAGCAAGCTTGTCAGAAACAGGCTAGTTCACATGTCAAGTGTTTGTTCATGTCAACAAAATTTTGCCTGCTGTGGTGTGATCAGGATTCAGAGTGAGACTCCTGAGAGACCTTGAGCAGGGAGGGAGAATGGCTCTCCCTCCCTGCTTTGAGTCATGGCCCTTTGGACTTACTTACAATACATGCCTTTACTTATCCAATTTTCAGTATCAACCGTTTTAGGGTGGTTGATTCTGGACATTGGCAAAGTAAAAGTCACAGGGGCGGCCCATGTCTAGAGTGATCATGATTAGAAGTGTGACTGAGGCGAGAGGAGGACTTGAAGAATCTCCTACACCACAGCTACGCTTGAGTCCAATTGAATCACTACATACTCCTGGCACCAACGTCGTGCCTGTATTGTGCCCGCATGTCCAGTATCAAGGGTATTACCCATTGCACCAACAGTGCATTACAACCCAGTAAAACAGTCACAATCACATTGAGCTTCTGAAATTCACACAGTCATCCCACTGGCTGTAGCTATTTGACCAGTGAATAATGGGATCTATGATGCTCAATTTGGTGAAATGAGTAATGAAGAAATACGTCTTGTTGATTGCCACTATTACTTGTGACATGAATAATGAGATGAATAATCATGAAAGGGTCCTCCAAGCACTGGTTTGGCTTAGAGTGTAAGTATGATAGTGATGGTGCCAAGTGTATCCCCTGAATAGCCAACACAACATCTTATTATGGACTATAATGTACCCAGACATGTGGAAGTTGTCGATCCATATTGATCCATATTGAACGTGAACATTGCCGTTTTCCCTGAACCAAGAAGTGTCTTTTCAGGTTCCTGGTTAGATAACGATGGCGGTAAAATATTTGTACAAAACTAAAGAGAGGATTTGGCTGAGAACAGTGAGATGGCATTAAGGGTAGATAGCCCAGTTTTCTGCTTACTAGCTCCAGCGAATATCTGTTGCTGCTGTATTTTTTTTATTTTGTCTGACAGTACCAAGTGCATTCCTCTGTTCTTGCCCAGGATAAACCCTGCACACTTGATGACACGATGTCTGACAGAGAGTTACCATTCAAGGCGGAGTATGCCAAGAGCGGTAGGGCTGGATGTAAGGCGTGTAAGGACACAATCGCTAAAGACTCGATGAGACTAGCATTGATGGTCCAGGTATGTATAATTTTAATTCATTTTTACAATCGATATACTCTTTGTGTTGTATTTGGCGAAGGGCATCAGAATTTAACAACAATACGATAATAATGTGGAAACAGAAATAAGGCTTTTGTACATGCACTTCTGTTACATGAAGTATCAGAGATGTCAATTGAATCGTACTCTCGTTGTGACAGCTACCTTACTACTCACTGTACCAATTTTGATCTAGTTTACCAGTATTGTTGTGTTTCGATCTGTCTTCTGTCTAATGCAAAAACTCATTGACAGGAGTGAGGCTTGAGATTATAATGATAGCAAGCAATGCAAGATTCACCAATTTTTTTATATTGTTTTAGTCACCGTTCTTTGATGGGAAGCAGCCTAACTGGTTTCACTTTGCATGTTTTTGGCGGAGAGCCAAACCCGCTGACACTACAGAGTTTGCTGGTTTTGACAGCTTGAGGTGGGATGATCAGCAGAAGATTGTGAGCAAACTGGGAGGTGAGTCTGATTTAACTGTACATGGTATTTCTTTCAATTTGAAAATCATTTTTTACCAAAACTAGATATCATAGCCAAACCTAGTATTGGAAATGGTAGTAGGAGATAATGCCATTGAATAGAAATAAGTTTGATATCAAATTGTTTCTTTTGTAAGCAGCTATCGCTTCTTTTCTTCTTTTGTACATACAGGATTAATAAATACCTACCTACCGATAGCCATCAGCTGGCTGGAACAATAAGATTAACAAATGGATTTCAGTTACTTGTCACCAATAGGCTACCCTGCTGAGTTTAATTTGCGCACGCACTGGCTTCACACACATCTTACAGGTTTTTCGTATTTCCTGAAGATACACAATGAAGAAACCTAGCTTTGCCTAATTTGACACATTCAATCATATGGAAAGTTATATTTTGCTCAGATATTGTCAATTTGAAAATAACACTTAGTGAATAGCAGTTCAGCTCTAACACAGCAATCATTCTCAAGAGCAGCTGTAGAAAGTTTGCTCAATCGTTCAGAGCGCTGGCCTTCCAGTCATGTGGCTACAGGGTTATGTTTGGCACCCACTAATGCTCTGATCTACCTACAATTAGAGAGCAAACAATATTTTGCTGTCACCGATGCTTTTGGATATGGTTAGTGATAAGTCTCCACTTTCTTATTAAACCAACAGGTGGAGGAGGAGGAGGCGGGACATCATCTAAACATAAGGGCGGAGCTTCCTCTGCTGCTGATGCTAACGATGATCATAAGAACTTCACAGCTGAGTACGCTAAATCTGGTCAGAGTAAATGTAGAGGATGCGATGAGAAAATTAGTAAGGTGAGACTTGTCACTAATAGGGGGGCATGTTCTACATTCCCACAATGCAACTTTAACCTGGAAATCCCAGGAAGCTCTGGTAAAGCTCATACATATTTACGCTGTTGGGGTGCAATTTTCGGTTGCGCTCAGCAGACATGCGTTTTATGGTTAATGTCGCCTTATAGCACTGACCAGACATCTGAGCCCCTCTGATATGCATTGTTCTCTTAGCTTTATCGCTTTAGTTGTCCCAGAATTAGATTCAGTGTATGAATTACACAATTTTTAGTGAGCATATCACCTCAGGTAACAGGGCAAGCCTGCTGGGGTTAATACCGATCTGAATTGTCCAATAAATATGATTAAATGGATCTATATCTGTGACATGTAAACAACCTTCCAATGATGCAACTTTAACCTTGCGTTTCACTTAATGTCATGTCCATGTCGCATGTACCATCATATATCTCACTGGGAATTCCAGAACACTGCATTGTGGGATATGTATATATATATGGAGTGTCAGTACTATATTTACTTGTATATACAGGGAGATGCTAGACTGGCAGTGAAGGATTATTCTAGTCAGAGAGCAGTGATGTACGGACCACAGAATCTCTGGTACCATGTTATGTGCTTCTCTACTAAAAGGGATGAAGTCGGATTTACTAAACAGATGAATCCTGATAAGTAAGTATATATATATAATATATATAGATTACTTCTACCTATTTCTGGCCAGACCTGCCAACTGCATAGAGAGGCTGTTGTGTGAGAATGTGCTGAATTTATAGTATGTAACTATATGTATCTAACATTGAATATTTCGGAGCGAAAAACTCGCATAAGAGACAATCGACCTTGAAATCTGAATCAGCCCTGCCAAACACAGAGTGAGACTGATGAGTTTAAATTATCGTCTGTGATTGTATAAATAATGTTGATAAAAACCGGCGAAACACTTCATGCACCCTTCCTGTTGATGCATCGAGCTAGGTTACTGTATTCATCTCACCGATAGTAGGTCTCTCTACTATCACCCAATTTTGTGGAGGACACACTCTCCTAGTTGAGTTCTGTTAGTTGATGTGCGCTGTAGTTATAGTATGTAACCATTGAAATCCATATAAGAAGAGTTTAATTCTGTGTATGTAACGATATGTGTATAACATTGAAAACTCGCATGAGAGACAAATAACCTTGAAATCAGAATCAGCCCTGCCAAACACAGAGCGAGACTGAAGATTGAAAATTATCGTCAGTGATTGTATAAATAACGGACGAAAAATTTAATGCACCCTTCCTGTTGCTATATCGAGCTAGGTTACTCTGTTCATCTCACCGATAGTAGGTCTCTCTACAATCACCCAATTTTGTGGAGGACACACTCTCCTAGTTGAGTTCTGTTAGTTTATGTGCAGCTGGAAATAAGGAAGGATTTCTCTTCTGAATACTGTTTTTGTAATTGTTGTTACTATTTCCTAGGATGGTCGGATGGACCTCTTTGTCATCTGAGGATCGAGAAGAAATCATCACTCATCTTGGTAAAGGAGAAAAAACGTAAGTTAATTACCTTTAGGCTTACTGCGCCGATGATGAAATCCCAAGGCTCATCATTTTTAGCCGAAGAATTACTAAGTCAATTACTAGATATTTTTACCTTTGACGTACAGCAAGGTACTTAGTCACTGTTTCAAGACGCACTTCGGTATTTAATTTCTCTTGTAACCTTGACAGGGGACCCTAGGGGGCTCCAAGTTACTCAGAATATTGTGTTTATGGCTATAGACACATATAGGTACTCCTGTTCATAGTATGAAATGACAGATTTTCTGGGTCTACAGTAGCGAACGCTAAATTTTCAGTTGCAAGTCAGTTTTCCTGGTGGTGTGATTGTTAACCCTAGACATGTTAATATTAGGTAGAGTGTAATTCATCTAGTTTGGGGGTAAATTAATGTCGGCTAGCACTAAATTTGGGCTAGCCGACATGAGTGTGAGTGAGTCTTCTTAAAAGAATTAGGGTGGGTAAATGCTAGCTAGCTTTTCAAGCGTGTATGCAATGGCACACAGTTCTCCTGCAAACACCTAAATACTCTAGGGAATCATAATTACTGAGTAAAAATTGTAATTCCTTCTAGTTTCAGACGCAGTCAGCAATTCACTAGATCTCAATTTGATATGAGTGATGTAGTTTTTTAGCGGTTGATATTACTTAGGATGTTTAGAATTGATAATTTAGGTTCTTTCTAACATTTACAGAAGTAAGAGGAAGGCAGCGGCTGCAGATGTAGTGGATGCTAAGAAAAGTAAACCTTCAGCTGCTGAAGAGAAGGAGACTAAACTTCTTAAGGTCGGTTTTTTTAACTTTATTGGCATAATTTTCATTCGATGAGAATGTTTTACAAAATGAGCCTTCCAAGAAAACAAAAAAAGGGGGAAAAAAGCAAAAACTTTCAATCAAGATGACGAAAAGATAATCAGAAAAATTGCGTTTCAATGATTTATAATTAATTATTGAACGTAAATTAAATGGAATATTGTTAAGAGGAAATGCTATAATAATATCTAAAAAGTTATTTGAAGTTGGGTGTAGCTTGAACATGTGTCTCTGATTGAAATTGCGCGAAAAATTAAAATGTTCTAACATATGGTTTGAGCCATATGAGGGATTTCTCACACATCTTTTGCCAATAAATAAGTTTGCAATACATTTACAGATTCATTAAGAGCTGACTCTTATTCATTGCCAAGAGTATTCAAGATTTGCAAATAATAGATTTTACAAGAGTGAGTAGTACAGATCATGAGTAAAATAGAAATTTCCTGCCCCTGGCTAACTCTTGACCTATTATAGTACCACTGAGCATTTGACAGGTTTGGTACATAGTCACAATCTTGTATATTATCTTTACTTCATACACAGATCCCACACCTGTATATCAAAGTCATAATCCTGTTAGGATGACTGCATAGCAAGCTACCAAGCTCCACCAGGATGTGCCATCTCATTCCAGTTTCTCTTGAATGAAGATCCAATTGTTCAGATACATATTTATCTTTTTTATTTAGCCTTTGATGGGTTTCTCTATATTACTCTTGAAAAGACAAATTCCACAGTATTCCTACAGTATTGAAATCCCTCCCCCCCCCCCCCCACAAAATTTGACACTTAAACTTCCTCCTCTCAAGATTCTGTTTCTCAGTTTTGCCTGAGCTTCACTTGCACTGAAATAATTATAATCTAAGATGTGTTGAACAAAGAAGCAATTTTATGATTCAATATTGTTATTCTTTTGTTATACAGGAGCAAAGTGCGATGATATGGAAGTTTAGAGACCAGTTAAGTGATGAAGTCTCCAGCACAGCTATGAAAGGTCTACTAGAGTATAACAATCAGGCTGTAGTCAACTCTGAGAGTAAACTACTAGAGAGACTCAGTGACTGTCTGGTGTTCGGGGCGCTAACACCCTGCCCCGAGTGTAAGGATGGCCAGCTGGTATTCAGGTTAGCTTTTGAGACAGCACAATTTGATATTCCATTTTGCCACTGGATGATTTAATTTTAATCGAATGCATTATTTCACTCATTTGATTCCACCAGTTGAGTATTTTTGTTGCATGTGTTGGGGCAAATTAGTATTGAGTATGGAAAATTCTCATTCTCTGCATTATGATGTCACAGTCTCCCGGTAGTGCAATACAAGAAACAAGCACTTCCGGGAAACCGTGACATCCTAATGCAGAGAATGGGAGTAAACTGCACTTTTTCAACCGTCAATAATTCATGCCAAGTAGAGCATTTAATTTTTTTACCATGCAATTCTGACAAAACTTTATCATGAGTAACTGCCTGACTATAACTTGCATTGGTCTTTGGGTAGTCTTTAATGGCATGAATTCTTTTTCTGAGGTCGATTATTTTGTTTAGGCACAGCCGTCCCACTTACAAGCTCATGATATTGATGATACATTCCTCCTACTGTCCATCTAACAAATCTCTCTTTTTTAACACTGAAGTTGAGTAGTATATACTGTAGAAGGCTGTATAACAGTGATGGGTTGTCGTCTTGTTGAACAATTTATTCATTCTTTTTCTTTCAGGTCCGATGGTTACCATTGCACAGGCGATCTATCGGAGTGGACTAAATGTTCATTCATGACTCGTACACCCAAACGTGTCGCCTTCAAAATCCCCAAAGAGTACCATGACGTCGCGTTCCTGAAGAATTACAAATATCAGAAGCGCGAGAGATTGTTTAACAAAGCCTCCCTGGCAGCGAGCAGCATCAATCATCAGGCTCTCTCCGGCATCAAGTTCTTTGTGCAAGGTGAATAAATTATGGCTCTTTGTACAAGTTAGTGGGGGTTACTCTAGGCCTAGGGCACACTGTTCAATTGATATACTCTTGCATGTATATTTCTGATCCGATCGATACATAGTGAACTAATTCACTTAGCATGAGTACCCTCAGAAAAATTGTTGTGTGAAGACCCGAGTTTAGTGGTGCTTCTTCTCAGCCAAGGGAACGAACTTGATTTCTATGTGCAGGCCTAGAGCATCTAAATCATACTTTTTCTTCCTTTGTGCCCTGAGCTGTTTGAACAATTAAGGGAGAATAGTTTCAATAACCTTTTATCTGATAAAGCTGTCCTTGGCTTAAGACGAAATGCGCTGCTATCTTGTAAGAATTACATATCAAAAAATCATATGCAAATGCCTAGCTGTTACATAAGTGGGTCTGCATATCCAACTACCTTTGTCCATAGATATAAATATAAAAAGGGACTTTTTTTATTGATGCCTTTTCCCCTAATAATGAGAAAAAGAATTTAGTTGGCAGTTGTCCATTCTTGTCAGCTTGGCAAGTAAAGAAGATAACTCAAATTTTAGTAGTTATGTCTCATTTCATCACAATTTTAGAGTTGGAAAAATCATAACCAAAAAATTGTATTTGATCTCACTGCATGATGGAAATAATCTCCGTAATTACAGTCAGTAAATATTTTTATTCATAAAAGGCATAAAAGGCAGGCAGAGCGAGATAGGAGTCCACTGGCTGTAGCGCAAGCAAGTCAGCTCTCCGTATGAGATGCGCGATGTTTGATGTGGTGAATTTGAGTAGTGGACTATGGCACAAAGGGCAGGTGTCTTGATGATTGCGACTATGCTCTGATGAGTTGATGGAAAGCAAACATCCCTGCGCTGGTTTGGCTTCGAGTCAAAGCATGAGATTGATGGGGCGAACATTGTTGCAATGGAACAATGAAGAGTTTGCAGCCTCACTGGTTTTGCAACAGTAAAAACACAATATTCGCTCAGGGATAGATGTGAAGGCATGATATGCTCATCAACACACAGTGTTGCATTATGCTGCTGGGGCCGGCCATGAGGAGGTTGTACTAGGCCTGTGTGTTGTGCAGCGATATACATACTACTGTACGTCGTCTGTATTTGAGCTTTTGTATAACATATATATTCAATAAAAATGTAACTTTCAAAGTTTTGAGGAATTGATGACGAAGAATTGACTCAATCTTGATAATGCAGTGGAATACCAGCCTGACACCTAAAACCTAGTCTGAGCCCCCAAGACTCTTGCCCACCAGCCTGACACCTAAAACCTTGGCATATATTATACCATCAAACACAAAAATGTACAATTTATTTTTACAGGTAACACAGACAAGGATAAGGCAACTCTGAAGAACATAGTGACTAGCCTGAGTGGTACTCTCAGTACTAAACTAGACTCTAGTGTTAATGCAGTGATAAGTACTAAATCTGATGTAGATAAGATGGGTAAAAAAATGAAAGAGATCAAAGAACTGAATATACCTGTTATCTCTGAAGGTAAGGGATTATTTGTCTACAGGTGCCCTAACTGATTGTATGACACACTATAGCCGTTGTGAATTTATCATTGATAGAGCATCGTGATGAAATTTAATTTTGCCTTACTGTGAATGCGATGTCCTTTGCTCTGTAACTCAGCTGTTCATGAAATAAATGAAAATCCCTGCCTTGAATCTTTATCACTATCCTAGAAATTGGTCATTTAAAACAAGCAAACTAAAAATTAGTTTAATTGTTTATATAAGAAAAATTTGCTTTCAGTGTATGAACAAACACATAACACTCATTCTATAGAACTATATATTTAAATGTTTGTGATGATCACAGGATTCCTGGAGGCGTGTAAGGAAGGTAAACCTTCAGACTTATTCCCAGCCTATAAGATTAGCGACTGGGGAGAGGACTTAGACGAGAAATCGTTCGCTGATGTCGTCGATTCTACAAAGTCAAAACCAACTAAAAGTGCTGCTGTACGCGCTGCCGAAACCAGGGCAGGTGAGTCGATGATACCTTGGAGGAGCTTATTATTTGTAGGAGGAAAATTTTGTCATTTCCCACATGTTTGAAATAGGGGAACTTTGGCTAGGTAACCTTTAATCCACCTCTTTACTTTATGATAGCTCCAACATCAGCTGGTAAAAATAGGCGCTAAACTAAACTCCATGACTAAACACCATCTGATATTTTTTTTATATTCTGAACTCGGGGTTTATTTCAGTACTCATGGTGAGAGGTCCAAACTTTCACACCCATTTGAACTTTCCAAGTTCAACTGTGATATTGAAGCTATTGTACATAATCAAATTTGAACAAGGGGGGATAATTTTTATCAGGATTCTGATTAGTTTAAAACCATCGTTATAAGATGGGGAGACATAGTGTTTTTTAGTGTCATAAGCAGAATGACCAGGTACTGCACTTGTACAAGTATTTGATTTAAAAATCTCTCAGCCAAAAAGCTGTTTTATATCTTTGTTTCGAACGAAGATTATCCATATCCTCTACCTTTTGTATACAGTAAGAGTTTGATATTTATTACAGAGAAGGCGTTCCTGAGAGATGATATCGGTGTACAGAAACTGATGGTTAAGGGAGGAGCAGCTGTAGACCCGGACAGTGAGATGGACAGTGTGGCTTCTATAATGCAGGTAATACCATCACACTTTCAATAGAAGACAAATTTGATCATATCTAGAGGGTTGCCTATTTGCAAAGGAAAATTTTGCCTACTTGTTCGTACAAAAAAGTTATATTTAACAGACGTTCATATATATAATAATATATATATATATCAATTTTATATTCTGTTCAAGTCACAGATGACACATAAGACCATGCATAAAACAAATATCATAAAACCTCATATCATGATATGTTAATTGGGGCTCGCTATGATTATGTCAACAGAACAAACAGACTGAACTAACATGTACTAACATCTAGCTGTTTTTCACTGCTCTTAGGTATCCATGTGTATTTGAGATGATCCCACTCTACCAATGATGGGGATGCTACTCCAAACAATTACAGGTTTTAGGTGTGGTGTAAGTGCAATTGGCAAAGATTTGTGTTGAGAAAGCACGTATCGGTTATTTTTATCAATTGAAGTTACCCAATGGTAATGGTTTCATTGCCTGTGTTCTTGTAACAGGTCCTAATTGGAGCTGGCCACAGTCATCTAATTTGTTGTCAATAGAATTAAAGCTCATGGATAGATAGATTCATTTGGCTTCCAAAAAGGGGAACGATATTCATCAGATATTATCGTTAATATTGTATTGTATATCTTCTCAGGAGAAGAATTCTCCATTGAACGCTGTTCTATCATTGGTTGATATCAGTACTGGAGCTAACTCCTACTACAAACTACAAGCTCTGCAGCATGATAAATGCTCCAGGTATGTGGATATGTTCTCTGGCTAAGATTTTATCAACACGGGCATCAATGAAAAGACAAACTGGAACTATCACAATATGCCTTGTCTCTCAGATTTTTGATTGCAAATTGTCTAGGTATTAAGTGCCGCACATTTGAGACGTTTTTCTGTTGAGAGCATAGAGTATATAATAACTCTATGGTTGAGAGTTTTTGTCAATCGGCTATCAATTTACAAATCATCACAGGTCAGTATGAATTCTCTTATTTGAGGTCATAAATCGTTTTCTAATTCTTAGTACCTACTAGTGACTGCTAATCAAATCATTATTGACTCTGTTTTCAGCTACTATCTGTTTCGCTCATGGGGAAGGATCGGGACAACAATAGGAGGTAACAAGCTTGAGAGCGGATCTAAGGCAAAAATCATCCACAGATTCAAGGTGAGCATTTTATCCATTAGGCTGCTGATATTAACGGTTTTCTGATTACAAATATTTGTATGGCAGTAGGGTTATATTCAATCATGTTTCATTGGTTCATCAGGTCAGGGATATTACAGCCACCCACTTGTAAATATTTTATACAACTGACTTTAGAGCGTAGAAGGATTGTGTGTTGATCAACGTGGTACAATTTCTATTTTTCCATGGGCTTAAAAGTTTCTGAACTGACCTTAAAAGGCTCCCACAATAATGGGAAACTGTTGATAAAACTTGATTATGTTTGCCATCCGTATATGTTGAGAAAAAACCTGATAAAATTATCGAATTAAAAGCTCAATTTTTGACTGTGATCGTTTATTTCAGGAGTTATTTGCTGAGAAGACAGGAAACGAGTGGGGAACTGGAGAAATGGTAAAGAGACCCGGTAAATTCTTCCCTCTGGAGATAGACTACGGGCAGGTGAGACTGTGTGCTCAGACCTTGAGACAATTTTTCGATGATGCATATGCCTAAATTTCTTGCACTTGTCCAATCATGGCCTCACAAATTAATGCTGTTACACCAAATTGTTTAAGCTGGGCAGAAATCTCCTTGCGATCTCACTAACAGGCATGCCCGACCACAGCCGCATTCCGTTGGACCATCCAATATTTGAGTTGCGCCAAGTCTTCTTGAATGACAGAGTTGCCTCATAATTTGAAAAAAGGAGGACAATTTCCAATCACATTACCAAATTACTTCAGGGCCATCGGAAGTACTGTTTTAACAAATTAACTAGATATAATATGAATCTAATGTTTATCTTTGTTAGGAAGATGAGGCTAAGATTTTAGATGTGAATAAGAAAGCGGGCACGTCATCTAAACTCCACAAATCTGTACAGAAGCTTATACAGATGATATTCGATATAGAGAGTATGAAACAGGCTATGTTAGAGTTTGAGGTATGTGTCTTATAGTATAGAAGTGAATTTATGGAATTTCCTATACCTTGTTTACTCTCATACTGATAACTCGATTGCACTATTACGTTGTGTAGCTATGATTGATAGAGTTGGTATTTGCCAAGCGTGCCCGATATTTATTGAAGGACTCATCTTCGGGCGGTGATACAGTTTTCTTTAAACTTTTTTTAGGCTAATAATTAATAAATTTATAGTCTATAAGTCAGAGAGAACCATGCAATACTGATCACTCACCACATCATTGCTTCCTGTCGATTCAAGTTTGCTAACCAGTATGACGGGAGTGTCTTAAAATGAGGATGTGCTGAATGTCCAACTTTATGTAAACCCTCTGTGAGTGTGTTTTGTATGTTTGTTTGTTGTAGATTGATATGAAGAAGATGCCTCTGGGTAAAATCTCTACTAAGAACATAACCAGAGCTTATAAAATCCTCACTGACTGTCAGAAGGTAAGGTATCAATGAGAAAATCAGTCAGTCAGTCCTTCAATATCTACTGATTGGAAGCAATTTTGAGCAATTTTTAATGCCAAATAAAAAGGTTGTGTCTGCACGATAATCTTGTGATTTAGACTATAGTTACTCCCAAAGCTGAAGGTTTTGCTGTAGCCCATGATTGTCCCCTAGCGTGAGTCTGGAATTCTCCCAATTGAAGAATTGAGACTAATTGAATCGATCCAAATCCCCTGCTGCAATAGATCAAGTTTGATCAAGCTAAGAGTTGTGGACAAACTACCTGCTTGATCCAGTTTGCCTGCTTTTGGAGTTGCTCCCCCCCCCCCCTCTACTGATGGGCTTCAATTGGAAATGCAGGTGAACCGGATCAAATTTGATGCGTTACAACAGAGGCAGTTAGAGCCTGCTCCGAGTGATTACATAGTATTTTAGGAAGCCCCAATCATAGACTTAATATACTAATATAGTATATTAAGTCTATGGCCCCAATCATCACATTCTATGAGTTACTCACAGGGCTGTAATATTTATGTTTCAGTTAGTAGATGAGAAATCCACACCAGCCAGACTCGTTGATAAGTCTAATCAGTTCTTTACTATAATTCCTCATGACTTCGGTATGAAGAAACCTCCAGTACTCAACGCTACTGATCTTATACAGGTAAGGTTTATATATACTGAGCCTGACATACACTGGTAAACTGATATTATGGTTAAGCGAGCTTGCTATTCAGCGTCTGCCAATTGGTGTTGCAGGAGTCATGGATTGAGGCCATCGAGATCCTTCCTGAGTGATAGTTCCAGCCCCCAGAGCCCTATGGCTGATATTTTTTGCTGGCTTTTATAGCTGCTTCTACCCACTAATAAGATGCCAGCTACTCAATAGTGGGGGCAAGTCTCAAGTCTGAAATGTTGAGAAGGTCTTGACCTAGGTATGCTATGATTTGGCGCACTCATGTTGCATGTTTAACTGATTTCCTGCTGTTTGTAGGCCAAAGTCCAGATGTTGGATAATCTGAAGGAGATAGAGTGTGCCTACAGTCTTCTCAAGTCCAGCTCGGGTGGGTCTGAGGACGACCCGCTAGATGCTCACTATAAATCACTAAATACTAAGATTGAGCCTTTGGACCGTAAGACTGAAGAGTTTGATCTTATAGAGCAGTATACTCAGAATACACACGGTATAACTCACTCCAGCTACTCACTAGATGTCGATGAGGTATGTGCATAATGTGATCTTCCACACTGTAATTTGATTATACTAGTGCTTGCGAAATAATTATGAAGTGAGTTTGTGTTTTGGTCCCAAAGTTCTCATTCCTGGACGTTCGCTGTTGAGAAGAATGATGAGGTCCATAGGAAGTCAGTTTTACACGTTTTTTACCATGAACATATACTATTTGCGTTAGCATATATTATTATTTTTATTATATCCTATATGGTTTTACGATTCCTCTGAAATTGAAACTTTGTTGAATCTATAAATTGTCCCCTCTTGGAAAAAAACGTGCTGGCCATAGTGAAGTGCAGTGAAATATTAAGGGTGTAATAATTTCTTGTTCTGATCTAAATTGATCTTTATATTAACTGGCTACCAAAAGAGAGAGAAGTTCTGCACTGGTACAATTAGGTCATATGAGACAGGTTTTGATATGGGTTCATAAGTCATAATCCTTTTTGCTATGTTTAATCTTTGACCTTTGCTCCATGTATAACTTTTGACAGGTATTCACTATTAAGAGAACCGGTGAGAAATCTCGATACTCACCGTTCAGAGATTTACCTAACAGGATGTTACTGTGGCACGGATCGAGGATGACTAACTTTGCTGGTATACTCAGTCAGGGATTGAGAATCGGTCCTCCTGAGGCCCCTGTGGTATGATAACTTTAATTTATGTTGGTAGTTTGTTGAAAAGTCTAGACACAGAGGATAAGAAAAATTGGAAGGGCAAGATGAGTGAGAATTAAAAGGAACTTTTTTCTATTTTGTTTGTAAAGCTATACATAGTAGTAAGAAAACAAACTCTGTCTTTGTTTGTAGATCCAAGTTTTGTTTCAGTCTTGCTTCCAAGCATGCGATTTTGCCACATTCTGGGTGAAAACATACATTCAGTACTTAGAAAATTCAAAGGTGCTTGGTTAACAGGGTTAAGCAGAGTGCATGAGCCTCTTTTTCCACGGTATCAAGAATTGCTGGGAACCTCAATAACAATAGTAGGTAGCGATCATGGAGTCATCATACTCTATTATTTATCTCAATACATAATAAATCTATGTTATCGACTAATCTCACTATCTCTTCTTGTTGTAGACCGGATACATGTTTGGTAAAGGTATATACTTTGCTGACATGGTGAGTAAATCAGCTAATTACTGCTACGCTAATAGAAGTAATCCCTACGGACTGCTGCTTCTGTGTGAGGTCGCTCTTGGTAACATGTAAGTTATTCATCAGAAGTCGTGATCATTAAGCAAGCCTCATATCATGTTGGTTTAATCTGTTGTATATATGTTTATGCAGACCAAGACTTGCACATGAACACATTGGTTACATATACTGTTATTCTTAAGGCTCAACGTAGTTGTGCACCAAAACTATCCAGGGTTCAAATTGGATTCAAATATGATCCATTTTGGAGTTTGGTACACTATTTGGAGTTGCACCCCCTCTGAGCTGCTAGCGCCCCAACAGCAGAATGAGAGGAACTCAGTATGGTTGGTTGGTTGGTTTATTTTGTCACAAACATTAGGTATGCTGCGAGATTGAGTGTTTATACTGTTACATGAGTAGGGAATACCAAAAAGAAACATAAACAGAATGAGTAAAGTAAAGTCTGACTTCTAGTATGCCGGTAAACTGGATTGAACTCGGGTCTAGGTTCACACGCTGCTGCTATTAAAAATTTAGATATTGGGAGTTGTCTTTTTTGGAGCTACCTTGTCATTCATATGATAAAGGCCCCAGTGCAGGGGAAGCAACACTTTATGTGAATAATTGTAACTTTCCTTACGTTACATGAAGTTTCTTTTTCTCTTCTTATTTGCTCAAGAATATCTCACAAGTTTAGGAACTGAGTTGTCAAGAATTTTAATATTAGCGCTATCGAATATATGAGTTAGTCCTAAGAGTGTTTGTATTTGGTTTCAGGCATGAGTTAGGCGGTGCCTCCTACATTACAAAGTTACCTTAAGGTAAACACAGTGTTAAGGGATGCGGGCGGACGGAGCCCACCCCCTCACAGGATCACAAAACTAAGGATGGGGTAACTATACCACTCGGTGTGGGACACGACTCCACTCCTAGTATGGGCAGCACATCACTTCTCTATAACGAGTATCCTTTTATCAACAAAAACATGACCTTTGAACCTTTTTGTTTCATGATTTTAACATACTACCGTATGGGATGGGAAGTTGCACGGACCTGAAAATGGTGATAGCAAGCTATCACTATCACATTGCTGAGAATTATCACTCACTTGGTCTTTCAACTAATCAAAATCGCTCCCATCGAGCGAGCAGTCAGATTGCAATGTTGGCTGTTTATAATTGAAAGACCCACCCCCCTGGTTGCTTTAGCTTTGGGACGTTTTTGGAGTTGTCGTCCATGAGACTCTCAAATCCCACAAAGTTACTTTGCCTTGACCTTCATCTCTCAGATACATTGTGTATGATGTGGCTCAGCTGAACATCAAATACATGGTTAAGTGTAAATTTAACTACAAGTACTAGGTGGAGACAATCACTTCATACGGCTAGTAGTAATTCAAAGGGAGTACCATCGATGGAGTTCTTGCTGTCGAATGAGAATGATAGGGAACATTTAGTATAGTTAACTGGTAACAAACGGAGGACAGCGCTGCATAGGGCTTGTACGGCAGCACATGCCAAAGTGCTAATTGATTCCGTCCATATCGATAAGCATGAAACACTTTTATTGGCCTTGGATGAAGATGGTAGGTCGACCTTGCACGTGGCTTGTATGAAAAGGTATGGCGATGTTGCTGAGGACTGGATATTGCATTTTTTTAACGTGGGGCTCGTAAAGGACGGTATACTGATGTAGCTGAATATCTGCTCTCACTTGGAAAAAATATGCCTTTTGATCCAAACACATCAGCTGCTACTCTGAAAACTATTCTGCCCCTTGGCCACCCGCCAACAACTGTCGGTGAAGCGATGATTATCACACCTGATGATAATGGAAATACTCCCCTTATGCTAGCCATTGATTCTAAACTGATGGGCATTGTTAGTTGTATGTTTCAATTCCTTGAGGATAAAGGTTCCGATGTGCCACTGCTGCTAGAACACCGAAACATCCTTCAGCATAACGCTCGCCATTTAGCTGCCATTAATATGCTTCGTCTTGGCGATACTAGGTTTTTCATGGATTGCCTAAATGAAGTTCAAAATTCTGGTCAAAGATGTGTGTGGAAATAACCCACTGCATTATGCAGCCCCAATGGGCAATGTTGCCGTGTTCGCCACTTTGCTTATGAAAATTCCGCTTGAGCGCAGAAGGGCTTTGCTCATGCAAACAAATATCGATGGACTCAATCCACTAGCCATCATTCACGGACCGTCTGACTGCTCTACTCGAGCTAACAGCGTGACTTTTTACCGAGGTGCCACTAATGGCACCATCCCATATATCGCAATCAATCGATACCCGGTGAGGCATTTGCATGGTATGATATGCCATTATTCTTGCGATCGAGATCTGAAGATGCAGACTGTGACTATGCACAGTACCTTGATGTATTCTCTGTTTGACCAAGCATCGACCGCATTACACCAAGCATCTGCCTCTCGTGGGCACATCAAACATGAAAAGGTGTGTGAAAGTATTACTATTAATCTTGGATCACTTTGCTATAACATGCAATGTACACACAAGTCGCTAAAAAGTTACAATGTTACCAATACCTAAATGGTTCCAATGAAAGTTATATTGCTGGCTAAGATCCTTGGATATGAACAATTCTTTCAAATAAAAAGTTGTATTTTACTTATTTGGTGGATGAAAATTAAGAAAGATTATGTCAATGATGCTTTATAGTTTATTTGTTTTCCGATGAATGTGTAACCCCCTGTTTTAATCACACAGTTGGAACTGTTTATTTTGTATTTTGTAAATTTAAATCTTAATCAACAGTATTTTAAATCTTTTCAATCACAGAAACAGACCCTGGGTTATTTGCTTATCGAAGATGGACAGCTCGATGACTATAGAAAATGGATAAGCCGGAGAACCACGGTCAACCCAAGGTACACCATTTTGGTAGAGTCATTCTCTTTGCTAACCTCATATCTTACTGCTAGTTCCACTCATAATATAAAGTCCCTTGAATCAATGCTGACAGATGTTCTATCTGAAGAGAAACCACCACTCTATGATCTTTGAATGCCGCAGACCGTTGTTTGCTCATCTGTTCAGTGAGCCGCCACAATCTCACTACTGAGATTATCATGCACTCTTGGTCCGATGGGAACCATCTATTTTAATTCAAACTTCAAACACATGGTTTTTGTTTGCAGGTGGTAATCAGAAGATGAACTGACAAAAAGAAGAATATAAGTCCACCAGGACCAGACTTCATAATCATTGATGTGCAGCAAGATCCGGAAACCAAACAGTCACTCGAGTATGGAAAGAATAATTCACTACTTGTTATGGTCAAAGCACACTCAAACTAGATTTGAGAACTGCTCAGCACTCTGGGGTTAAAGCTGCTGATCAAACCGCTGAGGTTGAGCTGAGTCTGTTGTCAGCATAATGATAACAATGGTGGGCTTGTGCAAACCATAGATAAGATTTGATGGATCAGTGGTAAATTACAGTATGGCAAGGTCCATCAGTATGATACATTGCATGAGTAATTGAATTTAACTAAAGATCCGGTAGCTTTCACATTCCGCTTTGATGTCCCATTGACAACCTTCTAAAACTCAGACAAGCTGCTTTATCTGATTTTGGTCAGTGGTAAGCTGCAGGGCTGTCTGACTTTTTGGTCAATCAAATAGAAGAAATTTATTTCTAAAACCATGCACAGAGACACGGTGTGATAGCTTTGTGTCCATGATTCAAAGCGCTTGCTAACCGCAGCATTGCAATGGCCACTTTTCATTAAATGATACAATTTTTGTCAGTGGCAGGTAGTCATTACATACATCCATAGAGTATTTGATGTGTAGGTCTGCTGCGAATAAGCGAATACTGATTAAAGCTATGGTTTTGCGTTGTAGATGGATGCGAGACATTCTTCCAACACATCAGCTTGACACCTGTAAAAGCGAAGAGATACTCAGTGTCTCCATCAACTCTACACTTGGGAAACACCTACCCAATACTACACTGGATGATCTTCAGCGCCGAAATTCACCAAGCCCAGGCAGTCACATCATCAATAGGAGGAGTACAGGGAAAGCTCTGATATTATGTAATATTAAAGGTCAACCTGGTTGGAAATCTCAATACGAGGACGCGTTGCACATATTACAAAACCAGCTTGGCTTTGCGTTGAGGATTCACAGCTACATAATGTAATAATGATCAATGTTTTATGATGTAAATCTGTATATCTTCGCCACTTGGCGATGGGTAGTGGTGCATTGATGCATATCAGATTCCAATCAGATGATCAATGGACTGGGTGAAATTTATGATACTATCAACAGCAACTGACAAGGCTAGTTAGCTCATAGCATCTTAGTGAAATTCACAAACACCGTATCAAGCCACCAGCATTGACCAAATCTCTTAGCTCTTAACTCCGAGCAAAGGCTTCTACTTCTGAGCACACCAAGTTTTTAGGCGTTGTTGTATACAACACCCTAACATTCAGTGATCATGTCGACAACATGATAATAAATATAGATGCCACAAATGATTATACCTGAAACCAATAAACATTGAAAGCCATGGCCTAAAAAATTTCTATGTGGCTAATATTAAGTCTGTAATCGCTACGCCTGCCATGCATAGTACCATCTGTTATCAGACACTGAGAAGCCAAGACCACTGCGAATCCAGTGATCTGCCACTTAGAGGCTTGGCAATGTAGCGCTTGCAGTGAACCCAAATAGCTGACAACGATCGCCATCCCCTGAACTTTCGTATTTTAGTTAATACAATCAAAGCAAAGATAGATCACTGCCGCCCACCCAAGTGTAGAGCCACCAAGTGACAAAACACCAATTTGATAGGCAATATTTCAATTATTAGAGCTCAGGCTCCTAATTATGTTATTTTTCGACCTATGTGGAATTCTGTTGATGCTATCAACGTATTACAGTATGGATATTAGAATTAGGCAAACAAAGAAACTTAGAACTTCAACTTTGCTATAATGTGCGTACCTGTCGTATTTATTTTTATCGTACTCTCAAGTATATTAAAAACAGGCTGAAGTCTTGAACTGCTTTCAAGACATCATAACATATATCTCGATGCAAAAACCGGAATCATCAGCTTTGCTGTGAATTAATGCCACTATCCCATTCCAGTCAAGGATTAATTATTGCTATCATAGCAATCATCATTTCCATTAATACAGCCAAAATAGTTTGACATTACTTTCTTAACTTTGCAGGTAATTACACACATCCTAACTTAATGAATCAAGCTAAGTGATTTGAGTATAAATATATTGTCATAAAAAATTATTAGTCTTAAATAGTAACAATTATACTTTTAATCTAATGAATTTCTGTCCAATAGAAATTGGTCCATTTAATTAAATCACTAGCTCTTCATTGTGCTGAAATTTATTGTATTTCATCCTCCAACAGTCAACTTGCTGCTGGGTTTTGTTGGGTACTTGTGCACGCTGCAGCCTGCCTGCATTCTCAAGGCAAATCGACACAGATATTGTCATCAATTCTGTAATGTCTACTAAATGGTAGCTAAATGCTTCCAACACTTAAAATTGAAGATATTACTGAAACGCATTGGTATGGGTAACAATGGCCTAAAAATGTAGCTAAAATTAAGTCTGTAATCGCCTAGGCCTGCCCTGCAACTGTTATCGGACACTGGCAAAACAAAACTAGAGAGAATCCAGAGCTCTGTGGTTTAGATCATGCTGCCATCTTCTGACCACAGTCAACTGACTGCTGTGTTTCGTTGGGCGATCTGTTTGCAACCTCAGGGCAATTTAGGACAGATATTGTCATCCATTCAGTAATGTCTACTAAATGATAGCTAAATGCTCCCAACGCACATACCTTGTGAGATTACTGAAACACTGACAAAACAAGACTAGAGAAAATCCAGCGCTCTGCTGTTTGGATTATTCTTCCATCTTCTGACGACAGTCAACTGACAGCTGGGTTTCGTTGGGCAACCTGCCTGCAATCTTGGCAAATCTTGCAAATTGGCACAGATATTGTCATCCATTCAGTAATCATGGTTCCAAATCATGGCCATTGTGGCAACATAGATACCCTGTCTAGTTGGATATATATACTTTTATTGTCATTCTACATCATCTTTAGGAATGTTTTTCATGCAGTGACAGAACAAAAAAGAAAAAACTTATGCAGAGAGAAAGAGAAAAAATACTCAAGTAACAAGAATTAATAGGATATAAAGTGCTTTATAGGATATAAAGTGGATGAAAGGGCTATAAACTTTTACAATAGCACCCGTGAGTGTTTCTTGTTAGCAATTGCATCTATAATGCATAGCTATTGTTGGTACAGCTCTATAAATCTTAGCAATCAATAGAATGAATACTATAGCACCTTGGGAAGATAACTCTTACAAAACTAAACCTTGCTTGTGGCGAACAAAATCTGAAGTTCAGAAAAAAAACATAGGGGAGTCATCGTTCCTACTTGCTTCATGAGTCTGGCCTTCGACTGAAGCTGGGAAGCTTTTGGACACTGTTAGCTCACTCTTTTAATGGCAGCTACGGCAGAAACTCCTCTGAAAGAGCGAAATCAACCAGAAGGCACTATACCGAATGCTAAAACAGGGTTGCACCCAGTAGAGAAAAAAATTCTCCTTTCTTGATAACTCATTCTTGTTCATTTATGGATTTCTTGATACAACCTTATGGCATGTTTTGTTTGCTGTCTGTGCTATAATTTGCTTCAAGTTTGAATTCAATGAAAGGAAATAGATTGTTTGTGATAGAACAATTCCCACACAATTTTTAAGACATTTTATATTAATATTAAGGATTATAAAGCAATTTTGTGCGAATGAAACTTGCGAAATAATTGGCATTACAGTAGGGTAGAAATTCTGATTTATAGCTGCTTATAATATTTACATTGATAAGGGTCTATCTTATTTAGATGATTCTGTACTGAGCAGTGAAAGTTTCACCTATTTTTCTTATCAGGTCTCTGAAGCACACAACAGTACCTGAAATTTATGCGTTCTTTGTGCAAACAGGAAAAACTGATTTGTCCAATTTAGCAACCTTATGATACAGATTTTGATAAGAGCATATTACGTCAACAGCCATCAGTACCAAGGACAGCGCCAGGCAGTGAAAGGCTCTCCTATCTAAAAGTTGACGCACATTAAAGATACCAGGTCATATATAGTTGGTACTAATCAAATATCTCTGCAGTCAGTTCATGTTAGCCGAAGCTTCAATCACTTGCCTTGCTGAGGTGAGACTAGAGGTGTAGAATAAATTTTACTATAGTCTCTTGAAGATACTCAGTCAGTCATGGAGCAGAGACAGGCACTCTTACTTGTAAGTACAATGATAATTTCACAATAGCACCTAAATTGATATTTCATAACATTTAGAAACAAACGCAGTAGTAGATCCTGAAAATCTGAACTGAAAATGACTTGCTGTGACCCTCAATTCACCTCTAATCCTCAATGGTGTATAAGCTTTCCATTATAAGAGAATTCCCCCCCCCCCCCCTCCAGAACTCAGGTGGCTTTGAAGTTCATAAGGTAACAAAGTTATTCAAGGCTATTGTTTTGGCAGGTGTTATGCTGTGTTACTCTGAATACTGGGTGGTGTATGGATCAGGAAACACAGTCACTAGTTGATCGGTGAGTCATTTGGTCAATGTCCTGAATCTTTATTGATATTTAATTATTAATTCTATATTAATTTAATTGATAATCACCCACGGTAATCAGACACTTTTTGAAATCAGACAAAACCTTTATGTGATAATTAACGTTAATTATATTATATTATATGACACTGCTGCAATAAATTATCAGTCTTTATTGCGCAGACTGATTCCAAATGTTTCATATTTTAAAAAATATATCAATCTTCACTAATTTGTTATAATTTACAGACTACAAAGATCTACAGTTTCTAAGTTCAGCACCTCTCACTATGTTTATCACATCGAGATTGACGTCTCAAACCCAAACAATATTATCTATGCGGACGAAAACTCGCTGAAGACCAGTGACGGTAATTCCTCTACCATCATAGCAGGAAGCCCCCGTGAGGAAGGATACAGAGAAGGGAGAAGATCTGAGGCTAGGTTTTCAACAATCACTGGATTCGCACAGATTACAGATAAACGTGTAGTTGTAGTTGACTGCGGTAATCACTGTCTGAGAATGATAAATCGTCATACAGATCACACCTCTGTGTTTAGAGGACAGTGTGAGTCAGCCGGATACACAGATGGCCTTCCTGGCCAGTTCAACCATCCCTATTCCGTAATAAGAGACAATAAAGAGCATGGTCAGCTTCTCGTCGCTGACTCATATAACTGGGCTGTGAGGACCGTAGATATATACTCAGCTGCTATTGGGACTTTTGCAAAGTTTGATATCAGTTATATCAGTTATATCCAGTACCTGACACAGGATGACAATGGTGACCTGTATGGCACAGGGGGGCACAAAATCTACCGTATCACATACAGAGAGAAGACAATCACTGTTATCTCAGGAGGGAGCCAGGGCTCTACAGACAGCACTCTCCTAAACTCTCTTTTCAACCAACCACATGGCCTCGTCTTCATAGGTTATCAGACACTGCTTGTAGCTGAAAGGTACAATAAGATTCGACTAGTAGACATGAACGCAGACAAAGTGTCCACGCTGGATCTGTGCTCAGGATGTTTCCATGATCCCTGGTCTCTGCTCATCACTAATCACGCTCTGTATGTCGGACAATACACACTACTCTGGAAGTTTGTATGTGAGTATATTTTACACATAAATAGTGTCTTTCTTGTTATCCCAAGTTTTCTAGAGTATAATTGCCCATTCTTACTTTACTATTGAAATTGCGGCTTGATTCTTGTTATATGTAACAATGCTTTGCTCACCTGAAGAAATACCTCCAGCAAGGCATTTCAAAATAATAAAACTATAAAGCGGCACTGGCTCTGCGCCTTGCTCCCTGTCATGACAGTCATTGTTGACACTAATGGTGCAGCCTTTAGTGGATGAAGCATATCATTCTCTTGCTATGTCAAACTATTCATTTCTAATTCACCTAATGATGTCAATTTTTACTGACAAATTAACTTTTTAATTTTCAATCAAGTTCCTACGACAACCAGAGCGGCATGTGAGACTAAAAATTTGTCGCTCTATGTAACATCTGATGACGAAAGAGCAATAGTGGAGATAATTCCCAACATAAAAACTATACTTGCTGTTGGTAGTCATGTTATTTACAAAGACAACTGCCCTATGAATGTCATGGTCATAAATAATGGTGAGTATAAACACTTGAATTAGTTTAATACCAATTTGGAATTTCCCATGTTAGTACATTGTAATACTACACACCTATCTTTGTTGGTACACAAGCACCAAGGCTCCAATCCTAATCTTGGATAGATGTATTTCCACCTGCTTTTATTTGTGTTCTCATGCCAAGTGTAAATATTATTATTACATGTAGGAGCCTCAACCGATGCACCTTGTCAGGAGAGTAACGTCACATTGTATGTGAAATCTGATGAGGAGAGAGCAATTGTGGAGTTAACTCCTGATGTACAGACTAGATTCGCTGTGGGTAGTCACGTAGTCAACAGAGGCAACTGTACTATCAATGTTATAGTCGTGAATAATGGTGAGTATAAATATAAATAGTTGATTGGCATCAGTTAGCCATTTATTAAGGTACTTGGTGTACCAAAAACTGAGATTTGGACTCCAATAACTATGATCATCAATTACATTCTCCGTACACAAACACTGGGACTCTAATCCAAAATTTACCTGATTAAAATTTGTCAACTGATTGTTTAGTATTGGCGATCCATGATACATGTTTTTTACATCCTACAGGAACTACTACCGGGAAACCTTGTCAGGACAGAAACATGACTCTGTATGTAACATCTGATGAGGAGAGAGCCCTGGTTGACACGACTCCTGACCAACAGACTGCATTTGCTGTGGGTAGTCATGTGATTTACAGAAACAACTGCACTATCAATATTCTTGTCATAAATAATGGTTAGTATAAGTTTAAACAGGTTATTAACATAATAATATAAAGATCGTTAGTTACTCATTGTCATACCTTGTTGTACTTTAACACAGACATATATGACCGTCACACTCGGAATACAAGCACCGAGATTACACTTCATTTCTAACTGGCATATTATTATTACTGCTTGAATCATCTGCCAATATTGTGATACTTTATTAGCCAAATAGTATCTTACTTCTCATAGCCACCTCATTTGGGAGATTTTGCTGCTTCTTTGTATATTCTTGTTCATATTGACTAAACACAGCTAACTGCTAGGTATCATTCGTTTTTCCAACTGGTACTTTACTTTTACAACAATGCCAACTATGACTGTTTTTTCAGGTACAACTTCCACACTAGAAGAGTGTCCAGAAGTGATTAGTGGAATTGTCTCTGCAGCTACTGGGTTAGCAATGCTGGATTTCACTCTAGATGAAACCACTCATACACTAGAACTACCCATTGGGGTCTACAACTATTACATAAATGGAGAAAATACAAACTGTTCACTCAAAGTAGAAATTAAAGGTACAGATTACAGTAGTGAATTCTTGTAGTGAAGTACTTATATTCAAAGTTAGTTTCATGAACTTGAAATAGCGCCAATACAAATTGGAAACTGCAATGCCCATGTAAACCGCCTACAATCACACTCGACACAGTATGAACTAAGAATTATTGATATTGTAGATTATTTGTTGGTAAGAGAATTAGATGTCGTTGCCAAGTATCATAACATAAAGTGTACAGTACTGACTGATAAGGTTGCTCTATCTACTCTAACAACCCTCGCTAATGGTCACGCCAACCAGATAAGAGAGATATGTAAACGTGGTAAGTGATTTATTAAAGATATCTTTACTGGCAAATACACAGCATAGGTTAAGAGACATAGAAAAACACCATCGCCTCAAGAACAAACCGATATATCTTCTTTCACAACATGTAAAACTTAACTTTGATGTAGGACTGATGTTTGCCATGAGATACTAGTCAATCCCTCATCCCGTATTTATCTTGTTTTCATAGTCAAAGCTTCATATAAACGGCTGCATAGATAACTTAATACTAAGGTTAAAATAAACATAGCCAGTACTAGCAAACTCAAAAACAACATGGATCCGGTATTTAAGCTTTAACAGTGCGGAGTGATTGTGACGGCTTATTCTAGGGGAAAATTACTGCAATGTATGATTTAATACCTGATCAACCATATTGTAAGACTTTTGATTTGTAGACTGCAGCCCTAAGGATGGTTTTAACGATTCCCTATAGTTAGACTTTCAGCTTCGGGGATTTTTGACTTGGGATTTTACTGACGTAACTCAGACTATTGTCAATCAATGTATAACCTTTATTGATGAGCTTTACTGAGATTACTATCGTGAAATCTAAAAAGATTAACACAAACAATGACTATATATAAAAGCATTACACAGGTTCTCAAAAAGTTACCTTTATAGTTTTACTTTACAACTTTTAAAATAAAGTGTTATTTCCAAAACGTAAAATAAAAAGGTGTCAAATTAAGCCTTTATACAATTCAAGTTATATATAATATAATTAATCCTTGAATGAGGAATGCATGTTGCAATACAATGATAAGGTTAAAATTCATACCTTTTGCCTTTTTCCTCTAAACTGATTGTGTATATATCTTGATCTAACTGAGCTGAGTTCATAATAAAGTGAACTGCCTTCTTTGACATGTAAAATTACACTGAACCAGGATACGTTTTGCCAGATATACAGGGAACACACCAAAACAAAGACCAGGGCGGGCCCAAATCCCCCCAGACCAATCACGGACAGCCAACGCCCCATAAAGATGTTGGGAGGTGGCCAGAAGCCGCAACGAATACACTCCTCGACACAATACTGCACCCTGGATCCCCTGTTTGAAGAGTAAATTACTCTATTGTCCCCTGAAATTGGACTGAACCGAATCCTGTGGATGAGAGCAGTGACAACTAGTTTGGAGTTGAAACGAGTCTCCAGCTTAAGCTGGTGAAACAAAAGAAGTTTTAATTTAACACATACTACACGAGTTTGTTACGTAATGAATTTTAATTTGTTTTTGTTAAGCTGATGAGTATCTTTACAATGATCCTCAGACAAAGCTGAGCTGTGACAATGATACTCTGACAGTTACCTGGTCTACTGATGTCACATTTGACGGTACAGTTACAGATATACCCAAAGACATGAAGAAAAGACTGACAGACAGTCTCCTAGAAAAGAGCAGAAACCCAATTCTTGATATTGTGGTCATCAGTAGAATGCCTCCGTGAGTAAATATTATGTTCCTGTTTATTTGGGATCATGTGAAACCAAACTCAGCTGCCACTTGACATTATTCTGTTTTCCCCATCTTGTAGGCTGGTCTATCCAACAAAGACAAAGACAGGAGCGTACGCTGAGCTGGTTCTGACTTCTTCATGTCTACATAATAAGAAGTATGACAAGAGAACAGATTCTTGTGTCTAACAAAGTACCGAGTTTAACCAGGTTGACCACTTTACAGTATGGGCATTTAGTAGGGATTATAATGACAGAAGCTACTCATATTATTGTTAGTATACCTCACAATTCCATTGATTCATTGTGTGATGCTTGATCAAAATGTTTTACATTAGAAAAGTTAATCAGGGGGCTGTGCTACCTTACTTACTTCTTAGAACCCCTACTTCCTTTCTTTTTATTGCATTACATTACATTAGCTCTTCCTTGATTAATTGCAAAGAAACTTTACAGCAACATTGGCGGTAAATCTGAGTTTGTAGAAAGAAAATGTTGCCCTATATTTTACCTTATAATCAATCTAAATTGAAAAATCGATGGTAACAAAACCTTTGAAAATTATTCATTGTCAGTGTTTTCCGCTGTACCCGAAGGATGTCATGTCAAACAAAGGATGTCATGTTTTTTGTTCTGTCACTGCATGAAAAACATTCCTAAAGATGATGTAGAATGACAAAAGTATATATAAACCGAATCAGGGTGGACAAGAGCCCTCGCATACCTATTGGTAAGCACCTGTCATCTCTATGGTCAGGTTCTGTTCCTATGGAATCAAATTTAATCCTGAGATATGTTTTGGCGGATTTCCTTGGCTGTCACTGTCGGTTTTTGATTAGTCTAAAGATGCTACACCTTTCAAATTTTAGCAAGCCTTTCTTTATGCCTATGAGACAATGCAACTTCCAAAGTAGGAAGAAAGGAGCTTAGTCATGTTTGGCGGTTAGATGAAGGATAGTGTGTGCTATTTCCATGTACTATTATTTGCACCGATAAAAAGATAGTAGTCACATCAACTACACGACTAGCAGTGTGTGGTTAATTATACTGTGCTCTTATCAGATGTGTGACGCAAGCCAAACAGGTATATATACTGAATTACTGACCGTATAATGGGATGTTGTCTTTATTTCTGACCTTGCAATAATGACATTGATATGAGAAACTTGCGTCAAAGTATTTTATATCAACAAGTAAAAGGCCCACTCGGTGCTCTTATCTAATGCATGTACACTGCATGTAAGTGGCAATATTTAGAATTTATGTAGGATAGAAGTGTGACTTTTCTTATTCCACTACCTCTTGAACTTAGCATTGATAAAACCTTCTCACATCAACAAGGTTTAGATCTTCCGCAGCAAAATAGGAATTCGGCAGTCTCACAAAGATGATGCAAACAATTTTTCCAGGCTTTATAGTTAGAAATTCAAATAAGGTATAGTCAAGAAAAAGAGGTGGGATGGCACATGCTGCTGAAGTTAGAGTGAGCTCATTGTTTACACCTCTGAGAATGATGAATAACTTCATAGGATGGAGGGATTGGCTGTGCTATCAGTTCATGACTCCTGGATGCCATTGATTCATCACTGTAATGCATGATATTACACACCAATAGCTTTGCGTCTCTCAATGTTATCTATTTATACACATGACCAGATATAAAGCATACCCACACAACCCCATAAATATTGCGGACTGGAAATTACTGTACTTTGTAAAGTTTCTGTCAATATACATAGTCAGTTTGCAATCATGAGGGGAGTATACAGTTTCCAATCTTGTGTAAAATAAAGTTTCATTCATTGAATCCTGAAGTTACTGGTACAAAAAACTGTCTTTGTTGACTACGTTGAAGTACATCGCTCGCAGTCACTCTAATTTGGTGCTAACAGGCCTTGTTGAGTCAGATCAATAGGCAGGGAACCTGTGTGTAAGAAGATCACATATGCAGTAGAAAACGAAACAACAATCACTTGGAGTTCCTGATTATAATATCCCACAAGGCAATCTTGAAGCTGCAGTTTGAACTCTCACCGACTGCTTGTACCCAATTATTCCCTGACCTCCCTATAGACTGACGTCTGATAATTCATTTTATATGAGATTATTCAGTAGAGAAAAAAGGTAGATCATCTAAGATGGTTGTAGGTAAGGATAGTATACCTATATTCAGCGACAGGAAGTGAATGGTTAATTGTGTGCGCTCTTATCAGTTGTGTGACATACATAGTGAGCATGTGGTCATATATCTTGAACCGTAGGAGACCATTACATTTAAAATTGCCTGCATTAATGACCTAGTAATATTTACATGGAAAAGAGATAATTCGGTCAAATCTATTCAATAACAAATGATTGCTGACCTTGCAATATTAACATTGATAAGAGATACAAACGTCAACAGTATTCAACTACAACCATTGAAAGCTTCACCTGGCACTCTTATCAGGGGATTGACGCATGAAGCGCTGAGTGGTAAAATATTAGGAATTCATGTAGAGCAAAAAGTGTGACTTTTCCTAAGTCGCTGGCATGTGAACTTGAACTAGTGCTTGCTTCCTAGATATTGTTTACTTCCTTAGTCAATGGCATCAAACTATTTTCTTCAGAAAATTGGCGCAGACATTGCAGCCTGGCCCTAGAAGCACCCCTACTTAACTGTGACAATTGTGATTGAAATTGTGACAATTGTGGTTGATTGCGACAATTGTGATTGAAATTACGACAATCATGAAACGTACAACATTTTTGTTCATGACATACCAGCAATTCCCCGGATGCGATTTTGTTTAACCAATGACATCCTCTCTCAATTTTTGTATTTTAAGATTAAAGGAGTTGCACCCTCTTTCTTTCAAAGAGGACAACTCCTTATGAATTAATTTTAAATGATGACACAATTGGCTCATGCTTTTAATTGCACTGCTAGGCAATTGATGCCAAAGGAGTTGTTAATATGTAAATCAATCAATACCAACTGTGAATGAGTACATTAATCAACACTGTTGCATCTAGATGTCAGATCATGTGACATGTCATAGCAATCGAGGACGATTGCAGCCAAGGGGGTGCAGATGTTGCATCTAGATGCCAGATCATGTGACATGTCATAGCAATCGAGGACGATTGCAACCAAGGGAGTGCAGATGTCACATCCACAGCAGCAAATAGGAGAATTGTCTATACCAACATCAGACACAATAACAACATCCAATATCTTTGCCAGCATCATCATCAGTACACTCAAACCTCGACTTGAGGACACGCAGTTACCAGCCAGTGCATCTTACCGCGAATCAAGGACACGCAATTAAATTAAAATCTAAATTCTCTTCTTAATACCGATGCCACTCACTCTTGCAGCCGATCAACACTGGATCAACCCACTCTTGCGGCCGATTCAACCCTCTTTTTGTGGCAATTGAGAAGTGTGTTTTATTCTTGTTTTTTGCTGGTGTGCGTCAGCAGTTTTTTAAGGTGTTTGGAACCATGCTATATAAGAGCATGGTTCACCAATGGAAGGGCCTCTTTGTTTGCAACTTCATTTAGAGACAGGTCAGTTTTTTTTAAACATGAAAGTTTTACAGTCTTTATCATAATATTTTCATTTATTGTACATTTAGTAATATTTATAGGGAAATAGAACTTGCCTTATTATTTGATAATAGCACAGTATAACACTTGGTTGGATTATTTATATCATCAACTAATTTAGTTAAATGAATTAAATTGAGCATACATGGCATCATTAACTAGAAAGTATAACTTGTTGAAATGAGACATGCATTGTTAAGTTGAATTGCGTTTGATGTTAAACTTGGGTGCCGGACGACCACAATAGTATAGTTAGAACTAGAGTAAGGGGGTAATCATGAACTGCAACATATGTCAAAAAGGGATATGAGGAGGCAATAAAAAGGTGCTGAAATGCGGTACATGTCATATAAGATTCCACGCTACCTGTCTGGATGATTGGAAGGACATGACAGCAGACCAGCTCAAGGTTTTAACAATGCCTGGGGTATCATGGTACTGCTCGACATGCCTGCCCACACTATCTCAGTACATCCATGCTCCTAATCTGGAAAAGAAACTGGATCATCACACCATGGAACTGCAAGCCATTAAAAGACTGGTGACTGAAAACATTCAGCAGAGCAGGGACTCTTTTGAGCAAACCAAAATCCAGTGCACTCTAGCTTCGAGGCACGGGGAAGCGGCAGCTCGAATTGGTACCAAGCTGGCTGAAGATATCAGGAACAAGCATGACATGGAGGAGGCCGCGGCGCGTAGGCGAAGTGCAATTTTGTACGGTGTGCAGGAAAGCCTCCACCTGGAGGAACACTTGCTCAATACTTCCGGCAAAATAAACTTCAAATACAGGTCGCTGCAGCAATCCTTCCGACTAGGTAATCCAAATCGATCTGTCAACCAAATGAGACCCAGACCAGTCAAGCTAGTATTTGTATCAGAGCTATCAAAGAACGAGTTCATGTCCAGTTACAATCGCTGGGGTGAACGCGGGACTACCTTTGCTAAGCCTGATCTCTCAAAAGAGCAGAGAGACATCGAATACAAACTTCGCCAAAAAAGGAATGAACTGAAAGCCAAGAACCCACACAAAAACTATAGGATCAGACTGGGTAAAATATGGGTGCAGTCAGGAGTAGACTGGTTCCCTGTGGATGAGGTTGAGAGGATGAGTGATCAAGGTTCCCATTCCCCTCGGCATCATCTCACTGGTTCGCCCCAGTTACATGCTGACAGGAGCCCTGGTTCTCTTCTCCACGGTAACTGGCCTGCACCTGGGGCTGCTGGCGTTAACACGGGGTGCTAGTCCTCTTCTGAGCTTAACAGACCTAGCACAGAACAAAAAATCCAATATGGACTTAATCCAACCCAACAAGTCCCTCTCAGTTATGTCCTGGAATTGTAATAGCATCGCTGGAAAATCCCATCATCTTGACTATATGATCCACCTGCATAAGCCTGACATCATAGCTCTAACTGAAACCAAGCTAAACCAAAATATTTGCGATTCAGAAATAATTTCTAATTACACTGTGTACAGACGTGATAGATTTACAGGTCAGGGTGGTGGCGTTCTTATAGCGATATCAGACACATTAAACATTAAAGTTTTAGACTACTATGTAGATACACAAAATGAAATAATCTCTCTTGAACTCGATTTTTGTGAATTCAGTTTTGTTATTGCTTGTTATTACAGACCACCTAATATTAAATCTGTCACGGATATAATTCACTGGCACGAAAAACAATGTAGTCCCAATGTAATGGTAGTTGGGGATTTTAATCTGCCTGAAATCGATTGGGATTCTAAAACATTGAAATCAACTCGGGATTCACATATGCATGGTATGTTCTTGGACTTTCTATGTATTAATGACCTGTCTCAGCTCGTTATAGAGCCCACCCACAAGCTAGGTAACATACTCGATCTGGTCGTAACCAATATGGATATTTCAACCCCTGTAATTGATCTGAGCTCTTCCGATCATTCTACTGTTTTTGTTAATGTTAATATACCATTTGAAAATGTTCCATTAGACACCAGGATCTCCAAAACATATTATAAGTTTGAAGACGCAAACCTAGAGTCACTTACTACACAGTCACAGAATTTAGAGAATTTCATTTCCTCGCAAATTCACAAAAATGAAATGATTGATACAGTCTGGAATACGTTCAAAACCATGTTTACCGAAATTACTAAATCTAATATCCCTAATTACCCAGTAAAGTGTCGCAAAAAGCATTGGATTACTAGGCGAACAATTACCCAAATTAACAAAAGAAAGCGAATGAAGAAAACTCTTAGGCGCCATTACTCCCTATTTAATGCCCAAAAACTGGAAGACCAGAGCGATTACTGTAAAAAGCTTGTAAATGATGACTACAATGTTTACATAAATGTGCATATTTGTGATAAACTAGCTCAGGGAAACTCAAAACCTCTTTTCAAATTTATTGCAAGCAAAAAAGGCCAAAACAACACAATAAAATGTATTGAGAATTCTAAAAATGACCAGGACATAGCTGAGAAATTTGTTGAGGCTTTTACTTCTGTGTTCACTTATGACGATGGCTTACTTCCTACCCTCCAGGCTACCTCTCATCAACAAGATAAACCCATATCAGTAACTGAACAAGGCGTGTTAAATTTACTTATTAGTTTGGATCCAACAAAAGGAGCCGGTCCAGATAATTTAGCACCTGCTCTATTGAAATTCATGGGACCTTACATTTATAAAATAATTACAGCAATTTTCAACTATTCTCTAGCCGAACAGTGCGTGCCCACAGACTGGAAGACAGCCAATGTCGTGCCTATCCATAAAAAAGGTGCCAGAAATGTTGCTCTCAATTAAAGACCCATTTCTCTAACCTCAGTTCTGTGCAAAACCATGGAACATATTATAGCCCACAATATTCATAGTTACTTAGATGAATATAATATCCTTTTTAAATATCAACATGGATTCAGGCCAGGACACGGATGTGACACTCAGTTACTTAATACCATATCCGACTTCATAGACTCCTATGACTCCAATATTATAAGTGATCTCATCGTTCTTGATTTTTCGAAAGCCTTCGATGTTGTTTCACACACAAAGCTCATTCACAAACTAAAATCAATAGGTATTCACTCTCAGACAATAGGCTGGATCAAACACTGGTTGTCAAATCGCACTCATCAAGTGACAGTAAATGGTGTTACTTCAAACTCTCATTTAGTTACTTCTGGTGTGCCTCAAGGTTCCGTCCTGGGGCCCCTGCTTTTTCTTATTGATATAAATGACATGCCTAACTCTGTTCTTAATTCCAAACTTAAATTATTTGCTGATGATTCTTTACTTTATAACAACATTAAATCTGACTCTGACATGCTTAATCTCCAACTCGATCTTGACAGTCTGGTGTCTTGGTCTGAATCCTGGCAAATGAAGTTTAATGCTGACAAGTGTGAAACAATGCGTATCAGTAGACCTAAGAATAATTCAAACTCGGACCCCTCGTACCATATTGGAAATGCTAAACTGGCATCAGTAGAACAAATTAAATATTTAGGTTTTAATATTGATAATAAATTAACTTTTGATGCACACATTAAAGATATTTGCCGTAAAGCATCGAATAACCTGCACATGCTCATGAGATCTCTGAAAAGAGCCAAAACTCGTACTAGACTTACAGCATATAAAAGCATATGCCGTCCTATTTTGGAGTATGCCACCATTGTATGGTCACCTCATAAACAGAAAATGATTAAACTGTTAGAGGCTGTAAACCGCAAGGCGTTTAGATGGTGTTTCAAAAAACGAAAATATGACTTTATATCTCAACTTATGGACGAGGCGGAGTGGCATACTTTAAAAAGCAGACGTGAGATAACAGACATGAAAATGTATCATAAAATTATGTCAGGTTGTGTTAACATTGATGTAGATAGATTCAGTCTAAACCAAAGTTGCTACAACACCAGAAAAGGTGCCTATCACCACTCAATTCAAACCAATGTCCAGCGCTTCTCCTTTAAACACCGGATATTCAGGAAGCTTACGAACTAGTAAAATGCCCTTGCACACTGTTTTGTTGCCTATTCATTTACAGGTACTTTCAAAAACACTCACACTCAGACATGACCCACTCCATTCTTCAAAGTTCTCATGAACCCTCTGCTCCTGTTCTGTCTGCTATGGAGTGGTTGTCCTTACGGGACCCTGGGCTCAGTGCTACCGAAGTGCTCTCACTTCTCTCAGCCCGTTTTATAGTATAATTATGATTAGCTGGAATTACAAGTACTCCTGCCCATCCACTTTACTTATACAGGTTGTTGCAATGATTCTGCCATTAAATATTGACCTTAAAACTGTATCTTGTGCTGTCCTTTTTTACTCCCTCACAAATACGTGTATTTCAACTCAGCACAGTTGTATGTCAACTAACCTCTACCACGGGCCAATCCGGGTGCAGAGGTAAGCCAGGACACTGACACTGCGAGGGAGGGAAAATACAGCCAAGTCAACACCAGTCGGTCTGAATAACACTGCCATTCACTCGTCTTCATAATTTCAGAAGTAAAATACTGTTATAACCATGCCGTTGTCTACTACTGCACATCGCTTATAAAGACCTCGTCGACGGCGATTAACAAGACGAAGACGAAGACGAAAACTTGATAAGAATTAAAAGGCATGCTCTTGAGTCAAGTGTTTGATCTCGAATCAAATGAGATCGCATGTAAATAAGTCAGTGTCACATAGTGAGAATCATCATACCGAGCTCGTGAGCACAGATCTCAGTAGCGGAGAGTTAATGTGCTGACTCCATAACCCGGAATCCCACAGCAACACCTAAACTTACAGTGCAAACTGCTTCAACAGAACACCTCAGTGTCACACCACCTGTATTTGTGTCTGATCAAAGAGTTAGAGTCTCTAACTCTTTGGTCTGATCAAGCTGCAATCAATCTGCAATGCATTACACCTATGCCAACCTCAGTAGGCAGTTTTCAGTCAATTTATTCCCAGGTTAGACAAGCCCATAGGGAACCATACACTGGCCTAAACATACCGGTACAGCCCTTGGAAGGTCATTATCAGTCGAGGGGAATAACTATTCAGACTAATCCCCAACCATGATTAAATCATGGGTCAAGGGGTACAATCATCCAATCATACCCCAAGCCAGGTCTCAACATCACACGGGGGGACAACTGTAATGTTCCCACCATTACCTCAAAAGGCAATTCTTACCCTCCTCAGTAATGCTCTTAGAATCATACCTCACCAGCAGAGCCCAAATCATGAAAGTCGGAGAGTCAAAATCAAATTCACTACCAATCACATGCGGAGTCCCACAAGGCTCCATTCTCGGCCCCATCCTCTTCAACCTTGCTATCAATGGATTGTGAACGTCTTTTGAAAACTCATTTGCTTACGCATACGACACCTTGTTATTCTGTGAGGCAACAAGTATACCAGAGGTTCTAGAATAATCCAATACTTTATTGGAAGATGCATCTCAATGGTATAGCAGTCATCTCCTAAAACTCACAATAAGAAAACGCAATTTTGTATCTTCTCAAACAGGAATCTAAAAGATTATTACCACTTGAATTTTCAAAACACAAAAATTGAATCACAGCTATCAATCAATGTTCTGGGAGTTGCTCTCGACACAGACCTCGCATTTCATATCCATGCTACTGATGTTGCAACTAGAGCAAACAAACTAGTCTATCTTATTTCTAAACTTAAAAAATACATGAACGTTGAAGAATCCCTTAAAACTTACAAAAGCATTGTCCGACCAATTGCTCAGCAAATTACCTAGATACTACACAAAAGGTCACTGGAACAATTGAGAAAGTTCAAAATAGAGCAATCAGAATTATTGATCTGCTCCCAAGAAATTTTCTGTCACAACTGGTAGATTGCTTTTAAATTTACCCACTACTGAGTAGGCGACAATACCTTTTTCATAATTTTACACATAAAAAAGTTGCAAAAAACAAAGCTTCTAAGCATATCCTTAATCTAGTTCAAAAGTCCCGAAAGCATCAACGTTGTCTGAGAAGCAACTGCACTATTATTAAACCCTCATTCCGAACAAATTTTGGAAAATCAGCCCGTTTAAACTTACTTCACCAATATACACTTAAAGATAAATCAGCTAAAACTCTTCTGTCTCATTTTAACAGGAACATGATACAGTAAACTCATAGATTTATTGAAGAACTTGTTAGCCACATAGCAGGGTAGAAGGGGCTTGGCCTGATACTCTTGTTTCATTGGTTTACTTATTTGTATACAGACATTGTTAAAGCACATGGTTATATTAGATGTATTTTATAGATGTAGTGCCTTACTAATACTACAAATACTCTCTATATGCTTATATGATGTATGCCTCTGACACTTCACTAAAATAGCCAGCTAAGATCACCACACGCCCTGAACTCCCGCATTAAAATAAAATACAAACAGAAAATATGCTTGAAGAGCAAAGATAGAAAAACACCAGCCATCCAATGTAGAACCACTAAGAGAGAAAACACCTTTTTGAATGCTATTACGATTTTTCAACTAATGCAGCTCAGACTCCTTTTATTTTGTTTTACTTATGTGCCGTACTTTCGATGCTATCACCCAATTACAGGATGGATATTAGTAATAAGGCAATAAACAAACTTCACTTAAACATTTGCTAATTCCAACATTCAAGCTAGTGTTAGACTTTATATCACAAATAACAACTCGACGAAGCAAATGAAAACATCACTTAGTGAGCTGAATTTTGGTTAGTACCTTATTAATCATCCTAGTAGCCTCTTTCAAAACTGCACAAAAATGGTCTCAGAGGATGCTGAATATTCTTTTACATTTTGCAGCCTCGATATGTTTTTATTCAAGTTGCGGCAAGGGCAAGTGCTACCTTACTTGCATTTAATAATAGATTACAACGTTCGATGGTGCTGTCACAAATATTGAGGTTATCAATGAGACACCACTGCTGTTGAATGATGGGAGCAAATAGCTGCAGATATATTCAACTAAGAGTTCGCATTTACCATATTTGAATATAAGTATTGTAGAACAAGTTTGTTCCCTCTGTGGTCGCGGAGAGATATCCCTCCACCACAGAGGGAACAAACTGATGTATATATTTTAGATCCTGGTGACTTTAGCAAACACCGACTGCCCTTTGATTTCGGTCTCTAAGAGGTATTGTCAGTTATTTTAAGCTTTGCAACAATACCTACATTGAAGCCATCAAATCTGTGATGAAAGAACATCGAAACATCTGAAATTAATTTGTGTCAATATATATAAATAGAAAATAGGGAGTTGTCTTTACTCTCATAATCAAACAAGCCACGCCCCTTCTACCCTGCTATGTGGCTAACAAGTTCTTCCTAGATTTATATCTTTAGCATTCTATCATATATTTCTTATTTTCCAAACTGTTAATTCTTCGGCTAACCAGCTCCCTAACTGCAACACTATTATCCGATCTTATTATTCTTCAATACTTTTTTACCTCATAACCAGTATGTAGCATGTTATTAATTATAATTAACTGGACAAGTTACCTATAATAGAATTATTTTTGTTATCTGTACACTTCTAAGAAAACCTCTATAAATAAACAAATATTATGGTCACACCAGTCAGGGGACAGCTGCAAACCTACAAACACTATCCTTTGACACAAACAGGGGAGTTAACTTCACAGACCCGACCTCCTTTGTCCAATCATCAGTCATGGGGGACAACTCCTCAGTTCTCCATATCTTGGTAAAATCAGCAGCTGAGGGAGAACAGTCTCATATTTCATCAGTCGTTACTCAATACATTGGTAGTAGTGACCCGTCACTGCCTGGTATTGCTCATCATGGTCTTTGGACAACTCCTAATCTCTGCTCCCTCTGTCGTCAATTTGATGTCTCAACCAATCAACACATACCCTGCTGCCTTCTTGTCAGTCCGCTCCCAGAGTTGCCAATCATATAAGAAAAGTTACTTGTAGGGTGTTATATACTACATAGCGTAGAGGGTAGGTTAATGAAAGCATGGTAGCATAAATTATGTGAATAAAGGGAAAAAAGAATCAGAGAGCGGCAAACAAAAATGCAAGTTAACAATATTAGGTAGGATTAAATGAAAATTATTCATGAGCCTGGGTCGATTTAGTTACAAATGCATGAAATATTTTGTCAGATAAGCAATACAATCTAATACAATCTTATACAATGAAATGTATTCTACCGACAATATAATTTTTATTATTGTAATGCATGTAAACATGAAAAATATTACATAAGCACGAACAACAATATTAATGATAAAAAATTAAGATGCCGAGAGGTGATGCCTATTATTAACAAGAGGCCAGAATGAGTTGAGCTGAAGGTCATCAATGTTCACCGTGTCTTAGCCAACGGCATGATTCACTACGGAATACTTGGTGATTGTTGCTTCAATCATGACTTTTACTAGAGGTGGCTTAGTCCCATAGTTTAGTTTATTTTTGTATCCTTTATCATGGTATTAATAAAATTGAATGCCAACAATGTCGGGTTAAAAATGACTAAGAGCGGATATCATTAAAATAAGTCATTAAAAAGGATTTGATACGTTTTTGGTATCTACATAGTTGAGGTCTAAAAATAGTTTTGCAGCGAAAAGATGTTCTGCATTTAATTCTGAAAATTTGACTAAAAAGAGGGTGTGTTTGATTGACCAATTGGGTTTACAGTATATTTTCCTTCTTTTTTACATCTACTGATCAACTCCATTTTCTGATGATATACAATACATCGAAACGCCACACACACACACAACTAGATTACGAATTCCGCCAATATCAACATTAAAGAAAGCTTGTCACTCTTAGTACTAACTCAGCAAGGCTTAAACCTATACTAAGGCCATAGCTTTTGTACAAAATGCACTTATTTCAATATATTGTATCACCTGGTTGTGATGTTCCAAAACACCATGTTTCCAAGTGGGTTTCGAGGTCGGCCTAGATTGTGCTAAGCTGTCACCTTTTGCATGTCCTACGAAATATGCATCCATTCCCATGAACAGAGCAGAGTCTATACTTTAAAAAAATCTGCCATCATCGGGAGTTGAACCCTGTCTTAAAAATCTTGTCACGACAGCTAGATTATAGTCATATTACCCTGTTTTTACCTGTGTGTCCACAGAAGAACAGATTTGTTCCTCCGTTTAGAGTATCTTAGGTGGATCTGATGTGAGTCCACATTTTTTGCAAAAGCCAGGCAGCTAAATCGACTGTTATTGAGAGAACAATACATGAGATGCTATGTGTATCTCCATCATCTCCGTCATCATCAACATCAGCATCTTCATAGTCGTCGTGTTTATCTTCTTCCTCAGCCACTAAGACAAAAAAACAGCTTTGCTTGAATCAATCTCCAACAAAGGATCGATAGATTATTGTGTGCCATATTGTTCCAAACCCTGTGTATACATGGCTGTAAGTGGGTTATGTGTAACATTTGCAATCTTAGAAGACTACAGGCAAAGAATGTATGCTAAAATCCTAAAAGTAAGACTTGGAAATCTACTACTGACGACGTTAATCCGCATCTTAGAGGCGGAGATTGAATGCACCTTGTAAACATAATCAATGTTACATATAATGCTGTTATTTTTCTAGGCTCTTATCTATGCCTCAATTTGGAGTTGTCCTCTCTCCAGTTTGGTACTTTTAACCAACGCCGCATAGGAAAAGCCTGCTGAAAGAGGGTTATATTGAAAACCGCTAATGTTAGGATAAAAATGATCTTAATTTTAGTGACGAAACTCATGAATGATTCTGCCAAATTGTCCGCAAAACAGGCGGAAAATGCTATAATTGACCACCGAAATACTAAAATTATTTCCCAAACTATGTCCATATGAGTTTTCAATGTTGCAGATTCTGAATCGAAAATAATTTTTATCCTCTTATAAGCGGTTTTCAAGATAACCCTCTTTTCAGCACATTTTTCCTATGCGGCGTTGGTTAAAAGTACCAAACTGGAGAGAGGACAACTCCGAATTGAGGCCTAAATCGGAGCTCAGAAAACTGTCTATTGCCTATGTATTTAGTTTTTTTTTAAGTTGTTCATGATCAGCCTTTCTCACCTAATTTGAATAAGAAGATTCTCTCCAAACCTCCAACATAAAGCTTTTCTCCATCAACGAGTAGTGAGTAAGGCACAACTAGGGAGCAGTTAGATAGTCCACCTCCAACGCTCTGCCACACAGGCCACGCCCCTGAGCATATCGTCCAGCCGGTACCAGTATCTAACTCTAATATTCTGAGCTGGTGATACCAAGTGTCCGCGACCACCAGTACCTGATCGGACAGAATAGCGACTCCACTCGGATGATCAAACTCTATCTTAGACAGCTCGACTTTCCTCTGGTATGAGTATTGATATATCACTGAAGCAGACTTTGTTGTTGGTGATTTTAAAAGCTTTTCATTGTATAAAGATTTAAGAAATGGAGTTGAGGACGATCCAGCTATGAGAGTGACTGCCTTACTTTGATAGTCATATTTGGCAACACCATGTTCAAATGTAATGTAAAGGTCACCGGTTGTCTGATGTTGCGTAATACCGCGGAAATAATGCACATAGCTGAATTTTGATAACGTTTCTGTATATTTACTGCTGATCGCAACAGTCTTGAAAGCATTGTTTCCCCAGTCATAAATTATGAATTGGCTCAAGTTTTTAGCGTCCAAAATAATTGACAAAGGCCACTCAAACTTTGCGTCATAGCCATCTTGATCTCCATTTTTCATGCAGCTTCCTGCATAGGGATTAGTTCGCTGATTTAATCTATCGACAAGCCTCACACAGTGATTTCCATGGTCAATCACTATAAGCTGTGTTGGAGACAGGCTGGCAAACCCAGACACTTCTTCAAACCTCGCTGCTCTGCCGACCCCTTCAATGTATCCCATTTCTGTAGCAGAACCAGCGATCAGCTCCGTCGTCTTGCCGTTTGTGGTTTTGAGACAACTGTTATCAGCAAATATGATATTACTTGGGTTGAAAATATCTCGTTCTATGTGAGAGACGAATGTATCTGTATCAACAAAGGTAGTTCCCTCTCCCTGTGAGGATGAAAACACGCTGTGATGACTGACCACTTTCCTGATTTTAAATAAAAAAATATATACCTCTACCCTCTCCACTTTCAAAGAGTCCCCGTGACTGGCACCCTGATTGCATGCAGGACTGTGAATCATGCAGACTGTGTGCGTTCTGCAGCAGTGCAACAAAGAATTCTAATATTACATGTAAAGTATACCTACACATTTAGGATGTAAGACCCTGGTTCAAGGGAAATATTTAGTTTGAGAGTACGTCTTTAGACTGTTTGCAGCAAGTTTAATCGTGAAACAATCATTTGGCTGGATATTATGACACACAGACGATCTAATTACTGGACTCACCTCAATGCGAACACATTTATGACAACATTAGTTAACATCCACAGTATAGCCTGAAAAAAAATACCTTTCACTATTCAATATATTGTTTTAACAAGATGGTAACAAGGATTTGTTTAATTTAACCGAGAGGTGTGAAGTATAAGCAGGAAGAAAAGTTCAGTGACTTTTTCGCACATGATTGAGTTAGGGTAGGGAGATTTATTGCTCCTGTAACATTTATTCACCCACATTCCTTTATATGAGTTGAACCCAGTGGCGTATATTAGCACTCACGGCCCACGGATTTCCGTGAGTGACTGAATAGCTCAGTGTGTAGAGCGTCCCGCTTTATAATCACTGTATATCAGATTGTTGTGGGTTCGAATCCTATTAAGGCCAGTTTTTTTCAAAACTTTTCCCGTAATCTTCTACTGCTATTGAGTTGTTTTCTGAAAGTACCCAACAGCTCAGTGAGCTATTGAAATACCTCTCTGCTTGCACTATTTTGCTACCGATATGCAAAAATTTCCATGGTGGGAGGGCGCTTAAGCGCCCCTCCCACACCCTCCCCGCCACGCCTACAGCATGTGGATCGGGCTGCGCCCGATCATTATGCTCATCTCTAAAAAGTCAGTGAGTGAAAATTTTTAGAATATACGCCCCTGGTTGAACCTTACCTAGCTAAAGAGCACAGGGTGTTGCCGGCCTTTTATAAACATGATGCAATGATACAGAAGCAGCAGTAACATATCTGTTTGTGATCTCTTTGGGCACAAAATAGCTATGAACTTTGTTCATATCCTATACTTACATGCATCCCCATAATAGATTTGTAGTGATAATCCACTTGTGATCAACTAGTGATAATTTCAAAGCCCTAGGAGTCCTTGAATTAAGAGCCAGATATATTGTTCTTTTATTAGACCCACAACGTAGACTCAGTCTTTCAGAAAAGATAAACAGCAATGAGGTACTATTAGGCTTTTTACTAGCAAGCAGCTTATGCTACTACTATTTCAATTCAAAAGGCTGTAACATAATACCATTTGCTTAGCAGGTATTATGTATAACACATTTTTGAATAGGTTTGTCAATAATAGAAAGATCAATAGTGAATACAGACTGACTGCATAGCAGTCATTGAATGAAAATATTCTTTGTTAAAAATACATGAACCAAGTAACACCATCATAGATACATGACAACTGATTGAAATGTGTTAGCAGCAATTAGGGATAATGATAAAGAGGGGTGTTTTAACTGCCATTTAGTTATATTATATGATATTGGGCCTAATGGCTGGAAAGTTATCTTGCTAGGATAGCCAGCATGGAAACAAAATAGAGTGGTGTGCATACCACTTCACAACACACAGGTCTTTAGCTATAAACCATGAGCCAAGCGCTGTTTCGAGCCCTTCTCTAGTACAACCTCCTCATGGCTGGCCCCTGCGGCATGAAGCCACCCTTGTGTGTTGATGAACCTCTCAATCCATCTGATCCCGCCCTCATCCACGGCTTTGTTGTACTTGGCCTTCAGCTTATATCTGGCGGCGCTCTTCTTATTTCTTGGGCACCTCATCAACTACCATCTCCGGTCTTACCTTTGGGCTTTCTTTCGAGAACCACGGGTTTGCTTCCCAGCCAATGCCATGCATGCAGTTGTCACAGCACCAACAATCTCGCTTATCTCCAATCGTAATTGAGCATCTCTGACAGTCTCTGAGACAGATCGGCTACCAGCCTAAAATAGGAGCCATGAATGTGCTCCTGCAACTCATAGATGACATAACATCAGACCTGGATGGCAAGGGAGTCGGCTATGTGCAGCTTGCATCACCCATAGTGCTAAGTAAAATAAGACATTCTGGTTTCAACCCAGAGATAATAAAAAGATCTTCGTTTATCTGCAAGAACGACAACCATGTGTTGAACTGAATGCTGCCAGCTCTGACTACATCCCATTAGAAGTGGGCGCGCCTCATCGGACAAAATTCGGTCCGCCCCTATGCTTGATCAACATGAATGACATACAGGTAGATGGGTATAAATCTCTGCCGAAATATGCGGACGATTCGTCATTCCATATGACTGTTCCCAAAATAGCAGCAATATTATCTCGCCTGCTATACAACAAACTCAGGTATTGTCAGTTGAGACAAATATGCTCCTCAACACATGCAAGACTGCTATCGTGAATTTCTCGCTAAACTATCGCAACCAACTATCAAAGAGCGAGCAAGTGATTTGTGACCAAAGCTAATTTTGTAGGAATTTTAGTTGATAAACCCTTTACCTTTCAAGATCATGTATAGAACATTCAGTCAAAAAATGCAACTCAAAGTTGTTTTTAATGCGCCAATTACGAAAGATCGGAATGGATGGTTTGAAGACATGCTATTTTGCAAATATACCTTCCGTTTATCTTATGCATCCCCTGTATTTTTCCAATCATTATCCAACATATCGAAGCTCAAGTTTGAACAAGTACAGGAATCAGCCACCAGAATAATTGAGGAAGACATGGATTATGCTGAAAGACTTGAATTTTTAGAGCTGCCTACTCTCTGTGATTATGTTTCTGAGATGTCTAAAACTGTTTGCTAGGTGCTACCTTTGAGGGTTTTTATAGTGGTCATTCGCAAATAAAATGAAATGCGGATAGCCATGTTACCACCAAATAGAGGTTTTTCAAGGTGAAAATTCACTCCGTGGTACAGATCATATACTTATGGTCATGGGCGTCAGAAGGGTTGCTCAGGGTGCTCAAGTGAGCACCCCTTGGGAGGTTTAAAAATTTTTATTTAACAATTGGAGTTGTTTATCCTTGTCAGTGTCAGAGGAACTCCTTGTAGTCAATAACTGGGCCAATCATTTTGCCCTGTTGTTGTCGTTGCCCAATCAACATAAATTCTTAATATTTCATTTGATCAATTATCTACATTTATCAAACTTTTATAAAAAAAAAAGTTGTGTGGGAGAGGAAGATGTGTGAGCATAGTGTAGTTACTGGCGCTAAATAACTATCTCAGGCAAACAAAGACATCCCAAAGGCTCGATTCTCTGGCCCTCATTAACATCCACTGCTCTGATGAGGTAGACGTGGGCCATGTAATCGATTCCTTTTCCAGGCTACACAGCAGAAAACTGGAGCTGGGTACAATTTTACCATTCTGCAACGTCAATGACTAATAATCAATCAAATAAGGCCTAATAAATAAAGGTCTTGCAGGTGCAAGAATGCTGTATGTATTTACTGGTAGTTCACTAAGTACTCTTTGGTCTGTTTTTAATCCAACCATTTTTTAAATTTGTTCACGAATAAACTATCTAACTAGGCTACTACCAGGGAACTCAGTGTTTTCTTTTATCGCTAGAACTTTCAATCAGGGCCCGGGCAAGAAGCTGTTGCTGTTAAATATTTTTGGTATCATGCTTGGTGTTGCTCATCCATAAAAGTTGGCTGGTATGTACCAGAATGTCTCTTTTTGGGTCTCGAATTTCAAAAGATTTCCTCACCCTCCCCGCTTACACATGCACTAACTACTCCACAGCTAAAAGGAGCACCCCTTGGTACATCCTTCTGACACCCATGCTTATGGTCAGATTTTCGGAATCTTTTTTTTTTCTAGGGTCAGTTTTCACCAACTTGTTGGGAAGTAAGTTTTGATGGATTATGTAAGACTGTAGCAATTATCACAGTGACAAAAATCATGTTACACAATTACTTGTCCACAGCATTTCAACACCTGGCTTGGACGCTACGTGATCCTTCACAGCTGAATAGTCATAATACACAATTTTGATCATGACTGGTTGTGAATGAAATGAGGCAGTTATCCCCTTTTAGTGCAATGACACACAACTCCTTACCTAGCCAAATCACAGGGTAGGGGCATATACTATTTGCAGGAAGAAGGCTAGTTTACTGATCAAAGTCCAAAGCTTAGCGCCACCTTAGCGACATAGAGCAAGCGTAGCTTTGAGTGATTCTTTACTGCAGTGATTAAGTGATTCCTGAAATCAGTGATCCTTGCTATTTAATCGAGGTGATTAAGGGGGGTGTACCACCAATATTGTATGTTTTCTGAGTATTCCTCCCAAAAATTTTCCATTGCATTTAGGGGCAGAAATATGTGTAGAATAATATCCTGAGGTTCATTTTGGTCAAATCCATCTCATTCACTTGTTATACATCATATTTTGGCTAGATGTAAGGTTGGCTTATGCTGAGATTCTTCTAAAATTTCAGTCAATTCATTGCTTGATTTGGCATATCTTCTGCGGACCCACTGCCAGTAATCAGCATACTGTTTTGTAGCATTTTTTGTGCTGAGCAGGTTGACATTTGAGATTGAGATTGAAGTAGCTAATCGCAAGGCATAGACAATTTTAAACAACAGTGTGAGAGCCAATCAAATTACATGATCACGTGATCACTCGTTGCACAGTGAGGTTTCCAAGCCTTGGCAGTTAATTATCTAATTATTCATCCAAAATTGGATTTTCAGGCAAGGTAAACATCTAGAGAGAAGACTAGTTGGCTGAATGCCTCAGTGTATTGCAGAGACAGTATAATATGATAACATGGTGCCTTTTATACTGGCAGAAATAGGGTGGCAAAAGGCCCAAAATACTACAGTAAAAACTGTTACAATGGCTGCGCCCAGGTTAACAGATTGAGTAAATATACAATAGAGAGATGGGCGAAATACAATACAAAAGGTGGAGCCCAATAATGGGGTAAGCTAGTAAGGTATACGATTGCTAGGAGTAGTGATTTGGAGTTCTCTACATTGAATTGAGTATTTTGGATGGTTGTCTGTACAGTAGTAATGACTTCAAAAGAACAAACGTAGCCTCGCTGTATATTTGGCCTCTGAAATTAAGTCCTCAACAGTTTATAATAATGCACAAAACCAGAGCATTATGGCAGGTTATGGCAGGTTATGGCAGGTTATGGCAGGTTATGGCAGGTTATGGCACACAATGCTTGACATTTACAGTCAAGCTGCCTGCTATATTTTATCATAATAGTTGCTAAAGAAACTATCTCTTATATTTTATATTATCTGGCATCAAAAAAGAGTGAAAATATATTTAGAAAAGATACCACTTGTCGCTTCAAAACATAAAAAAAATTCTATAATGATGGGATATTTCCATTCGGACAGTAATCCGTGAGAATGTTATGAAGTACTCAGTTTGATAAAAACAGGTTTGCTACTCCTGTCTACAGTATAGCTGAAGTTGGTAATGATCCTAAACCCTGACTTGTCTCTAACTATCCCGGCTACATCAGTGAACAGGCTCACCAGTTCTACATAAAGTGATGGCTTATAATCAGGGTGCAAATTCTGTTCCTGAATTAGCGAATCTAAGCCATTAGATGCTTGAGAGATTATTTGGGTCTTGGGTCGTACAACTTGTAGGTCCCTATCAGTCACTGACACAGAGTTTGCTGCTGTAGATAGAGAGGACACTGGATATGCGCTGCTGCTGGCTGCTTGAGCAGAATCCTGAGCGCTGCAGGATGAGGGTGTGGCATTCAGAAACAGCTTAATTTTCTCAGCTAGATGGTGTCTCATCTCTCGGAATGCTATGTTCTTCTGTGGGGATCTGAAGATGAGAGAAACGCAGTCATGAAAAACTATGTAAATACGACAAAGGTCGCAGGGCAGTGCAGCGGCTTATTTGTTGTATAAGCTGTGTTAAGAGCTCTTTAAATGAAAACCTTTTCAAGCAACGCAGCCAACTTCTAAAAATCCTCTTTGAAGTGATTGTGAAGGATTCAGGTTTTTTGTATCACTTTGGAGTTCTCAGTTTTGTTTAGAAAACTGTTATAAGGTTCATCAACAACATATGGCCCAGTTTCACCTCATTTTCACTCAATGTTGAGATGTGAAGGTACTAAGAAGGTACTATTTTTATGATAGTACATGTATATACAAAATAGTACCTTTGTAGTACCTTCCAATCTCAACTTTGAGTGAAAATGAGTTGAAACTGAGGCATATGTCGTTGATGAACCTTTAAACAGTTTTTAAATTAGACTGAGAACTCCAGAATTATACAAAAAACCTGATTCCTTCACAATCACTTTAATAAAATGACAACGAGTGCAGCTATTATGGATTGCAGTTTCACGGTGCATCCATCCACGTCTACTATTAGATACTGTTCAGTTTCAAAGGAGTGTATAACTTTCTGAGAAATAGCCAGCTATGAAATACTTGCTGAAAGTACCTTTGTCTTGTGAAAAAAAATCTTTTGTAGCTTCTGAAATGAAGTTATCTACATACATCATTAACTATAATTCGGTTGTTGATTCAATTTATCTGACCATATATTTACAAAAACTCAACATTTATATGAATTAATGGGGTCACCTAATGCTAGGGTTGATCGACTCACTTGTTAATCTGAAGAACAGTATACATCACATGACAGTCAGGAGGGATAACTACGTCTGGCATGGGGTGACCTAAGTATTCCTCTCGTATCTTCTTTGGATTCAGCTTTTTCTTAGCAGGCTCAAAATCGTCTCGTATTCTGACTATTTCACCGATCTCTTTTGTTTCTCGGCTATATGGGACCATGTTGTACACAGGAGGTATCCTTCCTCGGCAAAATGACAACATCATCAGCTGTGAATACAACACATGTAACCATATAGACACTTTCTATGATACTGGATAATTCACCTAAGGCTGCTTTGTAGGGAAAATGTTTCATTGATTATTATTGTAGCCTAGCTCTTGAAGTCATGGAGCAAGTCCAATCCAGCTGGTGGATATTTCCATCATTAAATTCTTGCACAGCTACCACTATTAAATATTAGCTAGGCCGCAGTATCTGCGCCAATTTGCTCTCTGTTTGCAGGCAGGTCGGAACACACCTGGGGCCAACCAAGCCCCAGTAGCCCCACTGCAGTGGGATTCGAACCCACGACCTTCAAACACTTGCATGTTGAAGTCCGGCGCTCTAACCAACTGAGCCACCTCCTACTCCTACTGACTATGATATGCTATGGTCTTTGGGCAGTCTTTACAGCTGGACTACTACAGTGAGTAGACTCTCACATGGCGGGCTCTTTAAAGGTTCCCAAGCAGGGTTCACCATGCTAGACAAATCAGCAACACCATGTCGTGCGCGAGAGTCTTTTACTTACCTGTTCAAACTTTCATTGCATTTGAACGAATAGGGGCCCCTTGGCAGCTGCTCAAATACACCAATGTCTAGCCGCAGCCTCAAAAACATGCCTCAGCTGTTGATGTAGGCTTGTGATGATGCGTGTTGTTTCCTCATGATTATATATACCATTCATACTTAGTTCCTATTGGCTTAAAACTAAGCATAAGTCATGAGTGTGACATTATGGCTTATCAATGCATATTAAAAACTGAGTTTTCCACTAAACTATGGTATTTTCAATATGACAGTTGATTTAATCCTCAACATACATGTCTGTATTCTCATTTCAAACTCACCAACACATTCTGGATAATGAAATAATCAAACGATATCTGATTTTGACCAGCCATTATACCTCAAAGGTCACATGACTTATGCTTAGTTATAAGCCAATAAGAGGAACTCAGTATGAATGGTATATGTAATCACGAGGAAACAACATGCATCATCATTAGCCATCATCAACTGAGGCATGTTTTTGCAGCGGCTGATAGACATTGGTGTATTTGTGAAGCTGCCAAGGGCCCCTATTTGTTCAAATGCAATGAAAATTTAAACAGGTATGTAAAAGACTCTCAGGCACAACATGGTGTTGCTGATTTGTCTTGTATGGAATCCGGAGACCTTTAAGATGTGGAGAAGGATATACCTGGGGCATGTTGGGTCAAGAGATAAAAATCTGTTTGAACATGAGGTCACCCAGCTTAAAAGACCTTGACAAGCCTTTGAAAAGATCAAGTCACCTTGGGGATTCCTTGAAGTAACTCTGCACAAAAGCACTCCACAAGTTGTTGAACAGTTATTGGTTGATCATCCACACCAGATATGTCACCATCACCCTCTGAATCTCCGTGAGCCATCACAACCAGAGCCACGATCTGTGAGTCTCCAGCACTAGACACAAACTTCTCTATACCTTCTATTATAGATGTAGATGAGAAGTTGAACTCAGAGGTCACCTACAATCAAAGATCAAGTTGAATTTTAAAAAAGGATCAAGAGAATTGTATTGACATGGGGTGCTGTTGAACACTTACCGATGGTTGCATACCAAAAAAAACTCAATATTTTATTTGATTTTTCCGGTTCATGATTCATCTGTTTGGAATCTGATATGCTTCTACGCACCACAACCCCTCGCCAACAAATGGTTTCCCGAACTAGCAGAGTTGGTCAATGATTTAATGGGGTAAACTACAGACTATGATCCATGGAAATGAGATAGAAGCGGGGATATATTATGGATATACATGAAATATTGATCAATTGATATAATTCTATGATGTAGCTGCAAATACTCACTGCAAGGCCAAGCTGGTTTTGTAATATATGCAATGCGTCCTCGTATTGAATTTTCCAATCGGGTCGACCTTTCATATTACATAATATCAGAGCTTTCCCTGCACTCCTCCTATTGATGATGTGACTGCCGGGGCTTGGTGAATTTTGGCGCTGAATATCATCCAGTGTAGTATTAGGTAGGTGTTTCCCAAGTGTAGAATTGATGGAGACACTGAGTACCCCTTCGCTTTTACATGTGTCAGTGATGTAGGTGCCAAGTTGATGTGTTGGAAGAAGTTCCTGCATCCACCTAAAACGCAAAACTATAGCTTAAATCAGTATCACTTGAAGCCAGCAGCAGTAGACCTACACATCAAATACTCTATGCATGTTTTGTAAAGCTGCAATTAGCAAGCACTTTCAATCATGACAGGCTTTTGGTGTGTTTGGACCATAACAAGTAGTGAATTATTCTTTCTGTACTCAAGTGACTGTTTTGTTTGCGGATCTTGCTGCACATCAATGATTATGAAGTCTGGTCCTGGTGGACTGATGTTCTTCCTTTTGCCAGTTCTTCTTCTGATTACAACCTGAAAACATAAACCATGTGTTTGAAGTTTGAATTAAAAAAGACGGCTCTCATTGGGCCAGGAGTGCATGATAATCTCAGTAGTGAGATTGAGGCGGCTCACTGTACAGATAAGCAAACAACGGTTTGAGGCATTCCAAGATTTATAGAGTGGTGGTTTCTCATCAGATAGAACAGCTGCCTGCATTCACTTTAAGACCTGTATGTTAGGAGCACAACTGGCAGTTAGATATGAGGATAACAAAATCAATGATTCAACTGAAATGGCGTACCTTGGGTTGACCCTGGTTCTCGGGCATATCCATTTTCCAGAGTGCATACATGATGTGTCCATCGTCGAGTTGTCCATCTTCGATAAGTAAATAACCCAGCGTCTGATTCTGTGTGTTAGAAAAGATTTACAACATCGAAAAACTTAAGATTGAGACTGAGAAGACCCAACATAATGTGATTGTATCTCTGAAACATTGTGATACGATTCAGTGGCAGTATTGACTTGGTGTCAGAAACCATTTTTGAAATAATTCCATCATGTAGCAAGAAAAGGAATCAAGCCGTAAAAAAAAGTGCAATCAAACCACAGATTCATAAGAACTACCAACACAGGAACATCTCTAGTTGGAGCTTTATTTATTTGGTCAATTACTGATAATAATACACGCACATACCTTTTCATGTTTAATGTGCCCAAAGGAGGCAGATGCTTGGTTAAATGCGGTCGATGCTTGATCAAGCAGGGAATATTTCAAGGTGCTATGCATGGCCACAGCCAGCATCTGAGGTTTTCGAATGAAATAAACTTCTCCATCACCAATACACCTGGCCAATAAGTAGTAGTGATAGCTATAGACAGTCGGATCAATGTCTTTTAAGAGGCATAAGCCCAAAGTCATAGCTTCAGCTTGTCCTGAGCAATTGGCGAGCTTGTGTACGACGGACACTGGATTGACTCCGTCCACGTTTCTTTGCGTGAGCATAAACCTTCTTCTCTCGAGCGGAATCTCCATCAGCAAGGTGGCAAACATGGCTACCTCACCTAAGATAGCTGCATAATGCAGTGGGCTATTGCCAAACATATCTCTGACAAGTATCTTCTCCACTTGCACTTCGTTAAGACAATCCCTGATCAAAGTCATATAGTTTTCAGGATCTATCTCGCCAGCAGCTAAATGGAAAGCGTTTTGTTGCATGTTGTTTCGGTGTTCAAGCTGTAGTTGCATGTCAGAACCAGCATGTTCAAAGTATTGAAACATAAATTTAACCACGCTAACTGACCCAGAGCTGATAGCGTACATCAAGGGTGTATTTCCGTTACGATCCGGCATGTTTATCATTACTTCGCTGACAGTTCTTGATGGTTGGTCTGTGGGAAGGATAGTTTTTGGGGTAAAAGCTGATGTTTTGAGATCGAAAGGCATATCTTGTCCGAGTGAAAACAAATATGTCGCTACACCATCATCAAATCGTGTCTTACAAGCCGTGTGCAACGCTGTTCCCCCATTTTCATCTAGAGCCAAGATGAATAATTCATGCTGTCCAATATGGATTGATTCCAACAGAAATTTAGCATGGTCTATTGTACAAGCTATGTGCAGTGCTGTCCCTCGTCTATTACCAGGCAACTTTATTAAGCGTTCTCTATCAGCAACATTGGCAAGCATAAACTTCATTAACAGTACTCCGTTCCCAGTATTATCACTAGCTTTGTGGAGCGCAGTCTCGCCCCAGTCATTAAGAGTAAAAATAAACTCTTCTTGTCTTGTTTTTCCTACTGCATCAACAAGGATTTGAGCTGTTTCCATGTTAGAAGCACGGTGAAGGGCCGTACCGCTAGTGCATAGAGAAGTCATATGTTCCCGTTGATGGCATACTGTGAATAATAAGGCTTCAATGTCAATGTCTAATGAAAGGAGGTGACTAACTATCCTGCAATCCCCTGAACTTGCAGCGCTGTGTAAAAGTGTTTTCCCCTATGTTATTTGTGGCAAAAACCATATCGCTATGTGACCAAAGAAGTGCATCGTTTTCATTGCATGGGTTGTCGGAAATTATGACTTCACCCGTTTTACTGTCTGCTTTCAACGGCAGCAAATAACTTACTACTGAAAAGTTCCTCTCTCTGCATGCGATGTGTAAAGCGGTGTCGCCATCTTCATCGCCAATTAAAAGCAATGACTTTCTTAGCTTCGGCGGAGTAGCCAGAATGAGCAAAGCCATCACATCTCTGTCTTTGGCCTCATGTAAAGCTGTACCGTTTTCATTTGTGTAGAAAAGAAGCTGTGAATCAAATTGATCATCAGATACAATGCATTGAATGACATCTTTCTTCCCCTCTTTGCTGGCGCTGTGAAGTGCAGTCCCACCATGGGCATCAAGGGTACTCAGAAACCCACATTTGTTTGGTTCTGTAACAGTTGATAATAATAGTGTTGCCATTTCAGCATGCGCAGCCACATGAAGAGCGGTACCAACACCCATGCGACTCTCCTCGCGACTACATTTTAGGAGCATATTGTCACAAACAAGACCTAGCGAGACGAAATACTTCATGATGTTCATCATTCCACCTTGAGAGGCAAGATGGAGGACAGTACTACCATACGAGTTAGCCATTTCAAAAAGTCTTTGCCCTAAAGGTGGCATTCGCTTGGGATGAGCTCCACCATGTTCTTTAAGTTGTGGTAAAGTTGCATTCAGCAAAAACTCCACAATATCTAGCCTCTGTGCTCTAACTGCAGCGTGCAGGGCTGTATTACCAAATTTATCACATGCAAAGAGAAGTTCTTCCCGGTTCACACGGCTGACATTATCCAGAAGAAGTTGTGCTAGCTCTCGACCTCGCGCATCATGTAACGCAGTGCCATAATCTCCGCATGACAGGATGAGTCTGTCCGTATCGACGGATAAATCCAGCAAAAGTGCAGCGAGCTCAATGTTGTCTTTTTGGCAGGCATAATGAAGAACAGAGTGACAATAGCCGTTGACTGGAGTGTGAGTGAAGAGTCTATCCCATATTTGATGGGCAACAATCTTGGCTCCATGAGTCTCCAGAAAGTTGAATAAAGTTTCTTGACTTTTCAGAAAGTAGTCTAGTATCACATCTTTCTATGGAATGAAAGAGGTACGTTAGGAAAATCATGATTTTGACCTCGAAACAGCAGATAATGGCTGTGTTATGTTGGGTAAGTTTGCCCGTATATTATGTTGCTCTTATTCTACTTGTAATTTGCAAGCAAAATTGATTAATAACTGAATCTACTTAGTCGGATTGCTCGCTACCCTGAGGCCTGAATACAAAAAAATTGTGAAATATTGAGATTTTCAGAACACTTGAAGGAAAGGAATAAGAGAAATAATACGGATTATTGTGTAACATGGTTGTGACGGGACATTATGACATTATAGGGGGGGGGGGGGGGGCGCAGAGAAGAAAAGACCATGCAATTTTTTATATGCGACCATTTGGTCTGGTAGGCAGGGAAACTAAGATTGAGACAACCAGCAAAGTTATTCACAGGCCTCTCATTATTGGATCGAAATTCATTATACATTTAAAACAATCAATCACCCATCCATCCATCATCTCATAGGAGAACTTACTTGAACAGGACATCAAATTCTTAATATTTCTTTCCAAAGTCTTATATCAGTGTCCTAGACAATGCCTGGGTAATCAATCTTGGTGATTCAAAAGGTTTGTTTTCCCATACAAAGAATTGACAGACAACCCAAGTAAAGACAAAAGCAAAATTTGCACAAGAATTTGTGTTTAAAGCACTGAATTAGATTCTTCTCTTAGAATGGAAATAGTATCATAGCGTTATATGGTTAGGACACTAAACACAGGGACCCATCTGACTGTTATCTGATTGGCTGTCCCTAGTAGCATGAATAATTAGCCTGAGAAATTGTCTTGTTTACAAAATTGCAAACAGTAATTATACCCCATACAGTGTCGATGATTAGGGCATTTCTAGATTGCTACTAGGGACTGGCTATTTTTGCAAGCCCTTTGTTTTGCAAAAGAAAGCTAATGATGCTATTCCAGATATGGAATTCAATGGTTTAAAGGTATAACCATAGACCAGTGGCGTATATTAGCACTCACGCCCGCGGATTTTTGTGAGTGGCTGAATAGCTCAGTGTGTAGAGCGTCCGCCTAGTAATCATTGTTAATAAATTTGTTGTGGGTTTGAATCCCATCAAGGTCAGTTTTTTTTTCAAATGGGTGCTTTATAACTGGAGCATTTTTACCGTAATCTTCTACTGCTATTGAGTTGTTTTCTGAAAGTACCCAACAGCTCAGTGAGCTATTGAAATACCTCTCTGCTTGCACTATTTTGCTACCGATATGCAAAAATTTCCGTGGTGGGAGGGCGATTAAGCGCCCCTCCCACACCCTCCCCGCCACGCCTACGGATCGGGCTGCGCCCGATTATTATGCTCATCTCTGAAAAGTCAGTGAGTGAAATTTTTTAGAATATACGCCCCTGCCATAGACCTAATATACTCCCTAGACAGGACAATGCTTATGCTTCACTGATCAGAATATGTCCCACTTAAAAAGCACGACATGACGTAATTAGTTTGTGCAGTGAGTCATAGTTTACTATATATCCATCAATGAAATAATGTGAAAAATCAAGGGACGCTGGGCATGATATCAGCCCCTGTCCAGCCCCTTATTATTCAAACACAAAGAAAATTGGTGAGTGTATGAAAAAGACCTTTCCGCACGATATGGTGTTAATAATTTTTCCCCAGATCCAGAACTGTTTTTATGATAAGATACAATCATTAGCCAATAAACTTTGAAATAAATACAGCCATTTACCCTCAGCACTTCCATCACTACTAAAAACATGTAAAGAATACCTATAACACAATATCACAAATATTTTGTTGGATGAGCCAGATCTAATCACCACCACCATCATCTTTTTTTCTTCAAAATTATTCCTAGCTGTGACTGAACACAACCAGTCTGCTCAAATCGGATTGCTAATTTTATTGTCGCGTCACCAGGAAGAAAATATATTTGCTGTTAAATGAGTATGCAAACTACAGATAGCCGTTGTTCCTGAGTATGTATGATGAAGCTAGAGTATGTTACGATAACTTGAAATTATTATATGGTTGTCAGAATCTAATGGCCTTCACAGTGGCCAAACTTAATTTTGCCGATGCGATGCCGGTAAGGTTCTTGAGTTTATCAATGTGATGACGGCGTCATCAGTGAATGTCAATTGCTTCCTTGACCCACACACAGAAACAGCAGTGTGAAAAAAAGTAGTCAGTACAACAGAACGCGTCATTATCTGAGAAAATGGAACTACATGTAACGATGAAACTACAGAGGAAAAAGGACGGAAGCAGTGACCCTAATAAATTCCAAAACTGGAAGACAAATGCCGGCCAAATGATCACCAGCATTCTTGCTTGACTCGGCCGAGAGTTGCGTGCTCATATGCATCACAGCTTCTCACAAGCACAAACCTCCGCAGCCGGCAATAAATTTTTGTTGGTGTCAGCTGAGGTTTAGTCTTAATAATGGCTATTAGTATACAACCCAGTCTAGGCCACAAAATAACGTATCTGAACCCTTTATTTAGACAGCCAGAGAAGTTTTTGAATTAATGAGCAGCAACAATCCCAATGACTAAAAAATTCATCTGTAAGGAGACATTGTCAATTAAACAGAAATCACTGTTTAGTGTGCTGCAGTATCTTGAGAAGTATAGAGATGTCTGCATGGCTCCGCCTTGATAGAAGCTGAAATAGTTGTTATGAGAATTATTAACTATTGAATAAAAATAATGTAAATGTAACAATGAGAATAATAATAATGATAATTACAGGAATTGTAATTTACAAATACTACTCGAATTGACATTCACTGTTGACGCCGATATCACCTTGATAAACTCAAAAACTCAAAAGGCCTTACCGTCATTGGCAAAATTAAGTTTTGCCACGGTATTTCATTTTCCTGTAGTTGGAGATTATTATTAGAGTCACTGCTTCCATCCTTTTTCCTCTGTAGGTTTTCATCATTACATGTAGTTCCATTTTCTAAGATGATGATGTGTTATGGTTTGCTTTATTATAACAATCATCGTATCAACAGGCGATAAGATTGGAGTGGTACATGAAAATGAACATTTTAAATTCTATTGTGAGCTGACATGTAGTATGAAAAAAGCTTTGTAAACGTTTTCTTGTCCTGCACTTTGGTGGGCGATAGATGGTATGCAGGTGAGAGGATATCTTTGCACAGTTAAAAACAACACGACTAAAAAGAGGATGGTCTTCATTATTAGCAGTTTTGTTAAAAACACAGTTTTAGACATCTCAGTAATAACTTCGTTTTTTCACACTGCTGTTTCTGTGTATAGGTCGGGAAAGCAATTGACATTAACTGTTGACGCCAATATCACATCGATAAACTCAAAGAACCTTACCGGCATTGGCAAAATTAAGTTTGGCCACGGTAAAGGCCTTTAGATTCAGACTACAGTACCAAAGTATAATAATTTTAAGTTATTGTAACATACCCTTGCTTCATCATACATACTCAGGAACAACAGCTATCTGTAGTTTGCATGCTCATTTAACAGCAAATATCAATTCTTCCTGGTGAGGCGACAATAAAATTAGCAATCCGATTTGAGCAGACTGGTTGTGTTCAGTCACAACTAGGAATAATTTTAAAGAAAAAAATGATGATGGTCGTGGTGCTCGTGCTTAAACCTGGCTCATCCAAAAAAAATATTTATGATCTTGTGTTACAGGTATTCTTTACATTTTTATAGAAGTGATGGAAGTGCTGAGGGTAAATGGCTGTATTTATTTCAATATTTATTGGCTGATGACTGTCTCTTATTATAAAAAGGTCAGGTTCTGGAGACAATTAATGAATACTATCTTGTGCGGAAAGGTCTTTTACAAACACTCACCAATTTTCTTTGTGTTTGAATAATAAGGGGCTGGACAGGGGCTGATATCATGCCCAGCGTCCTTTGATTGTTCACATTATTTCATTGATGGATATATAGTAAACTTTGACTCACTGCACAAACAAATTACGTCATGTCCCGCTATTTAAGTGGGACAGTATTGAATGCTATTAGCCTGTCTAGGTTGTATATTAAGTCTATGGGTATAACATAATTGTTTGTACTTTCCGTAGAGTTTAAAGGTATATTATTGATCTGGTGCTGCCCAGTCCAATAAGAAAAAGGATATTACATAGGCCTACATTTAGTACAGATTCTTTCACATCTTGAATGCCCACCTTTGTCTTGTCAAGATCTTTCCATTTTGTGCTAGCCTGAGTTGAAGTCGAAGACTTTTCCGTCGAGATGGCTCCGTATTCAGCAAGTATTTCAATCAACTCCTCACCCGGTGATGCAATTTTGGTGTAGTCCTTGTCGGAGCTCACTTTTGGACCCATTTGTATTCAAAGCCTTCGATGGCTGTCACTTAATGATCAAACGTTACCCTAGCTGAAAAATTAACACAAAGACATTAAGCCACTGTAAAACTTATCCAAAAGTCAGAGCCCTTGTCCATGTAAATTTTCTGGGGGCTGAACGAACCCTGACATCTCAATGGGTAACAAAGCGTTTCGCTGTATGGTTTCTGTACCAATTTTTATCAGGATCATAAGGATGAAAAAAGTAATTTATTTAAGTTTATGTCAGCTAGATTATTGTGTTCATGAGGGGTTCATGAATGTGTAGAGTGAAAGTGTGTACACCCTATGGTGCATTGCATGGTTGGGGCTGTGAAATCAATCTAGAATGCTTCCTCAGTGTGACTCGAACTGAGGACTCCTTATGTAATGATCGCTTGGCAGTGAATCGCAATTAAGTCAACTCATCATACCTTATAAAGAAAATTTTGATGGTGCAAGAAGCCCGCTTTTCACTACTCAAGAGTTGTGAACTCACATCTCATAAGCTCTTTCCAACCAACCACTCCACTGCCACCCTAGCGTATGGGTTGAGGTTGGCCAGTGTCAATAGTCTTAGATGGTTGATGGTGGACATTGACTCAGTCCATTGCACAAATTTATGCAGTTCTGAATGGGCACTAAAAACTGTCGGTGGCGAAGGGTGTTGTAATTAATGTTGGTGGTGCTGTTTGGGCTACGTCTTACAGCGCTCAAAGCCTCAACGGCATTGTTCTAAAATACAATCCAGCATTGTTATACCCATTACAAAATAAAGTACAGTTGTAAAATACCCTTAACCAGTGGTTCCTACATATTGTAGCAGCGATTGGTTTGTGTATACCCACAAATGAGTGTAGCAAAGGTGGAGAACTGAGGCTACCATACACGTTCCCCAACCATCGATCCAACCATCCAACCGACCATCCAACATATAATCAGACAGGCATGCAAATTTTACCTGCCATTGTACTCCTTTGTTCACCAAACAAAAGGCCTTTTGTTATACAAGTCTCATAGGTGTCTTGGGACATGCTTGAAGACAGACTCCCAAACATAGGCCCTCAGGGCCTAACCAACGGGGTCTTTTAGAACTATACTTTATTTTGTAATGCCTATCTACAAATAAATATTTTTCTTTTTCTTTTTAAGACATGTCCACTACAAAATAAAGTACAGTTGTAAAATACCCTTTACAAGTGGTTCCTGCATATTGTAGCATAGGGTGGATTGTGTATACCCACAAATGAGTGTAGCAAAAGTGGAGAACTGAGGCTAGCATACACGTTCCCCAGCCATTGATCACACACACCCAATATGCATTCAGACAAGCAAACTTTGCCTGCCATTGTACTCCTTTGTTCACCAAACAAAAGGCCTTTTGTTAAACAACTCTCATAGGTGTCTTGGGACATGTCTCCCAGACATCGGCCCCCAGGGGCCAGGGCCTACATACTACAGCATAAGTAGACTTTATTTTGTAATGTCCCGTTCAGCACCTGCATCACACGACGGTCTCAGAACATCCTAGCGTTTCATTGGGCTACAAACTTAAAATATGTCTTAGCATGGGACACGGAACTGGACTTGTTCTGTATAAACTGGATTGAGGAATGGCTCCATCGACAAAGCTCTGTGGTCTCAGTGAATGGACTCCTCTCAAAGGAGTTCCATGTGAAGTCTGGGGTTCCACAGGGCTCCGTTCTTGGGCCTCTTCTCTTTATACTGTACGTAAATGATAACTCAGAGGATATTAAAAACAGTGACTGTCGATTATATGCAGACGATACCATCCTAAGCTCTGCCTCTGATCCAAATCTAATTCAGGATGACATAAATAAATTATATATCTGGGCAGGGAAATGGGGAATGAAGTTCAACAACCTTTAATGCTGTCATCTCCAATTTGGATCAGAAATCCCCACCCATACTTTTTTCTGGGATATGAACCGATTCCAGCTTCCGTCTCTGTTAAATATCTAGGTGTGCATATTGATTACAACCTAAAATGGAACACACATATATCTAAGGTAGCTGCCAAAGCAAACAGGTCACTTGGAATGGTAAAAAGACACTTGAAACAGGCCCAAAGAAAACAAAGCTCATTGCTTTCAAGACCATGGTGAAACCCATTTTAGAATATGCATGCCTAGTGTGGTTGCCACACACAGCAGGTCTTACAAATACCATTGAGAAGGTTCAAAACAATGCCCTCCGATGGATTTACAGGTTAAATAAAACTGATAGCATAACTGAATGCCGTAACTTAAATAACATTGAATCTCTAGCTGATAGGGGAGCGGAGTTAGACACCCTCTTCCTACGCAAAGTGGAGGCAGGGCTATTTGAAATAAAATTGAATAAATGCATAAGGTTCTCATCCAAAACACGCAACACTAGCAGGCAACACCATAAGCTGGGTCCATCGTACCAATGCATGGAAATTTTCGTACTTTAATCGAATTAAGGACCAAGTGAAGGTCTACTTCCCCCCTTAACCCTCTTAACAACATCAATGACTGGTGTCTGGCCTGTATCTGGCCTGCTGCTGATGTGTGTGATTATATTTTTTTTTCCCTAATCCTGGCATTAAACTGTGTAACCATGCTTACATGTGAGTATAAACACTATATGTTCAATAGGTACTAATGGTGACCATACCATTCTCCCTGTGGTGACTCACATTCTGACAACATCTCTCCCCTCAAGTTACCCCCAATGGTCATAAAACTGGTTTAATATCCTATATGCCTTGAACTGGCTCCTAGGATTAATTGGGAAGTAAGTAAGTAAGTATGTCCACCACTATCTATGATGAGTAATTGCCAATTGCCTTGGCTGTTGGTGTTATGCAAGGCATTAAGTAGAGTCAGGGAGAATGACAGCTGGTATCTACTTTCAAGTGATCAATGTATTGAATGGACAAACCAGATGACGTTTAACCAAATTCTGCCTCTTGACCCAAACTATACAATATGCAATTGCATTACTTCAGAGATAAATGGCTACACAAAAAGATCCATTTTTTTTATTCATTTCATTTGTAAAACCGGAAATTATTGCAAATTGATATAGTGTGCTCACTGTTACACCCTATGATCCAATTGGAACCGCTCTCTCAACTATCATCCAATCATGGCAGTTAACACAAGCTGAATATGTCGTAGATTCCAATCTCCATGCAAGGGCGGGTACTAAAACAAGAAGGGAGGTTGTACCAGACATGCATTGATCACCTCAATTATGAGTCACGGAGATTTTTGTTTTTTACAAGATGATTAGTTTTGCAAGCCCTATCTTTCTCAAGGTTTAATTCACAATCATCCTGTGTCAGCAAGCTTGTCAGAAACAGGCTAGTTCACATGTCAAGTTTTTGTTCATGTCAACAAAATTTTGCCTGCTGTGGTGTGATCAGGATTCAGAGTGAGACTCCTGAGAGACCTTGAGCAGGGAGAATGGCTCTCCCTGCTTTGAGTCATGGCCCTTTGGACTTACTTATAATACATGCCTTTACTTATCCAATTTTCAGTATCAACCGTTTTAGGGTGGTTGATTCTGGACATTGGCAAAGTAAAAGTCACAGGGGCGGCCCATGTCTAGAGTGATCATCCATGATCATGATTAGAAGTGTGACTGAGGCGAGAGGAGGACGTGAAGAATCTCCTACACCACAGCTACGCTTGAGTCCAATTGAATCACTACATACTCCTGGCACCAACGTCGTGCCTGTATTGTGCCCCGCATGTCCGGTATCAAGGGTATTACCCATTGCACCAACAGTGCATTACAACCCAGTAAAACAGTCGCAATCACATTGAGCTTCTGAAATTCACACAGTCATCCCACTGGCTGTAGCTATTTGACCAGTGAATAATGGGATCTATGATGCTCAATTTGGTGAAATGAGTAAAGAAATACGTCTTGTTGATTGCCACTATTACTTGTGACATGAATAATGAGATGAATAATCAGGAAAGGGTCCTCCAAGCACTGGTTTGGCTTAGAGTGTAAGTATGATAGTGATGGTGCAAAGTGTATCCCCTGAATAGCCAATACAACATCTTATTATGGACTATAATGTCCCCAGACATGTGGAAGTTGTCGATCCATATTGATCCATATTGAACGTGAACATTGCCGTTTTCCCTGAACCAAGAAGTGTCTTTTCACGTTCCTGGTTGGATAACGATGGCGGTAAAATATTTGTACAAAACTAAAGATAGGATTTGGCTGAGAACAGTGAGATGGCATTAAGGGTAGATAGCCCAGTTTTCTGCTTACTAGCTCCAGCGAATATCTGTTGCTGCTGTATTTTTTTTATTTTGTCTGACAGTACCAAGTGCATTCCTCTGTTCTTGCCCAGGATAAACCCTGCACACTTGATGACACGATGTCTGACAGAGAGTTACCATTCAAGGCGGAGTATGCCAAGAGCGGTAGGGCTGGATGTAAGGCGTGTAAGGACACAATCGCTAAAGACTCGATGAGACTAGCATTGATGGTCCAGGTATGTTTAATTTTGATTCGTTTTTACAATTGATATACTCTTTGTGTTGTATGAGGCGATTGAATAATGTGGAAACAGAAATAAGGCTTTTGTACATGCACTTCTGTTACATGAAGTATCAGAGATGTAATTTGAATCATAATCTCGTTGTGACAGCTACCTTACTACCCACTGTACCAAGTTTGATCTATTTCACCAGTAGGCCCTACTGTTGTGTTCCCGATCTGTCTTCAGTCTAATGCTAAAACTCATTGACAGGAGTGAGGCTTGAGATTATAATGATAGCAAGCAATGCAAGATCCACCAATTTTTTTATATTGTTTTAGTCACCGTTCTTCGATGGGAAGCAGCCTAACTGGTTTCACTTTGCATGTTTTTGGCGGAGAGCCAAACCCGCTGACACTACAGAGTTTGCTGGTTTTGACAGCTTGAGGTGGGAGGATCAGCAGAAGATTGTGAGCAAACTGGGAGGTGAGTCTGATTTAACTGTACATGGTATTTCTTTCAATTTGAAAATCATTTTTTACTAAAACTAGATATCGTAGCCAAACCTAGTATTGGAAATGGTAGTAGGAGATAATGCCATTGAATAGAAAAAGTTTGATATCAAATTGTTTCTTTGGTAAGCAGCTATCGCTTCTTTTCTTCTTTTGTACATACAGGATTAATAAATACCTACCTACCGATAGCCATTAGCTGGCTGGAACAATAAGATTAACAAATGGATTTCAGTTACTTGTCACCAATAGGCTACCCTGCTGAGTTTAATTTGCGCACGCACTGGCTTCACACACATCTTACAGGTTTTTCGTATTTCCTGAAGATACACAATGAAGAAACCTAGCTTTGCCTAATTTGACACATTCAATCATATGGAAAGTTATATTTTGCTCAGATATTGTCAATTTGAACATAACACTTAGTGAATAGCAGTTCAGCTCTAACACAGCAATCTTTCTCAAGAGCAGCTGTAGAAATTTTGATTAATCGTTCAGAGCATGTGGCTTCAGGGTTATGTTTGGCACCCACTAATGCTCTGATCTACCTACAATTACAGAACAACCAAAATTTTGCTGTCACCGATGCTTTTGGATATGGTTAATGATAAGTCTCCACTTTCTTATTAAACCAACAGGTGGAGGAGGAGGAGGCGGGACATCATCTAAACATAAGGGCGGAGCTTCCTCTGCTGCTGATGCTAACGATGATCATAAGAACTTCACAGCTGAGTACGCTAAATCTGGTCAGAGTAAATGTAGAGGATGTGATGAGAAAATTAGTAAGGTGAGACTTGTCACTAATAGGGGGGGGGGCATGTTCTACATTCCCACATGCAATTTTAACCTGGAAATCCCAGGAAGCTTTGGTAAAGCTCATACATATTTTGCTCGTTTGGCAATTTACGCTGTTGGGGTGCAATTTTCGGTTGCGCTCAGCAGACATGCGTTTTATGGTTAATGTCGCCTTATAGCACTGACCAGACATCTGAGCCCCTCTGATATGCATTGTTCTCTTAGCTTTATCGCTTTAGTTGTCCCAGAATTAGATTCAGTGTATGAATTACACAATTTTTAGTGAGCATATCGCCTCAGGTAAAAGGGCAAGCCTGCTGGGGTTAATACCGATCTGAATTGTCTAATAAATATGATTAAATGGATCTATATCTGTGGCATGTAAACAACCTTCCAATGATGCAACTTTAACCTTGCGTTTCACTTAATGTCATGTCCATGTCGCATGTACCATCATTTATCTCACTGGGAATTCTAGAACACTGCATTGTGGGATACGTATATATATATATATGGAGTGTCAGTACTATATTTACTTGTATATACAGGGAGATGCTAGACTGGCAGTGAAGGATTATTCTAGTCAGAGAGCAGTGATGTACGGGCCACAGAATCTCTGGTACCATGTTATGTGCTTCTCTACTAAAAGGGATGAAGTCGGATTTACTAAACAGATGAATCCTGATAAGTAAGTATATATGTATATATAGATTACTTTTACCTATTTTTGGCCAGACCTGCCAATATCGGACAATGTTATCAGACCTGCCGACTGCATAGAGAGGCTGTTGTGTGAGAGTGCGCTGTATTTATAGTATGTAACCATTGAAATCCATATGAGACGAGTTTAATTCTGTGTATGTAACGATATGTGTCTAACATTGAAAACTCGCATGAGAGATAAATAACCTTGAAATCAGAATCAGCCCTGCCAAACACAGAGTGCGACTGAAGATTGTAAATTATCGTCAGTGATTGTATAAATAACGGCCGAAAAATTTAATGCACCCTTCCTGTTGCTATATCGAGCTAGGTTACTCTGTTCATCTCATAAAGAGTAGGTCTCTCTACTATCACCCAATTTTGTGGAGGACACACTCTCCTAGTTGAGTTCTGCTAGTTGATGTGCAGCTGGAAATAAGGGAGGATTTCTCTTCTGAATACTGTTTTTGTAATTGTTGTTACTATTTCCTAGGATGGTCGGATGGACCTCTTTGTCAGCTGAGGATCGAGAAGAAATCATCACTCATCTTGGTAAAGGAGAAAAAACGTAAGTTTATAACCAGTACTTATTACTGCGCCGATGATGAAATCCCAAGGCTCAACATTTTTTGCCAAAGAATGATTAAGTCAATTACTAGATGTTTTTTTTAAGGAACAGCAAGGTAATTAGTCACTGTTTCAAGCCGCACTTCGCTATTTAATTTCTCTTGTAACCTTGACAGGGTACCCTAGGGGGCTCCAAGTTACTCAGAATATTGTGTCTATGCTATAGACACATAGAGGTTCTCCTGTTCATAGTATGAAATGACAGATTTTCTGGGTCTACAGTAGCAAACGCTAAATTTTCAGTTGCAAGTCAGATTTCCTGGTGGTGTGATTGTCAACCCTAGACATGTTAATATTAGTTAGAGTGTAATTCATCTAGTTTGGGGGTAAATTAATGTCGGCTAGCACTAAATTTGGGCTAGCTGTGGTGTTTGTGGGTCTTCTTAAAAGAATGAGGGTGGGTAAATGCTAGCTAGCTTTTCAAGCGTGCAAGCAATGGCACACAGTTCTCCTGCAAACACATTAACACTCTAGGGAATCATAATAACTGAATAAAAATTGTAATTCCTTTTAGTTTCAGACGCATCAGCAATTCACTAGATTGCAAAATGATATGAGTGATGTTGTTTGTTAGCGGTTGATATTACTTAGGATGTTTAGAATTTTTATTTAGGTTCTTTCTTATATTAACAGAAGTAAGAGGAAGGCAGCGGCTGCAGATGTAGTGGATGCTAAGAAAAGTAAACCTTCAGCTGCTGAAGTGAAGGAGACTAAACTTCTCAAGGTGGGTTTTTTTAACTTTATTGGCATAATTTTCATTCGATGATAATGTTTTACAAAATCAGCCTTCCAAGAAAACAAAAAAAAGGGGGAAAAAAAGCAAAAACTTTCAATCAAGATGACGAAAAAGATAATCAGAAAAATTGCGTTTCAATGATTTATAATTAATTATTGAACGTAAATTAAATGGAATATTGTTAAGAGTAAATGCTATAATAATATCTAAAAAGTTATTTGAAGTTGGGTGTAGCTTGAACATGTGTCTCCGATTGAAATTGCGCGAAAAATTAGAATGTTCTAACATATGGTTTGAGCCATATGAGGAATTTCTTACACATCTTTGGCCAATAAATAAGTTTGCAATACATTTAGAGATTCATTAAGAGCTGACTCTTATTCATTGCCAAGAGTATTCAAGATTTGCAAATAATAGATTTTACAAGAGTGAGTAGTACAGATCATGAGTAAAATAGAAATTTCCTGCCCCTGGCTAACTCTTGACCTATTATAGTACCACTGAGCATTTGACAGGTTTGGTACATAGTCACAATCTTGTATATTACCTTTACTTCACACACAAATCCCACGCCTGTATATCAAAGACATGATCCTGTTAGGATGACTGCATAGCGAGCTACCAAGCTCCACCAGGATGTGCCATCTCATTCCAGTTTCTCTTGAATGAAGATCCAATTGTTCAGATACATATTTATCTTTTTTATTTAGCCTTTGATGGGTTTCTCTATATTACTCTTGAAAAGACAAAATCCACAGTATTCCTACAGTATTGAAATCCCTCCCCCCCCCCCACAAAATTTGACACTTAAACTTCCTCCTCTCAAGATTCTGTTTCTCAGTTTTCCCTGAGCTTCACTTGCACTGAAATAATTCTAATCTAAGATGTGTTGAACAAAGAAGCAATTTTATGATTCAATATTGTTATTATTTTGTTATACAGGAGCAAAGTGAGATGATATGGAAGTTTAGAGACCAGTTAACTGATGAAGTCTCCAGCACAGCTATGAAAGGCTTACTAGAGTATAACAATCAGGCTGTAGTAAACTCTGAGAGTAAACTACTAGAGAGACTCAGTGACTGTCTGGTGTTCGGGGCGCTAGCACCCTGCCCAGAGTGTAAGGATGGCCAGCTGGTATTCAGGTTAGCTTTTGAGACAGCACAATTTGATATTCCATTTTGTCACTGGATGATATTATTTTTAATCGAATGCATTATTTCACTCATTTGATTCCACCAGTTGAGTATGTTTTTTGCATGTGTTGGGGCAAATGTAGTATTGTATAGTATTGAGTATCGAAAATTCTCATTCTCTGCATTATGATGTCACAGTCTCCCGGAAGTGCAATACAAGAAACAAGCACTTCCGGGAAACCGTGACATCCTAATGCAGAGAATGGGAGTAAACTGCCCTTATGGGAAGCACTTTTTCAACCGTCAATAATTCATGCCAAGTAGAGCATTTAATTTTTTTACCATGCAAATCTGACACAACTTTATCTAAAGTAACTGCCTGACTATAACATGTATTGGTCTTTGGGTAGTCTTTAATGGCATGAATTCTTTTTCTGAGGTCGATTATTTTGTTTAGGCACAGCCGTCCCACTCACCAGCTCATGATATTGATGATACATTCCTCCTACTGTCCATCTAACAAATCTCTCTTTTTTAACACTGAAGTTGAGTAGTATATACTGTAGAAGGCTGTATAACATTGATGGGTTGTCGTCTTGTTGAACGATTTATTCATTATTTTCTTTCAGGTCCGATGGTTACCATTGCACTGGCGATCTATCGGAGTGGACTAAATGTTCATTCATGACTCGAACACCCAAACGGGTCGCCTTCAAAATCCCCAAAGAGTACCATGACGTTGCCTTCCTGAAGAATTACAAATATCAGAAGCGCGAGAGATTGTTTAACAAAGCTTCACTGGCAGCGAGCAGCATCAATCATCAGGCTCTCTCCGGCATCAAGTTCTTTGTGCAAGGTGAATAAATTATGGCTCTTTGTACAAGTTAGTGGGGGTTACTCTAGGCCTAGGGCACACTGTTCAATTGATATACTTTTGCATGTATATTTCTGATCCGATCGATAGATAGTGAACTAATTCACTTAGCATGAGTACCCTCAGAAAAAATGTTGTGTGAAGACTCGAGTTTAGTGGTGCTTCTTCTCAGCCAAGGGAACGAACTTGATTTCTATGTGCAGGCCTAGAGCATCTAAATCATACTTTTTCTTGTAATGTGCCCTGAGCTGTTTGAACAATTAAAGATAGTTTCAATAACCTTTTATCTGATAAAGCTGTCCTTGGCTTAAGACGAAATGCGCTGCTATCTTGTAAGAATTACATATCAAAAAATCATATGCAAATGCCTAGCTGTTACATAAGTGGGTCTGCATATCCAACTACCTTTGTCCATAGATATAAATATAAAAAGGGACTTTTTTTATTGATGCCTTTTCCCCTAATAATGAGAAAAAGAATTTAGTTGGCAGTTGTCCATTCTTGTCAGCTTGGCAAGTAAAGAAGATAACTCAAATTTTAGTAGTTATGTCTCATTTCATCACAATTTTAGAGTTGGAAAAATCATAACCAAAAAATTGTATTTGATCTCACTGCATGATGGAAATAATCTCCGTAATTACAGTCAGTAAATATTTTTATTCATAAAAGGCAGGCAGAGCGAGATAGGAGTCCACTGGCTGTAGCGCAAGCAAGTCAGCTCTCCGTATGAGATGCGCGATGTTTGATGTGGTGAATTTGAGTAGTGGACTACGGCACAAAGGGAAGGTGCCTTGTTGATTGCGAGTATGCGCTGATGAGTTGACGGAAAGCAAACATCCCTGCGCTGGTTTGGCTTAGAGTCAAAGCATGAGATTGATGGGGCGAACATTGTTGCAATGGAACAATGAAGAGTTTGCAGCCTCACTGGTTTTGCAACAGTAAAAACACAATATTCGCTCAGGGATAGATGTGAAGGCATGATATGCTCATCAACACACAGTGTTGCATCATGCTGTTGGGGCCGGCCATGAGGAGGTTATACTAGGCCTGTGTGTTGTGCAGCGATATACATACTACTGTACGTTGTCTGTATTTGAGCTTTTGTATAACATATATATTCAATCAAAATGTAACTCTCAAAGTCTTGAGGAATTGATGACGAAGAATTGACTCAATCTTGATAATGCAGTGGAATACCAGCCTGACACCTAAAACCTAGTCTGAGCACCCAAGACTCTTGCCCACCAGCCTGGCACCTAAAATGTTGGCATATATTATACCATCAAACACAAAAATGTACAATTTATTTTTACAGGTAACACAGACAAGGATAAGGCAACTCTGAAGAACATAGTGACTAGCCTGAGTGGTACTCTAAGTACTAAACTAGACTCCAGTGTTAGTGCAGTGATAAGTACTAAATCTGATGTAGATAAGATGGGTAAAAAAATGAAAGAGATCAAAGAACTGAATATACCTGTTATCTCTGAAGGTAAGGGATTATTTGTCTACAGGTGCCCCAACTGATTGTATGACACACTATAGCCGTTGTGAATTTATTATTGATAGAGCATCATGATGAAATATAATTTTGCCTTACTGTGAATGCAAAAATATCTATGAAACCTCCTAAGTACAGATTCTGAGATGAGAGACCCGGACCATGTGAGATTCCTTAGATTAGCTAGCCGAAGCCATTTATTTTCTCTTTTATTTTAATGCTCAATAGTGTTATTTAGGATTAATTGAAAGCCAACAGTAACTAGGTTCTAGCAGGTATTTTGTTTATGACAATGTCCTTTGCTCTGTAACTCAGTTGTTCATGAAATAAATGAAAATCCCTGCCTTGAATCTTTATCACTATCCTAGAAATTGGTCATTTAAAACAAGCAAACTTAAAATTAGTTTAATTGTTTATATAAGAAAAATTTGCTTGCAGTGTATGAACAAACAAATAACACTCATTCTATAGAACTATATATTTAAATGTTTGTGATGATCACAGGATTCCTGGAGGCGTGTAAGGAAGGCAAACCTTCCGACTTATTCCCAGCCTATAGGATTAGCGACTGGGGAGAGGACTTAGACGAGAAATCATTCGCTGATGTCGTCGATTCTACAAAGTCCAAACCAACTAAGAGTGCTGCTGTACGCGCTGCCGAAACCAGGGCAGGTGAGTCGATGATACCTTGGAGGAGCTTATTATTTGTAGGAGGAAAATTTTGTCATTTCCCATGTTTGAAATAGGGGAACTTTGGCTAGGTAACCTTTAATCAACCTCTTTACTTTATGATAACTCCAACATCAGCTAGTAAAAATAGGCACTAAACTCCATGACTTAACACAATCTGATATTTTTTAATATTCTGAACTCGGGGTTTATTTCAGTACTCATGGTGAGAGGTCCAAACTTTCACACCCATTTGAACTTTCCAAGTTCAACTGTGATATTGAAGCTATTGTACATAATCAAATTTGAACAAGGGGGGATAATTTTTATCAGGATTCTGATTAGTTTAAAATAATCGTTATAAGATAAGGAGACATAGTGTTTATTAGTGTCATAAGCAGAATGACCAGGTACTGCACTTGTACAAGTATTTGATTTAAAAATCTCTCAGCCAAAAAGATGTTTTATATCTTTGTTTCGAACGAAGATTATCCATATCCTCTACCTTTTGTATACAGTAAGAGTTTGATATTTATTACAGAGAAGGCGTTCCTGAGAGATGATATCGGTGTACAGAAACTGATGGTTAAGGGAGGAGCAGCTGTAGACCCGGACAGTGAGATGGACAGTGTGGCTTCTATAATGCAGGTAATACCATCACACTTTCAATAGAAGACAAATTTGATCATATCTAGAGGGTTGCCTATTTGCAAAGGAAAATTTTTCCTACTTGTTCGTACAAAAAAGTTATATTTAACAGACGTTCATATATATAATAATATATATATATATCAATTTTATATTCTGTTCAAGTCACAGATGACACATAAGACCATGCATAAAACAAATATCATAAAACCTCATATCATGATATGTTAATTGGCGCTCGCTATGATTATGTCAACAGAACAAACAGACTGAACTAACATTTACTAACATCTAGCTGTTTTTCACTCCTCTTAGGTATTCTGTGTATTTGAGATGATCCCACTCTACCAATGATGGGGATGCTACTCCAAACAATTACAGGTTTTAGGTGTGGTTTAAGTGCAATTGGCAAAGATTTGTGTTGAGAAAGCACGTATCGGTTATTTTTTTTCAATTGAAGTTACCCAATGGTAATGGTTTCATTGCCTGTGTTCTTGTAACAGGTCCTAGGTTGGAGCTGGCTACAGTCATCTAATTTGTTGTCAAGAGAATTAAAGCTCGTGGATAGATAGGTTCATTGGGCTTCCGAATAGAGGAACGATATTCATCAGATATTATCGTTAATATTGCATTGTATATCTTCTCAGGAGAAGAATTCTCCATTGAATGCTGTTCTATCATTGGTTGATATCAGTACTGGAGCTAACTCCTACTACAAACTACAAGCTCTGCAGCATGATAAATGCTCCAGGTATGTGGATATGTTCTCAGGCTAAGATTTAATCAACACGGGCATCAATGAAAAGACAAACTGGAACTATCACAAAATGCCTTGTCTCTCAGATTTTTTGATTGCAAATTGTCTAGGTATTTAGTGCCGCACATTTGAGACGTTTTTCTGTTGAGAGCATAGAGTATATAATAACTCTATGGTTGAGAGTTTTTGTCAATCGGCTATCAATTTACAATTCTTTTCAGGTCAGTATGAATTCTCTTATTTGAGGTCATAAATCGTTTTCTAATTCTTAGTACCTACGAGTGAATGCTAATCAAATCATTATTGACTCTGTTTTCAGCTACTATCTGTTTCGCTCATGGGGAAGGATCGGGACAACAATAGGAGGTAACAAGCTTGAGAGCGGATCTAAGGCAAAAATCATCCACAGATTCAAGGTGAGCATTTTATCCATTAGGCTGCTGATATTAACGGTTTTCTGATAACAAATATTAGTATGGCAGTAGGGTTATATTCAATCATGTTTTATCGGTTCATCATGTCAGGGATATTACAGCCACCCACTTGTAAATATTTTATACGACTGACTTTAGAGCGTAGAAGGACTTTGTGTTGATCAATGTGGTACAATTTCTATTTTTCCATGGGCTTAAAAGTTTCTGAACTGGCCTTAAAAGGCTCTCACAATAATGGGAAACTGTTGATAAAACTTGATTACATTATATGTTGAGAAAAAACCTGATAAAATTATCGAATTTAAAGCTCAATTTTTGACTGTGATCGTTTATTTCAGGAGTTATTTGCTGAGAAGACAGGAAACGAGTGGGGAACTGGAGAAATGGTAAAGAGACCCGGTAAATTCTTCCCTCTGGAGATAGACTACGGCCAGGTGAGACTGTGTGCTCAGACCTTGAGACAATTTTCCAATGATGCATATTCCTAATTTTCTTGCACTTGTCCAATCATGGCCTCACAAATTGATGCTGTTACATCAAATTGTTTAAGCTGGGCAGAAATCTCCTTGTGATCTCACTAACAGGTATGCCTGACCACAGCCGCATTCCGTTGGACCATCCACATTTTGAGTTGTGCCAAGTCTTCTTGAATGACAGAGTTGCCTCATAATTTGAAAAAAGGAGGACAATTTCCAATCACATTACCAAATTACTTCAGGGCCATTGGAAGTACTGTTTTACTAAATTAACTAGATATAATATGAATCTAATGTTTATCTTTGTTAGGAAGATGAGGCTAAGATTTTGGATGTGAATAAGAAAGCGGGCACGTCATCTAAACTCCACAAATCTGTACAGAAGCTTATACAGATGATATTTGATATAGAGAGTATGAAACAGGCTATGTTAGAGTTTGAGGTATGTGTCTTATAGTATAGAAGTGAATTTATGGAATTTCCTATACCCTGTTTACTCCCATACTGATAACTCGATTGCACTATTACGTTGTGTAGCTATGATTGATAGAGTTGGTATTTGCCAAGCGTGCCCGATATTTATTGAAGGACTCATCTTCGGGCGGTGATACAGTTTTCTTTAAACTTTTTTTAGGCTATAATTAATAAATTTATAGTCTATAAGTCAGAGAGAACCATGCAATACTGATCACTCAGCACATCATTGCTTCCTTTCGATTCAAGTTTGCTAACCAGTATGACGGGAGTGTCTTAAAATGAGGATGTGCTGAATGTCCAACTTTATGTAAACCCTCTGTGAGTTTGTTTTGTATGTTTGTTTGTTGTAGATTGATATGAAGAAGATGCCTCTGGGTAAAATCTCTACTAAGAACATAACCAGAGCTTATAAAATCCTCACTGACTGTCAGAAGGTAAGGTACCAATTAGAAAATCAGTCAGTCAGTCCTTCAATATCTACTGATTGGAAGCAATTTTGAGCAATTTTTAATGCCAAATAAAAAGGTTGTGTCTGCACGATAATCTTGTGATTTAGACTATAGTTACTCCCAAAGCTAAAGGTTTTACTGTAGCCCATGATTGTCCCCTAGCGTGAGTCTGGAATTCTCCCAATTGAAGAATTGAGACTAATTGAATCGATCCAAATCCCCTGCTGCAATAGATCAAGATTGATCAAGCTAAGAGTTGTGGACAAACTACCTGCTTGATCCAGTTTGCCTGCTTTTGGAGTTGCTCCCCCCTCTACTGATGGGCGTCAATTGGAAATGCAGGTGAACCGGATCAAATTTGATGCGTTACAACAGAGGCAGTTAGAGCCTGCTCCGAGTGATTAATAGTATTTTAGGAAGCCCCAATCATAGACTTAATATACTAATATAGTATATTAAGTCTATGGCCCCAATCATCACATTCTATGAGTTACTCACAGGGCTGTAATATTTATGTTTCAGTTAGTAGATGAGAAATCCACACCAGCCAGACTCGTTGATAAGTCTAATCAGTTCTTTACTATAATTCCTCATGACTTCGGTATGAAGAAACCTCCAGTACTCAACACTACTGATCTTATACAGGTAAGGTTTATATATACTGAGCCTGACATACACATGGATTGAGGCCATCGGGATCCTTCTTGAGTGATAGTTCCAGCCCCACGTGCCCTATGGCTGATATTTGTTGCTGGCTTTTATAGCTGCTTCTACCCACTAATAAGATGCCAGCTACTCAATAGTGGGGGCAAGTCTCAAGTCTGAAATGTTGAGAAGGTGTTGACCTAGGTATGCTATGATTTGACGCACTCATGTTGCATGTTTAACTGACTTCCTGCTGTTTGTAGGCCAAAGTCCAGATGTTGGATAATCTGAAGGAGATAGAGTGTGCATACAGTCTTCTCAAGTCCAGCTCGGGTGGGTCTGAGGACGACCCGCTAGATGCTCACTATAAATCACTAAATACTAAGATTGAGGCTTTGGACCGTAAGACTGAAGAGTTTGATCTTATAGAGCAGTATACTCAGAATACACACGGTAAAACTCACTCCAGCTACTCACTAGATGTCGATGAGGTATGTGCCTAATGTGATCTTCCACACTGTAATTTGATTATACTAGTGCCTGCGAAATAATGCTGAAGTGAGTTTGTGGCTTGGTCCCAAAGTTCTCATTCCTGGACGTTCGCTGTTGAGAAGAATGATGAGGTCCATAGGAAGTCAGTTTTACACGTTTTTTACCATGAACATATACTATTTGCGTTAGCATATATTATTATTTTTATTATATCCTATATGGTTTTACGATTCCTCTGAAATTGAAACTTTGTTGAATCTATAAATTGTCCCCTCTTGGAAAAAATGTGCTGGCCATAGTGAAGTGCAGTGAAATATTAAGGGTGTAATAATTTTTTTTTCTGATCTAAATCGATCTTTATATTAACTGGCTACCAAAAGAGAGAGAAGTTCTGCACTGGTACAATTAGGTCATATGAGACAGGTTTTGATATGGGTTCATAAGTCATAATCCTTTTTGCTATGTTTAATCTTTGACCTTTGCTCCATGTATAACTTTTGACAGGTATTCACTATTAAGAGAACCGGTGAGAAATCTCGATACTCACCGTTCAGAGATTTACCTAACAGGATGTTACTGTGGCACGGATCGAGGATGACTAACTTTGCTGGTATACTCAGCCAAGGATTGAGAATCGCTCCTCCTGAGGCCCCTGTGGTATGATAACTTTAATTTATGTTGGTAGTTTGTTGAAAAGTCTAGACACAGAGGATAAGAAAAATTGGAAGGACAAGATGAGTGAGAATTAAAATGAACTTTTTTCTATTTTATTTGTAAAGCTATACATAGCAGTAAGAAAACAAACTCTGTCTTCGTTTGTTGATCCAAGTTTTGTTTCAGTCTTGCTTGCAAGCATGCGATTTTGCCACATTCTGGGTGAAAACATACATTCAGAACTTAGAAAATTCAAAGGTGCTTGGTTAACAGGGTTAAGCAGAGTGTATGAGCCTCTTTTTGCACGGTACCAAGAATTGCTGGGAACCTCAATGACAATACTAGGTATCGATCATAGAGTCATCATACTCTATTATTTATCTCTATACATAATAACTCTATGTTATCGACTAATCTCACTACTTCTTGCTGTTGTAGACCGGATACATGTTTGGTAAAGGTATATACTTTGCTGACATGGTGAGTAAATCAGCTAATTACTGCTACGCTAATAGAAGTAATCCCTACGGACTGTTACTTCTATGTGAGGTCGCTCTTGGTAACATGTAAGTTATTCATCAGAAGTCGTGATCATTAAGCAAGCCTCATATCATGTTGGTTTAATCTGATGTATATATTATGTTTATGCAGACCAAGACTTGCACATGAACATGTTGGTTACATATACTGTTATTCTTAAGGCTCAACGTAGTTGTGCACCAAAACTATCCAGGGTTCAAATTGGATTCAAAGATGATCCATTTTGGAGTTTGGTACACTATTTGGAGTTGCACCCCCTCTGAGCTGCTAGCCCCCCAGCAGCAGAATGAGAGGAACTCAGTATGGTTGGTTGGCTGGTTGGTTGGTTGGTTGGCTGGCTGGCTGGCTGGCTGGCTGGCTGGCTGGCTGGCTGGCTGGCTGGCTGGCTGGCTGGTTGGTTTATTTTGTCACAAACATTAGGAATACCAAAAAGAAACATAAACAGAATGAGTAAAGTAAAGTCTGACTTCTAGTATGCCGGTAAACTGGATTGAACTCGGGTCTAGGTTCACATGCTGCTTCTATTAAAAATTTAGATATTGGGAGTTGTCTTTTTTGGAGCTACCTTGTCAGTCATATGATAAAGGCCCCAGTGCAGGGGGAGCAACAGTTTATTTGAATAATTTTAACTTTCCTTACGTTACATGAGGTTTCTTTTTCTCTTCTAATTTGCTCAAGAATATCTCACAAGTTTAGGAACTGAGTTGTCAAGAATTTTAATATTAGCACTATCGAATATATGAGTTAGTCCTAAGAGTGTTTGTATTTGGTTTCAGGCATGAGTTAGGCGGTGCCTCCTACATTACAAAGTTACCTAAAGGTAAACACAGTGTTAAGGGATGCGGGCGGACGGAGCCCACCCCCTCACAGGATCACAAAACTAAGGATGGGGTAACTATACCACTCGGTGTGGGACACGACTCCACTCCTAGTATGGGCAGCACTTCACTTCTCTATAACGAGTATCCTTTTATCAACAAAAACATGACCTTTGAACCTTTTTGTTTCGTGATTTTAACATACTACCGTATGGGATGGAGAGTTGCACGGACCTGAAAATGGTGATAGCAAGCTATCACTATCACATTGCTCAGAATTATCACTCACTTAGTCTTTCAACTAATCAAAATCGCTCCAAATTGCTCACTCAGAATGTATATAGTTCCATCAATGACTGAGCGATTTGAAAGCGAGAGCCTAGTAGGTATCGCCCACTCATCGAGTGAGCAGTCAGATTGCAATGTTGGCTGTTTATAATTGAAAGACCCACCCCCCTGTTTGCTTTAGCTTTGGGACGTTTTTGGTGTTGTCGTCCATGAGATTTTTCTCTCTCAAATCCCACAAAGTTACTTTGCCTTGACCTTCATCCCTCAGATACATTGTGTATGATGTGGCTCAGCTGAACATCAAATACATGGTTAAGTGTAAATTTAACTACAAGTACTAGGTGGAGACAATCACTGCAATCATCGAGAGGAGAAAACTACGATACTAATCACAAGAAACCAAAGAACTTTGTCATGACAGGATATGCCATATTATTTTTCTTGACACGCTGGTCCTTAGATGAAAAACTCTAGTACTTTCTCCTGATAAGAAATATAATAGAAACTATTAGACCACTCTGATAGTCGGGAAATGGTGAAGCTATAACTATGTTTCTTTTTCGTATCAGCTTAGTTTGTCTTATCAAAGTGAGGAATCATTATACTTTGTTGTTTTGTCTTGTGTTTTGCCATATTCTAGTGCTCGATTGCCATATGCGCTTTTGCATGACATGATTGTTTCATTTTTGCATGTAATGATTGTTACATAAATCATTCCAAATGCTACAGACATATTTGTAGTTAGATGCCTCTTCATTTTCGTTTCATTTTGGCATTTTTATTCCTACCCATATAATTTTCTAAACATTTTCTTTTCAGTGATTTCATTTTTCTACCTTCTTTCTTTTCAGAAAACACATAGAATACATACTGTTGGCTAAAATCGGATGTTCTATCTCACAGCTTATTCCAAAGCATGCGCAAAATTAAGCATTAGTCGATAAATTGCAGCGGGATTCAAAGATATTCCAAGCTTTCACCAACTGAGTGAAATCTGAACCCTACTGACTGCAATATAAACAGTGAAGGGAAATAGTGCTCTCGCTGCTCTTGCCCTGCAATATATTGTTTGATTTTCAAAGGAAAGCTCTAAATCTTTTAACCTGAGTTAAATTGAGTTTAAAACACCTTTTTGGCACAAAATTTGAAAGCAAATGTTGTGGAGAAGAAAGACGAAACACTTTTTGTATGGAGTTGCTTCCTTACAAATCCATACAAAATAAACTTGAACAATAATGAGTGAAAGAGAAGTGTCGGTTTTGCTTGGGTATTCAGCCTCAAGTGGGTCAAATATCCGACAGTACCCCTGTGGTTTGTTGGCACCTCAATAAGCAACCTTTATCATATATCTCCTCCGGCGTACTGGAGAGAAAATGTTTGTTCTTTTGTAGACATACAGTAAAACAAGGTATTATGTCTGGAAAACGATACTGTGTAGTAGTGGTAGAAAGTCTCGGTTGTGAGACTTGTTCCCACAAGACACTGTCTCGTAGAGACAAGTCGAGACACGCTCTTGATACATATCGACACTTGTTCATTACAAACACTGTTTTTGTCACGGTTTTTGGGTTTTTTGAGACCAAAAACCTAAAAGCACAAAAAAAGTGGCAGTTTTCAATTTTATCCGTTATTTTATCGATATATGTCTCATCTCAGTCTCGTTTTGAATTTGTTGCTGTCTTGGTCTCGTCCTGTCTTGCCAAATCCGACAATTTGCCATCACTACGTGTGTGGCCACCTTGTTTTTATTTAAACTATTGGTAACACAATAACTTGATCAACAATAATAGATGATCATCATTATATCCTCATATCTGTGTCATATTTTGTCAGGTGACCATCACAGTGGCTGTCTCAGCCTGACCTGACCTCATTAATCGTTCTCATGTAGTGTCTGAATGTGGTGCTGGTAGGACTATACAGGGCTATAGTTTAGGAAAAAATGGTAGGGGAGGCAGAAATCCTTGAGGGTGTGAAGTAACATCAGGTAGGGTATTGTAAGTGTATTGTAAGTTGAGTGAGGGGTCAATCCCCAGCCTCCAAAGCGTTTCAATGATATAAATAGCATATGGAAGTCCCAAATGAGCTGAGTCTGACATCGAATATTCAATTATAGCATTTTAATGCCACTCTATTGTGCATTCTAGGGGAGGCAGATCTTCCCGAAACCCACCCACTGTTCCACGATGCCTATACCCTGTATGCGAAGGTTTTATAGTGAGTTTATAGGTGGTTGGCAGTTGTCACTCGTAGATTTTATTTATCTTATCATCATATTCTCGCGTCGTGTTTTATGATGCAATTTTAATTATTTTTTTTGTTTTAACAGATAAAGTTTTAGAATTTGATATTTTATCACATGTACAATACTTGGAAATCATTGTTTCTGAACAATGATTTCTTAACGTTTTACAAATAAACTGCATTTTATTATTATTGAAGCTTTTAAGACCAATGAATATAAGTTGTGACGCACGGGACTAAAAATTAGTAGTATCACGTTTGAAAAGAATAATTCTGCATAAACTGTGCTGTTGCGGAGTTTACACTACCAATGAGCACAAGCAGGCTCAATCCCATCATAAAAAACATGTTTGAATAGTTTCTGTTCTCCACTCAAAGTCAAATGTGAAATCAAACAGAAAAAGTGGGGTGCTTGACCAAGGAGTTAGAGACAACTCCTTGGCATGACTAAAGCATAATTTAGTGTCCTGTACGCCGACCTGCGCATCACAACACTGGTGGGTTATATTTTGCCATACATATCGCTATAGAAGAATTTTGTTCTTCACTACAATAGTCACCCATTTCGTTATATTACTAAGTTTAATTTACACAATTTTGGTTAGTTTTAAGTCCCGTGGGTAACAATATAATTTTTCATTTGCCAACAATTCCAAATTTTATGTCCTAGGCTCTGTAAAACAAGCTCTTTGCTGTGTATAACAGCCTAGATGCTTCTGCTATCTGAATGATTATTGTCAGATTTTCCAAGGTAAATAGGACGTATTTTGTGTCCTGTGCATTTCACGCGGTATCCAGATATTTTCCCAATATCATTTTCCCACCAAGCCATTTTCCCACCTCCCTTTATCCCACCAAGCCATTTTCCCACCAAGCCATTTCCCCACATATCCGTTTTCCCACCAGGACGATTTCTCACTGATCCATTTTCTCACCAGGATGTTTTCCCACCAATTTGTTTTCCCACCACAATATTTTCTCACCAAGCTGTTTTCCCACCTGGACATTTTCTTACCAATCCATTTTTCCACCCGGACGTTTTCCCACTTGCCATTTTCCCACTATTATTTTTCTCGAATGAACGCTGGTAGCTTCTCTCTATTTTTTGTTTCTTTTCCTTCCGCTCTTTTTCAGGCATTAAAAATGGTAATTGAAAGTAGTGTTATAGTCTCGTCATAAAAGTTTTGTTGCAGTTCCTTTTTTATTCTAGAATCCCAAAGTCTGTGACATTTGATGTTAAAAATGCTGTTAGAAGTTATGAAAATGACTTGAACAGTTTTCTCATGATTTTTCACAACTTGCATTGCATTATGTCACTGGCATTTTATTCCAATGGTATTTTGACACGAAATCCCGAGTGACATTCTAGAAATTCTCAAATCACCGACGCTGATGACATCTTACAACTGTTTATAGTTCCCAGGCTATATTATTCATGCTAGTAGGGACAGTCAATCAAATCATTGTCGGATCAGTTCCTGTGTTGTGTTATGTTTATATTTCCGTACCATGAGAGGAATTTCATTCAGTGGTTCCAGTGCATGTAAACTAGAAAGACCATCATATTATTAGCTTTTTTATGATTAACTATTTGTCTGCAATATGTGTGGACAAGGTTCTAGAGTTCTAGAGAGATTCTTCACCTGGGATTATTCGTTTCATATATGTGGTATCCATTGATAAAGATGTGTAGGGTCTCAATATAGTAAAATTAGTCAATATTCATAATGCAAGGTTAAGGCAGCATCCATTCCACCTAAGAACTGCCCTTGCACATCAGATGGAATATTAAAATATTTATTTCAATTTTGGTGCAAAAACAGTAATGGAAAAACATTTGCAAACTATAAATGTGAACATAAAATAATATGAATGATTACACTATCTGCGTTTTTACAATATATAGGCCAATATACAGGTATATAGTACAAGAAATTAGCAGTAGGTAGTTCAACAATTGTGCTAACTTTGGGTCTTAGTTACATGGACACAACAAAAACATGAAACTACAGTGATTAATTAGCGATAATTAGTACAAGTCAAATGCAATAATCTTAGAAAAACAAAATGGCCGGAACAGGATTTCTGAGAGGCAAAAATGTGACAATTACATGACTTCAAATACATATTATAGTTATCGCCTTTTTATGAATCCTTCGGAAACCTTTTTGAACAAATAGAAATATCCCAGTTTGTAAAAAGTGCAAGTTTGGTCAAATCAAACAAGTTTAAAACAATAGCGAAGATCAATTTAGATTGTGACAGTGGAAAATATAAAATATTGTGATATTAGCAGTATTTACAATGTAAGTGCTTAATGATTAGATAGCTATCAAAATGCTATTATGGACTCCCGTTCTTTGCCTGTAACAATACTTGACTTCATGACTGGCGCAACACCGTTGCTACTGTCAGCTCTTTCTTTCTTTCTTTGAGATAAGTCTTGTACTTGGTAACAGACTCTACTTCGAACAGCTGTATCCGGATTGCCTCGTGGCTAGATAGTGATTTCCCAACCATTTCTAAAACATGAATACTTTATTCAAGTGCATAAGACAATGAAAATTCCTCCGGGTTTTTCTCATATTTTGTCTATTTAATAATCAATGGAACATGACAAAACTCTGATTTTCGTCATAGGAATTGGGAACACATAGTCTAAAATTCCTTTCGACGTCCTTCATATAAAATAACAGGCGTCACTTGTGGAATCATAGGGCAAGTTTTACACATATGCCACTCAACGGAATGTTTCCATTCTCCGTCAGTCATTTAACTCATGCGCCAAAATGGACTCACCTTTGAAGACAATTCTTGTTTTCCTGTTATCAGGTAGCACAGGTTTAGTGAGCGAGTCAGGATGATCTGCTGTTCTCATATTCACTCCTGGTGATAGATACAGTTTCCTGCCATTGGTCAATGTACTGATTGTTACTGGCAGCTGACCTTTACCTTGTTCAGTTGCTCGCTCTCTTACAACAGACTGGATCTAGAAAGATAACATACCAAAATATGTGTGCCTTTGCCATGTTATCATTTTATGCTGTATCTTGGATGATGATACAAATATGACACAGCAGGAAGGTAAAGCATATCTCTTACTTGATAACGAGGATGGCTTTGAAATCAAGATGATGATCCCATTTGTTATTGAGCTTATGCCTCAAATTTTTAAGTCACCATATATTACATTGAAGACAAAAGCCCATAAACTTCCCAGACATCCGAAATACTCTCATCATTTGATTAGAACAGCAGTGTCATGACCCCTACTTTGTGCCATCTGACTTGGCATTGGATCTCTCCAACCCTCAAACCAATCTGAGCTGACACATTGGCTAAGAAACCATCAATAAATTAAACCCCCTAATATCAACAGATTCAATACCCACAATCTGCGTCTGAAATTTGCACACCATGTAAAAGCTCAAAAGAAGACAGCCGAGGAGAGAAGTTCAAGATCAAACATGACCACTGAAACTAATACATGTGGCGGAAGCTTCCAATTTAAAGTACATAACAATTTATAATATATTACTGTTTCGCCTAGCTGCACCACATGACTGTTTCCTGCACGTTTGTAAAATGTTGCTATTAAAGCTCTGATGAATACTGATCCATATTTCTTGCGACGGTAGGCAGCATAGTCTGCAATATTAGCACAAAAGCACACATAGAATAAAAATTAAATTTCACTCAGAGATTTTAAGCTCCGCTAGCATAAGTACTTTGGGACCGGTTCATCTTTTGTATAGAAATTATGACCAGGAACTGCATTTGTATAGGTAAGTTTAGCCCAGCAAATCGGCAGGTGAATATAAGGAAGGAAATAGATTCATCCGGGCCTTCCAACCCCAAGGGGACTGGGGCAATTGTGTATCCTCCCCTAAGGGGACTGGGGAAATTGTGTATCCACCCGACAAGAATTGAACCCACAAGACTAGCAAAGTTACAGTGTTATAAGGAGGAAGCAAACGGTTAAAGGTGAATAACTTATCACAGGTAAGACCTTACCATCAAAGGATGCTTTGAATATAATAAGATCATCCAGAGATAGACGACTTTCATCATTGTAAGGCAATACTGTTGTCAGTGAAGGTGTATCTGGAGCAGCAACTGGTCTCAATATCTCGTCAATACCTGTGGTTTTATGTAAAGATATCATGCGCCAATGATAAATTGCTGTAATCAGTATAGGGACTGTTTAAAGAACTAGGCGTTTGGCAAGTATAATACGATAAGCTTGACTAGGAAAGGGGGCTGTGGTGCCAAATTGGACTGTGTAATCAGATATTGCATGTCTAACTACTCTAGGTTATGTCTGCGGGAGTCATGGCCTGAGCTGGGAACCTTTCGTTTCTCCTGACATTTCTCATTATTTTTTGTTCACACGTAATAATAAAAGAAGTTAACACTCCGGGATAATTATATTGCATATTGGGCTCTATGACGCTTCGCGTGAACACTGACACGCATAAGAAGCGTGGAGTACAGTCGCGTCAAACATCACACCTTGATTTTGTATTTGTGGCTCTGTCTTGTTCTGTTCTGTTGTCGCACCTGGCAACCCTTGGCTCTGTCCTACAGCAGTGCTGGAATCGGATGACTCTCTCTCCATTCTATTCACTACAATGTCAGAATAAAATGACATGTTGGGGGAGCAAGACAAATCCCTTCTCATCATATGATGGAGGATGAGTACAGTTTACCTTTAAATCCTGCTCAAACTTCATGAGTGATTGTATTGCTTACCTCCAGAGCAGGTCTGTAAGATGATCATCTTTGGTTTGCCTTTCATTGCTGGGAAGTGTCTTGGAGACAGGAGATTGTAAATATCAACAAGTCTGAGATCCTGATCCTGTGTGCTAATCGTACCGAAATCTCCATGGCTCATTATCACCAGCACAAACATTCCCAGACCTGAGTGTACTGATGTACCTGTTTCCTTGTCAACATACTGAGTCTCATCATGGATGGCCTGAACAATTTCCTATATTAAAAAATCAAATGGGGATCCTGAATGTTCATCGAATCATTCAATATCCTCATCAACAAATAAGATATCGGTATTTATTACAGTTCCACACGTTTCTGTTGATACTTCATGCAGGCTTGTAGGCTCACCTTTATTGCCAGTAATTTTATTTCAAATGGAATGTTTAAGAAGTAATGCCAGCAAAAGAGCTCGCAATACATGATACACTGTGTGCAATCCTGATAATTATATGAGAAGATGAAAATTGGACCAAAAACAGGCCTCAGGTTGTGTTGAAAAACCAGGGCACATCAAGCATACAAATAATAAGTGATGATTTAGTACACACCTTGGCACTCCAGAACTTGTCGGCGCTTAACTGACTGGCAATAAATCCAAACCGCTTCAACATGTTTTCTATATTCTTGTAGTCATGATCAGAACCTTTCCTAATTTGATGTTTGTCTGGAGAGTTTGGGTCTCGGACGTTGATTATCAGAGCTCGACCTCTTGTAGCACTCATTCTATATACCTACATTGATTAATTCAAGTAAATGAAAGAGAAGAATGTCTTCAAGAAGGGATGCATTTCACTGAAGGAATCAGTTATAATACTATCCACTTGGCATCACTTTGAAATTGATGTTCTACATCTAATTTATAGAATCTGCAAGAGCTTTCTTCATAAATAATGACTGTAATGTGTTACGCTAGAGTCAGCTCACCTTCTCAACAGGAACAACTTGATATAGTGAACTCTGTAGGACAGGAAACATTTTGATTTCCGCAGTTTTCTCCCAAACTATCTGAACAATTTCCTCTTGTCCAGCTAATGTCTTCGATCTGATATAGCCTTTAAGCTCTTCCATCTCTGCTGGTTTCAGCTTTACACCTTAACAATGATGAAACAAAGCAGTACAACAGTTTGTTACTATGTATCAAATCAATTCACCACGATATATTAAGGTTGCTGATTTTGATTGATTTCGTTAACGTCATCGTGTGGGACTAGATCGGGGGCAGTGACTTTTGAATTGTCCTTGATTACAGCCTGAGTGACTTTATAACATCCCCATTGGATACAACAATACAAGTTCTAATTGTCCTTGAGTGAAACACGATGCTGCTAGTTCAGTACTTTAATCATCTCATCTGCAAATACAGTTGTTAGATAGGATAGGCTGCACCTGTAATGGATTACCATCCAGTCACCAAACTCAAACGCGTCAAAGGCATTTGTGGCACTAAATGAGTTTGGAATATATTTAAACTTAGACTCACATGGTTGGAGAAGTGATAATGGTATGCCTTTTTCTTTAGCACATGTCTCCTGTTTTGCTGGTTGTTCACGAAAACCAGGATTCCTCTTGCCAACAATATGTCCCGGATTGAGAAACGCAGGGTTTGACCTTTGCAAGACAAGACAGTGGGGGCATGACAGTTTCAAATCGAATTTAGTTGCGGGCCATGTTTTTTTCACTTCTAATCTAAGCTTTCTGAGTAGATCAATGAATGTTTTCCAGATGTCATGGACACATGTCATACTACCTTCCACTCTTATAGCCATCTGATGTCCACGAACATCATGGATCAGATGTGCGTCTAGTTCTTGCGAACTATCATTGAGGTTCAATTTCACTGATGCTCCGTTTCCATAAGGGAATGCTTGGTATGTTCTGTTTCTCAAAGCTTCCAGAAAAACAACTGTCATTTGCTGGAATGCGTATTCAGGAACCTTTAGCCCACGAAATATCATGGCGCCATATAACTTGATCTCAGCATCAGGAGGAAAGACTGTATGTTTGGGCATAAAATGTGGAAGTAAATAATTGTTAGCGGTGAAATTGAGATTTACTGGGCCATATAACAATTTGTATCTGCTGAGAAGAGCTGTTCCAACCGAAAACTGAAAACCACATGCTTTTGTGATGTCTTCCAATGTCTGCTTCTGGATGATCCCATTGCGACTAAAACTGTCCGATTTCCAACTCTCATAAATCATATTTCTTGGTTCCTGAATTACGATGTGTTTCATCATTGTGTGATCATAGAGGGTGCTGATTAACTTGGCGACTGCTGGGATATTGTGAAAGAGAAAATTTGACATTGGTAGGTTGATTGGTGCTGATTTGTCATCTCTGCCATCATCTTCTTCATCATCATCACTTTCATCATCTGTGCTGTTGTTTGAGCTGGAGCTTGAACTACTCGCCTCATCTTTATCGTTTCTTTCCCAAATACTTCTGCTGATCTCATGCTGTTCATCTGTGTACCTTAACAGTAACCCGGAACGCTGCATGAAAGATAGCAGTTTGTCCAAGGCAACTTCAGATAGTTTTGATGAGAGATGGCTGTAATCCAAACATGACATGTCAGTTTTGGATAATATGGAGTCTATTTCTTCCTTCCAAGAGTCCGGTAATGTCGCTTTTGATTTTCTGGCCCGCTTCATGAGAGCTTCTTTCAACGGTGTGAAGATCTCATCAGATGTGTTTTGATGATAGCCAATATCAAATACTGAGTTCTCAAAAATCTCACTGGCCTTTCTAGAGCGGGATTTAAAAACCCCCATTCTTCTAGACTTTCGATATTCTTTGAACAGCTCTCTCTGTAGGATACGAATTGTATTGATCAGGTCAGCTTTCAAACTCTTAAACTCACCTTCCTTGTTAACAAACTTGTCTGAGTGAGTCAAAATAAGAATGGGGCTTTTCGACCCAGGTGCTACCATGAGAAGATGAGATAACCAATCAAAGGCTACTCTACGGGTAGCCTCTCGACTTCCCTTTTCCTCCGCTTCCCTTTTGTATTCTTGCATGCTAACAACTACCATGGGTATGCAATCTTTACGAAACGTTAGTTGATATGCATGTTGATACGTTTTGTCACCACCAAAGTCAATGACTCTAACCCGTTGCTCCAAATCTGGCGAGCTCAGATCAATTTCCTTAATCTCAAACACTTTTGTCTTTTCCACTCCAGGTAAGATTTCTCTTTTGAAATCATTTTGCATGGCTTTGAGCAATGTGGACTTCCCAGCTTCTTTTTTCCCTATCAATACAATTGTTGATAGGGTTATGGCTGTTCTGCCGCGTTCCAAATCCTTGTAATATTGCTTTATATTGCTGAATCCATCAAGACAAACAGCAAGAGGAGGCTCAACCAGTTCTGCGCAGTTTATAGATGTGAAATTCTCAAGCGGTAGAGATGTGATATTCGAATGGAGATGGGTCATGTTGTAATTATTTGATAAATCCAGCCTCTTGAGAGCCCTCAAAGCATCAATCCACTCAGGTAATTCCCTCAAATCATTGTTATTCAAGTTTAGGGAGCCAAGGTGTACCATTGTCTTCATGCTAAAAAAACAATTTATTATATTTATATATATTTTATTTTATATATTTTGCATGACTGTTTCTATTCATTGATCATATTCCCCTAATATGAATGAAAAGGAAAAGAAAAACATACAAAAATCCTGCTTCTATAGGTTTATTTAATGTGCTAATGTAATGTGTGAGAGGGGTGGGCTGTAATTATGCCACTTCAACTATTTGGAAATCAGCTGAGTTACAAGAATATTTTGTATTCATGTCATTGAGGGGAGGGGAGGTATGGCGGCCCATAGCACCTTTATTAATGCGCATTAGCTAACATGCTAACTCGCTAAGTCGCTAATGCGCATTAGTTAACATGCTAACTCGCTAACTCGCTAATGCGCATTAAGAGATAAAAGATTTCCAGAAATATTTTTGGGTCTGTCTTTATGCATGTGCGGGCTATCACTGTCTTGATATGGCCTCTGTGATTGGTCTTACTTTCAAAATAAGACCAATCACAGAGGTCATACTAATCTCTGCTCTACTACTCGTCCACCAAAAAATGATTTGAACCAAGCAATGTAATTTGTTGTGTTGTTGCTGATGGAGTTTTATTGTAAATGACACCTGTATCCTCATACCATTCATCACTGAGTATGGTAAGGCTATAACTCTCTGGTTTGGTACAACATTAGAGCGTGATGGACAAAGTTTGCAGACTATTCCATCAGTTATATGTACTCAAATGATAACCTTTCAAACTCAGTATGAGTAAGTATATGATCAAGGAGTCCTTGATATAATATTGATTAGCAACTTGCATAGTATAGTAGTAGGCCTACCTCAGATTGATTTTGCACAGTTACTACTACATATTGTGGTGTCAACTGTGTGTTAATGAAGTATCTACTAAGCTGTTCATAGGCCTATCATTATGTCACTAGTGTTATCAGGGAACCAGACACACACAAGGCTGCAACTCATCAAATCAACTGTCAGTGACCTGCTGTCTGTGAATGGACATGTTTTAAGTTGGAAAACATGGTTTTTTGTCAATGGTTTGCTCATGTCGCTCTAATCAAGGTATTAAGGAAGATATATATGTTGGGTTAGTTGTAGGCCAAGACGCAAGGGTCATTGTTGTGGTTCTATTGGTATGGTTTCGTCTCATGATCAATGTGAGAGATATTTAGAAATATCTAATCTAATGCAACATATATTTGATGTATATATAATTGGAGGACAAGTAAATCCCGGCATGTTAAAAAAGCTAATGCCAACTTAGGGATTGAGTTCCAGTTCTAGAACTTCAGAGAGAGCCTACAATCCCAATCATATTCTTAAAGGCTTAAAAAGAGGTTTCAACAAATGAAGTGCAATGCTCATGCAATAATGCCCAGGTCACACCACCTGGTCGCACACAAATATTCAGCCAAATTATCCTTTATAGCAAGATATTTGTTACATACCCCTGGTTTTATGTTTTTTTGGTCTTTTTCTCAAGGTAAGTGGAAATTGCATCACTTTTTCTCTTCAGGCGCCCATGTATTCAGAGTGATTGTCAATGTCATTCACAAACATGAGCCTAGTGGATAATTTTATGGGAGTAGCCTTCCCTCCCTGGGATTGTCAGGATGGGACCATTACCGTAACCATACTATGCCATTTATAAGCTTTACCTTCTTCACATCCAAAATCCCAGTCTTCACACCTTGTATTCAGATATTTAGCCTTGATTTGAGCTTTGTGTCAAAGCCTTTACTTTTAGTAGTTCAAAGTTTGGTAAACAATCTGGTCAAAGTATTGTCATTGTAGAGGCCAGCCCAGTTCGGATACAATTTGTCCTCTGCCCCCAGAGAGCATTGGATTTGACCAATAAGATTTAATTATTTTTATTGAACCCCTGACTGAAGACCAGGCTTTTGTCAACTTTAATTAAAACAGGGCCCTAATAATGAATTGCCAATATTATCCGGCTGGCGGGAATAGACGCAGTAAATTGGTAAAAAAACAGTTTCTTCACACCTTGATTCACCCTATTTTCCGCTTTATACTGTAATATATATATTAAAATGTATCCTAAAATGAACACCATCATAGATTTGTTGCACTCAAACCCCTTGTCAATACAATTGGCAATACAGTAAAAATGACCAGCGGTTTGTTAGGGTCCTCAAAATAACAATTTTGTGCCCAGTGAAATCCTTGGACTGAAAAAATAATTCAATTGTAATATTTTAAAGATGATGGTGATGGAGAAGAGAGCGATGGTACAAATGATAACAATGGAAGGCATGATGACAATGGTATACCTTTATCACTACCAACATTAGATCCAAAGACTGCTTTTGGTGAGTCACAATTTAAGATTTATTCATGAGATAAAATACATTACCAACCTAGAGACCGATCAAAGAATAATCATAGTAGCGGGCCCACCAGATGAATCTGACTCAGAATAGATATAATATTATAATGAAATTCAAGTCAGCCTCTTCCCAAAACATCTGATAAAATGATTTGCCCTCACTGATTTTGACAATACAATAAAGTAGCCCAGTTTGGTAGCTGGCGTCACAGGAAGAAGTCATCATTATCAGCCAGGTCTACTTTATTGACATCGTCTTGGAGTTGCAATGTCACGGAAAGGGGGATGACAACTCCAACCATCTATGAGCAGCTATACGTTATTTTTTTAGGTATCTGCAATATCAACTAACATCTGTTGACAGTTATTGGCCACCAAGGTTTCAATTTTGAGATGGTTCCTGCCCAAGATGAATATCATGGATCCTATCCGTTGTTAACCCATAGTTACATTATAAGCTGCCACTTGTGTTGTTAATTTTAGAAAGAGTGAAGATGCGACTTCAGAATTAGTACCCGACATTTCACCAATTGATAACACAAAATTATTTTGCTTTTAGATGAAGGACTCATTTTGACCCCAAAAAAAGAAAAGCCAATAAGTTCTACTCAGGAAGCACCGACTGGTACATGTAAGTAAACATTTTCTTTGCTTAGTCTCAGTACAGAAATCAAGCTCGTTGCAGCAAAGATACAGTATCCAGTTGATCTTGAGACTTGAGCAGTAATGTTTGACTGAAAGGATAAGATTGGGATTGGCCATAAAGACCTATTTGTGTTGTATCCTCATACTAATTTTTATTGCAGATATATTGACAATTGTGTGTGGAGTTCGGATAAACCTCAAATCAGAGGATTGAGAGTGAGTTGTTTGTATGTTGATAAATATATTAATACTACCTGGTTGGCGGCGACCATTTCAATCTACATTGCTCAGTTTTTTTATCTGTTTGTCAAGGAGAAGAGTTTGAGAGAACTTGGTTTAGATAAATAGAAATTATTTCAACTTAGTTGAGCTAGGCTAAGGCCAATCTCTTGCATTATTAGGCTATGCTATGTTTTACCCCAATTTTGTTTGCCTGCATGCACTGCCTTTGCTGCCTGCTAGTAATGGATATGTCTATCTTTCGAAGGTGCTGAGAGGGCACTGGGTTACAATGATACTGTAGTGATCGAGAAGATGGGGGATCTCTATAGGGCTGCATCTAATCAGAATCGACGTTAACTTCAGTGTCTTAAAAAAGATGTAAGTAAACCAGCTAATGGCCTGTCATGACAACCTTGATGTTGGTTATGTTGGTTGAGGAGGGGGCACCAACAAAGTTTGTCAAGATATGCTATCTGGATCAGTACAATGACATGACACACAGATTTTAAGATTGGCATTTTCAGGTAGTCAAGTTTGCTTGAAACACTAAAGACTGTGTAGGGTCTTTCAAGTAAGTCCTAGCTTAGTTTCTCTGCAAAAATAACAAACAAATAATAAAGGTCATTGCTAGGCAAATTCTAAGTGCGTGATCACTTTTTACTATATGAGCCCTACTTTGAGTGTACCATCTGGCTCTGTTACCATTCAATCTAACGAATCGTTCAACTATTGAGTTGAGACCTCTGAACAAGAGAGGACAACTCCGTAGAATACAAAGAAGTCTTGAAAGAAGCACTGTATCCCTGCTGTATCAGTGTAGTTGGACCAAATGCATTGTAGGAAACCAACTGTGTTGTTATTCTCCTTTTTAGAAAGTCATAGAGCTTACTCTGAATGGTGAGAGCGATGACTCCTGCAGCAAAGCTATCAAACCAATTAAATTTTTCTCCTCCTCCATTTTTATATTTAATTAACAAAATTTTTCATCATATGTATATATTTATCATTAAACAGGTATTTTGCAATAAATAAACAACCTGAAAAATCACCACACTCTTTCATAATAAAATGACAATGAGTTTAATTTGAAATTTGAAAGTATCATTATTTAGCTTTGGAGCAGGGAGAATTCTCCCCGTTGTGAGAAGAAACTGTACAAGTGTTGTGCGGATTTGTGCAGTCTTGGATACTCTCTCTTCATACTTCGACCCAAGTATATAGACATGTCTTATGTTCTGGACTAACCCAACAGTTCTGTAGGCTAGACACTACACTATGCAGCGGTTTCACTGTGGGAAAAAGATTATCAAAGATTAATGTAATGGAGACATAGTATGGAATATCTATAAAAGATTATTAAAACCGTAAGCGGAAACAATTTAGGTCCCGGAACATTGGAACAATATATCAAACCAAGACAAACGTAATATGAGGTTTGGAGCTGGACTAAATTAGCCATCATGATTTTATTATCAAGAAATAATATCACATCATATGTCACACAAAATCTAAAGGTATGGCAACTAAAGGAGAGTTGTCTACTCTTTGGAAGAATAGGGTGATCCACTTGAGATGACAGTAACATGAATAAGGTGAGAAACCAAAATACATATTAAAGTAATCACTGAATGAAAAGTACACAAAACATTGCACATTATTATAAATGCGCATTGCTAGAAATGCGCATTGTTATAACTGCGCATTTCTAGAACTGCGCATTCTTAGAACTGCGCATTCTTAAAACTGCGCATTCTTAGAACTGCGCATTTCTAGAACTGCGCATTCTTAGAACTGCGCATTCTTAAAACTGCGCATTCTTAGAACTGCGCATTCTTAAAACTGCGCATTCTTAGAACTGCACATAACAAAATGATTGATGGAAATTTGTCATACAACATTGTCTGTAATGAAGTACCAGACCTGCCAAAACTCCAGTCACTAATTTTGAGTCACCCTATTTTCACACCTCAAATAATACAGGTTGGATCACAGGTCTACTCCAAAAACCTGGGATTTTGGAGAAGACCTGTGATCCAACCTGTGTTATTTGAGGTGTGAAAATAGGGATTTTGGAGTGAAATCCCAGGTTTTGGAGTAGACCTGTGGGTTGGAAAGAAAGATTGCAGAGCAGTCTAGGCTAGGGCATCCATCAAGACCCATTCCCATGGGCTGTTGCATGTAAATCCATGGCTATCCATGCATGCAACTTTGGCCAAAATGAGTGAGTGATACCTTGATGTAAAGTAATGTTACCTGGTAAGTGTTCTTCTTGTGGTTCTTTATAGCTGGCCAGCCCTAACTCATTTAACTATCTATGTATAAGTTTCTTCATTAATTTGTCTGCTTCAGGCTCCTCATGGTGATCCACTAACAAACTCCAAAACCAAAGAGCCACAATCCATTTGTGTCCTCCACATAAGAGTGTGATCACATGACCAACATGTGATGTAAATAATAATACAACAGACCTAAGACATTGACTCAATGATTGATCAAGAAGAATTGGCATCTCACAATCTCCCATGTAAGTAGTTTGAAATAGTTCCAGGGTCATGGCAGGTATGGTAGTGGTGTAAGTGCCTATCACAAAGCCCATCTTTGATAATACAGTCATTACCCAAAACAGGTTTAACTGCGAGTTAGTGAGTTAGCATGTTAATTAATGCGCATTAGCGAGTTAGCATGTTAACTAATGCGCATTAGCGACTTAGCGAGTTAGCATGTTAATTAATGCGCATTAATAAAGGTGCTACGGGCCGCCATAGGGGAGGGGAGGGGAGGGGAGAAACCTCCCTTTGTGGGAATTGCTGACAAGGAGGAGTAGAGATTCGTGGTTATTATTACCTCTTCTGCATGGAAAGATTTTGTGTGAAGATAAGCAAAGCAAGAAGTGATGGAAAAATTATTTCAATGGTCTACTAAATAATGAGAACAGCAGGGAGCAACTGCCTCTGCAGTTGCCAATACAAGGGCCAGTACCCAAAATCAATGAAGTGGAAGTTAACATCTAGATAGGAAAGATGAAGCCCAACAAAGCCACGGGGCCAGACCAACTACCAATAGACATCATAAAGCTGCTGAAAGAGAGGGGAAACACTGGGTGACAGTGTGTTTAAACAACATCATCCCTGAAAGGATACCACCAGACTGGAGGGAGAGCACAATAACACCAATATATAAGCAGAAAGGAGACCCTTTAGACTGCGGAAATTACCGTGGGATTAAACTGCTAAGCCACTGAGACACTGAGCCACTTGAGAGGATAGTTGAGCAGAGAATCAGAGAGTTAGTCACAATCAAGGAAAACCAGTTTGGATTTCAGTAGGGAAAATCAACCACAGAGCCCATGTTCTGCCTCAGAATTCTTCAGGAGAAACACAAAGACTACAACCAAGCTCTTCATAAATGGTGTTTGTAGACCTTGAAAAAGCCTATGATACCATACCACGTGAGCTGGTATGGTTTTGCTTACGAAAATGAATGGTTCCAGAGCAGAACATCGACATCATCAAAGACATGTACGAAGACTGTAGCACCAGTGTTAGGACGGACTCCAGACTGACAGACAAGATCCACATTGAAGTTTGATTACATCAAGAATCTGCACTAATCCCGCTGCTCTTCATCATAATAATGGATGTTATAACAGAAGACATAAATGAGGACAGCCCATGGGCAATGTTATTTTCTGATGATCTGGCCTTTTGCGATAGTGATCGAGAGAGACTAGAAAGAAGGGTAGAGATCCGGAGAGAGAAGATGGAGGCAGCGAGATTGAAGATAGCTGAAAGAAAACAGAGCATGTGCCAGCAGTTGGAGACCAAGAGAACATCGGGATGAAGAAGTATGAAAGTCAAGAAGCGGAAAGCCTGCCTAAATGTTCTCAGTTCAAGTACTTGGGCACAACAATCCACCAAGATGGAGGTTGCCGCAAGGAGATAGAGCTGAGAATATCTAAGGCTCGGAATAAGTGGAGAGAACTGACTGGTGTGCTCTGTGACAAGAAAATGTCTACTAAACTGAATATGCTGATGTATAAAACAGCTATCAGACCAGCTCTGCTATTTGGAAATGAGACATGGCCAATCACAGGATCGCTGGCGGATAAGATGTCATCCTGCGAGATGCGAATGTTGAGTTATTGTATGAGCATAAGTCTAGAGGACCACACAAGAGAAATGAGGAAATAACAGCAGAGGCCGGAGTGTTGCCAATTGAAGATCTGATGAGGTGGTATGGGCATGTTAGACGGAGAGAAAGTGAGGACGACATCCGGAGAGTGTCAGAGATGACAGTCGAAGGAGTGCGACCTAGGAGTAGACCGAAACAAAGATGGTGCGACACGGTGAACTCAGACCTTAGATGGCTTGATCTAGATGGATCAGATGCTGAAGATCGAGTGCGATGGAGGAGTTTGGTAGAACTTGGGATCAAGTAGAAACCCGCCATCCACACAGGACCACGGCGGTGAAAGGTGACCAAAGGTAACCACCATGTCATAAGTATGATGTTAGGGAGTGCTTGGATTCAAGGCCAAACCCGATTAATGTCATTATTCCTGCCTGAACAATAAAGGTCTATGCTTACCTCTCAGGTAATGTACGTAGCCGACACCTGATTATTTCTAGACTTCTGAGGTTCTTCAAATGTGAGAGAGTATTATCTAGTCCATCAGCCGTTCTCAGATTGTTATCCCAAAGCAAAAGTTCTGTGAGATTTTCCATTTCTGAGATACTACCAACAAATATAATTCATAATATTACCTACAATTACCAGATGATATGGCTACGATATCTGATCCCTAGTATCACAGCTTACTGACATTTTGTGATTATTTGATAACAGAAGTCAGTGTTTCATATGAAAACGCAGGGTAGAAAGGGAAAGAAAAAATAACTGTCAATGAAAAATATCATAAATGCACTTCCTGTCTAGGTTGTTCATCTCGGCGAAAGGCCAACATTTTGGAAAGACTATTGTCAAACAATCTCTGGCAAAATGCACACAGAGATGAAATAATTTTCCCATCATCCCATCCTGACACTGACAGATAGGACATTGAGCTGTATTCTTATAAATTGTAACAACTTACTGTCAGGATCACATTGATCCTTACAGTAAGTTGAGAGTAATTTGTTGACAATTAGTTAACAATTAATTGAGCGTAACATCTTCAAGTAAAAAAATTTGAAAGCAGCTCAACATCAAATTTACCAATGCAGGAAGACATTCAGTGTGCCAGTCTCATCCACGTGACTCAATGTGCATTTCTGTTGATCGACATGCAGTTCACCATGTCCAGTTATCACCTTCAAGCTGCAACGGTGTACCGAAGTTCTAACTTCCGCCATTAGTCTGAAAGTGAAACAATAGTGATGTTGATAACCTGTTTAGAAAATCAAAAGTTAAAGTCATTCAATAACCAAAGTCCAAAAATAATTCAAAGACAGCCCCTCATTTGTGGCATGGTAGAGGTGACAAAGATCCCATAATAGATAACAACTGATCCTTGCCTATCCGATATAAGTCCGAAATAAAATGATAACTCTTATGAGATCTTGGATTCTCAGCTGGATTACAAGAACTCATTAACTCTTTGTATTACAATGGCTCTGTTTCTTGCAGCCATACTTATCTATGATGTGTCTTAAGACTCAATTCGGACTATTTTTTTAAATGCCCAACATGCAAGCTTTATGTTATAATATATTTTTATTGGCAACCAAAGTCATCTCAATGGAAATGTTTTGCACTCAGGGCCGGAAAAGTTTCATCAACTATAATATATAAACCAATATTATATTGTCATTTTGTGCTAGTGCTAGGAGACGTTGTCTATGATTAATTTTGGTTTTTGAAATGAGTTATGTTCATAGACCTACTAATTAGTAGGTCTATGGTTATGTTATATAAAATATTCATCTATTCAAAAGTTTTTGCCAATAATGAATTGCAGCCGGCTGACAGCATAACTATCTTTATTTACAGAGTAAAAGAAAAATGATCTTACTGCAATAGTTTTTGTTGGTTGAGCTCGCTCGTAACTCTCAATATCAGATGCCGTATGGAAAGACGCATGTGTAGGTATGGTGGTATTGTATCCTCAAAGAGAAGGGATATCCTTTCTAAACCTCCTGCTTTTCCTTGTAACTCTGTTAGAGTTCCATAACTGCCTTTTTTCCACAGGAGATGTTGATCTTGTTCATCACCAAGAACCCATCTATATGCTACTAATGAGAGAATATGCTACAGTCTATTCAAGTATCACCTAGTAACTCAGAGCAACTTGTTACAAATGCGCTGAAACTCCAAGCGTTCACTTCAATTTAGAAAAATGGCCGGATAAGGTTTGACAGCTGTCTGTGTTTAATTTTTTATCGACTGATTGCTAAGAATGTTGCCAGTAAAAGGGAAAATAATACAATAATAGTTATATGGTTAACTGCTATCACTGCAAAATCTTTTCCCACTAATTTCTTGGCTAATTTTGATAGCAGATCCATGAAAACATGTACGTCAACAAAATCTTAGATTCTTTTTCAGATTTTGCAACATTAGCAACCATGTCAACTTTAAACCCCTTTAAATTTTTTATCACTTTCCCATTTGCCTACTTTATAAAGGGAACATTATCACCATTGTGTACAGCTCGAAAACTGTACTGGTAACAATCATCAAGCCCTGTCCAGACAATCTTGAATGAAGTTTCATAACTAGCCGTTTTTCACAAGGGGTGTAACCAGACTACAGCATAATTATTCTAAAATTAAAGTGCACAGTTAGTCAGAAACATGGGACATTTAGTCCTTAGTTGGACTCTCTAATAGCTCAAATACCATAAAAGAATGTAGCAAGACCACATACTTGGTTACAGCACCAAACAGGATAATTTCTATATCAACATCAGACACAATAAGAACATCCAATATTATAGCTAGCATCATCATCAGTACACTCAACCTCGACTCGAGGACACGCAGTTACCAGCTAGTGCATATCACCTCGAATCAGGGACAGGCAAATATATGCAAATCTAAATTCTATTCTTAATACCGGTGCCACCCTAACGCCAGAACCGTGACAACCATGGCAATGCAGTAAAGGTGGCACCAACGGAGACAATTCAGAATTAGCATGATGTCTAACTTACACCAACCAACACTTGCGGCCGATCAACCCTGGATCAACCCACTCTTGCGGCCGATCAACCCTCTTTTTGTGGTAATTGAAAATTGTGTTTAAATCTTGTTTTTTTGCTTATTGACGTCAGCAGTTTTTTAATGTGTCTGGAACCATGCTATATAAGAGCATGGTTCACCAATAGAAAGCATGATTTGATTGAATTGAATTGATTTGAATTGATTTGAATTGATTTGATTTGTTTGGCGACCCTCTGGTCGTCAAGCAGCGCTCTTTGTTTGCAACTTCATTCTAGAGACAGGTCAGTTTTTAAACATGAAAGTTTTACAGTTTTTATCATAATAATATTTTCTTTTATTGTATATTAGTGATATTTATAGGGAAATAGAACTTGCCTTATTATTTGATAATGGCACAGTACAACACTTGGTTGGATTTCTATACCATCAACTAATTGAGTTAAATGAATTAAACCCAGCATGCATGGCATCATTGACTAGAAAGTATGACTTGTAGAAACAAGACGTGCATTGTTAAGTTGAATTGCGTTTCATGTTAAACTTGATAAGAATTAAAAGGCATGCTCTTGAGTCAAGTGTTTAACCTCGAACAAATGAGATCACAATTATATAAATAAGTCAGTGTCACATAGTGAGCATCATCATAACGAGCTCGTGAGCACAGATCTCAGTAGCGGAGAGTTAATGTGGTGACTCCATAACCTGGAATCCCACAGTGTCAGCCATTCCGTGAGACTCAATCTCGTTGGCGGTAAACTGCTACCAACCTGGTTGAAGAAAAGTATTAAAAAACAATCAAGTGACAGTGAATTTGAGGGTCCTAACCAGATCAATGATTTCATTTCATAATTGTATCAGTCAACTGTCAAAGGCATCAAGGTTTATTTCAGTCAAGTGTTTTGCAAATAAAGATCATGCAGGTTATGCAGAGGACATAGTTATTTGCTCTGCTGGAAAAAAAACTATACTCAATATGCCATACCAAAACGGCAAAAGGTGAGACACCAAGGCACAAACACTGAGAACAAGCTGAACTAGAAATCTAATGTTAAAATTAAAATATATTATATTAATGTAGGGTCTACTCTTGCAATGTATTCGCATCATCCCAAACACAGTTGTATTTTCAGTGTTATCATTAAAACCAGTTTCACTTCAAAGTGTTGAAAGTTTTGCGCATAACCATGGTCAGGCTAGCCTTGTCAAGCGGCCACTGGTTTTGGTTTTTTCTAGTGGCCACATGACACTAAGGTCAAATCATCAATGATTATAACATGTAATAAACTCATGCAAACGTATGTGTGTCTGTAGGGGCACTGAAGGCAGGCCTATTGGCTAAGATCAAAGTGTCGCTGCCAATGGCTGATTAGTGCCTGTTTCAGTTTCTGGCAGCTTGCTGCACACTTATGATTAGGAGGTCCACCATGGCCTCACCACTAGGATGCATTCTAGTTTACTAGGATGTATCACACTCTCAGTACGAGGACTCGGGGCAACTTGCGTCCCTCTTTAGAGGCAGCCCACCCTCTGTTTTGTCATAAACAGGGCACTGGCAACAGTTATAGTTCTATGTAGGTATATAAGCTGATAACAACTTACCAACGTTAAATAGGATGGTTGAATACCCCCAAGCTGGTACAGAAGTTGCTTGTACTCGAAGATTATCCTTCTTGCAAGATGAAATTGTCTCAGATTACTAAGCAAGAGTCATGCACTGTTTTCTATACCCACCAGTCTGCTGAAAAATTGTGCTCCACACCGAAAGATACTCTGTCACTTACACCTTTATGAGGTGGCCAAGCAATCTTTCAATGCGAGAAACTGAAATTGGACTGACTCCTTTGGCTTACTTGCTTTGATAAGCTCAGCGGGCAGTGAGGCTTGCCTGCCGGTCGCTTCAATACGTGATAACAAATTTTTTATCTTTATTGGCACAAGCTGAAGATTGAATATTTGCTTGTCTTGTTTCAATCATGAATGCACATTATCTGGGTCAAGGCTATATTTCCTTTACTTATTGATATGATTCATTTAGGATATGATAATATGTATTACAGAGCATTAAATCATTCTTTTCATGTTCAAATTTTAGTTTAACAGATTTAACTTCGTTAGTATTTTCGTATCAAAATTAAAATAAACATTTTAAAATTTCACCTGATACACAAGAGCAGTACTTGGTGTATTTATAATATGTATTTACACATATTTATCAGTGATGACCCCATATAAAGAAACGGTCGGTGTATGCCAGGTAGAGGTCTTTCAACATCTCTAGTAAGCCAGTATCGGAGACAATCAGCCATCAAGAACATCATGAGAAAGGTGCACACAACAATCCTGCTAGTTTAAAAGTGCTGGAACAACGCAGGTACTGATCTGACATTGATTTGATTGGCTGTCCCTACTAGAATGGATAATTTAGCCTGGACACTATAAACAGTTAGCAAATGTCTTCAGCGTGGATGATTTGGGCACTTCTAGAATGCTACTAGGAAGTGGCCACTTTTGCAGGTCCTTCTTTTGACAAAAGAAAGCTTTTATGCTATTCCAAATAAGGAGTTCAAGGAAGGAGTCTGGAACTAACTAATGTAGCAAGAAGCTCAGTATGAGTTTGTTATGATAATATATGGTAGAATGAAACGCTATCATCATAACGACACAACCCACAGAAAAGCAGAATATATCTTGGGAATAGACTTCCAGATCTCTGATATTGCATATATGAAATGTCAATGCTGCAAAATACAGAGAGATTTATGTTAATGGGTATCCCACAATACACCTGTCTTACACCCAGTAAGATTAGCCTGCACACGCTGTCAGGGGTGGGTCGGGTGGTCCCCCCGCACCTGACAGCCTGCACAGGCTACAGTACGATCAGCGTAGATATGAGATTGGCCTGATCTTACTGGAAATGAGACGCTGAAATTGCATCATGGGACTATTGTTAAACACAGGCAGTATTATCAAGCTTATATGTCCAGCTGTATAGCAAGTGCTTAAACTCTACCAGGTTGCAGGCATTCCATTATCGACCCTCCTTGGTGAGGGGTGGCCGATCATGGTATACAACTATCAACAGTTTGGATTAAGACTAAGCAACTAATCTAGGTAGCATGTGAAGTTAGCTAGTTTTGTGTGTTCTAATGGCAGATCAGTTTTGTGGGTGGGGGGCCACATAATTTTTAGAAAGCGATATAAATAAAACAACCAGACTTGATCAATGTTATCGATTCTGTGGACCTATACAATGTCATGAATGAATTCAATTAATTTGAAAATAGGATAATTCTCAGTACATATTGAGTCTAGTGGTGATGAGAACCCTCAGTGTTTGATCGAAGGCAGTGCACACACATAGTCCTTGTTTGTCAGGTGACCAATCGAAGCTGCTGATTGGCTGAGTGGATAAGGCAGTATTCTGTATCAACTCTACAGACCCCATAACTCCCACTTCCTGTCCATCCTCTGCTTTATTGGCTCTTTTAGATGGGTAATTACTGAAAGTAAAGGAAATGATGTTACCAAAAGTGATAACATGATATGTCATTACATGACATTTACCTGATCGATACAGCAAGACTTGATTCATGCAGCAGAAGCAATGAACTTCTGTAGCCTTAGATCATTAGACCAGTGAACTACCACTCCCTAGGGTGGGGACGAAGTTATTCATGCAGCAGAAGTATATTCAGCAGAGATAAGTGTGACAGTCTGAGGTCTAACTCTAGTTTGGGGGCAGGCACATATTAGGTTCTAAGATTATATTGACTCCATCAATCAGGTATACACATTCTAAACGCGTAATCTTGATGCTAGTGCGATTGTCAGTTATCCCTGAAGCACACCCTCAGGTCAGATTAATGTAAGCACTAAGCAGCAATGGACTTATAAGCTACAGAGAAAGCATACCATCCGCTCAAAAAACACGAGGCAAAGTATCTCTTAATCATTGACAACAATTTTTATATCCTTCACATTTCAATCGCAGTCAAATCCATCAGAGCGAAGTGGTGACATGACTGAGTGCATGTTGAATCTCTGTTTTTCGGTACCAATTAATTTTTGCAACTTTATTTATCTGCAAACTTACTATTTCCATAGATTGAGGGTCCCTGTACCTCCACATGTCATAAATATATCTCTGTTCTGAGGTAGATGTTTCACACACCACACTGTAGATTTGTGAGCCTGAAATCAACAACGAGAAAACATTTACCTACTGTGAACATGAAATCAAAAGGTGAAACATTTTATTTTGCTTTTTTTATTTTGACTGAGCAATTGATATACTCTGTAAACTAAACATGGCTCAAATATGAGGTGATGTTGGTTTTATTTAAACAACGACATCAAAGTCAATGACTTGGTTCCAAATTTTATCACTTTGAGACCATTAAAACAGGAGGAACCTGATTAGAATCCCACACAATGCCTCAGCTTTGCACAAGAATTCAGCGGTTTTGAACACTCTGTTGGCCGAAGGGATATCGTGACATTTGATCAGCATTCAATCCTCTGAGTTAGACATACAGCAGAACAAGATAATAGATCAGTTCCGGTCATAGGCTGATATTACCCGACGTGACTGACATGTGTACACCACTTACCTTCTCAACTAGACTAGAGAAACCTTTTGTTTCATGCTGTGTTCTCATATCATAGACATGGAACTTTGATTCTAATGTTGTGGCTACTAACTTATTCATGTCTATGTCCTTCCTGTCGAATTCTACTGACACTATCTGCAATAAAAGTAATGAAGCATATTTAAATAAATTGTAAGGTCAGATTTATCACCATTAGAGTTTTGCACCTTAACTTTATTGATATAAACTCGACACTATTCATATTTTGGATAGATCAGTGTATGATGGAAAACTATCAAAACTAACAACTAATTTACTGTTTCCTAACATGTCCTCAATGTTGGAAAACTGATTATTTGTGCTTGCAATGATTCAATGATTCAACGATAACGTATTCACTTGATTTGACATTTTATTTCTCATTCATACGGAGTTGTCCATACTCAAATTGAGCAGAGGAGGCAACTCTAAGTGGAGTTTTCTTGATCTGCTCTGATGATAATTGAAGCTTCAGTACCCAGATATAGTTATATGGTGGTAGTAGCATTGACTATTAACCAAATACGTCAATTATTTGAAGGTTGGTTGATAATGACATTTCATTTTAAGCAGTCAGAGTAGTGAAAGGCAACAATGGACTTTCTCACAGTGATTTTCCAATACCACACTGTTCAAATCTTCTTCTTTTTCTAGAGTATCGATGCCGTGAATTTGGCATCAATGCCTGATATTGTTCCTGCAGTGTTTGCTGATCACAAGCGCTACCTTTAATCTACCCACAAAGAGCTTAAAAACTCACCCCGTTCTTGAGATTATTCTCCCAGCGTAAGGCCATCTTCCTTAGATCAAATAATTTAATGTCACCATTATCATATCCAGCAGCCACACAGCGATCGTGTACATTGAATGCATGTCCTACAACAATATGTAATATATAAACGATGTAGGCTTCATTACATGATCAATATTGGAGTCATCTTGCATCAAATCTACATGAATAGTGCATCAGGCATGTATTGCCAATGGCAACTTCTGCCTACTCTTGTATTGCCTTTGTGGCATTGGACGGCAGCCATTTTTGTTTGGCCAAATGACAAGGCTACAGTCTGTGGTTTTGAAAATTTCAGACTGTGAACTACTTATTAGCACATGGAATATATTACTAGTGGATCTTACTTACTCACAAAAAAAAACAACTGCAATATGCTGGTATTGCTCAGGATGGAGGCGCGCTGAGATGTTGACTCTTAATCTTACCAAAAGCCACGGCCCAGCAGTCCCTCTTAGCTTCTCCCTCTCCTGGTTCCATCGTCGCTACAGGATCTCCTTTCTGTCTCGGATCCCAAACCTTAACAAGTCCATCTCTACTACCCGTCACCAATTCGGGAGCACCTGCAAACAAAATACACAGTCAACAACTTAAGGTCACCTGCAAATATAATACAGTCTACCTGTCACCAACTCAGGGGCGCTTGCACAAGAATACATAGAAATGTAAAACTGTTACCATGTCTGTAGCACCTGAGGAGTACAATTCATAATAAGAAAAAAATCCACCCGTCAACAACCTACAAGGATATTAAATGAACATGACAGTCAATCTAATGAAGTGAAATATGACATGTGAAATATGACAGTATATGATATTTCATATGATATATAAATTGTAACCGTCCCCAATTTAAGAAAGTCTGCAGGATGAAAGTACGCCTGTCACATTTTAAGATGTTTTTTATGTAACTTAAGTTTACCTTCTCCAATGCCAAGACCGCCAACTCCATCTATTGCATTGATTATTTCACTGTGTCCTTTAGCCGAGTAGACTGGTATCGTGGGGTCTTCTAAATTCCTGTTACAAAAGTAGATAAATCTAAATCACTTTTAACAGTTGTACACCATTTGTAGTAGTCACAGAGTAAGGATAAACAGAGGGGACACTTCAATTATCGTTATAGTGCCTGCGGTTTTGATCCACTGGGGGAAAATCATCAATCTGGCCACCTGCAAATTTCAGTAATTATTTAAGTTACAATGTGAGGTTTTAAGCAGACATACCTACCTTTGATAGGTCATAATTCATTCTGTATATATCCCAAAGACTGATTTCCAACTTTTTTGAACCTTCAAGCTATACACCATATTGTTGTCATTTTTTGCTAGGATACATAGGCTATGAGTTATTATGGGTTTTTAAAATGAGTTTATCCATATAGATTTACATGTGACAATTGATGGATGGCTGGTCATCAAAATTAGGAAATGTCCGTGTACTGACCCAAGCCGCTTGTTAATCTATATGATATAACTCATTTTAAAAACCCATATAAATCATAGCCTATGTATCCTAGCATAAAATGACAATAGTATGGTGTATAGCTTGAAGGTTGGACATTTCAAAAAAGTTGGAAATCAGTCTTTGGGGTGAACACAGAAAGACTGATGGCCCAACAAAGGTAGGCATGTATGTATGAGAAAATCCCTTATTAGCTTATATATTTATTGAAAATTGGCAGGTGGCCAGATGATGATTTTCACCCAGTAGCTCAAAAACCGCAGGCACTATAACGATCATTGAAGTGTCCCCTCTGTTTATCCTTACTCTGTGTAGTAGTCTTTTCCATATTATCAAGTTGAAATTTGATTTTTCAACTAGATTGAGCAGTGTAAGTGATCACAGAAAACCTATAAAAAGCTTCTTCATAAGCCTTGTTTAGAGGTTATGTGGGCAAGCTTCAGTATATAAATAGGAAGCAGTATAAGTACAGTCAGTTTAGAGAAATGGTTGACTACAATCAGGGGGTTTAATACACACCACAACCCAAGGTCAGATATTGGTTGCAAGGCTCCATCAACAGCACTAGTCATCGGACTAGAATGACTCTGTTTAGTGACAAGTGGTTATTTCATAATGCTGTACACACAGGCCTATGAATTCAGAGTTTGTTTATTAGGAAGGTCTTTAGACTTGTTGAGATTAATTCGGTTGGTGGTTGTGGAAACAAAACTCCAAGGTATTATTAGCCTATGAATTAAAATCATATACTGATCATTATCAATAGTTTTTGGAGAGACACTATGGACTTACACTTGTAGTTTTTCGAAAACCAATATAACAACTGATCCATTCATGATACAAATGACAGAGAAAGGAAATCCTTACTCTTCTGAGACAGGGGAATAGAGCCATGCTTCGAAGTTTGGATACTGGGGAAAATTGTTGGCTAATGGTTCAATTTATCTGTTTATCAGTTTATTTATTTAGCACAAATATGGTTATGTACTAGGTTTGGACTCTTACCATATACAAACTTTGCCCTCAAAGTCACCAGTAGCTAGATATCTCTGTTGGAAACTTGAAGCACCAAATGTACAACACTTCAATGAAGTTCCTTTGTCTACCTGCAATTACAGTGGCAACAACAATTAGATCTCATCTCATGAAAGCACAACAAAGCTGATTGAGTTGCCAGCTAAGCTGTTGATGATCATGTGAGTTTATGTAGATAACAATTTGATCATGTAAGCAATGAACAAGGCAACAGAAATATGCCAGTGAAATTAATATAAGCTATATAGGAGTGGCTCTTTCAAAGTTTTAGGTTTTATATGCATGATGATCATGAGTAGAGTAAATTTATGGAGGGATTAATTGAGAAAACAAACTTATGTGCTAACAGAGGGGTAAGTTTCTAGGCATGATGTCAGGGAAGGACAAAGTTGAAACTAAGTACATCATGTGTAAGGTGTTGCAGGTGATTATGAGAAGGGAAGAAGAGAAGGGTACAACTAATTGAGGTGAGAAAAAACTTTAATTAACATAACAACAACTTACTTGCTTCAATAATTCAACATCACCATGAGAAACTTCATAGATTTGTATTGTTGCTGTGCCCTTTGGCTGGTTTCCTATAGTCACAAACTTAGCACTAGAAGGTATCCATTTAGTGTCAAAGAGTGTGTAGTTCAATGCCTTGTGGGCATGGAGAATTATCTGTGGTTTATCCATTTTCTAGAAGAATCTCCAAGCAACATCCAAACAAGAAATCAAATATGGCAGGCTTTTCAGTAAACTAGGTGTTCATTGGTGGAAGTTGTAAACAACTTCCGATTCAATAGATTGTTAGAAAAGTTTTTTTTCTAAGAATAAAAATCCATTAAATAATCTCTATCTCTGAAATTCAATATGCAACAATAATTGATATGTAAATATCTATTTGAAATATTACGAAATTATTTTTTATCAAAAGAAACCAAGCTGAAATAAACCATGATATTTCTACTTTTTGTTACCCCAAGATGTAAACAGGTAAAGCAAGACTGAAGAAGAAAACAGATGAGAGTTAGTGACTTTTTTTAAACTAGTCAAGGAAGAGGAAAAACACTGTTTTCTGTTCGTCACCAACGTCCTGTGCCAGTTTCTGTTCTAAAGTGAGTACTTGGACTAAATTAGCTAGGTGTGCTACATGTACACACTTATGGGTGTGTTTTTGTCAGTCTGGAAAGCCATTATTAATACAATAAAGTATGACTGTCTGTGTGTGTGTGTGTTGTTGTATGTTGTTGTCTGATCATCAATGAAGGACTTTTGTTTGTTTGCTCAGTAAGTTTGTTAGTCTCCAGTCTTTGCTGTAAGTGCACTAACAAAAACATGAACATAATACATGATTTGAGCTTCAAATCAATAGTTAAGGTTATCATCACTGTCAGTAGAGTAGAGAAGTTTAGTAGTACTACTTCTCTACTGACAGTAGAGTAGTCCAGTGGTAGTCAAGTCCAAGTGGGAAGGGAGCAAGCAATACCAAGGAGTAATAGGTCTACATATCAAAGATAGATAGATATATTATTGGATAGATAGAAAGATGATACGGCAGGCATCTGCCCTGGAGTTGCAAAATATAAATTCTGCCCATATGTGTGTTTACCTTCTATAAAAATAACTTTCACCCTCTCCCATACCCATGAATGTTAGCTTGACATGAGCATTATTATTATTAGGATACTGCTCATCATGCTTGTTTGTAACAATTTGCAATGACGAATGAGGTCTATTTTCCTTATCCTAGCCCACCAGTTTTACTCTTATCTATGTGCTGAGACAGACATGCAGGCATGAATACTGCCAATTAAGTCCTGTATCAACCAATCCATCCACCTGCACCAGGCTGGTTGAATAGTGAGTACGTACAATATGTAGCGCTAATGTCTGTGCAAGGAGCCACAGGAACTCATTAGTCTGTGTATGCTACAGAGGTGGTTTATCTGCAGTATACAAGGGCTAACTCGATCTTGTCTGTTGAAAAAGAAGAAAACATATAATCTAATTATTCCAATTGGAATAGGTACAAGCAGTAGTGTAAGGGTACCGATGCACTTCTATGAATTAGTTTCGGTTTGTTTAGGTAGACCTTGTCGACCCGATGACAACAGAAGTGAGTGAAGAGTATGCATATCACTCTGTTCGATGTTTGACCTGACCAATTTAGGACACCCGCACTAACTGTAGCCCATATGAAACTGAGTACCTCTCTCGAATAAGCCCGCTCCTTGATGTGCTGCATAGCATCAAGTACTAATCTGTCGATCTCATATAAGCAGACTAATTTTTAGTCCAAATGCTCCTGTGAGGCAAGGTTCATTATAGGGCATCGCTCTTATCCTTCCAGAACCTAGACTTATATCAGATATGTTGGCGTTATGAAGAAGTCTGAACTGTTATGCAATCTATGGATATGGAATTGTTGAACATATCACTGCTGTCAGAGAAGTCCTAGTCTTGTCGCAGGTTGTCCTTTGTAGACGTTAGTTTAGAGTCTTTCCATGCCTTAGTATGTGTCAGTGATAGTAATAGTAATAAAATCCATCCATCCTTATCTTCTATTCTACTCTGACGCTTGTCGTCTGCTACATGATGGCCTTTCCTGTATATACTTCTACTTTAGAATATAATTAAATAATTTATGATTAATGTGAGTATTCACTTCGGGTGTTGTCTCTCTCCAAATGCCAGCATCTCTGCAGAAAGCCTTCAGTAACAACACTGTCCCGATAAATCACTCGCTATTCAAGTCAAGGACAGCTAATCTGCGGATTGTCCTAAACTATATAACTTACCGCTACTTCTAATTACAATTTTCTTGATTGTAGATAAGCTGGAAGCTATGATACTGAAGGTGATATAGTATTAGATTGTTGACAGTGTTCTGCAGCAGCTCTTAGTAAGTAAGAGATTAGATTGGCCAGATAAGACAGGTGCCCCCTGATACGACAGGTGCCCCCTGATGAAGCTGTATACAGTGTCACCTCATCAGCAGCAGACAGACTCATCCACTAATGACTTAGAGAAAGAGAACCTAAAGTCTACTCATGTAAGTCTAGTCTGAGCGCTCCAGACCCTTGCCGACGGCCTACGGCTGGGGAAGTAAATCCAAATATTTGGTTTTATAAAGTGAGATGAAACATATGTTTTTATAGCATGATTGATCAACGTTGTCCATAGCGTATTTTAGATCAAAATTGTAAAACCTTCATTAGGCCTGTAGGTTTGTTGACAGCAAGATTACAAAGGTAACTGATGAGTAGCATTTTAAATCCCTGCTCCCAACTTGAAACTACAGCAAGATCGACCGGCGCTGCCCAATGTCATCTTTAGAGATAAAAATCTTTCAGCCTTCATTATAAGTTTGATGTATCATGTTTTGATGGTTAAAAAAATGGGCATCTTGCCAATTTCAATCTCAGAATTATACCTATTCTTGACAAGGTTGTTGGCAAGATCCATGCCCATCAGTTCTCACATTAAATACCGCTCTGTAACATTTGTTAGATTTATGGTGAGCTCACAACACACCTACATACCAAGATACTACAATGTGAACCATTCAGTGCTAAAAATCGGATGCTTTTTTACTTTTACATAGCCTAACTGACTGTTAGCTAAATATCATGTTTGCGACTTTTTCATAGTAAATCAAAAATATCATAGGCCTACTGTGTTACTGCCTACTCAATAGCTGTGAATGAATAAGGCTAAACAGTTCACCATGTCTAAAGACTTGGAGATAGCCTTCTCACGATGCTATTTTTTTTGTCGCCGAAACAAAAAAGTAGCCGCATGACTAACTTGGAGAGCTTACCTACAAATAACCTCGGTACAGTGTAGGCGCTTAGGATTTTGAGAACCTAGCTACTCCTCGGTGCAGTGTAGATTTTTATGTGGATTGTTTTCTTCTTGTTGTAGACATCGTCTTTGTGTAGAATGAGCGGCTCTGTAGAGACCTGTGCTCTCGTCTCAGCTCTCGCTCCACTTACTACCGCCGCTGCTAGGAAGAGAAAATCAGCTTCCTCCGATACCTCGGCAGGCAGAGCTAAAATCTCCCCTGATTCTACGCCTGTATCCACCCCTGAGAACTCATCAAGCAGCGGGAACAACTCGAGCAGTGAAGACGAGGTGACATCGTCGTCAGCAAAACCGTCAATGAGCCGGCTTACTATATCACTACCTGCGGCCTCAGTTACCGGGGCTATCAACTCTACTACTACTACTCATAATAATGATCTCAACAACAATAATCATCAACTGCATAAGGACGGCAGCGGAGGGGGCGGAGTCAGCGATCCACTGGTGCTCAGGGGTGAGTAAGAGCTTAGTAATGTAGCCCATGAAAAAAGGAGTGACTGTCGGATTTTAACGTCTTAGAATAGGCCCCGGCGTATCAATCTCTCTCAGAGTAATCAAGTGAAATATTACCATGGGATATGACAGCGCCAGTTTGAAGCTGTGAATTAATGCAAAAGATAACTTCAACCGCTACAACTTATTTTAGTTGAGAAGTTGCTCTAGAAAATTTGGTCACTCAGTGTAAGCAAGGAGTAACGCTGTTACTCCTTGGTGTAAGGTCTCACGACACAATGGCATAGAAAGCTGCTCTGTTTCTAACCAGTAGGCCTAGCTTTTTTTAGTCATTAGTGGTGTTTTTCATTTTCTCAATACTCATTGACCAAATTGAAGAAACTGTGTCTTTTTCCAGTAGGCCTAGCCTGTTAAGGATTTAGTGGTATTCTTAATTTTCTCAGTACTTGGCATAGATAATTTTCTGTTTTGTCTATGGTACTTGGTAACAAAGGTTGGGATCAAATTAAGGCCAACAACCTATATGGCATGCCTCATAGTTTTGTGTCGGAAAGGATAAGTTTACTTAGTCATCCACACTTCGCCGATAAAACTTATGATGATTAGAAGCGAAATAGACACGATGGTGGTGTACATGCAGGTATATAGTCGGCTCCTAACGTAATATATCCTTTGAAATATTGATTGGCAGATACAATATCAAATTCACCGAGGATAAGCTGACTTAGTAGCACTAGGACTTTACCTTTTATCTCGTCACCTATCTCAAATGTAGTGGCCATGGCAGTCCGTTTTTCTGGCCTTCCTCAGTTATCATAAATCATTTCTTCTTGATTTATGCTGTGGGATCATTTGTTGTGTTTTGTTTGTTGAGTTGCCATTTTTCAATGATCTTATGTTTATATTGGAAGTCTCAGCTAGCCCTATTTGTATCAATTGCTATGGCACTAAAGCTGAGCCATGAACTTCAGTTTCGGTGGGGGGAGCTTTGGGAACTCGTTGGACAGTTTATAAGTTTCACTTATAAACTTTATGGGTCCCAACGTGTTGCGAATATTCTTCCCGAGTTATTTTGATAAACACATCTTAGAGGTTCCCGCTCCTAGCCGGATCTTGTGGTAGTTATGGAAGTACGATAGGTTTTTTGTCCGCTAGCAAAAAGAGGAAGCCTGTCCCTAATAATGTTTGTACTATGGCATGGCACCATCTAGTAGGTCTTATTTTAGTTTCCAAGTTCTTTGGATTTGGTGCCGGATTGTACCATGTCTGTAATATTCAAAAATACCGTGGTTAGTTGTAGTGGTAGTACTATTTTATATTTTGTCTACAAGAACACTGCACGGATTTTATGCAGGCGATGTCAGCATTGAGTGTAAGCGATGCTCTCCGAATCCTTTGCATGTAACAATGCCAGGCATTAAAAAGCTGGCGCAGTGCCAACATTTTGATAGGCTGTTATTCAATGATAATCATTGCCAGTCAAATGAGGACTAGGTTTATTGTCAGTAAACGCTTGTTGTTGCCTTTTTAATCTTTAGACGAGCAAAGTTGTTTACGAGCTCAAGGCAATAACCCAACTATGGTAGCTAGTTTCACCCGGCTTACTAGCTGAAATACCATCTCTTTGTTTGCTGCGTGTATTATCAAGTCTAGTCTAGAGTTAAGGTAGTCAATTTGGCCGCTCCTAGTCCCAGCATTAACACATAGAAAGGACAGATTACAGTAATACTGTCTGTCTTAATACTAGAGTCATCATGGAAATTAACATCGTCCTTTCACTGATGATTGCAAAACTAGAGGCCTTCTCCCTGGCCTCTAAGCGGTCTTGGTTAAGTGAATCTGCCCCACCGTATTGAGTAGGCTAAGGATACAGGCCTAATGTCTCGGAGCTTCGGCGATATTCTACAGCTTCGTTTGTTATTTAGTTAGAGAAATGGTCTGGTTGGGGTTATGTCCATAACATTTACATTATGCTGGCAATACTGGACCTTATGCTGAGACTTAGACAGGCTGTCGGAGCCCTCATATTATTTCATTCCATTCAACTACAGTTAGGTATGGCTAGTGATAGCTGTATATGGATACCGGTCCGCCATGGTGTTTTATTATCAATGCTTTGTACGAAATTTTAGACCTTTGTACCAAGGTAAATAGTACTTACTCAACATTGGACATAAAAACTGTCTCAAATCACCCAATACAAGCCTACAAGGTCCCATCATCCAGTTGCCAATAATGATGAAAGCCTTGCCAATAGTGTCACACAATTTTGGCAACGGTTCATAAAAATCTTGGCAAGCCGCACAGCGCATCACAGTCTATTTAAATCACCTCTTGCCGGCAACAACACTGCAGCGATGATAGCATGACGGACAAGACAAGGCGTAAACATGTTTGCTTTAGTAGAGATAGCTGAGTGTTTTTATAATGCGGTTTATTTTGTGGTTTTAGTCCCTGTTTGGATATTATATAGTTTTTGAAGGCAGTGATGTTGTTTACTGTTTTGTAATGATTCATGATAGGTAGCGAGAGTGTTTTGTTGTGGATTTATTTTTATTGTCAGGTTTATGATTGTGAAAGATTTGATTTAAACAATCTAGGCCTTTTCTAGTCCATCGGGCCGGTACATTTAAGTACATTAGCCAACCAGCATAATTATAATGACTTTCAGCTCAGTTCTGATGGGTGATGGATTTGTTGGTTTTAATCCTTTGACAGTTGAATAAGACTGACATTATATACTGTCACCTAGTTAGTCAAGGGAAGGAATGCATCTTGTCGTCTCTCTTTGCGTTTGAGGGTGGGGACAGAATTTAAAAGAAGAAGACATGTGGCCGTCACACAGCAGTGGCAGTCCCAATATTATACTATTGTACTTTAAGGTGCCTCTGGCTTAGATCCAACATATAAGGCTGTTTGAAATCATGTGACATGTCTGAAATTCAAATAATATTGTGCGTGTTCTTGTCGCTAAAAAGGGTCCTTGGGTACATTGTGGGTTCAGATACTTTCAGTTATCAAGTTGATTGCGTCATGTTGACAAAACTGATTATATATTGAAACTTCAAGTGTCACCTAATATATCCTAGCTGCTGGTTTCCATGGCGATGTTAAAATGTATTAAAAGGTGGCAAAATAAAGTAGGATTGTTGATTGATGATTTTTTAACAGATTATGGCTGGGTACCTGCCATAATATTGCTGGTGACAAGATTTCCTTCCTGTAATCTATTCGCAATGATTTCTACGGCTGGTTTGGATGTCAATAATTCAACTAACTGACCAGTAACAAGACTAGGCAGATAATTTAGGTCAAGGTCATCTTTTGAATGTTCACATGAATGTTATTAAGAATAAAGCTGTGGCTACACACGGCCCGTATTTTCCATAGGATTGCGGCACTTTTAGTATGGCCAGATTGCTAGGATAGCAGACCCAAAATGTATTGTTATTGAAAGGAAAAGGCCTGGCTATTAATAGGCGTGTGTAGCACGTTGACCAATACATAGCCTTACTAAAAGTTTCCCAATCCTATGGACAGTACAGCGGCTGTGAAGCCAGAGATTAAGGCTAGGCTGTCACACTACAAAGTTAATTTCTGCCAGCAAAACAAACGCACTAGATAACCTCTCGATGCGACACCACTATTTGTGGTTAGTGTACCGCTATAGCATTGTGACCGACCCGGCATGTGGGAAACCAGCACAACAAGAAAGCCTGAAGGAAATCTTCTGCTATCACTGCTAACACTATGTAGGCCATGATTTGTAGCTTTCATCGTCTACATTTTGGTGTCAGCGAAAAGTAAGACATTGAAAAGTCGCCTGTTTTGTCTTATATCATGGGATATATGTGGAGTGAACTCATCCCATAATATTGAGCTAGTAAGGGAAAGTGAATTTTACCAGCATGGAAGCAACTCCTCTTTCTTAAATCCTGTACTAGGCATAATGATAACAATTGCTTGACATCAAGTTCATCTAAGAATTCCAACTCGTAAAATCATGAACTCGAGTTGGTCTGATAAATTATAGACTGTGCTCAAGTTGCCTGTAAGCCTAGGTGAAGCAGCAAACATCCTAGTTATCTATTTTTAGAATACTAGGGCCTTGAAAATTATTCATAAGATTGGTTTAGTAACATTATGATGTCATCGTTTTTCAGGACAGGATCTGCAAATATAACCGCATTTCACTAGACTGAGTTTAATCTTATTGCCTGCATTCAGAGTTGCTCCTGATTTACTGATGACCAGTGGAAGGGAGCAACTGGAATGCTGGCAATCGCATTAAACTTGATCTAGAATTTCACGGACTCTCAGTCTCTCTGCTATGTTATGTAATAAAGTATTTTGTTGTTGATGATTACAGGGTTTAGTGATGGTGAGATGTCACCCGCTAAGTCAGGCTCACTCTTCTCCCCGACGTTTCGGTTTCCGGACACAGCGTCGAGTTCTAACGGATCCCGCCCAGTCACCCCTTCAATCAATGGCAGTCAGCCACCTAGCAAGGAGTCATCCCCAGCTAAAACAAAAACTACACCAACCACTCAGCACCAACAACTCAATCATAACGTAGTCATCACAGCAGCCGAGATCAATCATAAAACCTCTCCTCACAAGCCAGAAGCTACTGCAGTGGTCGCTGGTGCGGAACCATCAGAGGGGCGGAGCTTAGCCGTTAGCTCTGATGATGTGGGCGGATCTTCTGGTTGTAGGAGGCGGAGGTTTGTGAGTGGACCGGCTGCCTGTGGTCAGCGAATGGGCGGAGAGGACGATGAAGTCTTCTTAGCCTCGGTCTCCCAGCAGCAGGTAGATAAAGCTAATTGTCTTTTGAAATGAGAATTTAGTAAAAGTTTTATTTTGGGAATTAATGTCTTGTCTTCAATAGACAGTGTTCTGAGCTCTTATTTATGCCTCAATTCGGAGTTGTCCTCTCTCCAGTTTGGTACTTTTAACCCACGCCGCATAGGAAAAACCTGCTGAAAGAGTGTTACCTTGAAAATTGCTTATGTTAGGATAAAAATGAGTTTTGATTCAGAGTCTGCACCATCGAAAACCTGTGAGACAGGGTTTCCAAATCATTGGAGGCTTGAATGTTGTTAAATCTTAATTTTAGTGACGAAACTTTTGAAAAATTCTGCCAAATTGTCTGCAAAACAGGCAGTAAATGCTATAATTGACTATCCAAATACTATAATTATTTCCCAAACTATGTCCATATGAGTTTTCAATGCTGCAGATTCTGAATCAAAAATAATTTTTATCCTATTATAAGCGGTTGTCAAGATAACCCTCTTTTCAGCACGTTTTTCCTATGCAGCGTGGGTTAAAAGTACCAAACTGGAGAGAGGACAACTCCGAATTGAGGCCTAAATCAGAGCTCAGAAAACTGTCTATAAGATTTGATTATCAGAGTACAGGTACACATAGTGTTCAAGGCCCGGAAAGCAAGTTTTCTCTTGCAACTAGTGTTTATCAAACTTGCATTATTTGAAATAAGAATTTGGAAAAAAATGTTTATTTTGGAAACTATTGAAATCAGTCAAGTTAATCACAAACAATCAGAAGGTGGTTTGAAATTGCTTGCAAGCATTGACCAATATGAAGGTTCTAAACTCACTCCAGGCCTAAAATTACTTACAATAGATTGTTAGGAAAAAAGTTCCTGCCTGGTTTAGACAAGGAGTGAAAGACTTCTTGGTTTAGACAAGGAGTGAAAGACTTCTTGGTTTAGACAAGGAGTGAAAGACTTCTTGGTTTAGATGGTTCAATTCCCAATTAATATGTTCTTCTCTGTCTACATATGAGTGCCAAAATGCAACCAACATGCATGAAATGTAAGACGGCAGACACAAAGATTAGATTCATATGGTTATCACCTGTGTGGAATATCTAGTCCAATATCAAGAGTGTTAACATAAGACTCTCTCAAGTGGCTGCTGTATAAATTGACAGACCAAATGGAATAAACTGATTATTACAGCAGTGTGACTCATTTTATTAAATGTGCCAAGACATATTAATTTTTTTGCATATCTACCGTACTTCGTAGGATTAATATTGCTTCAAGAGGAAATGATATATTATCACAGATTCTGCTAAATCACACTGGGTACTAGAGAATTATGATGATAGTATGCCTAATGTTACATTGGCTCAAGGAGATGATCTTTGGATGCCAAGATTTTACCGCTGTGCTTTTTTGCATCATTGACTCCTTACTAACCAATACCCATCCTCGGTTTTTTTGCACTCCAGGGTCGACCTTGCTAGAGTTCTTGTTATTATTGTTCCCATAAATAATATGTCTAATGGACCTGTTAACAAAGACAGCCATCTTGCCAGCATTAGTTGTGTTCAAGTCACAGTTGACGGCTTCTCAGCCATATGAGCAGAAATAAGAGTGAACAACTACAAATGTGGGCCCCAGAAAACCAGACTATTAACCAGGATTCCCAAGTTGGTGCTCCTCACATTTCATTTATTTAGAGTTGCCTTTTTGTTGAGTTGAAAATATTCATGCCAATTAAACTATTGTATTTCTCCTATCATAAGGGTATGCAGCAGTCTGTCAGGACGTTACAGTACCGGTACAATTTAATGTCTCAGTCAATAGCCCATAATGCAGCAGCGACAGGAGTCGACGCTGGTAGAAGGCGACATGCCACGATGGGCTCTGTACCCACCGCGGCCGTCACCGCTATGAGCTGCAGCCATCAGAGGATTAATGGAGATGATAGTGATGATTCGGGTACGGCCAGCTGCTGCCTTAGAGAAGGTTTGTGTTTACCAGAAACCTAGATAGATAGATATCCACTTTATTTTTACCGCTCAAAATAGTACTTGGTGACATGGCTATCATAATAAGAGCGAGTATATACAAAGCAAAAACAAAATAAATATTTATTTAAAAATGTCTTTGATAAAGGTAGGGAGTTCAAAAAAACACTAACACCATGTTTGTAAAAAATTGTGTTCCTCATGCTCTCTGTTCTGTGGCCCTTTATTCGAGACGTGTCTGTCAAACCTTGCTGAGTGTCGATGTTGACTCTGTCTAGATGGCGCGGGGGTTTTCCATCCTTGCTATCATCAAAACTTGACACCCACTGATGGTTTATGCCTACACATTATGTCAAAATGTGTTTGGCATTTTGCTGTTTTAGCGCTTTTTAAAGTGAGCTGAAACAAGAAATAGTCAGAGGCTCACAAGTTTTCAGTTGTCCTCTCTCGGAACTCTTTGAAATATGAGAAGACTATTCCAAAGTGGGCCATACATAATACTCGATACACTATCTTTTGCACAATAAACTTACAGTAGCTTTGCTTCCCTTTGGCATAAGTGATCACAATAATTGAGAGAACGGTATTATAATCCAATCTTGCAGTCAAAGCTCTGACAGTCATCCTTGCTCAACATTGGCATATTCTTATCATCTTATCATGGGACCCCATGGTATATATTATAGTATTATATTATTGTAATTCTAAAATATGTTAATGTATGTGAGGTCAGCAAGTTATTTTCAGTATACTTTAATTATAAAGTTTTAGAGAGCTTCAATAAATAAACAAATAATACACAATGCATTAAATACTATATATAATTATGTTGTATATAGATGTAGGAGGAGGCGTTGGTACCCACCATATAGACATAGACCACACCCACCCCTCCGGTGGAGGTGGAGGCGGAGCTGAGTATATATACGATGATACTATGATGCACACCTCTGCTCTCGATATGTACTCACCTGATATGGATGAGGAGGATATGGCCATGTCAGCCGCTCACCACGCTGCTGCTGCCAGATGTGCTGATACCTTACAGGTAAAGTAACTTTAATTTAGATTCAATCTTTGTTATTTTGCTGTCAAAAGAGTTTTACTCAGGTTGTCCAATCTAGAACTTCTTCCACAGCGTTTTGGGCGAGTCACAAGCAGAACCCCGGATGCCGCAATGGATGAGAATAAAATTTTCATTGTTCTGTTATTTTGCTGACAACACTGTGTGTGTGCGCTTAGGTTGTTCATACTACAACCCTCTTCCACAACATCAGTGACACACGATGAAAAACACGTTTTTCAATTTTCAACTCATTTTCACTATTGAATTCTCTGAATTTACCGCTGCTGCTTGGTTTCTTGTCACTTGATACTACTGATATCAAAGTGACATCAAAATGACCAAGTCCTTCATAGGCCTACATGCATAATTCACTCCATTCGGTTCAGACCTGTTATTGAGCCTCTTAATCATAAAATTTTTGAAACTCATTGATTAACTTATATTGTTTTTTTAAACTCTACTTATTATTCCGAGCTATGTCGCTTAGTTTAATGCTGAGTATTTACTCCCATTGTGTAGGTTGTTGATGAGAATGACGAGGCCTATATGAGCTCTGCTGCTGGCAGTGCTGCTTCAGCTGAAGAGTACGATGAGATGAACACAATCGATCCGTAAGTTTGACATGTAAATTTGTGATTCACTAATTTGTTTGATGGCTCATTTTGGTCGTTTTGTAGTATTTGTTTTTGTATTTGTATTTGGTACCTCCACATTGTCAATCAGTTAACTCTTGATATTTTCACTCAAAGTTGAGATGAGAAGCTCCCTAAAAGGTTCTATTTTTCATGATTATAATGAGAATTGTACCTGTTTGATACTACGGATCCGAGCCACCACAGGCTGTATATGAACCTAGATCGATAAATTCTAAACTAGACTGAGAAGTCCAAAATGACTCCAAAACGTGATTCTCTAACTATGACTGTTTGTTATTTGACAGGTTCTATTTTATCCGCACCTTACCGCCGCTAGAGGAGCTACCTATGTGTAAGGTACCCGTATTACCACTAAAGACTCGATCCACTCCCGAGTATTCTCTGGTGTTAGACTTAGACGAGACTTTAGTACACAGCAGTCTGCAGGAGCTGCCTAACTCTGCCTTCAACTTTCCTGTACTCTTCCAGGGTGTCAACTATCAGGTAAGAGTCATCACATCGAGTAGGAGGTGGCTTCTTTAGCATGCGAGTTCTGGTTTCGAATCCCACTGCAGTCCATCGTTTACTGAGGTTCGGTTGGTCCCCAGGTGTGCTCCGACCTGCCTGCAAACAGAGAGAGCAACCTGGCGCAGACTTTGCCCATGCTTCAGGATGTGGCGTGTGATAAGACCATCTGATTTTAATCAACCATCACATGGTTAAAAAAGATCACACCTGCCTGAGTCATAGCCATAATTATTTAAATGTTTTCGATCACAAACATTGGAATAATGTCTATGAAAAAAATCCCCATATAAAACAACATCACTTCAACCTCACTGAACCTTGTTACATCCAGTAACCCAGTTATTAGTATAGACTAAAAGAACAATGCTATAAGGTCCTGCATAAAACATTTAAAAAAAGCGGGTATTGCTTGCACATTTGTAGTCTTTTCCTGTAATGGTGATATTCATGACAAAAACACACTACCGTAATCCCTCACCTATAGATCGCGCGACGTATAAGTGAAGGCGGCTATTAGAGAGTAGTATATAGACGCGACTATCATTTGAAGCATTATTATATTTAGTTTGGACCAAAACCTCTTACAATCACCGAAGATGAATAGCTCAGTGGTAGAGCGTTTGACTTGTAAACATGGAGTTGTGAGTTCGAAACCCACTGAGGGCAGCTTTTTTCCCAAAACTACTTAGTTCATTTGTAGTGAGTGTAGTGTAGTGAGTGTCTTAGAGCGGTGGGGTGTCTTATAGCTGTGGGGTGTCTTATAGCTGGAGCATTTTTATTTTTTCTGAGGGGGGTGATTCACTTATAAGTCCGGTGACTTATAGGTGAGGGATTACGGTACCAAGAGAACTTCTTAATCAGACCCCTAAGTTTTTGAACATTGTTCATTTTTGATTTGATAGGCGAGTAGTAGAAAAGGATGGTCAAGCCATGTCATAGACCCTTGAGTAATAGGTATATTTTGTTTAATAGTCATATACTAGTAGTTACAACAAGTAGGTTTTCCTGCTATAAATGACACTTTTTGTTGTGCTGATTTCAGGTATATGTTAGGACGAGGCCATTCTATCAGGAGTTTTTGGAGCACATGTCTAAGCACTATGAAGTGATACTGTTCACAGCTAGTAAGAAGGTGTACGCCGACGCTCTCACTAATCTACTCGACCCTCATAAAAAATGGATCAAGTAAGTAACGCTATGCAGTAAGCATGTTGTAGGTTCATCAGTAGTCCTGAGCGGAGAAGGGAAAATTTATATCAATTAAAATGAAGAATGAAAAACTATCTCTTAATTAAATGAGACAATTTGCCGATTCCATATGTTTGCATCACATGAAGTTACTTCTCAAAAGGGTTATGCGCAGCTCTTTTTTGTGAGATATTCCTCTATCAGGTTATTTGGCACCAGATACAGTTACAGGTTTATCTAATCTCTACTGAAAGTTATTGAACTACTGTGACTCGATGCGTTTGACTAGTACTGTTTACCCTATAGGAGTTTAATTTAGCTAGAGTTTAATTTCGCTATCTGGACCTGGTACTAAATTTCGCTAGTACTAATACTAGTACTAAATTAAAAAAAAAGGCAGACACTTAGACCACTACACCACACTACCTTGCATGCCAATGTAAGGTGTATTCCTGTATAATTGTACATTGTTTATGAAACTAGCATTGTTTAGGAAGTAATTTCCGCTATCATAAAATTTCGCTACTTAGGCAAAAACGTGAAAAGCGAATCCTAAATGCCGGGAAAACTAAACTCCTATAGGGTATGTAAAAACTTGCAAGGTGATAGAGATTTTCTTCTCCATTTGGAGTTGCCTCCTTGTGATGACAGACCAAAATTTTACACTATTGTAACGTGTGACTTCGTTACCAATAAAGTTATTATATGCTCTATATCTCTATATACTTTACATATATACTCTACGTTGTTACCTGAATACTGTTTTATTTTAAAGGCACAGATTATTCAGAGAACATTGTCGGTGTGTAAACGGTAACTACATCAAAGACCTGACTACTCTGGGCAGGGATCTAAAGAAGACTATCATAATAGATAACTCTCCTCAAGCCTTCGCATATCATGTGAGTTAGAGCACCTGTCATCAGTCAAAGAGCACCTGCTAATAGCCTTAGAGTACCTGCTATTAGCCTGAGAGTACCTGATGTTAGTCTGAGAGCAACTGCTATTAGTCTGAGAGTACATACTGTCATTCAGAGGGCACCTGCGTGTTTTTAATCTATGATGTAATGTGTGTCTCACTGAACTGCATATAGTGATGTATAAACACAATCTTATATAATTATGTAGAAGTTGCATTGTTTTATATTTGACTGTCTTTGAACATGGAGATATATGGCTGCATACGATAATTATATACATTAATGTATATGTAATTCTGTGTGAATTGTGATATATAAATATATATATAACTGTATATTGTATGTGTCTGTAGATCGGTAATGGTATACCGATAGAGTCATGGTTTGTTGATCCGGAGGACTCAGAATTACTCAAACTAGTTCCATTTCTCAAGAGAATTCCCAGCGTGGTATGTTATCCTCTCTTCTATCAGCAGTCTTTTAGACTTAATTAATCAATGATATGATGGCCTTTATGAAGAAATAATGGAACACCGTATTATTCTCATATGAAATCAAAGTATTACTGTAACTTTGGTAAGCCCACTGTATTGATCAGTTTTGGCTCGAGGTGAATTTCTCACACGAATCTCTGGGCATGGCTGATCACCTTGGCATAAGGCACAGGTAAGGCTGTTTGAGTTGGGGTGGCCAAACAATGGTTCTTAGTACATGCAGCCGAAATTGATAGTAAGCTGTCCAAGTTTGATAGCAGGAGTAACTTAAACCTAGCTTTTCCACTCTCTCCACTGTAATGAAATAGGTGCGTTTTTAGTACCTTCTTATCACAACATCGGCCACAGGCTGTTTATGAACATGGCACAGTACTCTAAATTAGACTGGGAACTCAAGAATGATACCAAAAACCTAATTATTTCACACAATCACTTAAAACAACAGACTTATCAAGATCCCATATGGACATGACCTTGTCTATCTGCTCATGACGGTGGTTTTGTTATGTTTTTAGGGTGTTGAGGATGTTCGGCCATTACTGAGAGATAAATACAAACTACACGAGCTGATCGAGGCGGCCATACCTCCAGCTCTGCCTCCTATGATGAGCTACCAGCCGGCTGTCTAAACTAAGCTCCGCATCCATGACACTGGGCACAGAGAGCCGTCAGACCTAGAAGCGTTATTAGGCTGAGTAGCGTATCAAGTCACTCGATTCTATATCTAGAGGAATGTCTGAGCGCTCAGTCAGGTAAAGTTAGGCTGAGCAAAAGGAGGATAAAGTGATATACACCAATTCTATACTCCACTTATAACAAGCTACGCCATGTAAAGATCACTAATCTAATCTAACAGCTCGGGAGCACAGACCAAGCTGCCGATAATTTGTTACGTCGAAATCATCGCAACCTTATCTACACAACTAAATTTAAGAATCATTCATTTATCTAGTCTCTGTATTCACTCCACTCACTAAAGATGAGATTAATTAGGGGCTAAATAACGTACGAAATTAAGGTATGTTAGAGTCATCTGCTCTTGTCACTTGTATATTTATGGTGAGGATACCAGGTGGAAAACTTTGTAATTCCCAGCTCATAGAATGTGATATATTTTTACCGGCTGGTTGTCATTATACATCACACTATACATAGCTGTATTTTACTGTTTTGTCCCTAAAAGTATATTATAATATGTTATCATATGTTTATATATAATTATATATATCTTATATCATATACTGCCAATTATGGTCCCATATCCACCCATATACATAACGTTATGTAATATATGTAATTAGTAGTTGTGACCTCCTGATCTGAGGCTTAAATTGTAGTCTGTCTGTTCAAATTTTTCTCATTTTGCCAGTAATCACCTTCTAAGTATGTCATATTCTGCCAAACAAGGGTATCAGCTTAGCTTAAGTACCAAACCTGTTTTCTTTTTGGGGCGTTAGTGCCCCTACCTAATCAAAACAGATTGGATACGCAAGCCACTTAACACCCTTGACTAAGTTTTTGTAATATTCCTAGACAAGGAAGGCTCTCCGATTTGGGCTCATAGTTGATAACTGTTGACGTTAGGGGATCAGCAGGATTCACTGTTGTATAAAACTTCCACCCGGTTAATAGTTTTATTCTTCCACAATTTAATCAAAGTACTATTCAAATACCGCAGCCAGATAATTTGTATTTCATCTATCATACAATATGTCATTTTAACGTATCTCACTAAATTGCATTTTAACCTACATTTTCTTCAGAATAGATTTGACTGTATTTTTCTATTTTGACTTCTTCGTAGTATCGGACTTACAATTTATCAAAGGTGAACATTCAATGGTTACCCGGTTTTATTTTTGTGTAACAATTTACTGCTGGACTGTAGTAATACTATGCATCAGCCTTCAATGTTATTCTATCTCAAAATCACTTCACGTCTTACGCGGCGTCATTAAACATCCCATCATGCAATGCAAATTTATCGGGATTTCCACTCTGGAATTCCCAGATAAAATATGCTGCATTATGGGCCGGATTTATAAGCGCTTTCATTATAGGGATAAACTCGTAGTTAGTGCAATAAACAACACAATACAGTCTTTTTGGAATACTTTTGAACATTATGTTGATTATTTTGGGTTCTGTAACTATATTTAATTTTTCTACTGATTTCGACTATATTTCGACTTTGGTTTCAGACAGCCTATTTTGGGCCATTACTGCGCTGGCAGACTATGGATTTTGTTCTTAGAGGAGTTTGTTTGTATATAGCAGTATACATTATTTTTCTCTTTTTTTGTTAATAGACTTTATGCCAAACTAAAGATGTTCTCATACTGTTATTATTATCTGTATCGACATGTCATACGCGGCGTCATATAGCATCCCATCATGCATCAAAAAGTAACTGGAATTTCCACTCTGGAATTCCCAGATAAAGTATGCTGCATGATGGGACAGATTTCTACGTGCTTTCCTATATGTCTGCCACGTTTGAATGCGGCGATGAATTAACCAAACCCGAGATTTATCTCCCCCGTCATAGAATCATATATTTTTATATTTTACGTACTGCAAAATTATATTATATAAACTAATATCATCTAAACAAAAAATAAAACCCTGTAAATAGCAAACTAAAGTGGATATTATTTCTCTCTAAGTAATGACGATGTTCATAGAGCCATGTCACGCAGCTACTTATTTTGTTTTAGGGGTACAAACAAAAACAAAAAAAGGTATCTGCATGATAAGGCAAGCGCACAACCGTTTCCACAAGTTTCCAGAACCATGTTGGAAAGTGTAGAAAGATGTAGGTCATCTTTTGGCTGATGATTTTCTCGTTTAATCAATGTATACTCCGTTGGAGTGAGTACACTTGTGGAAAAGCCCTCATTACATCAAAACTGCCCATGGTATTATCTATTTGCTTTGCATAACTTTGACCTCGGAGACATGATACCCTGTAGGAGTAAATTGGCACACATAAAAATAACGTTTGCCATTTCCGCAGGCCTCAATTAATGATATACATGGCGAGTTACGTTTTCCACCTGGTCACATTGTAGAAACTTTAGCTTTTGGTAACTGGTGCTAGCCATCATCGATCGGCCCAAAGCAGCTAAACTTAAGTCTAGCTAGTATTTACTCCTAAGGGTAGATATCAAAGTTGAGAGCACTATGATTGACCACAATGTGTACCTTATTTCTGAAAGAATCTAAGAGCTTTAAATGTAGTTTGTTGCGCCCTTAAAAATACCAATTTAAAAGAATATGCAATCAATTTGCAACATAGACTCGATATCTCTTTTTACGGGAACTTGAATTTATAAACATAGATACATAAAAGTGAGATAGTCATTTTATTAGTTCCTATAAACAACGCATCTGGGTAAATAGGTGCTAAAAACAAGTCACAGAAACACATTGATTGACAGAAGGTGTACAACATATTGGTGTCCGGTAAAGTCAATGTATTAATTACATTACAGCTTACAGCCATATATAATACTGCTTTACTTAAGACAGCGATTTTATACATAGAGCAAGGAGTAACAGGGGCCGCCGTTGCTCTTTGCATATAGGAATAAAACATGTACATGAAAAATCTGAGAGGGGACAACTTCCCTCTAGCATACTTCAGCTTGGTTCAGTTCAGTTGTTTTTGGATATAGTTGATAAAACTTTATACTTATGTGATAAAGACCCCAAGATATATATAGCCTAGATTGATATACATATAAATACTTGTTAAAGAAGCAGCAGATATTACTTGAAAAGCAACTTTTACTAAAAGGTTAAATATATAAATACTAAAAACATGTCAAAGTTGGTTTGGTTGTCAGCGGGTGTAGTAATTTACCGCTAAACTAGAGATCGGCCCTCGATCATAAAGGTCCCGCAACATCCCAGCTGATCATGTATTTCAACACCAAATGAAACAAGACAGGCATTAAAATCACTTGTCTATATGACCTTTTGTTTCTTCAGACTAAGAATCCTCTTGATGTTTGGCACACATGAGGCGGTTTAACTAAAATAGCCTCAAAACTGATCTGTGATCAGTTGAAGTTGTCCAACCATGTACCTTTATTGTTGACATGGCAATCATTTGTTTTACTGCATAGGGCATCAGGTACGTCTCGAAATTATATTTCTCGCTGTTACTGTAGTGAATTATTCAGCATCATATTTGTGACCTCGTGTATTCCGACCTTCCTACAAAACATGTACATGTTATCAGACTACAGACGTCTACAATATACAGAGAAAGTGTTGTGTATACCGCATTATGAAGCTATGTCTAAATTATCCTCATGTCGCCACCAGCATTTTTTACCACGAGTTAAATTCACAGGCCTGTCCACCAACACGTTTTTGTGCAAAAAAAACTCACTAGCCTATGTATCCTGAGCTCCCTCAAAGCACTTACTTACACCGGATCCCAACAGGGTTTAAAGACTATGTTCTAGTTAACAATCAATAAAAACTACATCAACCCCAGATACTATTTGAATCAGAAGCCACAAAATTGACAGTCAGTTAACATTGTAAGCGCAAATACAAATGGTGTTGTCTTCCCACTGTGAATTTCAATCTCACACTTTTATGAAGTTTGATTCATTTTGCCTGCATTCAAGTTGCTCCCCTCCACCAATAAGCAACTGCTTATCAGCAAAGGGGAAGCAACTCTGAATGAAGGCGAACTTGGTCCATCCAGGGAGTCCAGACCTCACACAGGGCCGTAGCCTCTGTGAGTGATTGTGAAATAGTTGAGGTGTTGGGTAGATCATACCTACTATGGCCTGTTCTCCCTCTGGACTGTTTAGGTGTCGATACTTGTCTCCTCTTTCTCCCTCTCACTGGACCGGGTGAACCAACTATATCCGGTGATCCATCAGCACCAACCGGAGTAGAGTTCTCCACCTCAACTACAACATGGAGAGGAAAAGTGAAGAAAATCACATACAATAAAAAAAAACTCACGTCCATTTATAGGTCAGATGCTGTTCCTGACACCACCGTGAAACGCCGGGAATCGAACACGAGACCTCTCATTTGAAAGACCCATTGCGCCACGGCCGGATCACATACAATACTACTCCATATTTAATACTTGAATTAAAATTTGTCAAAAGCCGAGTTGTGTTACAGCAGTGTCAGGAAGGGCACCCGGCCACACTTGTTCCTGTGCTACAAGAGTAGTTCTTCAGGTGCTCATGTAGGTAAGGTCCAACGCACTCGACAAAACCCGCCGAGTAAACAAGGTCCATGCTTTCCTACGGGTGAGTTGGCCAGGTGATTATGACACAAGTATCTTATCTACTAGTTACAAATCAGGAGTAACAAAAATTGGTCACTGTTTATCATAGGGTATAATATAATAGCTGTACGGTTTAAAAACTGAAATTGACAATTTTTGGAGTTCTCTCTGATTTCTGACAGATTGTTGTTAACTCTGTCCTCAATATCAAGTCACTAACAAATAACAAATGATTCAATACAGATCAAAAGGGGGGGGGGGGTGTATGAATTACTCTTGCCCCCCAAGTGCCATGGAGTTCAAGATATCCATGTCTCTCTCAAGTTGTCCTTAGGATTATTAAAATCGTGTTGAATACCAAATAATTAATATCGATAATGGAATAAATGTTATATTATGAATCTATTTATATTTCATGAATAATTACAATATAACATTCCCATACACATCTGCAGTTCACGCAGCTGCAAACTTTAAATTTCATTCAATTCAAATTCAAAAGCCATTACATCATTTGAAAGAAAATGAATTTAACTTTCAATCATGCCACTACACATCAAAACCAAACGCACTAAATCATTTGGTGTATGTCAGATAGTGAACTGTAATTAGATTTTATTTCAATAACAAGTTAATATCAGGTCAGCAATACACTAGATAAGGCAGAGTGATTTGGTCTGTTCTATCTACTGCAGGGAAATTGTTTATTGAAGTAAGCCTGAGATCAAACGCTGTTGATATAACGGAGAGGCACCAATGGTACCCTAGAGCAGCATCGGGCTTGTAAGTATGAACTGTTCTACGTTGGTAGGACGTACGCATTAGAACTATTTCAATTTGTTCCAGACATCAATGCTGTGTTATTGTGTATATCAGTGCATGTAAGTACGTATACATATTTATGTAGGTATGTGGAAATTCTAGTAACAGTAGGGTAACATTTCAATTTATAAAATGTTGGTGTTCCAGGGAATTTCAACATTTTTACCATTAATTCTATTTCCACCATTCTTATAAATGCTGACTAGCCTGTGATTTTTTCGCTCGTATGATTATCGTATATATGTTATAAACGCTTTCCTTTCACGACAATTCTAACAAAAACTAATCATTTGGACAACTTTGGTGAAGGCCAATTACAAATAAAGTGCCACTAATAGACGTACACATGTGCTTTGTCTACGGTGTCAGCTTTTAACATTGACTTCCTTTAAAAGTTCTAAATTCAGATAACAATTTTTCCTAAAATTACATCACAATATTTGATAAATTCGGCCAGCATGTGGATTTCGGTAGAAGCTGCTGCCGACTTAGAAGTAGCGTGTGTCAATCTAAGGCCTTAGGCAATCACACGCGTTTAATCGTTGGTGTCAGCTTTCAACATTTAATGCTTTTTTTAACTCCCCATACAAAACCTGCTAAAAAATGAGTACCATGTTCCTTGAATTCCATCACAATGGTTTTTTTAAATAACCTTGGTCAGCACATGGTTTTACATAAAAGCTGCTGCCGACATAGAGGCAGCATATGTCAATCAAGAGGTGCAATATGAGTTCTCAAAACATTTAATCCAAATATTATTATATTACATTATACCATATTATTGTATTATATATATCTTCTGGCTATTATTGAAAGCAAACAAACCCAAACGAATTCATACAACACAAACCATTTAATATACAACTAGAAATGCCTCTAAACAAATGCTTTAATCTGCTAATATTTTCACAAGTAATAGTGAATTGTGTATAATCTACTGTAAGGTCAGCATTAAAGTTTTATTTGCTGACAGGCTAATCAGCTTGTTCTACATGTGCTGACTATAAGTTAGTAATACATTCGTGAATAATTCATGATACAAGTCCTGTTTGGGGACCTAAACTTAGTATTGAGTTAAATTACAAGCAGGTAGGTGAGTTGTGTTAGTTTATCGACTTAATGTTTTTAGTTACAAAAATTAATGGAGTATATTTTCTCTAATCTTGGTGAGGGGTCCTATCAACAAGTTGAAGTGCTTAGGTGCAGCCCGGGTTGCTGGTAGTGGCATACCATTATCAGCCACATACAGATAAGCTTGATGATTCGGCTGTGGTGGATGTCTTGTCTTCGGGAAGGGGCTGGGCTGTGCTTACTTGGGGTCAGGTCTCAGGGTCCCATTTGTTTTTTAGAACTAGAACTGTGGTTGATAGGATTGATGGAATGCCACTACCAGCAACCTGGGCAGTGTCTGAGCACTTAAACTACCTATCGTTTCATAATTTATTATTTGCTGTCGTGATGACAGGGAAATTATTAACCTTCTTATCAGTTTTTGTGACGGACAAATTGCTTACTTGACAACACAGTGAAAAACACATTAGGCATTTTGGGGTTGAACAAATACATTATTGTTCTGGATCGGATGAGTTGTGAATACAGAACGAGATGTAAGAATTGTTGGATGGCAGCAAGTCTATCTTGTGCCATCTTAGTTATTGTTGACAGCACGTTTGCAAGCTAAAACCATTTTTTGATGTAATAATGGGTCACCTTAAAAGTTCCTTGTGCTTTTGTTTTGTTGTAGAGAGATTTGGCATAGTGATTGTTTACTGACAAACATTGCCTGATTGTTGACTTAGTGTAAAACAATTTGATCAAACTTCAGACTGGCTGCGCTGACGGAATGACTGACTGCTGATAAGGACAAGGGTGGGTAACAACAGGAGAGGCAGCGAGATAACAGGGACAGCGTCAGCACTTGATATTATACTCGACAGGCAGCGGGGTGGGACAGGTCCACATTCTGAGGTCTGATCAAATATCAAAACATTGCGCCACAAGTTGAACTGATCTTCATACAAAAGATCAAAGGAAAAAAAGCTACACACAACAAACTAAAAGATTTATACAGAAATAATATAACTATCATTCACAGAAAACCTCAGAGGATTACTGTTCAGCATTATACCGACTATTCGATGACGACAAGGCAGCAATAAAGCTAGGATAATATCAAGATCTGAAACAGTCTCAAGGAGCGAAGAAGGGAATCAAAGTTACACATTAAGCACAAATGAATCTCGAACCTCAGGATAAGCTGACATCACTAATGAGGAAGTAAATCACTGGCTTCACAAGAAATAAATCATCATCGAGGAGGAGTAAGTTGAACATTCGTTAAAACTGAGCCTGCCAAATCAAGACAAGAGCATACCCATTTACGAATCAACCTTTTGTACCAAAAAAAACCGGATGAGTCGAAGCCACCAGTAACCGAGGATAAGGATAATTCGTTACGACTTGTACGACCGACAGACCCAATAAGCCCCCAACGCCCGAAGCCAAGACGACATTTCTCCGCAAATTTTACACCTTTATCAAAAACACAGACCCCCTCAGTACATCATATCACTCCAGAGGTCAGGGGTGAGAGGTCAGCGAGGTTAGAGATGGGTACGTTACAGAGACCTAATAGGAGAGTAGAGAGATATATCCAGCAGATACAATCATCTAAAGATAATAAAGTACCGACATCGTGGTCTGACTTTATAGATACTGTTATTATAGGTGAGTGTACCAGACCTATCGGGCTGATATGTGAGAGTGGTGTTGCTGAGCCACATACACACCATCTTGTATCGTGGAAATTGGAAAACCAACGACCATATCGGCTGAATTGAAATGATATAGATTATAGGAGATATGTGCAGTGGAGTTCACCTGATTAAAACAGCAAATGTTGTCCTAATTAAACAAGTCTGAATCAAGTGATATAAGAATGCATTGAGATTCGGCTCAGGCGTGCACTGTGTCGGTATAAGAAAAAAAACTCCTGTTTTCAAATGTGGTTGCGTAGAACAGCACTATCCTCTCGCAGTAAGGCCAGCCATGCCCATTTGAATTTTGACTCAGGTTGCTTCACAACACAAGCTTGCGTGTTATAGAGTATCCCAGAATGCAAGTTCCTGAATTAGCCAGTAGAAACACCTTCTTATAGTTTAAGCTGATGTCCATGGGTGACCAAGTTGAAGTTACATTGTTGAAAGGTTGTGAACAGGCCCTATTGTTTTGCTGTTCATATACAGGCAGTGTATTAGAAGGAGTTATTCCCTTGCCATAATCTAAATTTTTTTTTTAAGACCTTAGATGATTTGGTGGTTGAGTGGGGACTGGAGTTAGAGGGTTTGGGTTCATCATCGATCACATATATACGATGAATAAAGCAAACTGGTGAATAGGGGCGGAGCTTGAGTTCTTCTTCAACTAGACTTGTTCCCTCTCAAAAATCACCTCACAACATATGAGTGTACATTTTGTAGCTGTCAACAACATATAAGTTAGCCCTCCCCCTTCCGATCCCTCTACCAAATTCAGCTATATTTATTTTTATTTTAATTTCATTTAATTTTCCATGATCAGGCAGTGGCCTTGTCTGTGGTGCAGGCATATACAGTTTAGACTCAGGACAGAAATGGGCTAGTCAGGCCCTCGAAGTCAACAAAGACGAGATTTTAAAATTAGTCGAGGCATTCACCGATCCTACTCCTATTTATGAGAAAGGTAAATATATTAATTTCAACATTGTAAATACAGTTTCGAAATGATATATTTTCGATGTATCATGATTCAATTTCTTTCTTTTGTATATTGTTTTGAGTTTATTTTACATGATTTCAAGACTGTTTATCATATATCAAATTAAAGCCTGATCAAAATTATTGTCACTAGAAAAACTCACTCAACTCACAAAACGGCAGGCAGCCTTAAGGTGGGTATGAAATAGGATATATCTTAGACCAAGGATTTCAAAAAATCCTTGCTTAGACGGCAGGGAGTTTTGTTCTAGCAATAAATGATTACAATTTTCTGGGAGCTTTTGCAGAGTTGTTTGCTCATGTGCCTTTTTCTGACCGGCTTTTAGAAAATCATATCCCAATTTCATAATACAGATATTGTCTGCTCATTGTCTGCCATATCCAACAAAAGCGCATGCTAACTTCTATAGTCTGAAACATCTTTACTTGCAGGTATTCATCTGGAGAATAAGAAGTACTGCTGTCTCTCGGCTCAGGCTAACGCAATAACAGCACGTAACTGCGACCAGACAGTGACTATAGCTAAGTGTCGAACATGCGTACTAATAGGAGTACATCAGCACAAAGTAAACTCTAACACTGCGCATAATATCATAGTCAAACTAGCTAACTATCTATCTGAGCAAAAACTTTAACATAGGGGGTTTCTGTTTGTAATTGAATTGAAACTAAATGGAATTGAAAATATTTTTTAGCTACCATGAAGAAAAGATGATAGGACACGATGTAAAACTTGTATACTGGTTATTTATGGTCTTTTTTAAAGATTGATTGCATACATTTGAGATAATAGTGTCTATGACTACCCTGAAATAGTGTGAGGGTTGAATGGGGAGTACGATGTTTGAAAGGAGAGACTTCGTCAGGATGTAACAGTTTGCATTGTCTAGGGGTATGCCTCCGGGGAATCACTGATGATCAGTATCTGAAATTTCACTGTCACGGTCATATAAACTGGATATTATAAAAACCATTATATCATTTATATAGGTGATGACTAGACTAGACAATTTTAATCAAACACAGGACTATGAACTTTATTCATATGCTAAATTAATAAATTAATTGAGGCAACAATTCTCAAATTGCAAACTTTAAATTGACTTTATCTTATATAACTGTGTTTATTTAATTGTGATATCTCTGTCCCTGAGATCTAAACAGATCAAATTGATTTCAAGATCAATGCACTTTGGGATGAAAAATAAAAAGGTAGGAAAACAGGTCAATATTTGAAGTCTACGAGTGTACATTAATGACAACTAGGGGGGGGGGATGTGTTGGCGAAAACAGGTATGGGCATTTCTACAGTGTAACATGGTTAATCCAAACTTTATAATTCAAAACTTCTGCCAATTCAGACAAGGAAAGTTGGTCCCTTAGCCAGATCTGAATGCATTCTAATGTCACGCAAACATTCACACTCTGCTTAATTAGATCAAATTTTTGTGGTCCCCGGCGGTTTAAATTACGTGAACAGCACGATAGCACTACTGAACCTGTTTTGCTGAACTCGTGTAGAACCATTTTATGGCTGACAAGAAAGCTGTTCTTCAAGCAAATAGTCATACTCAGTTCCTATCATGAATGTAAAATCAAAGTGACAAACATTAGAAATCATTTACGAAGGCAAGCCAATGCCAAATCCACAAATCGCCACAGAGATTTATTTTAACATAGCTAAATTGGAGTTGTTTTCCCTTACCTTCCAATGAGAATTGAAATAGTTTGCATTTTTCTATAATTGTAATCATCAAACTGACTGGCTTAGAGTCTGGACTTTTGATCACACCAGTTTGATCCCGGGTGGAGGATTCATTTTGACCAACTAGCAGTACAAAGTATTAGTAATCGTATTTATAACTGGGATGGCTTGATAGGCCTGAGTGAGTGAGTATACGTGAAATTTATTTCATTTTCACAGATACTACTACTAGAAATATCTAGTAACCTAATTATGCAAAGCAGGGAAAGAAAATGTTTGCGTTTCAATCTTGACTGTTCCTAACTCGGCTTCATGCCTCTTCCCTCCCTCGATGACCGAATATTTATGAGACAGTGTCAATCAGCTTCACATGAACCCATAAAGTGAACCTGGACCTGTCCAATCCTTAGCTAATCTTGACTGACTCTAAGAGGAAGTCGATACACCCAAGGTTCTAGGCAGGGTAAGGGGGGGGGGCTGGAACAATCAATCAAGGATTGTCCACCAAAGAAACTCAAACCCACAGCACCTGCAGAAACAACCGCATGATATTGTGTAGCAAGCCGCATACTAGTGTACCTTACAATCATATAAGATGATGGAAGCTAGCTTCCCAGCTCGTCCTTATGGAGCATATAACCAGGGTGAGTTATGTAAAATTCGATCTCATGTGCTCCATTCTATCTCTGCCTAGGTTGCTGGCAGTGGCATACCATTCATCAACCACAGGAGAAACAAGCAATACATGATTGGGCTGTGGCTTATAACTGAACGTCGCCACTACCATCAACCCAAGCACAGTTTGAGCACCTAAACACACAACTCTCACATCACATTGAGCTCGAGACTAACAATAACATGTGTATCTCTGATCGTTAGAGTCTATTTAGTATGAGTACCTAACAAGTACCCGCCCCTTATTACTGAAAATTATCGCGGGTCGTCACATCGATTTCCTTGAGATGATACTCATGCTAATTGAATTAATTCACTCACTATCGATCAAAGATATATATGCAAGAGTATATCACGTCATCAGTGTGCTCCCACATACCTGATATATTAGCCGCCGCTGCTGGTGTGGAGGGGGTAGCGGTAGTAGCGGAGGATGGAGGGTATTTGGAGCACATCTTACACAGCCATTCTTTATCTTTCTTTCTCAGACTACTACATTTTGTGTGCGTGGCGCTCGATCCGCATGTCTCACAAAGTATCAGCTCCCAGTCTGTACCTAAATACAAATGTTATAATACATTTATACACTAATACACACATACCTAAAACTATAAGTTGTGTCTAAAACTGTTGATCACTTTCACTGACATTCGCGATTACATTAAGAATGAGCGTATTTGAACTTTGAGCGTTCATTAGTCTATAGCAGGGGTGCCCAACCTATGGCTCATGAGCCACCTCGGCTCATTTTGGCTTTTTGGGTGGCTCATTTTAATATTTGCAAATTTCACGCGCTTTTTGGCGCGAATTTCATGCATTCGATTCATGTATGTACAATGTACATTAAATGTATGTATAGTGTATACAAGTTCATTATACTGGGTGCCTACATTTTAATATGTGTGTAGAGTTGTCTTCTTGCAGACTTGCCAACCTAAATTTTCCAAAATGCTTACAAAAATTTGCAAAATGCTTAAAATGCTTACAAAACTCCAGGGCGCCTTATATGACCAGAAATTGCCTCAAAATTTTTTTCGCGCTACGCGCGTAATCTCACACAATGACTTTGCTTTGGAATTTTTGCCAACACTTATACATGAATGAATATGATACATATATATCACTGACTGTTTCCATGTTGTCTACACGCGACGTGGTCAGCTCTTTTGGTTTAATTGATTTTTGAAATGGCTCGTGCAAGAGAAAAGGTTGGGCACCCCTGGTCTATAGCAACACCCCCATGGTTTTCTTGGTAAGCTTACATTGAAGATTACAAATGTTGATTTATCTCAGTTTGGTGACGATAATCATTGGGGCGTATATCCCTGTCCAAACGCGATAGGGTTAAAGACTATCCAAAGACCAATGCTATTTGCAAGGCACTACCCTAGTGCATTGCATTTTTTTACCATGCATATCTGACAGAACTTTATCATTAGTAACTGCCTGACTACAACATGCATCGATCTTTAGTAGTCGTTAAGATAATTACATAATAAAATAGTATAGAGACCTAGCCAGCCATTGATTTAAAATAAGACAAAATCACCAAAGTCAATGAAAGCCGTATTGATCCTAATCAAGGTCTATGCGTTATAAGTACCTATCTGATCGCTGGCCCTGCCTCCTTTACATACACACTTCTTAGCTTCACATTCCACTCTCTGTTCTAGTAATGAGTTATATGCATCCGGCTCCAACTCCCATGATGCATCTCTAAAGGAAGTAACAACATCAGTAACCATGGTGATACAGTGTAAAGGTAAGATGCACTATTGAGAAGATAGCATATCTTATTTGATTGTGTTAGACAAATTTTTTGACAAGTTGCTTTATGATTAAGGCTTGATGTCGAAACCAGTGTTGTTAAGGTTCGACCAGTATTATCTTTTTTCATTAAAACCTGGTGAGAAAGTTGTCGTAATCACCCTTATCCTCATTCCATTATTTTCTACAAGTTGACGCCCTCACAGTATAAAACGTCTCAAAATCAGTTTAAACTAGTACAACTAGTGAAATCAACCTAGCACAGACTAATTATCTGGAACTTTATCATGGATTCTGGGATTTGCCAGCTAGGCCACAATGGCAGTATGTAGTATGATGTTAATAAATCACCTGTCAGGTATAAATATACCATACTGCAGCATCTCTGCCTGCCATTCGTCTATATTATTACAAAGTGGACATTTAAAGAAATGAACTCCGGCTGAGTAAGCCATCTCCTCTAAACAGGAGCGATGGTACCACGCGCGTGTGCCTGTCAATAATCAACAATAACATGGATGATGAAAGCGGAACAAGTGCTTCAAATTTAAGAATGGAAGATGAACAAGTGAGATAAATATTTTTCAGCTCTCACAGTGTCATTGTTTTATCAATGATAAGTTAGCCTCTTCGTTTTGCTGTGGTTGAATTGAGAGAAGCCGTTGTAATCAATGAAGATAAGGAAGATGAGATGAGATTACCGCACAATAAAAGTTTTAATCAAATTGAAATATAACGCTCAATAACACTTACTCATGACTCATAACCTTGTGTGGACTTCCGCCTTACCAGGTGAAAACTGGTGTTGACATGGTTTGTATGTTGCCCCCAAACTCGCCAAAATTACCCCTAGTCATTACTTTATCCCTTCAGCTTATATGGTTACTGTGATTGTTTTAAGTTTGGATTGTATATTTATATGTAATCAACGACTCACAGCACGGCGCTAGTATTACATCATGTGAGATCTGAGTAGTTAGTGTTGTATAACATATATAACAATCTTCTGTGGGTTTAGTTTTTAGTCTGAGCCTCTCATCCGCAGGTAAATCTGGCTGTGATGGTCGGTGATCTGAGCAATAAGACCTACAATACAACACATACAGAACTGCTAGTGATCACAGTAATCACAGAGAAAAGAGAGGGTAACTTTTAATATCATAATTATGACTTTCATTAGCATTGGGTCCTTGTTTGTCTGATTTACACTTTTCTATCTCCCGTATAATAAAACAATATAAGATTATATTCACATCAGCTTTTCAGCACCTAAGAATATATAGGACCTCAGGCGAAGCCTTACGGTGAAGCGACCAGTGGTGGGTAGAGGGGGCAGCTTCGCATGAATGAAAATGGATCAGACTTGATCTAGATAGTACCTAGCCTTATCGCGAAAGCCTGTACTCCGCAACACTAAGAGTGTTTAATACTTTTGGCAGATTTAATTATTTTTTTATATCGTCACATTATTAAAAACAGCAGAGAGAACAAAGCAACATATAGTCCGGTAGCTAAGACTGCAGTGCTCATGCAATATTCTGACACTGAAAAAATTCATAGCTCTTCCGGATAAAAATTATATGTAGCGTTAGAAAATGCCCCCCTTTTTCATTATTGGCACCTATGAGGTTTCAAGACCTAGTGCATAACCAGCGCACAATGCTACTACTTCCAAATATTTTTACTTACTAACTATTTCCACATCAGTTAAAATAATATATTTTCGGTGTCAGGAACATTGTACAATAGTAGATAACTCATACAGTACATCGACATTTACAGTTCTCTTAAGTTGATACAAGTGGTAGCATAATGCGCTGGTACAGCATTATGCTTTGATACCTCACAGGTGCCATTGATGAAAAAGGGGCCAATTTCTAGCACTATATATAATTTTTACCAAGAAGTGCTACGAATTTTCTCAATGTAACATGTTACATAACTACTGCAGAACTAGCTGCAAGACTATATATTGCTTTGGTCCTTCTGTAGACTTAAGTATCAAGTTGTGAAGAAAATGCACTGTGTTTAATTCAAATCTCTGGGGATCACAACATGTTATCCCAAGTGACAGGATTATGCATTAAACCATAGATTGAATAAACAGCCCTTGTTCACCTCACAGAGCATATAGTAGATAATTATATAAGTAAAAATATACAGAGTCAACAAATTTAAAACTTACTCGAAGTTACCAAAGTGCATATAGATAGCCTTGCCTTCCTTACCACAGCCGTAATGAAATGACTTCTTACATTTCTGTATGGAACAGCCGATTGAGGCCCCCTTCTTCTTACAAAAGGCACAACTCTGACAAAATAAGAGATCACATTGTCAATACATGTTATTTCCAAACATGGAAATCATATTTATGGATTAGGGAACATATCTGACGCACACGGAAATTATGGTAAGGTTTTAGAAAAAGTTCAGTAAAGCTACATACAACCACCAGCTTGCCTGAGTTGGTTGTTACGGTGGCGTTGATCGATGCGTTACATAAAAGCTACCAGCTTTAATGCTAGATTCAATTGGTGACACAAAGTTATATACTGATCAAATTTCATCCCAAATTGCCATATGGTATATTTCAAAAACAATCCACAAAATAATATCAGGGCATTTAAACATAGGTCAATGTGTTGGTTCGGAGGATTGGCTGTTGGTACAGGAGAAATGCCCAACAACCAATCATCAGAGTCAACACGTTGGCTAGCCAAACACTAGCTAACAGGTCCAGCGCTTTTTATTGAAGCATATACCAGTGTAGACAGACTTACAGCAGAGGCATGTCCCGGTTAGGAGACTTCAATCATATATATCTTCATTTATTGGGTAACTACACAACACACAATATATATTTAGAATCCCGATGATATACTGTAAATGTCTTACGATTCTATTACTTCTCCTTTTTTCTTTGTTGATGTCTGCCAGAAGAAAACCAAGAAGCCCTTCATCATCCTCCCCTCTCTGAGCCAGACCGCTGGAGAAAAGCTGGAAAAATACACAGAGAGATTTCTTAAACACGAATAATTAACATTTAAAGACTACCCAATGACCAATACATATTATATTCAGGCAGTTACTCATGATAAAGTTTTGTCAGATTTGCATGGTAGAAAATTCACTACTTGGTGGAACATGTATTGGTTTTGGGTAGTCTTTGACCAAAAAATCAAGCATAAAATTTGAACTTGGTAGTTATGGCATAAGACAGTTGAGAGCATTATAATCTCTCAAACCTTATCTTCAAGGAAGGTCACTCATCCAATTGAGTCACCTTTTAGACTACGACTACCTTATTAACCAAATCCTAATCAACTGTTTCAAATCAGGTATCACTGTTACATTTTAGTATACCAAACATAATGCACATCAACCTTCAAACATCAGTTATGACAGACATTATTTTATACAAACCAGACAGAAGTGATGAGCGGCTACACCTTCAGATGTAAGAAGCTCTCCTAGAATTCTCTCATCTTCCCCCTCATTACAGAACACACAAAGAAGCCCATGTGTCACGGCCAACTCAGAACCATTATCGGCAGTAGCCATAGGTTAACACTCACCAATTACCAGCTAAAAGAAGAAATATTATGAGCAAATATCAGCAATTTAGGCTTTGTGATTTGTGGCTTGTAGCAGGTCTTTTTTTGTAGCGTGGCAGCGGAAGTTTCAAACTTAGGATAATCCACTATCAATATATAACTACTTAGTAGCTGATTGATGAGACAACATTTATGGCACTACGGTTGACGATGCTCGCCACAGTGATCGGTTATACAATTCTTTAGCAATTTATGACTCACTGAACAGTCATTGATGAAATTTGTGAGAGACTAGGCTATATTTATCACAGGCTAGGGTGAGGGGAAATTATACACAGAGGGTGCTGCCTGGGGGCAGGCACAACCGACCTTGAAAGCTTCAATGAATCCTACGTGACCGTCTGCCTGCAATCGGATATCAAGCGCGCTAACCAATTGTGCGATCTTGCCATCTCCAGATAGGAACGGGGCTAGTCAGAGGAAAGCCAATAGTAAGTCGGTCCAATAAACTCCCACTCCCGAGGAAGAGGGAGTTCATTGGTCAGTCACTCACAAACAGTGTACCAAGTGATACCAGTCATTTGGTAACTAGGCTTCACAATACTCATTCCAAGTGACCTGAACCAAATTAGTGTGTACCCATAGTCTCATTGAGGCAATGCACTCATTCTGAGGCACTTTCCTTGTATCCAAGGCAAGAAGTATTATTGGTAGAGTAAATAGGTTGATCTTGGTAGTTTGTTGTTTGCTGTGGTGACAGCATTTAACAAACAAAGTGGTATTTTGTCGAATCAACAGCCTTTGTGATGAATCTAATGGATGTTCCATGTCCTAAGCATAGAAATTCTTTAGAATGCTCACCTGTTTGGATATGAATGACAAGGTTTGGGTTGGTGTGGGATTGAAAATCAACAAAAAATCCTGAAACTTAAGAAAAATCCATTTAATCTCACCGCCCGGAAATTATAAATAAAATGATATACTTGAGCTGGCCTATCTACATCAATTTTTTTCAAGGTAGGGGCTGAACATACCCACCCATTATCTGAACAAAGCATGGAAGAACTTTGATGCAAAAGGAGACAACTCTTGAAACTCATACAAGTCAAACCAGGGAGTTTGGGACCAATCTCCCTGGTCAAACCAAGGAAAAAGAAACGTACTTGTAAATCTAAATCTGCAGTGCATCTTTGACAGGCTAGCTAGTAAGATTTAGAACAAGTTTGTTCCCTCTGTGGTGGCAGAGGAATATTGTAAATGTTTGGTATCGCGGCACCTCGATCCCTAACATTTGCAATATCCCTCCGCCACCGCAAAGGGAACATACTTGTTTTAAGTAAAAGTACCCTTAGAGCATCATTATTTTTTGAGGATATTAAAGAACAATGCTAAACATAATATGCGTGGAGCAATGAGTAGGCTGCTCCTTGCATGGAGAGTGAGGACTAAAGATAGAAACACACACTCGTTATTATTTTAAAGCAAATCGGCAAAGCGAAACCATTGTGTTGCGTTATCTATAAATTTTGAATTTTGGACGAAATTGCCAGCAACAAATAATAACAAACGTGTTCGTAGCAAATCACCATGAGTCGAGCGCTGTTTCGCAGCCTTCTCTTTTCAAGACCGGCTAAGCTCTAATAATCAACTTCTCAACCATGTACATATACATGTACATACAACCATGTACATCTACATGTACATACAACCATGTACATGTACATGTACATACAACCATGTACATATACATGTACATGTACATGTACATGGTTGTATGTACATGTACATACAACCATGTACATACAACCATGTACATGTACATAATAGTATAACTCTGCACCAGATAAATAGCAAATTTTAGGCTACATTTAAAGTTCTGGGATAAGAGAACCATCAAGAAAGCATTATGCTAGTTGACCATTTAGGGTCAGCAAGGAGGTATCAATTGGTTTTGCAAGGCCTGAGATTATGGCATGGTGATGCCTGATACAATTGTGTAAACAATGGTAGTCTGTTTTCTAATTCCATAAAAGATTTGTATTCAAACAGCTGAATGACATTAGTACAATAATGATAGGTTGTAGTTTGTGCTAAAAAATTATAATTGAATATCAAGCTTCAATGTTAGTGAGCACCCTGGTAATCTCAAAGCCTTGAAAACTTTATCAAACTATATACACCGTAGAGTCCGAGATCAGGGCTCTCAACCACTCAGAATTAGCCCGGTTTTTGGGTTCAACTCAGGCAACTCAGGGAATTTTAGAATATTAGCTAAAAACTCTTTTGCCTCAAACTCATCGAAGTTGGGGAATTCCTCTTGATGTGGCCTAGTTGTATGACTATAAAGAATCAAATTTTTTGTTGTGAGATTTGAAATACATTAACCAGGATGAACTTTTCCGTGATTATATAACAATGATCTGCTAACAACTCTAAAAAACCAGTATCATTCATATGAAGAGGCCTAAATTGCTCACTAGGCTTTGGCGGCCGGACCCAATTAGGAGGCTTACAGAGCTCTAAAACTCTAAGCTTTTTGTGCACAGGGCGTTTCACGCCTTTGAAATGCCACCCGCAACACGGTGTCGGAAAAACTCAGGTTTTGCATCCTCCCAGGTTGAGAACCCTGCGAGATTAGTCAATATATTCATATGTGTCCTATAGCTACTGGGCCGTGTATTTCTATATCATGAGTGTTGGGGTGAGGGTGATCGGGTTCCCCTCGACAGTGCCGAACTCTAGCCCTGATCCAAATCGGAACAATAATCATCGACCCAATAATCGGGAAAACGCTCAAAAAGTAGAAAGTGTACCTCATAGCGGTGGCCTTGATAAAGTAACCAGTAGCGATAGGGCCTACCAAAGCCCCGACCCCAATCATAAAATAACAATATGATATCCTTATAGTAAAGTATTCAAAGTCATCAAACTCAGCTGCGATCCATGGTAAGAAATTGTTAACAAAACAACCTTCAATAAAACCAAACACCACATATGAGGCATACACAGTGGGCAGGGAGTTTGACAAGCCGGCGAAGATCAATGACAACCCTAAGAGAAAGAGACTGCATACAGCCATAGCGTGATGATCTATACTCCAGTGGGTAACAATCCATATAAAAACACAGCCTACCATCATGCTGACAGAGGCCAAGGTTGTGCCCAGGGCAGCCTGCTCAGCGCTCAGTACCCCGACCGTAACTGGAGACTCTACAGAGAAAGCGTAAAAAGTATTTTCTGAAAAGCTTCCAAGGAGAAAATACAAGAGGATTAGAATCAGCACTGGGCTTTTGAGGACGCGAATGTGAGTTTTAAAAACGGATTGATTTTTAGGATCAGCGTTCTGATTGGCTTGTTGATGACTTTTCTCTAAATTTTCGTTCTCGGTATGAGTGCCAGATGTTTGCTTTTCTGGTGAACTTTGTATAGAATGTGGTGTATGTTCAGTTTTCTCTTCGTTGTCGAAGCCTTCATTAAGTTTTCCATCGGTTGCAGTTGAGGGCAATTCCGCCTGTGATGAGCATGGCCCTCTGTAGATGATGGCTATAGGGAAAGCTAGCACAAAGACCGATGCCCTTACTAACATAGCGTACTTGTAGGTCAGTGTTTTGATAAGATATTCAAGCAGGGAAGGCGCTATTGATATCCCAACTGATGCAAATGTAATTAGTCCAGCGTAAACCTTTTCTTTGCGTTTGTCAAAGTAAACTGCCACAATATCGGTAGCTGCCATGTTAAGTATAGCTATTCCGCTAGCTGTAATTAAACAAAAGAATACATTCAATTATTCCTAGCAATGCCACAATCTAATACTGAAGGGTTCAAGTAAATGTAGTGCCAGTTCAAGAGAACTTTGCTGCAAAGTTATCGTCCCATGCATATGTAGAGCACAACTCCTTTCATGTGTAATAGCGGTTGTTCTTTGAGTTGGCTCTGTTTTCATCATTTGCTAAAGCAATAGCGAGAAATTTCAGCCTTGGCGCTATATCACTGAAAATAAATTCCAATTTGTAAGTTTAAAGACTCATCACCGGCCATAACCTGGATATATATATTTAACCTGAGCGTAGGGAATTCAATATTTGTTGCTGTTGATCTTTCAAAATGTGAATAACCTAACCACACGTCAATATTTGCATTCAATCTCATCACAAAAGCTTCTGACGTCACTACCTTATTCAGTCTGACTGATTTGATCAGTTATGCCATCAGCGCTTGACACATAACAGAATTGAGAAACAACTCCAAGTGACCTTTTTTGACACTGAGGTATATATAAAGGTATATTATGAGTGTATATGTGAGGTCTACATTACTCAATATCAATGTTTTTTTGCGCTGTAAAGCTTACCACCAACATTGCTTGCATATTTACATGAGACATACATCAATTATTTACTGTAGCGACATGGTCACAGAAAGGTCTCAATATCCTCTTTACAATTTTGCTTCTTTATGCTAATATTTTCAAATTACTATTTGGGTCAGATTTTTTGGCTAGGACCTAAAGCGAAGTTTGATTAATCCTGTAGCTTTGGTTCCTAGATAGCCACCCTAAGATGGCTGGTGCCTGTGTTCCTTATTATCACGATTGATTCTTTGCTATTGTAACAAAGAAGCCATGACAATAAGGGAGGATATGCACTCACCCTCAATAATTGAGTAGCTGATTATGACGTGCCAGTATTGTGTAGCGAAAGCTGAGGCTATCGATGATCCGAAAAGTAAGGTAGCGGCGATCATCTGAGTTCTCCATGTACCAATTCTATGCATTATAACAGATATCACTGGTCCTGTAAAAATAAAAAAAGAACAATGAAATATTTCCACAACTTCTAAAGTTTTGAATATAGATAGTCCTATATTGGTGTAGTAAAGATGATTGAAATAAAAACTTCAATTGGGTCCAAATAAGGGATAGAGATAGTAAATGGTATCTACTCATTGGTCTGTTTGAGACTGTATTTGGGAATTCAAGCTCAGTCCTTGGGATCTCACACTGCAACCGCTAACCGCTAGGCATCGCTAACGACTACTCATCAGGCGTATATAATATATTGTTTATAAACATTACATACAAAATAATTTTCTGATACTAAACTTTAGGTCACACTCTGTATAACCAATGGGCAGCTAAGCGGTATTATACTAGTAGAACAGTACTATTCAGTTGAGCATCATAACTTCTCACCTGTGAGGAAGAAGAATCCGCCCATTACTGCTGCCGCCCAGGCTGTGCTGTCAGTAGTTATATCAAACATATCACCCCAGGTATACACTAATACAGATACGCTGCCGTATGAAGCAAACCCAGCTAATATCTCCGCTGTGAACGCTGCTACCATCACTAACCAGGAGTACGCAGAGTCCTTCTCTATGACACCCATAGTATATAGTAGTTAACACCGATGAGGAGGAATTAAGACGTGTTGCGATTTTAAGGAAAATGCTGTAAAAGTCGGTATAAAATTCTTGGCATTATGCAAAACGAAAGTTCATATTTCAATGCAGTGATCTTATCCCCCTGTATCACGAAATATAGCAAAGATACTACATAGCCAAATAGTCAAGCTCAAGTTTCCATTCAAAGTTGTCTATACTGATGAAAGTAGACACAAGAGGGCAATACAAAGAAACTCATCAGTGAAATTGATGTAACAAGTCACCTCATTTCAATTGCTCAATACTCATCAATTGATTACAATTGATTTTAAAACATCCTTTCAATGACCCTTATCTTCATGAATGAGAAATTCCAATGATTTCTGACACCTTTGTATTACATTTAGAGAGTACAGAGAGTGCCTGGGGCTAGCCTGGGCAACTGTCAGGAAGGGTGGGGTTCAGTGTCCCCCCCACCCCTGACGGCCTGTCCAGGCTAGCCTGGGGCTTTACTAAATGAATATTGTACTCAAAATAATATTTCTTATTAGCGCCTGATGGTCTTATTGCATTTGGTGCCACATTTTGACACTGTGAGATCTGCCAACTATCGAAAAGTTTGATCTCTAAACAATAATAATATGAATGCACTCTGGGTGTCTGTGCTTTAAACGCCAAAACAACATTGGCGGACAATCCAATCAGGCTTTGGGATATTTTATTATAATGGAAGTTCCAATATTGTCTACCTTCCCCCTCTCCCCCCCCCCCCTTCCCTCATATACGGACTCAAAGAAGGGTATATATCCTTACTCTGTGATGGTAATGTTCAATAGTGAATATCATAGCTGTGTATATGAAACAAATGTCTGCTAATTGTAGTTCGATGTCAGCAATAATTTCCCTCAGAGTGCTGTAACCATGTGATGTAAATCCAGCGAGCTCCAAAAAATCAAACGTGTAATATAAGTGTGAAATTACTGAAAGTTTAAATATCATTCATTTAACTAAGTGATAGGTGTATCTATAAAATGTAGTAAATTATAATCAGTCATAAAAAAAAACGCTGCAGTGCAATTAATCTCTAGGGTTCAATTAATAGGTCCTGGAAATCAATTAACGTCACAGAGTTATAAAAATTGCTCGGCGAGATCCTCACCAAAGCTGCGGTTTGTCTCAATCTGATTGCCAAATTTGCCTGGTCGCTCTTCCTAAATTTAGATCAATCCGGTTCGCCTGCACTCAAATTGTATTCCTTGCAAACTTGCAGGCAAACTGGATCAGACTTGTTTATACTTATATATTTATGGTATCATGAACGTAACACTAGTGCGTTTTTATAGGTGAACTTATGTATCGGTGCCAAAATATAGCATACCCTGCGATTGGGCAATTTAGCTGAATAATATTTTTATAAATTAATTGAGTCTATTGAAATCGAACTGTCAATGGCCATGCTATAAATTCCAGTAACACAAATCATTTGCCTTTCCAAGCCTTGCCAATTTATTGAGAAAATGGATTACTTTGTCCAAGACTGAGACATTGAAGAGATTTTTGAAATCAATTGATGTGGGACTTTATTGAAGAGAGTGGTTTGTTGTCAAATTTGATGAGGAAATTTTTTCTAGCATGTTTTGTCTGCATTTCATCACCATAGAAAATCCTAAATTGGTATTATTGTGCTTGGCGGAGAGGTTAAATAATAGGCTTACATCACGGAATTGAAACGTGAACTTTCGCATTATGCCAAATATTTCATTCAAGCGGTTATAAAAGTTTGTTTCAATCGCCGACACAGCTTCATTCAGCTCAAGCTCATTGTTCAGCTTCAACATCTTTGACTATCAGGTGGACACTATCTTTATAAGAATCTTATACTGACTATTACAGCATTCACCTCAATCACAACACAATCTCAATTCCTCCTCTTCATTTGTGCTGACCACTTACAATGGGTGCTATAGAGAAGGATTCAGCGTATTCCTGGTTGGTGATGGTAGCAGCGTTCACAGCGGAGATATTAGCTGGGTTTGCTTCATACGGCAGCGTATCTGTATTAGTGTATACCTGGGGTGATATGTTTGATATAACTACTGACAGCACAGCCTGGGCGGCAGCAGTAATGGGTGGATTCTTCTTCCTCACAGGTAAGAGCTGTCACTGTATAGTACTTATGAAATTTCAGATAGGGAATTAGATATTATGTGTTTACTAACTACATATTATATCATGGAGTATCCTTACTACTCTGTGATTATATGTCACTGAATGGGCAGTGACCTGCTTGTAAGAGGTTTTGATTGCTCATGCAGGTTTGATAAACAGATCAATAAAACTGACCAGTGGCCGTCCTGAGTCATATACTAAGTGTGTGTCGGAGAGGATTATTTATAAAACTTCATAGTATCCAAAGACAATATGGTAGTAGCCAGTGTGTCTCATTCAATAGTACTATACTACTGGAATATGCTGGTACATAACTGCGCATTAGCCATTGGTTGTACCTAGTCTGGCCTAAAGTTTAGAATCAGGAGATTATCTTATATCTGATGATAAGACATAATATAATATGTATAGCGGTTTGGGTTTCAGTTTGAGATCACAGGGACTGGACTTCAATTCCAAATATAGCCTCTGACCAAGGAGAGATAAAAAGTTATTACGGGGAGATATTGCGGCACACAACAATTTACTATGAACGAGACTGAGGCTATGTTGTTGAATATCCTTTACTCAAACTCCTTGCACTGATTGGCCGATCGACATCGTCCCTTCCATCTACATAGATGTTGGCGATGATGAATCAGAAAAGAATGCTGATAAACCAAAGAATCTCAAGAATAATTTTATACTTAATTTAAGTTTTTATTTCAATCATCTTGACTCTACCAATATAGGACGGTAAGAATTATCTTTCTAACCTCTATGTAGTTGTTGGAAATATTTAATGATTATTTTTCCACAGGTCCAGTGATATCTGTTATAATGCACAGGATCGGTACATGGAGAACTCAGATGATCGCCGCTATCCTTCTTCTTGGATCATCAATAGCCTCAGCTTTCGCTACACAATACTGGCATGTCATAATCAGCTACTCAATCATTGAGGGTGAGTGCATATATTCTTGCCTTGTTTGCGATACCCAGGCTAAAATTTAATGATAACATAATATTGACTCTAACACATGAGATGTTGTCTCTTTTATGCGAACAGTGTGTCTGGCTGAGCTCAAAGAGGCTTTGATTGGGATTGGTGTTCTGTTTCTGGAGCAATGATAAAATCAGTTGGATAGGGATTTTCATACTGAATGCAGTTTTCACATTCTTCAACAGAAAATGAAAACAACCTCTTCATTTCAATGTCACTGTCTTGTCATTCTTGGATACATAGTGTAATCACCATTGTGAGAAACAGTCTAGTTGCGCCAGCTACCCATATAATAGTTTACCTTTATATTGATACTATTACTTGGGCAAGGGTTCTAGTTTTAGTCCTCGCTAGCAATCAAAGCCAATCATATGTTACGCTGTGATGTAATGGGAGTTGTGCTCTTCTTACGCATGAGAAGACAACTAAATATATGTCTTTAAAATATCAACTTATGTGATTTATTTTCAAATCCTTCTAGTGCGAACAAACAAGTTCCATATAGATCTCTTGGCAATGCTCAAAATTATCACCTCCTTTTTTTACATTACAGCCAGTGGAATAGCTATACTGAACATGGCAGCTACCGATATTGTGGCAGTTTACTTTGACAAACACAAAGAAAAAGTTTATGCTGGAGTCATTACATTCCTCTCAGTTGGGTTGTCGATAGCTCCTTCTCTCATGGATTATCTTATGAAAACACTGACCTACAAGTACGCTATGTTAGTAAGGGCATCAGTCTTTGTGCTAGCTTTCCCTATAGCTATCATCTACAGAGGGCCATGCTCATCACAGACCGAATTGCCCTCAACTTCTACTGATGGAAAACTTAATGACGGCTTCGACGATGACGAAGAAAGATGTGAAGATTCACCTGATTCTGTACAGGGCTTGGCAGAAAAGCAAACATCTGACATTCAAATAGGGGATGAAAAGTTTGAGAAAGATCATCTAGATTCAAACGGGAAAGCTGACCAAATAAAGCTTTCTGTATTTAAATCTCATATACATGTCCTCAAAAGTCCAGTGCTGATTCTTATTCTAACTTACTTCCTGCTTGGTAGCTTTGCAGAAAACACTTTTTACGCTTTCGCTGTTGAGTTTCCAGTTACTGTCGGGGTACTGAGCGCTGAGCAGGCTGCCCTTGGCACAACCTTGGCCTCTTGTAGCTTGTTGGTAGGCTGTATCTTTATATGGATCATCTCTCGGTGGAATATAGATCGTCACGCTTTGGCTGTGTGCAGTCTCTTTCTATTAGGAGTATCACTTATCTTTGCCAGCATGTCAAACTCCCTGCCCACAGTCTATGCCTCGTATATCTTGTTCGGCCTCTTTGAAGGTTGCTTTGTTAATAATTTCTTAGCCTGGATTGCTGGAGAGTTTGATGACTTTGAATTCTTTACTATAAGAATATCGTATTGTTATTGTATGATCGGGGTCGGGGCTCTGATCGGACCCGTCGCTACTGGTTACTTTATCAAAGCTACTGCAATGAGGTACACTTTCTACTTTTTGAGCGTTTTTGCTATTCTTGGGTCTTTGACTATTGTGCCGATTTGGATCAGGGCTAGAGTTCGGCACTGTCGAGGGGAACCCGATCACCCTCACCCCAACACTCATGATATAGAAGTACATGGACCTGTAGCTATAGGACACATCTAATTGTACCAACATTTTCAGACTTTATCGTGTGTTCATATGTTGGTGAGTTTCTCGGCCTTTGATATGTGCTCTCGCCATAGTAGATTGTGATGTGATGCAATGTGATTATGGATTGTTTTAGTCAGAGAAAATACGCAAAGTCCACTCATACTCCAATTTCTTTTTAATTTCACAGATGAACCTTTTGTATTATATGAAGATTATTGGTCCGATTAAGTTTTTCCCGTCTGACACGACTTAGTAGCAATAAAAACATGTAGCTGCATATTGGTTCTTGCCTGTTTCTGTTCATATGATTACCCTATGTTCTGTATATTTGAATATTTGTTTTTAAAGTTTTAAATTTTATCATCTTCTTTTTCATACTTTGTTAATGATTTTTGATAATGCCTGATAGTAGGATTAATTTGATCAATACTTGAATGCAAGACAGTGTCAGTTTGGAGCATTTCAGAAAGTTTTCATTTTCAAAAACCGCATCACAAATACTGATCTGCAAGACAGTCTTTTTTTAATAATAAATTTTGTTGGAATTTATTTAGAAAGATTATAAGAGATTTAGATTATATGGTTATGTATGTTAAATATAATTATATAACATTTGACAGCCAGGTGTGATGAAACGGTCATATGACAAAATAAAAACTTTTACAATGTCAGTAGATTCTAATATTAACATAATTTCAACAGCTTGGCGCTAACATTTTTTATCTATTTTCACAAAGTGTGTGGATCAGAATTTGCGTGCCAAGACAACTGTGAATTGTATTTGCTTATTGATATGCTCACAAATGCAGGAACAACTTCTGGCAATAAGTCGAGAGGGAGTTCATTGAATGTAGGTTTTCGGGTGGGGAGTTATGCCTATGCTGATATTGTACAGAATAAACAGCACAATATAATCATCGACTTATTGCCATAAGTTGTTATCCTAAAAATAGTTTTTAAGTCAATAGAATGATTATAACTGTTTCATTTTTGTTTTTCCACTCATGAGTCAATCCAAAGCTCTATCCTCTTTTTGGCCTCACAATAGATGACAGCTTGGTATATGGTATGTGTTAGTTTTGAGGAGTTGTCCCACTTCTTATCAGGTGGAGGCAACTCATAAACCAACCTCTCTGGACAAGATTTAATCGGTGACTAATCAAGACAAAATATTTCCAAACTTGGCTTGCCTTTTTCTATGTCCAATCCCTGTTGTCTGCAGTTATTCCTGGTTTGACATGGGCATGCCAGCAATTGCAACCAAGCCAATTGAGGACAGTAGTAAAAACTCTTATGTCTTGTGAGTGCAACGAGAGATTAAATATAGATTAAATATCATTGTCTCATATCTGATTATAATTAATTTTCTGATGGGACAAAACTTTAAGGTGCTCCTAACGGTAACACATTTATCTGACCATTGGTCATCTAATCGAATTAACAATTTATTGTTAATTTCGAAAACGATATCCCATGCAATAATGTGTAATAAAAGAGGTAGCTCAGATGGTTTGATCACCTGCTCTATAACACACAAGTTTGAACTGGACTGAGACAGACTCTGTGCATTAATGTTTTATCCAATAAACATATCTACAGCAGCCTCTTGTAGTCTTTATTTTTTGATCTCTTACAAGCGGCCAGATGTTTCACCTTATTATGGAATGGACTGTGGCTGTGGGACGAGAGAACACAATTGTGAGTATGTGAATAGGATGCATGTATGCAACCTATTCTTTTTTGAAGATGGTGAGATGGTGTAATTGGTTAGCGCGCTGCTATTCACTGCCAGGGAATTGGTGCCGCAGGAGTTGTGGGTTTAAGTCTCACTTGGGGAACTTTCATAGTTGATTGTTCCTCGGATGTATAGCTCTCCTGAGCCACACTGTCTCAGTTTGGTGAGATGCGCAGTCTCATCCCCTCTAACTCAAGCTAATTCATAAACAATAGGATGGTAAAAGGAAGAAATTATTCTTTATCTAATCACACTGAATTCATATCATCACTAACAGTTATCAGTCGATGAATGTTGACAACAATAAGATCCCAATAAAGGTCGATCAGATGCGTCACATCCTTGTTTGATACAGTAGTTATCGTAGGATAGTATATTGTTAGAGTATGAGAAGTCCAGAAGCACAATTCAAGCGTTGAGAATGGAGGGAAATATAGTTCATGCTCTTTTCTTGGTTATACTTTTCAATGGTAAGTGATAACTATCATCAACTTTTCAATCAGGCAGTTTATAATTAACATTTCTATTAATAAGTGCTGTGCTGTAAATGTTATGTACATCTAAATTGTTATAGGTATCTTTGTCAACTTTGTTTACTTTTTGACAAAATATACATGAATTATTGCTTACTTCTCACTTTAGAGATCATCAGGCTGCTAGTTGAGAACATTCTGCGCATGCTCCGAAGAGGCATGAGCTGATCTCTGCAAAATTGCAGAAATTTCTGAAGCCATCTGATAAGAAACCTGCTCTGGTGGCTAATGAGATTCGTTTGCAATTAGCTACTGTTACTATAAGCCCTTGTTGCTAATCAGTTAATACCGGGGCTGGGGCTGTGTCATTCTCTCTGACCATTATTACTATCAGAACTTTGAACCAAACTCATTCTAATAGCACATACACAAAAAAAGTTGTGCATTATGCACGCTTAACCTTATGTCATCCCATTTATCAGTGATCTACATGCCCAGTCAGATCACGAAAGTCAGCATGAGTTGAGAACATAAACGATTTTGGACTTTCTATTTGTCCCCTGGAGTAAATTTTGCTGCTATACGCCCCTGTTTCTTTTTCACCTTATCTCATTTCACTATTCAGTGGTTAAACCAGAAACACACCTGAATTTTATATAGATCCCTTATGTTAAACATTCGGAGTCATATCCCTGCTTCCTCAATGCTATCATTCGATATCATATCCTACAATTTAAACAATTCTAAAGATCTAAATTATTATTCAATATCATTAATATCTGCTGAATGCTTCTATTCATTGAACAAAAGTGTGTCGTACTCAAACAAAAACAAGGGATGACAATTTCCATCTTACGCATTTGTGACTACAAATAAAAGACACAACCGCCAAACCAAAACCCCAAAACTGTGGCCAGCTCACACCATTTATTTCTTTGTGATAATCAAAGAAACATAATACACGATATCAGCAAAATAAGTGAAGACAATCTTATCTCATCGATCATCTGACACGATTGAAGAATCTGACAACACAATAGCCAGATAAAATTCTTCTAGCCAATCAGAGCCCACACATTGGCTTACGCTCGTCCAGTGATAAAATAACCTGAATTACTTATCAGCAGCAATCCGGACCTTCAAAATCTGCAGATAAAACTTTGTTTTCGACGTTGACACACCAGTCCATCTCCCTATAGTCTTAATTCCTCAGTTCATTAAAGTCAATTTGGGCAAATCTTGTGCTAAGAAGTTGTCTTCTCTTATTGTTGAAATTTGGTGGCTCATTTGCAGTATAGAGTTATCACCCCATCTATCTATCTGTGTAAAACATTTTAATTTCAAGCATGTGGATAGACTGCTTCACAGAGTAAAGGGATTCAGAGTAAATTTCTTAACAATAGTCAAGGAAAGAGTTTTTTACTCCTTGGTCAAGGTACCTGCGAGCTTTGCATCAAGGGGAAAGTTATGGGAAGCTTGATGCCAAAAACTCCTTTCATCCATTTGTCACAATTATAGGGTTCTGGAGAATGAACTGAATTCAAAGTTCTTGATTACAGTAAAAAATAGAATATGCAGGCTCTCCCGTAAAAATTTCTCTTTGTACAGCCTTACTCCACAATTAGACAAGAAGTTTTATGCTTAAATTACACCTAACTATCCTAGCTAAATTGATACGGTGGGTATAGCTAGGAAGGCAGTATTGTGGCAGTTTTTACAATAGGATTAACTATTACAATCCTTGAATGATGCTGCCACAATGTACCCTTGGTCTGTGCAATCATTGAACCTTAAATTTATCGAAAGGGCCTCATATCAAAAGTGTCTGCAGTCGATCGTCTACTGGGCTTTGGTTGGCACCCAGGTGTGCGCCGACCTGCCTGCAAACAGAGAGCAACCTGGCACAGATATTGTGGCCTGGCCACTAAGGCAACGAAATTTGCCGCCTATGCTCCGGGATGTGGCTTGTGACAAGACATCTGATTTAAATCAACCTTCAATTTTAATCAGTCTTGAGACACAAAGGTTATCCTCAGGTTTTGATATTCTTATATTACATTGCATTTAAGTTGGAAAAGATAAACAAGGCACAACAGTAACAAATTCTTTCCCTGTAATGAAACACAGAGACTGCAAAACAACTGGTTGTTTACAAATAAGATTTTCTTGAGGGATTAGAAAATTTACTGTGAGAAAACAATGTCTGTAATTGCTCTAACTGATATCTTCATCCAGCTTAGGTCTCAATTGTACTTGGATCGTTTCAATGCACCGCATGGAGAATTGCTTCAGATTTTGTTTGGAGGCCATCTCAGATTTGTTGTTTATTGAGGCAGCCCACCTGTTTGGCTAACCAAATCCTCAAAAGTAACGACATTATAACTTGTTGCAGTATAGATGCAGTCCCAGGGCACCCTCTACTTGATTGTGCAATAACTCCCGGAAGAAGGTTTACCCGGCTAACCAAGAGTGAAGTGATCGCAACATTGTATAACTTTTTAGAAGCATGGACCATGTTTTTGTTGAGTAAAGAGAGTGTGGATAATTGAATGTCGACAAGGTGTCATGGTCGATTGCAAAAATGTAAATATATGAGTAGCCAGCCACTAAAGCCTATTGATTCAACATAATATGATATGATATTTTAGATGCAATAAAATTGGTATAAAAAAACGGGGCACCCAATATGGGCTAAATTTTTTGTATCAGAACTGGGGTTTTGGGCTTGGAATGCTGGTTGGAAAATATATTTGGACTGAGCAGGATTACAAAGTGTCTAGCACTGGGCTATGGTTGGAACCTAGGTGTGCTCCGACCTGCCTGCAAACAGAGAGCAACCTGGCGCAGATATTGCGGCCTGGCCACTAAGGCAACAAATTTTGCCGCCTATGCTCCAGGATGTTGCTTGCGACAAGACATCTGATTTAATTCAACCTTCAATTTTAATCTGATGTAATAATGCTATAATACATAAATATCATAAGAAGCAACAAGTCTTGAGACACAAAGGTAATCCTCAGGTTTTGATATTCTAAAATTACATTGCCTTTAAATCCTTTGGAAAAGATAAACAAGGCACAACAGTTACAAATTCTTTCCCTGTAATGAAACACAGACACTGCAATACACTGGTTGTTTACAAATAAGATTTTCTTGAGGGATTAGAAAATTTACTCTGAGAAAACAATGTCTGTAATTGCTCTAACTGATATCTTCATCCAGCAGAGGTCTCAATTGTACTTGGATCGTTTTAATGCACTGCGTGAAGAATTGCTTCCAATTTTGTTTTGAGGCCATCTCAGATTTGTTGTTTATTGAGGCAGCCCACCTGTTTGGCTAACCGAATCCTCAAAAGTAACAACATTATAACTTGTTGCAGTATAGATGCAGTCCCAGGGCACGATTTTTAAACAAATGTACAAATTCAACCGTAACATGAATGCTGTCAATGGTTATTTCAGGACTGCAATTCCTTAATGGTGATAGATACACCAAGGTCGAACATACAGAAACCAGCTCACTGAAAATGCAGCAGAATATTTCACATAGAATATCATGTGTGTTATTAAGGGTGAGCCCTCCAGACACACAGTTATCATAATCCTATACGCATCCAGCATAGTTACATTGGTGTTTTTTTCAACAATAAAAATATTGGGATGACATTCGAGTAAAATTTAAGCTCAAACATTTGGGTGTAGTTTGAAAATGCTATCATTGAACATTATCCACTGAAAAAGCCAAATCCAAACCATGTTTCGGAATATTAATAATATTAATTATTTTGAGGTCTATAGTCATTCTGATAGAATTTGATGGGTGACTGATGGGTCACCACAATCTATACTGAAAACTTATATCAACCAACAGAAATATTCTTTTGTTTAAGTTCAGTATAGCGTCTCCATTGTCATTTGTAAATTGCTCCACTCCTTTGATAAAAGGCAATTAGAATTTGTTTGAAACTGTACACAATGGCATAGAAACTACAAATATATAGGCTCTTTGCACTGCCTTGCGCAACATTGCCACTGCACTGATGGATGAAATAAACACCGTAATGAAAAAGTAAATCGCAATTTTAAATATGTTAAAAAAATATTTCAAACATGCCCTCAAAAGCTCATTTAGATAATGTGATGAACTGATACTCCAAAAAAAACCAGATCTCTATGAGTTACCATGTCGAAGTGTAGTTCTGCCCAAACAGAAAAACACGAACTTGGAGATTTTTTGTCAGATTTGGAGTTTTTTGCAGAAAGAGATAAATGAATAGTTAGCTGATTGACTAACGATCCAGGTGACCAAATGTGGTTATTCTGAATTAAAAACTGTAGGAAGGAGATAGCTTTTGGAAAAGTAAGGAGGAGATAACTACAACTGAGCATTTTTGACTTTAAATAACTGAGTCATGCAGACCCAAAGCAGATATTTTAAATTTTCAATGAGTGTTTGTTATGTACGTGTAATTTGGATTGATGATCAAGCTTTCACTAAGTGCGATATTCCCACTCATGTATTGAGAATAACAGTGCAAGTAATACCTATCCCATTGTCTTTCTTCTCCCGATATGGATAGTTCTTAACATTGTATATATGCATATATACCAATATATCGTAGATTAGGAAACACTGAAATTAATGTGTAAATTGTATTGTAGGTTGCAACGCTACGTGGTTGACTACACACCATAAGACAAATCCAGCTACATCCAATAAAGCGAGCCCATCTTTTAATCACATAGCAGCCAAAGACACCGTTCATACAACAGTTAACATGCCGCCACCAACAACCCACAGAACAACTCCAACCACAACCCACAAAACAACTCCAACCACAACCCACAAAACAACTCCAACCACAACCCACAAAACAACTCCAACCACAACCCACAGAACAACTCCAGCCACAACCCACAAAACAACTCCAGCCACAACCCACAAAACAACTCCATCCACAACCCACAAAACAACCACAACCCGAAAAACAACCCCAACCCGAAAAACAACCCCAACCACAACCCACAAAACAACCACACATATCAAGACAACCACCACTGCACAGTTGGCTAATAGGAGTTACACAGTGGCAGATGAATACGGAGCTGTGTGCCTCAGAATGAAAGCTGCTATTGACTTGAAACTTGGCTATCATGAAGCAAACAAAGTAAGCAAAGTTTAATCCCTTTATTCGTATCTTTCACACCAGTGACAAAGGCCAGGTGTCTGGTTGGCCAATATAAATCCAGTTTTGCCTGCGTATGGAGTTTACACCTTATAGCTATCAATATTTATAGTTAGAGTTATCAAACCAAACGGTTGTCAAAGCATTTTTATGATGTCGGTTTCATGTAACGCAACAATTATAGACAATTACACATTTCAACTTGCTCTCAATAAACATGGATAATCAAAAAAAATATATAGCTAAAGCTCTTTCTGATGCAGGCGATGGAAATTCCACTCAGGAATATGGATGTTGTAGCAGTAACAGGATTGTGTAGCCCTACTTCCAATGTTCTCCAAATCATGTGGACTGACGGCGGGGCTGCAGCAAGCGTCACACTAGAGTTTACAAATTCTTCTCAGAATCACAACTACAGTCTGAGCGCTGTGAATGCGACATACAAGATACACCTGACTAAAACTTTAAGTAAGTAGTTTTTCTTATTTCATTGTACATGAAGGGCACGGCTCTCTTTTCAAACTGAAATGCAAAGAGAGCACCTCACAGATTTAATTGTGAGACTTGAACTTGAGAGTAGTACCGCTGCAGTGTGCTGACTACTGGGACCTGTTGGACCCCCAGGTGTGCTCCGACCTGCTTACAAACCAAGGGGAAATTGCCGCAGTCATTGCCGCCTAGCCCCTTAGGCACCCACTATTCCACTCAACCTTGCAATTTTTTTTAACAAACCTAGTATAGTGCATAGGTATGAGTCTAAACGAAGCACTGATCGTTATTTAGCAGCTTTCTTTGTGTAAAAGCAGTTTTCTTGGTTTCTCAACAGCCATCTCTGGAAGTAGCGCATCACACAAGCTAACACAGTTCAATACCAAGGTGGGTGATCACTATGTATGCAGGAATAAAACGGTCATAAATCTATCTCATGGTTCTAGTCTGGAGCTGCAGTATGTAAAGCTCCAAGCTTTCAGTGACAAGAACTCGACAGACTTTTATGGATCAGGTAAGCGATTCCGGTAATAATTTCCTCATTCACAGAGTCAAGTTGCTTCACCATTGAGAAGACGATGTGCTTTAACTCAAAGCAAATTTGATTTATAGAACACACCTTGCCCATATCTGGCCAGCGAAAAGGTACATAGGTAAGGTAATATATTAAAATCATAATTCTTCACAAAATCGAAATATAAAAGCCACCAAAATAAATTCAGGACCCAGGATTGGAGAAAATATTTGTCCAATTAGACGGAATATATATCTTACTATTTTCGCTGAGTGGAATCTATAAATATAAAATTAATATTAGAAATTAATATATTGGAACTTTATAAAAGTAAAACTGTGAAATTTTAACTCCTACATAAGATGTTTGTACCACTTCATCTCAGATTGTAAAGTTCTTCAATTTGCTGTTTTTTTTCTAATTTTCAGCGGCTGATTGCTATTACCATCCCGGACCAAACCATCCTGATCCAGCTAAAACATACAGTGTCATACTGTACTCCACAGTGGGCGGAGTTTTAGCCTTAGTTCTCATAGTGGTACTCATCGTGATTGGCTGCTACTTCTGTAAAAGAAGATTTGGAGGCTACCAAAGTGTATAGACTAAGACTCAATGAGATGATCCTCATTTTATATCATTCTTTTAGGTTTTCATCGCTTTATTAGATTACCATTCATGATGAAAACATATGTCTGTCTTTGCCAACAACATTTATGACCATAACAGTGAATGGCCAATGACATATTTGATTTTTTTAATTACCCTTTTCCATCACAAGATTTCCAGGGAGGGATGTATTGTATGTAATGTATTGCTTTAAACTCAACTTGACCGAACATTTTACTTAATTAATCCATCAAATTTTTTTTTTACCATTTGCATGGTATAGTCTGATAACATTGTCACATATTGATCAGTATCACAAATTACCATATACTAATGCAGGGTTTCTCTCAAAAAAAGCCTAAGTCTTCAAAACAAAGAGAGTTATCTTCTCTTGGGTACAAGTATTCACTATGGTTCCATGCTTCGAATGAGTGGTCCATTCCCATTTTGAATGAGGAGTGCTAACGATTTCTATGATGTAAAAAACATGAAAGGACAGATGACGCGGGAGGCCCGAGTTCAAATCCCGGAAATTGTGACATGCACAACACGACTTATACTCAGTAGAGCTCCATATAGGTGCTTCCAGTCAGCACAAATACAGGAGTAGGAGGTAGCTCAGTTGGTTAGAGCGCCTGCCCTCTAATGCTCAGGCGTTGGATGTCTTGGGTTCAAATCCTGCTGCAGTCTACCGACTACTGAGCTCAATTGATGTCCCAGGTATGCTTCAACCTGTCGGCAAACTGAGAGCAACATGCGCCAAACGTGGCGGTCGCACCCTTAAAGTTCTGTTATTTCTCAGTCTTCCGAAAGAGACAAAGTTGCGATTTCAACCCAACTTAACCGAACTTTAGTTGTACGTTAAGTTTTTTCATTGCCTCTTAACTTGTTTCCTAGTATTTAAAGGACAACCAAGGTTTCAAACAAGTTCTCATCGATCGATAGCAGATTGCACCTTCTGCATCGGGAAAAAGACAAAATCTAATTCTGATGATTATTCAGCCAGAATTCATGTGAAACAATTCATCCATCAGGTACTCAAACTCAGCTAAAATAGAATACCACAGAGCAGTTTCCTGTTCCTGTTATTATTTAGCCTGTACTCTATCATTATTAAAGCAGTGTCTTGGAACCTCCCCTAAACTGAAGTGTTACCCAGCATAGAGTCAGCAACTACTTTGAGTTTTGCACCTCGTCATGCACAAAGCTGATGCTGCCTAGTGTGAGAAACGGACTGGGCCGTGTACACAACGAGGTGTAGTTAGCTTGCTCCGAGTCTACTCTGATGAGCGAGAGGGCTTTTCTATTTAGATTTGGGTTCTATTTAGTTTTAGCACTGAAAGCCTTTGCTTGAATTATGCAATCATTATATAACCCACAGAAGGGTCTCAAAGATACACTGATAAACGATACACTGATAAATGATACACTGATATACGATAGGCTGATACACGATACACTGTTCCGATAAGTTCTGATGGTCATCAATGAGCGATATCAATTAATCTCCTGACAAAATGTAATACATGCACTGTTTATCTACTCCACATGAACTTAATGCGCTAGAAGTCGTCTCAAGTTTGAACTTAGATTTAATTCAAGGTTATTATAATACACAGTCTATTAATATTTATAAGATTATGGATTTATGGATTTATGGATTTAGATATGGATATGGATTTATGGACTTATGGATTATAAATTGTACCATCACCTCGTGTTCAAAATGAGGTTTGAAGGAAGATGATGTTGTGTGTCAAATTAATGATCCAAGGCTTAAAGAATACTGACTCTGTCATCTCATTTTTGCCACGTTCAAACATGTCAGCAACTTTCACCACCCTAGCTTCTTTTCCATGGATCAAGCATAGTTATTTGCATGTAGTTGGAAGCGTTGGTTTAGATCTCTCGAAAAATTCTAGTAATACTAAGATCCCTGTATATGATTTTATCATGGTAGCGACTACCCTCAGAGATGGTGATGAAAACATTTTCTGTGGTTGAGCTATCACCGCAGAAAGTTGTTATTGTCGGTTTTTTGCCATTTCTCCAGGCATCAGTACAGTAATTCTGTTTGGTATTCATCCTGTTTGATAACGAATCTCAAGAAATATATCAAGGTGTATGCTTTAAAAATTGTCACCCTGACACTAGCACATTATTTACTACCCACTAATGCATTGCTGCGAAACATTGGTTGCCCTTTAAGTAATGAGTAATACGATGGAAGGGGACTTTGATGGCGCCTCCTGAATTAACCTTTAACCTCTCTCGAACAAGTTCATCAATATTGTCTCTTCAACCAGCATATCATACTCCCAGCTACCTGATCTGTTAGTGGGAAAGAGAGCCAATGTCAGGTCACTAAAAGTGCCTATTGAAACATAGTGAAAGTGAAACTACTTTCATATGCATTCACTGTATATCATGATGCACTTTAAAATAATTATCATCTGACCTCCCTCCCTTCCTCAAGCTAATCAGAGCCAACATTTACCCTCCCTCATTTCAAGTTCATCATGATTATGTCTTCAACCAGCATTTTTTATTATTCTACTCCCAACCCTAACTTGAGTCATATTTCTCAGGGAGAGAACCCAAACAAACCTAATGACATAGTATAGAACCACGCCCAAACCATCATGATGGGATAGGCTTAGGATAGGCTTAGGATAGGCTTTATTTTTTTCCTCCATATATCAGAAAGTTTGATGCCCTGAAGTGGAAAAAAAATGTTAGAAATGCATTACAATGTAGAAATAAATAGAAAAGAAAAACTAGACTGGAGCTCCACATGAAGATAAGAGAGGACACAATAAAATAGATTTGATTGTTTGTAGTTGTATACTGCGGAAAATTTGTTTCTATGAGTTAATAATAGTGGTTCAGACATTTAAAAGTGGGATTGAAATCATAAGTCTGCCTCTGTCTGAAGACTGAGAAATAACAGAGCGGCTGTCGTATTCGGCGCCAAGTTGCTCTCAGTTTGCAGGTTAGAGCGGAGCACACCTGGGTCGTGTATTGAGCCCAGTAGTCAATCGACAGCAGCGGGATTTGAACCCACGAGTTTTTAATAAAACCATGGTCAGGGCTCGAACCTAAGATTGCAGTGAATTCTGATATATATATTAATGGCATCTCCTGTTTCTCAGGTAATAGGGTGGTGAACGCCACAACCTCTTAGCCAGCAGATTCTGGTGTTTCCGAAGCTAGATGGTTATAAGGGCCCTAGTCTAAGAAAAATCTTAGGGGAAGCGCAAACACTTTGAGGGTGTGGACTGGACGTAGGTTGGGTATTGTAAGCCTCTCCTGCGGATTCTGGGGTTAATCCCCTTATTCCTCCAATGAGTTTTAATGATATAAATAGAAAATGGAAGTCCGAAATGAGCTGATTCTGACTTGGAATATTTGATTATAGCATTTTTAGGCCGCTCTATTGATCATTCTAGGGAAGCAGAGCACCCCTGTCTCCCCTAGTTATTATTTAGAGTTAAACTCATCTCAGCCTCACTATTTAGTCCTTATTTCCGCTCAGTTTAAGTAGGCCTACCCTCGATACATAGTTGAGGGTGAATACTCCTAGCCTGAGTACATCAGCTAGTTTGATCTGTCTTTGTGTAACAGTAAATCTGTACTATTATGTAAGGTGGTTACCCCCATATTAAGATGGAAGATAACATATTACGTGCATGGCGGACAACCTAACATAAACATAATATAATCTACTTTTGCCTTCTATGGTTTTTGGAAACATATTTTGTACTGAATATGAAGAGAACTAGTTCAGCATTAGTAACACACAAGTTATGACTTATTACTTGGTTGCCACTGAAAAAAAACAATTATCTACCATCTGGCAAACGGGAAACATTATTGAAATCTACTCCTAGTCACTTTCAAAATTATATATAATTAGGTCAGCTCGATTTGAATGTGATTGCTACCACCATCTTATGGGCTCTTACACCAGTCATCTGATTGGTCCACTGTAAGGCGTTGCCAAATACCATCTCTATTCTGCTGGTAGTAAACTCAAGTTAATTTATAGTCTTGATACCCTGTGATATAGTGTGAGAATCCTAGATGTTATTCGGTCTATTTGATTCTGGTATCATCAGTATGGATCTACGGACCCTGACACCACGCCCTGACACCACCATGAATCAAACACGGATCCTCTTGATTGAAAGACTCACGCCCTATTCATTGCACCACGGCCGCTACCTTCAATATCTGCTGGTAGTATGCTGGACTATATAACCTCATGATCTGGTAGGCTGCCTCAAACACTCCTATCTTCTCTACACAGACGGACAATCTACAGGAGATAAAGGTGAGATATGGTCAATGTTTAAAATATTTTATGGATTATTTTTTAAAAGGTTCTTACTGCATACAAAGTGGTAATATCGTCAGTTGACTTGCTAATTTTAAACTACACACTACTAATGCTACTTTTTTTTAACTAGCTACCACTTTTAATTATTTTCCAATACATACATACATTACATACAAGGAGCTAAAGGCTTTAACTCCTTGATCCATATCACATTTTAAAAGATCTTCTGGATTATATTTTCATCAATTTATGCATTAACATCTTTGTGACTTTATAGTTTTTTTTTCTATTTTTTTTGGTATTCTGTAAAACATTCTCAACGAATGAGTGTTATTCAAAAAAAAAGTTTACATATATATGTTGAGTAATTGATCTCTAACTGTTGCGTATTAATATAACATACATATAGTGCTATTTCTTGTCAATAATTTGAGATTAAAATAGATTTGGTTATAATCATCATCCAACTATTTTGTAGAGCAGCCACAGACTGAATATGAAGATATTTATTGTTGCTGTTTGCTTCCTTGTCATGTTTGGTAAGTTATTATTGTGAGTACTAAACATCGCACAGGTACTTGGGGTGTCTGTACTGTGAACAAATCAAGCTCAGCTCATTTGGGACTTTCATTTGCTATTTATGTCATTATTAAGCTGGAGGCTGGGGAATACCCCATACTCCACAGGAGGAGCGTACAATACCCAACCTGGTGTTACTTCACTTTTTGCCTCCCCTGCCACTTTTCCTAAAGTACGGACCTGAGTGATTAGAATTGTTCAGGAACGCAAATCGCATTTGATACTGAAATGCCACTACCAATCACTTGGTGTACACACATTTCTTCATCTTTTTTTTATTTGCATACATGGACAGATGTTAAATGTACCTTGTGATATGTGAATAATTGCAGATTTGGCTTGTTGCCGCACTGGTGTATTTGATGCTGGCCGAGTAAGCTTCCTGTACTCGGACCCACAAGCTTGTCAGAAGAAATGTGAGATGCTTGCATTTTCCGATGAGGAGACTTTAGCGGTGCATGATAACATCTATAGCAATAAAGAGTTCAGCTGTTACTGTAGGTATCGAGTCAAGGCTTAATCACACAACATCAACACCAATATCAACAACAAAATCCTCATCAACATCGGCACCAACATCAACAGCAACATCAACACCAACATAAACCTTAAAATTAACATCAACAACAACAAAAACAAGAGGAATAGCTATAACAAAACCCTGTAACAACAACACACAAATTGGTATTGGTGATGTATATGATTGATTGTATTTTTGTGGGAAGATGCCGATTTAAATTATTAATTTCTTATGAATAAATTTGTTTCAATGTTCCATACTTTCTTTCCTCATAAAACTGTGTCACCACAAAATCAACTTTTGATTCAGCTATTACAACATGACACCCAGTTGGTCATTGCACTGATGATAGTACTGATGAAAATTAAATTCCGGCATGATATCATACGCACCTAGTACCAGCATGGCAAACAACCGTATATACAAGTATATCTGGCTTACAATCTATGTCTTATTCTTATCTGCTTGTGCATATTGCCAGGAATAGAAATGTGAACTCAAAACTTCGTCCAAGTTAAGTGGACTTTGACCTGATTCTCTTCCTATCGAAGACTGGGGTAGAATAGATTGAGACTAGTGCTGTCTTAAAAATACTATCGTTTCGGGCAGAAACAAATTTTACCATTGTCTCAACACTAGTCATCCACAATACAAGCAAGTGTACAAAACAAAACTTCTAATTATAGGGCATTAGAATTAATGAACTCACCGCATATTATCTCAACTTAAACTCAAGAAACAGCAGTCTGGTTTTACGCTAACAAGTTGTCTTCGATCTCCCTTTAACATAATAACAGAGCCGATAAACAGTAAATTCAAACTTGCTAAGTTGCCCTCCCTTGATATTCTAGTGAATCAATTTTTTTTGTATGTGATTCAATAAAATGATGACTAATACTAAGATGAGTTTCTTCGCCCGATCATACAATACTCATATCAGCAGTTATCACGGTCATAATATAGAATAACTTTTATCTTTATTTCAACACAAGATCGCAGTCGACGTACCATCAATGTATCATCTCGGTATAAAATCATAGACACCCCATCAACCCAGCCAGGTCGTAACTAGGAAGGCGTCACCAGGTACTGCGGGGAAAATGGAGATGAAGGTTGTTACTGTTATTTTCTTTACTTTATTCTTAAACGGTAAGTTAAGTCTATCACCGGAATAGTGTCAATGGGAAAATTTTCATCATTCCTTGTTGTTGTCATGAACATCACAAAAAGAAACCAATAACTCCAAATAAATCTTTGAGAAGGGCAAATGCAGATGCGGAGTATTGTGAGTTGATAGAATAAGATCTTATTGTGTAAATACTGTAGAAGAATCTTCCTTTGCCGGACACCAGTGGATCTTATATAAATGTTATCGACATTAGCGGTGCTTGGTCTAGGATTATCACCATTAAAAAACCAGGCCAAAAAGAAACGAGATAATCTCTGACCTTAAGTCAGCCGTTGGCTAACATGACAACAATATTATTTCCTTTTCGGTTGCTTCTTTATTGACGTACATTTTTAGCTGTTGTTCTCGGTGACAAGCAATGGTTTATTTACCCTCCTGCCCAGCGGACTCATTATCAGCCACCCTGCGTAGAAGTTATTGCTGATATGGATCTCATCATCGATTATAAGGTAAACCTTAAATCTAGGAAATGATGTCCAACATTTAAGGCCTTGACCTCACTGCGATTATGTTAAGAGGAAGTTGGTTGTGGAATGCATCCTTGGAGATAACTTTTTACAAGCCATAAGAGTTGAATCGTGCTCATTTTAGAGGTCAGGCAAAACTGAGAATTCCTGAAGTCATTCTTCTTAACACCACACGTCATCAATCTCATCTCAAGCGGTATTGAAATAGTGCACGCACAAGAAACGCGAGCGAGTATATTTTTTAACTACATTGTATAGGTGAACACAATTGGACATAACTTTGGCACCCATTGATGGCCGATTCAAGTCAGATCACAAGTGAGCTGCGTAGCTTTGAGTAATTCTTAGATTCACACCAGGGATAGGGTGACTGCGATAAACCAATCATGTTAACATGATCTATTCAATATGGCTGTAATTTAAGGTCAGTCACCATGCTTTGTAGGTTAAAAATGGATCGACCCAAACAAGTTCTGTAGACGTGCAATCTGGAATGACTCGCGGTGGTAGCTGCTCTACAGCTGCTGTTTATCACTATGTAGTCAGCGGCGCTTATCGTACAGATTATCCCATCCAGAGCGTCAACTTTTACTTCATGCTAGACGAATCAGACAGCACAGTGTCAATGCAGATACACATGGTCTATAACGCGTCACTACTACCAAATTCTGCTGAATGTTAGTAAGAGCATTGTTACTATATTTATGACTTTAATTTTCCATGCATTTGTGCGCATTAGTGCTTTAGTGCATGATTGCATGAGTGCATGTAATCATAGGCACAGGCATAGAAAGCAATATATGTCTTTAAAATTCTTTAATTCAAGTTTAAATTCATTATTTTAACCCATTCTTGTGAAGATGGTTAGGGAGTGAGTGGGTAGGGCATGGGTCTTTCAATGGAGAGGTCTAGACGGATACAGTCTGTAGACCAATACTGATACCGAACCGAAAGTCCCAAGCAACACCAAGGCTTCTCACACAGCATCACTGGGTATTGAGACTTTAAATGGAAGTGAGGTTCTTTTCTTGTAAAGATCATTAGACTGAATGTTACCTATCTAATACTTTACATTTCAGCAGGAAGTCAGTTGGTAAGAGTGAGTTCTGTGTGGATGAATGTTTCGCATTCGAATAATGCGTATCTCTGTGAAGACACTCAAATGGTAGACATGGGCGATTCAGCAAGAGCAAAGATCTCTTACATTCATGCTCAAGGATTCCACATGAATGGGACTTTCAGCAACACTACAGAGGGTAAATCACATTTAAGTCATCACAAGTAAGAGCGAAATCAATATAGATTCCTCAGACAGTGATCTGACACTATCAATGGCAGCCTACACAGCATGGCAGCCTACACCCCATAAATTACTGATGCCAGTGATTAAAAGTTTTTTTACATCCTATTCTCGATTTGATCTGAAATTCCTGACACCAGGGATATATTGGTATGGTTTCACATTTCGGACATATCTCATTCACAATGGTTCCATGCCTCGAATGAGTGGTCCACCTCGATGTTGAATTATGAATGCTAACGATTTCCATGACGGAAAAAACATGGAAAATGTATGCCGCGGCCGGGACTTGAACCCGGGGGTCTCCCGCGTTAAATCCTTTACAGGCTTTGAGTGCAAGAGCACAATAATTCAGCCACACCACCTAATTGGATTGATTAGATTCAACACGGTATATATTTTCGCATCAAAAATGTCGTTTGGTACAAGCGGAAGTGAACTTAAATGCTATTCCCATGGATCGATAACTCCCGAAATCCTCCCGAAATCACAACATGGGAACATAGTGATTACCTTAACATTTACACTGTAAAACATTTGGAATCACTGGCGGCATTCGTGATAGGTGTACTGTAGTATTTGTAGTAGGCCTTTTACGGTCATATCGTGTGATTGGTCAAGGGATATATTGGTATGGTTTCACATCATCAGACAGATTTCATTACCTGTCTGCTATCTCAATATTAACCCTAAAACCGTCTCACTGCCTGAGTTATTTCATACGCTGCCTGAGTTATAAATTTACGATGAAAGTTCAACACCAGCGCGTGGTTTGCTTATCTAATCTGTCTCCATTTTATTTCCTTGTATATTCTTACAATTCAATGTTCCACATATTAGCAATACATTATCAACATGCGCATGTGATGATTGAATCTTATCCTATCGATCATAAGACACAAATAAGGTGGTCCCTTTTCTCCTCCACCTAGCTCATCACAATGATCTGATAACATTATGTTGGTCTCGTGTCAGTTGCTGATAAGCAAAAATTGATCCAGTTGATTGGTCAACTTACAGCCAATAACAGGTTTCTAAGTTGAAGAACAATGTGATTGTCTGTTATTGATATAGGTCACACTTGGGGAAGTCCTCAAGACCTAAATTGCTCCAATCTAATTGGTTGAGTGAAGCAACAATAGATTTGGTCAAAATTAGATTGCGGTGTGGTAAACATTACATGTCAGTGGTACGGTGTAAAATTGTGTTATCAATTGGGGCAGGGTGCTCTACTAGCTTTTGCACATGTAATAGCTACAAATTCATGCAGTTTAATCTCCTTTCAGCCATAACTGGGTCTGAGTCTCAGGCACATAACAGCCGTTAGGTTTCCATTTACTTTTCTTCCCTTACACATTTCTTTGCGTTGTGAATGACGTCAGACATAGCATATGGGTTAGTCTAAGTGCTCAGACGGCTCCATTGCGAGTTAGTGGCATTACATTATCACCCACCCACGAACTCGCAATGGAGCCATCTGAACACTTAGACTACATATGGGTTGGTCTACTACTCCCCTGTTACATGCTCGCTCAATTTCAAGTCTCAGTTTGCGTTAATATGATGTCTGTGTTTGTAGGTTGCAACGCTTATCATTCAACTACCACCCACAAAACAACACCATCAACTACCACCCACAAAACAACCCCATCAACTACCACCCACAAAACAACCCCGTCAACTACCACCCACAAAACAACCCCATCAACTACCACCCACAAAACAACCCCATCAACTACCACACACAAAACAACCCCATCAACTACCACACACAAAACAACCCCATCAACTACCACACACAAAACAACCCAATCAACTACCACACACAAAACACCCTCAACAACCCCAAAAATAGAGACAACCACCACTGCACAGTTGGCTAATAGGAGTTACACAGCGGCAGACGGATTTGGAGATGTGTGCCTCAGAATGGAAGCTGCTATTGACCTGAAACTAAGCTATCAGGAAGCAAGCCAGGTAAGCCAAGATCTAATTCTATCATTTTGTTTCACCTTGGTGGTCGAGCTTGGAGTTGTTGTTTGTAATGGAGTTGTTGCCCTTTGACTGGCAGCCAGTTAGGACTGCCAAAGCAGTTGTCACAAAATGCTTTGTGATGCAAAAAACCCGAATTAACGTCAGTGTCACCGAAAGCCAGTCAATGTTGGGGATGTGACCGTATCTAGTGATTGTAACCATTTTATAAACATTAATACCAATTTTCCCTCATCAACATGTTTTGAGTTTTGTTAGCGATTGGTGACAATATTGTATCATGGAGTCTATGCAAAAAATTTTTAATAATTCAATATTGTGCCTTCAATTTATAAACTATTCCAGATGAAGGCGATGGAAGTACCACTTAGAAATATGGATGTTGTAGCAGTAACTGGATCATGTAGCCCTAGTTCTAACATCCTCAAAATCATGTGGACTGACAACAAAGCTGCTGTAAGCGTCACACTGAATTTTACAAAGTCTTCTCAGAATAACATCTATAGTCTGAGTGCTGTGAACGTGACATACGCGATACACGAGAGTAAAACATCCAGTAAGTCTGTTTTCTTTCATGGTATTAAGGGTGCACAACTCTTGAACGAACATTTATCTCATCGTGAACAAGCTTGCTACCACTTTAGATAACTGAACAACTTGAAACTGGTTTCAGACTCTGCCAGGTCACTCTGTGCATGTGCAAACTGTTGAGGCATGAGTAAGCCAACGTTATGGCTCTGATTGGTGGGTGGGAAGAAAAAGAGCAAACCCCAGGTCATATGGTACTTTCAGGAAAGTACCCTTAACCCTAGCATTGCCTTACTTTTGATAAATGGAAGTCCTTTTTGGGCTATGTAGAGTAGTTGTGTGACAAATGTGTATTCTTATTTTATTATTCTGCTCCACAGCTATCTCTGGGATGAGCGAGTCATATGACCTTACTAAGTTCAGTACTAAGGTGGGAGATCACTACTTATGCAGTAATAAGACAGTCATAAAACTATCTCATGATTCGAGTCTGGAGCTAAAATACTTGAAGCTTCAAGCTTTCCGGGACAGGAAGTCTACTGACTTTTATGGGTCAGGTAAGTCATTCCTGTAATTCAATTCTTAAACCCTTTTAAAAAAAAAATAAGCTGCTTCCTCGTTGAGAGGGTAACTCTGAACAGCGAAGAAACAGCTATCTTATGCACTCAGTTTTCCAGCGAGATATAGAAATTATGTAAAAGAACATAATTCTACACCAAATTCACATGTTTTGATTGGTTGAGCAACGTTGAGCCGGGTGGATGATTGGACCATCAAAACTCCGATCGGATCACTCTCAGTACGAAGACTCTATCCTTAGTACTCAGTGCAAACTATTTTGCACAATCCAATTATTGCCTGAATGGCTGAGTGGTAGACCTGAGTACACCGAAGTATAGCATTCCCGACCCAGTAGTCTCTTCCAAGTTTCTGTTCATGGCAATGAACTAAGTTTCCAAGTGCGGACCAAGAGGTTACAGCTTCGTTCTAACATGTGGTCAAAATCCACATGGAAACCTAATGGATTTTAAGTTCATGGGCCCAATCTTGAATGAAATTAGAACTCAGAATTTTTTTCCTTTGAACCTTCAATGCGTATAGCCTACTCTGTTGATAATTTAAGTTTAAATTTTTATCAGGGAAATGGTGAGACTTTATTCCCACATCGTCTCAGATTGCCGGTAATCTACTTTTTCTTTCTTTCTATTTCAGCCACTGATTGCTATTACCATCCTGTAAAACCATCCAGTATCGTACTATACGCCATTATAGGCGGGGCTTTGGTCTTAGTTCTGATAGTGGTACTTGTCCTGATCTGCTGCTGCTGCAAAAGAAAATTTGGAGGCTACCAGCGTGTATAAGACTCAATGACATGACGTGACATTACGTGAAGTGACTTGCTGTGAGGGACCCTTTTGTCACCTTATTTCATTATATAATACTTTTATTGTCAGCAACAATTCAATACTACTAATGTTTATAGACTATTATATTATAGTTATTATAGACTATCATATATGTGATGAAAACATACAGCGAATAAGTTTGGTCGAATTATTGGCTGTGCCCAAAACCTAACAATTTTTAGTAATTATGGTCCAATAACTTACATTTCTATGACATTTTCAACATTTTCTAAAATATATTTTTTTGTTATCCAAAATGTTCATTCAAATAATAACTTGATAATTTTGTATTCTCTGACAGTTTATTTTATTTGTCAATTTATTCAAAAAATATCATTTGTAATCGTTATAATCTTTTGTGTGGCATAGTTTGAATAACGCTGTCATTATAATGCACAATACAACAAATAGAATATTTGAAAGGCGTCACGAGGGAGATTTTATATTTTAAAAGTTTGACAGACTTGGATTGGTCACCTGGAGGAACAACAACCTGCCTTAGTCGGATTACCATTTACTGGGTTTGCTGCTTAACTCAGGACAAGTGGAGCTTATGCGCTGCCCTGTATTAATCATTTTGTCACGATGAAAACCCAAAGACCTACTAATGGCAAAATTTAATCAAAAAATCTACACAATTAAATTTATGTGACTATGAATGCTTTATTGGCTTGCCTGTTGGTGTAGTTATTCACCGAGCAGAATAGTCCTGGTTGCTATTTTTCTAGGTAACCAGTTTGCTGCACCAATGAAACCATGCTTTCCTCACAACAATGATGTTTGTCAACTTGTGTAATTCTTTTCATTCCTAGTAATAATTGGGTGAATTAATTGGAGTTGTCTACTCGTGATATGTATGCATACCACTCTTTTCATTATAATTATTCTTTTTTTCGGGATGGTGAGATGGCGCTATGCAACCAGTTAGCGTGCCTGCTATTCACTGACAGGAGGAGTTGTGGGAAGCTTTCAAAGTTGATTGTTCAAGCTCCCAGCAGTAGCACCCTTGGGTGTATACCTCTCAAATTGGAAAATGACTAACTGTCAGGTTTCCTTCGAAGCGTAGTCGATGGAAACCTGGCGGCTAGCTTACAAATCTAACTGAGAGCTTGGCATCAACACAGTGGTAATAACTACAAAACATAAAAATGTTTACACCCTCTTTTAATACATAAAGCAGAGCTGTGCTACTCGAGTACAAATTCGAGTACAAGTTCTACTCGAGTACCGATTTCAACTACTCTCTACTCTACTCGAAGGGGCCATAAGTATATTCTACTTGTACTCCCTTGGGAAGAAAGTACTCGGAATCTACTTGCAAACTTAAATACTCTACTCTACTTTACTTTACATCAAATATACTCTACTCTTACTTGCACCAGGGAGTTGTCAACTCCCTGTTGACACATAATATTTCTGCGGCCAGTTTACTATGTATCTGGAGCTCGCCAGATCAACACCCATGGCAGCATGCGATTCGTTGGTGTTCTGGCACCAAAAGTGGGAAATACTCTTCAAGCTGTACCCTCTTGGCCAAAAAGTGTTGCGTGTGCCGGCATGTTCTGCTGCCGTCGAGAGGATATTCTCTCACGGTGGCAACATGATGAGGCCACATCGCACCTCAATGAGCGATGCCGTTCTGGAGAACCTCATTTTCTGCAAATGCAACAGGCTGCAGGGCCTAGTATAAATAAAGAAAACTAGAACCCGGGGATAGTTGGACATTATACTATTATACTATTATATTATCATATTATTTTATCATATTATTATCATACCCTAATCATTAACATATTATATATATATAGGCCTACCTGTACTGGTTAATTTGGCTGTTTTACTTGTTTTTTCGTTTTACTTTAATTTAATAAAAAGTACTTGATATTTGATTAATGTACTCTATACTTGTACTTGAAATTGAGAAGGAAAACTCTACTTGAACTTGAAAGTTGAGAGATAACTCTACTTGTACTCGGAATCAAGTTGTGATACTCTACTTGTACTCGGAAGGCAGAAACATGTGTATACTTGTACTTGTACTCGATTTTGTTTTGAGTACTCGCTTACTCTTCTTGAACTGAAAAAAGTACTTGAGCACAGCTCTGACATAAAGTGGTCCACTTCAAGTTGACTCTGCCCCCTCCTTGCCAAATAATCTAACCATAACCTGCACATTGATAGAAATAAAACAGGTCAATTGAATTATTTCTTATTGGACAAATCTACAAACCCAACTAGCAAATAACTCACATTGTTTGTATTGCAACACAACTATGTTGTTGATAGAGATACAAATCTCATCAAGCAAACAGTTGTGCCCCCACTTTGGGTTCGGACAAACTAGTAGTAGGAATTAAAATGCTGATGAAATAATAATAAAGCTCTCAAGGACACGTAAACTAGATCAATATCAAATTAAGTACAAATAGAATGAGCTGTCAAAGCCACAATTTTTTAGGTTTATTTATGGAAAGACTTTAATTTAATTTGCGAGATTGCGCAATCGCCAATCGGTAACTGGTAACTGCACTTTCTATTTGATGCCAGGCGATTGAGTCGTGTGTTCTAATCGCGCTGGGGAGAGAATTTTCAATCGATTTTCCTACCTCCTGGCACCCTCAAGTGAATGTACTTCCTCCTTGAAATTAAAATTCAGGTAGCGTGCCAAGTTATTCGTTAACATCAAAGTCACGGATGTTTCAAAGCTAGACATAGTTAATTTTGAACAATCAAATGACAGCCGAGAATTTGCTGAAGTGTGACAAGTACTTTTCAAACAGTAATTCTGTAGCAGTAATTTCTTTAAGAGTTGTCTAGTCTTGATGCATGTGCAAATAACTCTCAAAATTACAAGCACTACTTTGGCAAAGAAATCAGCAACAAATTACTCGAAATATTAGGAGGACATATAGTGAGAAATGCACATCACTTATGGCGACGCACGTTTACCTTTTGAAAATGTTATTAGCCCAGTCACTTCGATATTAGTGTGTTTCTGACATCCTGACGAGCATCTATCTTACTGAATTACAACATCAAAAAATAAAAGGTTTCTGCGGCACCATACAAGAGAAATGGACAACATCCATTGAGCCTCATTGCCGAGGTAATAATGAATGAAAGTTCCTGCATGTTAATCATCGTTTGTTCTAGCCTGTCTTGACAAGCTTTGTTTAGTGGGAGGGGGGAATAAAGCTTGTCAAGACAGGCTACGTTTGTTCATAACCATGCTACCATCACCATCACCACTGTTAGGTGAAGAGATTTAGAATCAAACTAAAAAATCACAGTTGGGACTATTGCTGCCTTATTGTTGACACACTTGGACTCAGAGCTGGGCTCAGACACATGTTGTTGCATAACTGAGAATAACATTTACATTGTATGATTTCTCATTATTTACGAGTGAAACTTAAAACCAAAGTGTCATATAACATGCATTGTTACAAGTTTACATTGTAACACACCTGTATAACAGCGAAGCTAAATCTCATAAAACAATAAAATGTACTGACTCTAATACTTTGTTATTGGGTTTGAAACTCGGCAGCAATAGAAATTAAAATGCTGCCGAAATATGTGCTCTACATAGTGAGTAAACGAGATTATAGTGACTTTTAATTGTGTATCAAATTGCATGCAAGTAGAAAGTGATATGTGTAAGTTTGGTGGGTGCGTGTTTGCAAGGATGTAATGTCAGCTTGGAGTCAGAGTTCGAACGCTTAGGAGGTTATTTATGAGGTCAGCTTTGCAATACACAGTATGTAAGGTGAGTAAAAAATCGCAATGAGAGCCAACCCATGTGCTATATAGCTCAGGTTTTGGAGAGGGGTTGTGAGGGATGGAGAGGGGGGAGTGAGGGTTGGAGAGGGGCAAAGTAGGGTGGGGAGGCTATTCTCTATGTTATGTGAGGTTTTGTTATCTGATAATATTATTGTTTAAAGCATTGGTAAGTCATATCTCATCTTAGCAATAACAGCATTTAAACACAACACCAGAGTTGATTATTCTTGACGATACCTTTTCCTATACAGTCCAATCAAATCAGACAGCACACAGTTGTTATGTATATGAGACAAGTTTTCAGATCCCCTAATCTAGCCAATGACCTCCAAACCCAACAACTGGTTTTAATCACATTCCAGAGCTGTCAATCTTTTATCGCTAACAGAAAAATCAATTTAGACAGTTTTTTGACCTTACTTAGTTTATTATATATTTGCAGTTAAATGCCAACCGGCGATTTGGCCCATCTAGTAAATGTGACTACTGTGAGAATGCCAATTTATATAAAGTCTTGGTACCTTCACTAAAGCTGTGAGACATTTTGTGGTTCAGACAGGTTATCGATATCTGTTGTTAACATGAACCTCAATTAATCGATGACCTCAAACATCTCACATTAGTTTTATAATCGACCAAAAGACAAGAAAAAGGAAATTACGTTTGGGATGATGAAAGAAAAAAGTGGCCGACTTTCACTTTCCCTTTGGTAAACCTGTGAGTAATTAAGACATAATTACGTTCTAAGAAACAATGCAGACTTAATTAAAGTGGTTTTTACATGACACTATTCAAATTCTCACAGGATTAATAGTAAATTACTTTTTGATATCAAAACACCAGCTTAGACCAATGGTTTTCGTTTAAAAAAAACCGCAAAGATGTTTTTCTTTCAAAGTTTGTTATGACCTATCACAACATTGGTCAAACTACAAAGGGCTGAACTTGATTTGCCTGACCGCTGCACGCTTCTAGACCACGTCGCTCTCGATGATGATCGATTGGATGTGAGCAAGTTATGTGTCGAATACCTAGAATACCTCAAGCCGTACCGGGGTAGCCAACAGTAGCATTTCCTTAATCAACCGCTTTGTGAAATGCTACTACCAGCATCCCGGGTGCAGAGTTTTGGTGCTTAAACTACTAGAAAACATTTATCTAGGTGTGGTGTAATGTTAGCTAGCATAAATGTTCACTAGCAAAGGGAGGAGTTTATAAGGCGATAAGGGCCCGAGAAATGTAGGCTAGCAATAGATTATGTTAGTTCAAGCCAGCGCAACACTGCAAACTTGTCCTTCCTTCTGTGAATACTTTAACGGTGGCTAACCGGAGCATAGTGCAATTTGGCAAATTTACCTTTTAAACTCAAAAGAACAACACCAAGCATGAATAATATCTGTGTACCCATGTATATACCTGTTTACATGTGTACTTGTTTACCTTGCAATTATACCATACAAAACTGCAATAAAATATGCTAAAGCATACGAGTTGTATAAATCTAGGGCTATCGGAGCTATTAGAAGACACACCAATACAAACAAACAATTATCTTAACACCTTCAGAAGGTAATTTATTGAAATTGCACAAATTCCAAGGGCTTACCCTCTAGCTTGCACTAAAATCTCTGAAGCAATTTCAGGCTTATCCCTTGACATGTACAGCTGCATTATGTAATTTGCATAAACAATCAACTAAGTATGGCAAAAAAAGATACTAAAAAATGCAAATATCAGCTGTGGAGATGCCAACATTCTGATGCAAATAGATTAATTCACCAGGGCATCATTGGCCATGGCATGACCATCTGATGGCACATGAACTGTAACTAGTTGCCAACCAGACAATCAGCACACAGTCCTAGATGTCTGCTCTCTAGGGCTGCAAGCAGAGCAGCTGAAGGGAGTGTCAAAAAATGTAGCTGAGGTTCCACAATTTACCAATCAATTTTGATTGGCTGATTTGTAAATGGAAACCTACTTTAACAGCCCTTGAATTGTATTACAAAGTGTTAATGTATTGCACACTCTGGAGTACGCTATGTAAGTGGTTATGGTTCCAAAAATTCACCAATGGATTGTGATTGGTTAATTGGAAGATGGACATCTATTTCAGCAAGCTTTTAATCATATCACTGAGTGGTAATAATGGATATCTGCACACTTTGATAGAGAATATAGACTTGAAATATAATATGGATGTCACTTATATAATTGATGGTAACTCACTGCTAACTGTCACTTCTAATCAGGCGCTCTTATCATAAAGAGATAAGAAGGCAAAGGGCTCAATACAGGAAAACATTCAACAGTTAGACAGTCAAGACTATAGAGTAGTTGGCAAAGGACATTGACACTAAACTTACAACATAACCCTGCGAAACCCAAACAGTTTAACTTCTGGGAATCACTGCGAAGCTAACACAGCAAGTGGAGAGTTAATACCTAGCTTGGTTATTTGAAGGCTTGTGTTGGGGTAAGTTACAATTATCTGATCTTTTATCTCATTAATGTTATGATGGTGGGAAAGGAATATCCAGATGTTGCCGAATTAGCTGGATTTAAAATTGCTGTAAATGGTTTGTCAATTCAAATTTTTATATTATGAGCAAAAAGTGCCAGCATGCGCAAAGCAGCTACGATATGAAAATATAAATTTAGCATCAGCTGCAACCTTGGCAACCCGCTGTATGACTAAGCTCAGATAATGAAACTAGTTCAACCACACACCCCTTTGTTTCACATGAACTTTATTATACCACATTTTCCGGAGGTATGATCAAACAGATAACATCTATTGAGTAATCCAGGGATATCTGTAAGAACCCGGAAACCCTTCCAGCCATACCACCTACTCACTGTCTGAGGGCAAACCTCAACACGATCAGATCCTTTATTTGGTAATAACTTTATGACCATGAGTCTTTGAGACCAGCGGTTTATTTGTTTCCCGAGTTGTTCGGAACTACATAATTATACCTCAAAAACCTCAGGCTTCTGAAACAAGCTATTAAGAATTCCAGATTACCAAAGTTATTTAATGACTTTCACTTAATGAACAATAACCAGAATTTTAATACTGATTGATTACACTCAGCAAACTTCTAAAAATCGATGTTTGACGCAATGCACAGCATATAAATGTAATGTTTGAACATCTTAACGGAAGAAATCTAAAACACGTCATAGGAAACCGCACATTAGATTGGTAGAGTTGTCTATCAAAGTGCATATATCCCTAACCCTATGTCATACCGAGGACTTAGGATACCAGAGTTTAGTTGAGTTCTCATGCATGTCTGTGCTGTCCATACACGCCGCCGTTGACCGGGGTGTGAATCCAGTGATATGTTACCATTTGCATGTGCTTTGAAAAGCTGTGCTCTAAACTTCCGGCATTCAAAATAACAAAGAAGTTATTGGGGGCATATTTGCTTCATCCGCATCTCTTATATTGAATGCAGAATTGCATATTGCATATTTCTCTGACTGCCGCCACATTTTCTTTGGCAAATCAATCCATTTTCTGACAACAACTTAACAAATCTCCAATATTTTGTTGAGGCAGGACCTAGGATACTCCTCGGCAGGAGTATGGAACTCCATACAATCAAGGAGTTTTTGACCAACTTTGTCCCACACACCCTGATACGATGGGAAAAAAAAGCCATGAGGGAAACGATAAACAGATCCCACATGATCATACAATATAATTTTTTTTTATGGTAAAAATTTCAAGATAAATTCGGATTATCTCTGATAATTATCCTGTTTAATAACAACGTTGATTGTAAAAAATGCCTTCACCCAAAAATAGATGAACTGACTGCACTGCTAATTACCAATTGTAATCAAGTGAGGATGCAATAAAAATATTGCAGGTATTTATCAGTGTATCCTGATCATATTTTCCCAGACCTCTAAATCTTCTGTTTTGACAAAAATATGCCGTTAGCAATTATTTTTAGAATTAATCCCCAAAAACTTACCCAGATATCGAAATTAATTCATATTGGTTTATCAGCATCACTGGTACAGGTTTTCACCTACTCAAAAATGTTCAACAGGTGACTAGCCTGCAAGTGAATCAGCGCTCAAAAATTTTAATGGAGCATGTTTTTTTTAAATTGATCATGTTATCCCTCTCACAAAGCATATCAAAATCAAAATGACTGCAGGTTTCAGACTCTGACTGCTGGTTTTTGGTCAATAAAAATAACAACAGTAAAGGTCTAAAAATAGCCACCTATTAATCATCTGTCGGGAAGCATGCAAGCTTGCCAGATATGGCCTAGTTCTCCCGCTCCACTGGTTTGAGTCAGAAGTCTTGTGCCATCAAGCCAGCCAGTCCATAAAAAAACAAGCAGAGAGGTGAAAATATTGTACGTTTTCACCAATAGGAGGGGACAAGGTTTTTGAAGTTTAGAGCACTCCACACCTCATGTCTCAACCACCAAAAGGTAGCTTGTAAAGAAGTTAACACCTAGAAGATATGATATTTCAGATAACAGCATAATTGGAGATGATGATTGTGGTGATTTTTGTACTTTTATTAAACACCAAACTTCCGTTCCAGAAAGCATCATCAACAAACCAAAATGTCATAGTTTAAAAGAGATGAAAGCGCGTGTGTACCATGCTCAACGCCCATAATAATTAAAGATACAAGATGAAATAAGATCTCTCCCCTGCTTCCTGTGTGACTCTTGTAGGAATATGTCCTTGTTTCCTTGGTGGTATAATAATTATAAACGTACCGTTAAAAGCGCCGGTAATTCCTTAACCGCATTATACTCATCTTATCTAGAAGATAAATGGATTTAAGACTAATCCGTGGTTTACCATTATTAGTGCACCTCTGTTATACAAAGCCTTCAAGCCTAATCTTTGTGGCTACAGTGATTACTGAAGGGCGTTGTCTTATGGTTCAAGGAGTCTGGCCAAGTATAGCTGTGGTTCCCGGAACACTGTGTGAAATTGAAGAACGCTCTCCCTTCTTAAAGCTCCAAGAAGCTCAAATTGGCTCCAAAGCTAAATGTTCTGGGTTATTCCGTGTGTAGTATCATGTTACATTGTTGGTTTTGATCCAAGACTCCTCACACGCAAAATCAGCATCGAGTTAGATTATCATCTGATATAAAGCAAACAAATACACCTGGTGAATGGATTATCAGATTATAAATGTTTAGAGTGAATTTTAAGGTATTAAGCATCAACTAAACTGGATAATAACATGCAGATCTATCTCTATCAGCTTAATTACTGTCAATAGCAGGTAAACCGTAAGACTATCACTGATTTTGAGAAATTAAAACTAGATTCAAAAGGATTATAAAACTGTGTTATACCATCAAATCTGATCGTCATCACTACGTCTTTGCACAGGTAAAAGCGTTTGGGGACTTATATATAATTAAGTTATAAACACCAATTGGACAGGATCATTTTAAAGTAAAGAAGATTTCCTAGGGCCTAATTACATGTGTCAGGGGGAGGGGCATATAGGTGGTGACCACGTGTAAATCCAAATAACATGCCGATAGTCCAATTAATCTGGGGATTTAACTTTCTGACAAAACCAAGAGTAATCCAAGCTAATAGTGAGCTCATACATAGGGATGTTTGTTTTGTACAAGTGGTGAATTCAACCAACAAGCCCAAAGGGGTGCAAGCAGACCTTTCGGTATAAATATCAAATTGTTTCTTGGTAGGATGGCAATGCAACAGTGAGTCCCAATTGTCAAGGTTATCGTTAGCCATGCCACTATCCCATGGAAGGGTGATTCAAAGTTCTTTCTTTAATAAGGGGGAAAAGTATGACATCATTAAGGTCACTTCATTTCATAATACCCTCGTATTGTTGTAATATTTTTTTATTTTGCAGGTGCGCTGCAAACAAGTCATGACAAGCAACTCAGAATGTAGATCACTATTTTTAATCCGACAACGTATCTATATTAATCTAACCATTCTGTAACATCAACTTCATTTATTTCCAGATTGAGATATAAGAAGCAACATAGCATTCTGGTGGTCTTCCTAGTGGTGATTTGATAAAAAAGAAAAATCTTTGAATACTGAGAATGGAGTGCATACCTTTTGTAAGGCGAATCTCTAATCTGCGAAAACAGAGCATGGTCAAGCATGGTTCACCCGGTGACTTTAACAAAAAGGCTTTTCCTGCAGAACAAAAGAGGAACAGCAACAGATTTAACAGCAGCAAAAGGCTATCTGCAGCAGGAAGCAGAGGAAGTTATGAATCTGACAATACTACCGAAAACACGAGTAGTGACTCTGCGACGTCATGCTCCAGTGATTACGACAGACAAAGTGGTCCTGACTCAAGAGAAAGCATGACGCAAGGTTACCATCCGCAGCGCAATGTCATAAGCCCATCTGTCTGCTACTCTGACCAGGTAGGTGTACAAGGCTAACCAGCTACTGGAAATCGAAAAGCTTCTACCATCTCAAGGCTGTAGTTTAGGAAAAATGGTAGGGGTGGCGTAAATCCTTGAGGGTGTGAGGTAACACCAGGTTGGGTACTGTAAGCTCCTCCTGAGTCCCCAGCCTCCAAAGTGTTGTAATGATATGAATAGCTAATAGAATTCCCAAATGATTCTGACATGGAATATTCACTTATAAAACTTTTAGGCCACTCTTTTCAGCATTCCAAGGGAGGCAGAACGACTCTGCCTCCCCTAAATCCTCGAGCCTGTATCTTCCCTGTCCCCTGTTTGATTGGGTGGAAAAACTAGTTGGATTGAACGTGGACGTGACTTGCTGTGGGGATGTTGATGCTCAGATACATAGACGTATGACTCATAGTTGTCTACTAAGTGCACAGAAGTGGGGTGTTTCGTGATGCAACATCAAGATTAGCTCTCTCTGCTCATTAAGTTTCAAGATGAATCCAGTGATATTAAAATCGATGCCTAAAGATTATCATCTGAAAAGCCAGGCATGGGAGCAAATCAGTTTTAATGTGGGAATACTGTGTTTTGATACCACTACCAATAAGAACAAATAGAATTTGTATTCGAGGAGTTCATCCCTATATTAAAAACGTTGCGTAGAGTAAAAAACCAGGCATGGACAAATATAAGATTTAAGTGTTGGAATATTGCGTCATGAAATACCATCCAAAACAATAGAATTGAATTAGAATTTTATCCCTATTTCATTCAATTCCAATCAACTAAGAATTCAACATGCAAATGAAATGTCATCAAGCTCCGCATTCCAGAAAAAGGTCATCCAGATGCGGGCCCCACCTGGGCAATCTATAACTTTTTACAAATCAAACATATTTGATTTGGATCATCTAAATCTGATCGATGATAATAAGGCACCCAGATGTGTGAGGTATAGATCTATAGGGCAATGAACGGAATTTGGCGCCTAGGGTAATGACTCACGCACATAATCTCATGCAGATATCAATCGCAGTGACGATATTTGCTGTTTTGTCACCATGCCATATCAGGGTTTACCAACTTAAGCCTGGTGTCTGCATCATTAAAATACTATCAATTCCCAATTAGGCTTAATGATAAAGTTGCAGCTAATTATTATTTTCTGATCGAAAACAAGAAAACAAGGTTAGCCAGTTTGGCGCTACATCTTTGCAATGGGGAGTTGAAGCTCTTTTGTTTTGAGTCTATGTGCCTATGCATAGGGTAGCATAAATATTGTACAGCATTCAGAAACATTTAGACTCCAAATTTTGTGTCATTCCCTTTGATAAATCTGCAAGGCTTGGGAAAGGGTATAAAAGTTGCACAATTTGTGTGATCTCTAATTCCACAACTGGGATTTCCCAAAGTGTCTTTGATTTGCCAGGAAATCATTCATAGAATTTGAATTAGAATTGGAATAGAATGGCTGCCAAATAACTGAATGTGTGCAGCACAAACTCCTCAATCATAGGCAGCAACACTTCAATTTCCCCTTCAAAGATAAGTAGCCGGCAACGGCGGGCAAGGGTATAGGGTACTTCCCCACACTAGCCACCTGCACATAGGGGTGCCCGATAAATAGGGCGGTAAAATAGGGCCTAGTGCATTAAAAAAATTCTTACCCATAGGCTGAAAAAGCACTGTCATTTTGAAACCTCTGACTCGCTATAATGCACTTGTTAGCGAACTGGTGGGTCTTTGGTCTTTGAGGATTACCACATATAAGTGTGACCTTCTCCTCTCTCCATGGGTGTTAGTCTAGGTGTGATCTAACATTCTGTGGTCACTGCTTGTCACCTGAGTATGAATTATATGGGCTGGGCGTGTGTTCTTCCGAAAGAATTACAGCCTATCTATTTTTATCTGTATGGATGTAATAAATAACTGGATTCAGGTAATGAACATTGCTACAAGTGCAGCTCTTTTAAGGTTTTGTTTAGTTGAAAAGATTGTGGAATTCGCAGAACTACAGAAACCATTCTAATGGGTCTGGTATTTTGCATAGCCCTTGCTCCTGGCGTAAGTTTTGCATCAGTTTGCCTTGCCGACTAAGCTAAAAACTTCAAACTGACCCCCATCTATCAGTTGAAGATCAATGTGCTCCTTTCCATGAATTCTGTCTCACTAGTCCTAATGTCCATCTTCACTGAATATTACAGATGAGCGGGCGATGTGATGACGCGTCTACTCTCTTCAGTCTCAGTAACGAAATGGACATCACAATAACACTAAGTAAGTATCACAATAACACTAAGTAAGTATCACAATAACACTCAGTAAGTTGAATTCTGAGCCCCAGACTCTTGCCCCCGCCCAACAACCCCACATCCTGGGAAGGTGTGCTATTCTCTGAAAAACAGATTAAATATTTATACCCTAGAGGCATAAATATTAGCAAGCACCAATTTTCACAACCTAATGTCGGAGTATTATATCAAAATTATCAACATTGCGTAAACTTTATTCAACTGCAAATTTTTTGATTTCAAGCCTGAATGAAATGGCCAATTTTTCCTGCTAACACATCAGTGAACTTTATGCATTGCATCACAGACTAAGGATATATATATAATATCCTTAGTCTGTGATTGCATGATGGCACATGACCAGTATTCAATCTCTCCCAATTGATCAGTAAAATAATGAGTTAATCGAGTGGCCAATCATGTTAATCGATTGACCAATCATAACATCAATCGGCTGATTTGACCAATTAGTTGTTTGATTGATCTCAAAGACGGCTAATTATCTGCCTCAAGTTTCAGAAGTCAGGAATTGGCCAATGAGACTGCGGACTGGTCAATTATCTGGTCATCATTAGAGTGGAATCCAGATTTCCCATGCGAAAGTCATCCATTCAAATACCCTACGAATCAAACTTCTCACATTCAAGACATTGTGGATTGCCGGTTCCACAAAATACTGTCAATCGTGGAGGTACGTGTTTTTTAGGCTGTGAGTTGATGATGGTATGTTTATGTTGTAGATCGAGATGACTTTCTTGGTATAAGCATAGTCGGACAGAACTTCAGCAACGGAGATTGTAATCTGTTTGTTGGGGCGGTTATTCCTGGGTGAGTCTGCTTTTCGACTTACGGTCTAAACGCACAGGCTGCTGTTGCAACCTCAGCGGATCCTCAATGAGTTTCTATGCGCTCCTGAATCTAGAGAAAAGCTGTTAACTCTGAAGTTGCAATGGCCCATCAAACCGCTACGGACCCAGACGACTTGGTTTGGGTACACACTTTCGCAATGGTGAAATTTGCAAACCTTATATGTTGCAACAGCTCAGTGTGTTTGGACCCTAAACACAAGAAATTTTAGAGGGAATGGGATAAGAGGGTGCATATGATAGTTTGGCAGCAAGGCTAGGCAAAACAATTTGTCCGCTCCAAGAAATGCCAATGTAATAATCATCAATGGCATTAAACAGAACGGGACCGAAGGAGATCAACCTTGTGATATTAAATCTTATCTGATGGCCCACTGCACAGCATTGACATACAGTATCTTGCTATCGGACTGAGCGGGACAATTTATTATATAATCCAATGTTTACCATGTTGTCAAGGCTATACCACTCAAGCATGAGTCATTTCCAGATTAGTGGCTATCAGACAATTAGTAGCCCTTTGATCGAGCACTAGGCATTCCGTACTCCTCTCACTTTCACTCAACCCATCATGGAAGACTTTGTTGCGATTAAGCTAAAGACATTGGGCAAGTCTCCCTATCACCTAATAACCCTCCTGATGGGCACCTTTCCCATCTTAGGATTGCTACAATGTGCCAATTGCTAGCGATGTTCATGCTAAGAAAGACATTAGTTTATTGATTTGTTTAAAGAGGTTTCCTGGAAAGTTAACAAATTACAGTTAAAAGTAACATGATGAATCTGATGATCCTATTTGGAATATTTTAGTGGTGCTGTGAATCGAGACGGTAGAATACAGCCGGGCGACATTATCCTTGCAGTGAACGGCGTGAGCCTTGAAGGGAAATCTAACAAACAGGCAGTCAACCTACTCAGGCAGGCTGTGCAGGCTAGCCGGTATGTTAAACCACACACTAACCATGACCAAACACTAAAAAATCACTAACCAAACACTGCGTAAACCAAACACTAACTCAGACCAAACACGTTATACTACACACTTACTCGGATCAAATAGACCAAATGCCTCAGAGCTAGGACCCAACATCACTTCAGACCAATTACAGGCTTCGGATTTTTGGAAAATTTTATACCATTACGCAGCTTTATTATGTTGGGTGAATTCAGCCTACATGAACTATAGGTAGTGTCAAATTTGAGGCCTCAAACAGCTGCAATTTTGGGAAAGTCACAAACTCAAACATGCAGCAAAGGACTCAAATCGACAACACCAAGAAGTTAGATCCTTGATCTGATAACCCGGATTCTACTTTTCGGTATTATTGTGTAATATTTATGTAATAACCAAAGAATTTCTGTCGAGGGAAGTGGAAATGAATATATGTTTAAAACTAATATGCCGTTACTGTGTCAGCAGAGAGATCCTGTTAGCTCTGCTCAGGACTGAATTCATCCTTACTCGTCATTTATTAGTAAACATCACAATTAAACAAGATCACACAGCACCAGCCAACAATCAATCAGTAAAAACACTCAAACCAAAATCTAACTATATGCTAATAGATCGATTTATTAGTTTAATTGACAGCTAAGTATTGTCTTCCCATCTCATTCATCAGCGTCTAGATCGATCTTCAAATAGGAAGAGGAGAAAGCTCTGCAGGGCATCCTGGTGTGCGCCCAATTCTCTCTTGAAAAGTACGTTGAAGTGACACTGGAATTTCAATCTATCATCTTCAAGTTTTCGCACAAGGGCCGATAAATCTCCTGTAAATATTTTGATTTTTGGGCGATAGTTTGGAAATCTGAGCTAATTTTCCTGGTAGGCAGTCGTGGCCTTGCCAGGCGGTCACAAAAACAAAACCAGGGGCCGAGTGACAGTGCTAAGGTACAGTGGCACTAAAACCCACAAAACTGTCCAAAATATGCATCGAGGTTCCAGATCTTCAGACTTTATTTGCCAGTCATGCAAGTTTTGATAACCATTAGTTGCAAGAGCAAAATTTTGGGGCCTTTGAGTACTACGGTTACCTGTACCTGTACTCTGATAATGTAATCATGGTGTGTTATCCCCAATTAAAGACAAGAGATGGACAGATGACACAAAATACCCAAGTACTTAAAAGACAACTTAAATACTTCATGAGAAACTCCACATGTTTTTGAGTCATGTTGATACCATAATGGTAATTTCCCCAACAATTGCACGAGAGGAGAAAAGACTGTTTTTGAAGTCAGTACTCCAAATAATCAGGAGAGAAAAACAGACGATCTGTGGCCATTGGTGGTGCCGGTTAATACTCCACTTGACCGTTTTTGTGAGAGGAGTTCCTAATTTATTCCAGAGGACTGCATGGTGATCGATGGAAGTTCAACCTGACAATCTTCTCCATAATTAGAGGTCAAGAGTTCTCTGGTCTAGGAAAGAATCACCACCACCAGTAGGCTACTCAATCAATCAACCAGTCTAAATTTGGAGAAGTAGACCAAAGTTCCAAACTCATTAATTCGGATTATCTACAGCCTAATTCCGCCTAATTCCTCTAAATGGCTCCAAATTATGAAGCAACACAATGTTCTTCCGATTTTTCTATTTGATATGATTTGCACAGGCAAAAACTGAGTTATTATATAAAGTTATTGTGGTCAGATATATTGCTGTGTACGAATTTCACTAACCATCGAAAACAGTCTTTTCTCCTCTTGTGCGATGGGTTGGAAAATTATCATTATGGTATCAAGAAGACTCAAGCTGTATATGTAGCATGAGAAGACACACAGCAAAAACAGCACTAAGAGTTTCCCACAATGCAATACACTGATCTCAGGATGGGAGGATTTCTCTCACTGAAATTAGCCTATTTTGAAGAAAAAGGATCCCACAATGTGAAGCATCTAATGTAGTACCATAAGGGGATTTTAGATCAGTGCCAGTGAGGGTGGGATGCCACCCTGCGTAACCGCTAACCGGTCATGTAGACATCCGTCTAGAGATATTCATGCTATACCCAAACTTACTCATGGTTAGCAACTTATTAGACAATAACCCTCACATACTCAATAACATTGGCGACACCAATAGTTGGTTGAACATAAAACATTTATGAAAGATGTTTCTCACCCGATATACATGATTGTGATTTATCTCTCCTTGGATAAATCATTTTTAAATAACAGAAACCCTAGGAGTGTTCACAACAGGAATAGTTTGTCACTACTAATGTAATGTGATGTATGTAATAGCATATATCAATTACTCTATGTGCAGAGTAAGTGGCCGGTAAACTTCTAGTAGATTGGTTATACCATTGACAGAAGATAAGACATGTCAACGTCAAACTAACTGTATCTGGTCTAGGGTAGAACAAGTTTCTTCCCTCTGGCAGAGTGATATTGTCTGGTATCGAAGCAGCGCACCATAACTTTAAAATGTATTCCTCAGCATTCACAGAGGGAACAAACACTTGTTTTAGCCTAGGTTATGCAATGAGATAGCCGTCTAACATGCTCGCTCCAACTGTTAGCTCAATTTTGTCTTGATTCTTGTAGCATGACGAACAGACACAGTGTGATGTTATAAGCAAACATAAACTTCCCACAATGCAATACCCTCTTCGCAGTACTGCCCACAGTCATTAACTGAAACGTCTCCCACAACGCAATGCTAACGCTATCTTGTTGTTATTTTTTATTAACTCATTCTTATCGTTATTTTTACAGGAACATCACATTAAGTGTAGTCGGTAGCTGGGACGATGAGAGCGTTTACAGTGAGGGGACATGTATACAGCCTATAGATCCACTACTATGGCTCACTCACAACTCAGTTATGGACAAACAACAAGATGGGGGTGACCCACACGCCCCTCATAACAGAAATATTGGCAGGTTGAAATCTCAGCCTAGTATCGGCAGCAGTAGTATGTCTAGCAGCATGCCGAGTACGACGGGTGAGTCGGAGAGGTCATAGATTAAGTTTATTCTCACTTTGAGCATGTGCACCAATCGATTTACGTTGGTTATCTTTGCACCGTAGCTTTTGGATTAATCAAAATTTGAGTTCCCAGCTCTCCAGTTCGGGTGGGTGACTTTTCAGTTTGAGAAATCAAGCACATTTGAATTCATCCAATTGCTACGGCGTGGAGAGACTCGTATCACCGAGTTGATCTGCAATCTGTTTTGTCTTCATTTGGAGTACCTGCATAATGACCGCGCAATTCCTGGTAAAAGGCATATGGGGGAGCGACTAAATGCAGATGCAAATGAAAAACTTTAACTGCAAAGACCTGGCTAGCGATATAGACCTGAAAGGGTGCCAAGTCTACTACGTTTTATCCAAGAGGTCATGTGCATGTCATCAAGTATACATAACCTAAGTAAAGTGTCAATCATCAGTATGCAAAGAGGGTATGGTTGACTTAGGCAAAGTACATGTATACTGCTTGCAATCCCCAGGGTCTGATGATTTTACTTCGAGACAAAAAAGTGTGGTTTTTTCTGGCATTGTTCACTTTCTGCCTTCTTACCTTGGAGAGCGCCTTGACACTTGGACACTTACACATTCAGAGGGGAAGAAAATGTCATCTAAGAGTGACACATCCGAGTTAAACATAGTCTGTTACCTGTTAGTAAAGACATTCTGAGACGTCACAGAATTTTGGCAGCTAGTCTCAGAGATTGATTTCGTGGAATGTTTGGCTACAGATCTGACAATTTCCAACAGGTGCTTCCCTTTTGATTTAGAGCCAAAAATGTGAGAAGGCTCAAGAAAAGGATCCATAAATCATAAATTAAATACTTATATATGAATGAGTTAACCATGTTAATTACCCACCAGCCCACTGTTATGGGCGCTAAATCGCCTAAAATCAAAAATATTATGAAATATTTTTAAGTGATGTTTTGGCTATTATCATTGAGAATCGATAATAACGTCTTACTTAAATTTTAATCAAGTAGACTAAATTATGACTGTTTCACCCCCATGTCGAGGTGCCATATTAATCATTCGGACCGTGCAAAGGAAAACTTTCTCTTCCAAAATGGTCATTGGAAAGTCAAATGGCTGCAATGAGTAGCTCAGGTTGTAGCAATAAATATAGGATTATCCCAAGAACAGAAATTATTATGATCAATCATTACATTAGTGTAAGAAAGTGAAGGTTGTACATAATTGAGCGTGTAAAAAACTAATATACTATATCTGTTAGAATTTGTTCGCACTTCGTCAAGGTAAAAGGCAGAAGACCATGAATTGAATTACTTCGAAATGTGATAGATAGAATTCATCAGCGGCTGTAGTCCTCCCAGATTTGGGCTGATATGGTCACTCGAACAGAGGGGTCAATGCTGGCACACTTTGCTTGCATGGAGAGGTATATCAAACGAATGCAATAGGAGAACAAGAAATTCCCAATTTCAATCTCGGAGAATGATTGAAAACCTGGCCGACCTTGAATTCTGAGTTTCAGTATTAAGTAGTATTTTGGAAAATGATATCACCTCAATTATATATCCCCTGAGTAATACCTTCTCCACTATGAGCCTACTGCCCTCCTCATGTCCAAGTGGTCACTGTCATCTCATTCTTCTGTTTCAGCGAGGATACGATCGAGGTTCCATCAGCAGGCTCTTCCCCTAGAAACGCCTACAGATATAGTGGCTAACAGACTCCGCCTTCACGTCGTAACGAGAAACAACACGAGAAATAACTCCAAACAGTACGGGCTTAACTCAGAGAATAACGCAGCTCAATCACTACAGGAACGAAACACTATTAATGGTAAGCTTCTGGCACAATGTTTGTTAGGTTCCCTTGTGCAGAGGGCTTGAGTGTTTTGGCATAAAATGGATGAACCTGAGACAAATATGATGACCATCTAAAAAGATTCATATGCAGGATCTATAATAGCGCATATCTTCCTGGAATCGTGTCTATTGCAGCACCACTTCTTCTGCCATATTAAATCTAAGATAGTTATGTATTGTGTAGAACCCTGCATAGGAGAAATAACATTCAATTTCTTTTCTGAAGTAGAATTATTTTGGCGTTAAGACATCATTTGAAAATAGCAGTAACCTTGAGTTTTAGAGCAATCATAGAAATGTTTTGGTCATGGGAAAATCCTTAGCAACCTTGAATATTCAAGCTGTGATGTAAAAGCTTTGGCATCATACATAGCCTGATTGAAGCAACCTTGCATATTTCAACAGTGACGGAATAATTTTGGTCCTGGGAAAATCCTGATCAAATTACAACCTTGACACTCTCTGCTATGATAGTAGAATAATCAAAGCAAACTTTGAATATTTTAGCTGTGTTAACATTATTTTGACCATTGCAATATCCTGATTTAATTGAAATTAAAATAATTTCAAGGACTACAAATAGCTCATAGGCAGTTGGCATTGTGATTTAGGCTACATTAAAAATTGTTGTATGTTGTAGTTTAAATTGATTGAATCAGAGTTGTCTTCTTTGTTGCAACAAGTTCTCTGACTCCAACCCAAACAATCTAGTCTGCCGTAACCCCATATAGGTAGCGGTCAGATTTTGATGAGAATTCTGAGATTTGCATCGCGACTACAATCAGAAATTTCAACACCGAAATCCCAATGCTCTAATGAACAAATTGTTGAAACTCCAGCTTATGCAATGTTAGTCTTAAGTCATTGCATCATAAATCTATGTTGCATATGCAAATGCAATTTCATGTTTGTAATGACAAGTGTCTGTACCATACCATATCATATATAGGATTGTAATAAAAGAACATGTTGATACTTGACACACCCTATAGCGTTTAGCTGCAAAAACTGTGTGGATGATTATGTCATACGTCAAACTACAGCCCTGAGCCAGGGTCATTGAGAAGGTGCATTCCAATCTTAACCTAGAAAATACTTGGGTGGTTCTGCGGTGGACCATTGTCAGCTTGATTGTACAATAGAGAAGGCAAGGATTGAGACAAATTTGATGAAAGCCTCGGCCCTTTACTTGGAATTGTCTTGGCAAGTCATTGTATCGATCAAATTTGCATACACTTAAACCATATCTGTCAAGTTTGCAAAATATTGACCACAAGCTTTGCATGCTCTACAAATGAGATTTTTTTTACATTCTCATGTAGAAACCTTTGCTCAGTTGTTGTTGGTCAGTAAGGTAAAAATAAGGAAGTTGATATATCATTATCTAGGGGCCAAACTTCGGCCAATCTTCGGGCTAATTAGCGGCCAATCACAGTGCCTTGCTAGCTTTTTGATTTCTTTAAGTAAACTCAATTATTTTTGTAGGAAGTAATTAGGATCCTTAGTCAAATATTGTTTTGACAACCTGGGTTTGTCCACCTACAAGTTACCTGTGCGCCTCGGTAAGGTCACGAGCGGGGTTATATTTGAAATGAGACGCGTGTCAGAGGCAATCGCTCATCGCTCAAATGAAGTGTAGGCTAGGATTGGATTGACAGCTGTACTCAAATACAGTCGAGTAGGCAATGATTGAAAAAATTTGGTGAACACATCGACCCTTGGAGGAGTTCACTTCCACATCGGGACTTTTATTTTGTGCAACTGTGAGAGTTTTTTTTATTAACAAGTAATAGGCTACATATCACGGTGGCATTGTGTCAGGTACGGTGTCCACGATTTGTGATTCTGATCTAAGTATAGTCATTCCGCCAGGGTTCAATTGTTGGTCATACTGCATCCTGACCCTCCGCAAAATACTAAGAAGTGATCTCTCCAACATTTGTGGAACAGCGTTTGTCGATCCCCACTAAGACTGATGGTTAAATCTTGGTTAAAATTGCAAGGTTAAGTCACTCGCAGCAATATCTGCGCCAATTTTCTCAGTTTGTAGGAAGGTCGGAGCACACCTTGGGGTCCAACAAGTCCCAGTAGTCAGTGGACTGTATTGGGATTTGCTCCCATGACCTTCAACACTTGCATGCTTAGCCAACGATCTAACCAACTGAGCCACCTCCAACTGCTGATATCAATAGTTTCTTCATTTTGGCCATGTCAAAGTGTCCTAATGTGTACACATCAGCATTCCAAATAGCTTTCATATGCTCATGAAAAGTAAACTGCAGAACATTGGTTGTATAATTGTACTGCTGTGTATTAATAGCATGTATAATATGAAATTCAGAGGTTGAATGGAATTTTGGAAAACCTTTAGAATACTCTAAATTAAGAAAATACTTTTGGTTACTGTAGCAACTAATTCAAGTTATTAATACATTATTGCTCTGTTGTTTATTGATAACTTTAGATCAAAAACCTCAATTAATCAATTTTCGCTAAAAACTCATAATAAATGCCGATATTAAATATCAATTAAGCAAGTCATTAGCCGTAATTAATTATACTCAAAGTCCTAGACAAAATTTGGTAATTTGCTGATTTTATGTGCTATGTAACAGTTTGCGGTCCCCAAAATAATATAGGCGTAATAACATTAATTAAATTTACAATCGATAACAAGATTTTTAATGTTTTTAAATTCATTAAAAATGCAATTATCACCAGCATTCATCAATTGTTTATGTGCCTTTACGTTTTTGGGCAACCTTTCAAGAGACATAAATGTGCTCAAAGTTATTGGCTCATATAATGAGATCGATATTACAAAGATATTTATGGGTGTTTTGAAAATGTTCGGCAACCTTTGAAATGCTGTAAGAAGCATGTAATTCTGATATAAGCCTATTTCACTTCCACAAGTTCAATGTAATTACTATAAGCAAAGCATGACGAAACATGAATAAGGACTTATTTGTAGTTTTTGAGATGAAACTATGCTAATCTCTTGCTCTGGTGGCAAAACAGTGATGTTAACTCCGGAAGGGAGGTCGGTGTGCGAGTGCCCCATCAAAACAAACTGTCCTGATGAAAGTATGCTAATCCCCGAGGTTAAATGACCGCAAACGGCTTAGTTCCGGGAGCAGAGGGTTAGTCAGTAGTCCCACCGCAGCGCTGTCCCTAACCCAAAACAAAACCGTTGGTGTTTCAGGCTTGCCCTTTCCTGGAAAATTGATGAACTTTGTTCAAATTAGTGCATTATGCAAATCTGAATCCTGATGGAAGTTCCGTACATTAACCGACCATATTTCTGTGCGTAATGACCGAAAACTGATCATGCAAAGTGCCTATTCTAAAGTTGTGAAACGGTCACCTGTCAAACCACAATTTAATTGAGACTATTAGAAAGACAATCCATGCAAACCGCACAGTTCTCATTTAGATGTGCTGGAATTTCTCTCTGGTACGCATTATTGTGGTCACTTTTGTTCCGCTAAAACTGCAAACAACTATGGTGTAGCTTATTGAGAAGTGTCCCACAATGCAACTTCCGCTAATATGTCCCAAAAATAGGTCAATGTAAGGAGCTTGGTCTGATCTTTCTATTTTAAGTGAGTTGACATTAAATTGCGGAAATTTTGAAATATTGGCAACATGTACTATCACAAGGGAATCAGATTAAACTGAGCCAATGCTCTGGACTTTGGTCATGAGTGTATGGTAATGAGCACCTCCTGAGTAGGGATTAAGGGGATTTTATACTGGGGCCAAAAATACTGCTGCAGCCATCATTAGATGCCCTGTCAATTCGAGAAAATTGCATTGTGGGACGTTCAGAGTTTGTCACTACTTTATTTTAGCCGGTCATCCTTATCATCTATGTTGAAGAGAATGAACAATCTCACCAAAGATTTGGCTATAGACTTTCTAATTGATATTTTATTATCAGAGTATAGGTCGGGTACGTAGTATGATATGTTCTGGAAAAAAAGTTGAAGCTATCACCTCATATGGTTACCTAACCTGCAATAACCGGGAAATTAATTTAGCAGATCCTCTTTGTTCATGTTTTGGTTCACCTATATTATTTATTGAGAAACTGTTGACACCATATACCTTTACTCTGATGATAAAATAACAATCAAGCAGGGGAGGTACCTCTAGCCAAACTTTTGGTGAGATGGTCCACTTTCATCATCACAGAGGAAGTATGTCTTGTAACAACAAAGCGGTTATAAACATCCCACAGAGCAATGCAATGATTTGATAACTGAGTTGACCACCATGTCTGTATTTTTTTCTGCAGGAGTTGAGCTGCAGATGTGGTTATATAAGAATATCAGAGGATTCAAGGACCTGGCAGAGGTTGAGATATACGCTACTCATCTTCTGGCTCACAACTACCTGATACCTTACAGCTCCCTGAGCTCAGCAGCTGGTACCGACAATCTTACCTTCAACAGGCGAGAGAACTATATAGTCTCTACAAAACCTGTCAATCAAGGTATGTGATGTTTTGAGTTGGGGTGGCGAGCACATAAGTAATGTATAAACTTACAGTTATAGATTGTTTGAATGAGGATAGAAGTAGTTCTACTATTAATCTTAAAGAATCTGTTAAAAACATACTCATGATGCAATTTTACAGCCTCATTATAGCCTGCTGGGAATTCCACAAAAATGCATTGTGGGATATTCGCCCTATCAATAGCAGAGGGGATGATCAAGAGAAACATCGAATATATCTGTTGGAATAGTACTTTTCCAATCGGTGTCGTAGGGTGTGTCTTAAAAAGTTGTGTCATACCTCGCCCACTGTCAAGTGACATACTGCAGAGTGGGACGGTCTATTATAATTAAGATGGAGCTGTATTTAGTTGGTTGACGTCACTTCAAGGTTTACAAGTAAACATTCTATTATAACAGATTTTATATGATATTTGGCCTACCACTTTGGTCTGCCGCTATATAGTATAACGGTGTGCTGAGTACCAAAATTACATCAAGTGGATGTCAACCTATCTTCATGCAATAATTGAATAGAGGGGGTGAAGTTTTCTACCCACCAAACTTTGGTTACCCAAGATGTGGTCACACCAGAACCGATCATGGAGGATTTGTGGTTCAACGACCTGCAGATCCTCATGTTTTGGTGAAAATTTGGCTCACAGATTGAATATTTGAGGTTGTTGGTATACCAGGTAGTTGAAAGTACACAAGCAATTGATATTATGCAGATTAGATTAGGATTATTTTGATTATGTAGATTTAATTGTGTTTACTTAACCCACACATTTGAGGATCCCACATAACATCGCACAGTGCCGGCTTTTTTGTCACTTTTTATTACTGACAATTAATGGCAGGTTGTCATTTAGATATTTTGGCTTTTAATCCATCAATCGATCAAGGGGCTATTTATATATCTTGACAGGGAAGGTGTTTAAGTATGACAGCGTGCAGTTCACGCCCTAATCGCTTGAAAAAAGATTGGCAAAAAAATGCAATTTAATTTAATCAAAAAAGGTAACGGATAAATAACCCTTGAGATTGTCGACAAGTTCTGTGAGCTGCACTTGGCTAACGATAATGTATTCACTTTAATTTATATTTTTAGCATCTCGCTCAACAACGCCTTCGATCCACAGCCGCTCGGTGCACTCGAGTATGGGACGTACGACACCCTCCCTCACTGCAGACAGTTATTATCCAGATGTACACTCTAGGCATAGCCCTATGAACCATAAATCAAATGATCAATTGGGAGGCTACTCTGCGCAGCCAATACACAATAACAATGTCCAACAATCTCATTCCAAGAGCAGCCCAAGTTCCAAGGTGCAGCCTACAAACAAAAAGTCGGGACGTAGCACCACTCCTCTCAGTGCCTGTGAGGAGTTGCCTATAGATAAACTTCAACTGATGCATAACCAAATGGCTTCACCAGGATTTCGTGTCAGAAGGTATTAAGGATTTCCTGCTCATGATAAAAAGAAAGACAACTTAGTATTCTTGCAAGAAAATAGGGATTTTCGATTTTTCAATGTGAAATCTTTTCAATAAACTCTTTCAAATTTTTGCCCTATTTCTCACACCCCAATCTTGCCTACACAACCTTCAGTTATGCAAATTTTGTTCCTGAGTATTTTGTCATAGCAACAAACCTTTGAAATTAATTTTTTCGAATCACTGGGACCTCTTTTTTTGTGGCTTTTTATTCAAATTTATCATAATATTTATCAAAGCAGTTCTATTGCGGTAAATCAATTAACACCTGTTTAGATTATTCAATTTACAGGGTGATGTACTTTGGCTCATGAGAATTTTTTCCCCTCAGTTATTTTAAAAGATATAGTTGTACGCTGTACACAGTTAGCTATGAATGATGTTCACTAGTTTACAGGAGAGGCTTCTCAGTTATACAAAAGCATCAGCGTGTACACATATTACACATTGTAATGTATTCTTTAAACTTATCGACATTGGTCCATGTCCTAACCTCTAAAATCCATAACTTTCTTGCCAAAACAACTCATGAAATGTCTACTGTTTTTTTTTCTTCCTAGAATCAAGAACAAGTACATATATATATTCATTATTTAATATTTTTATAGTTGGATAAATTTGTATTTTCATAAAAACACATCTTTGTACAGTTCCTACGTTAGACGCTCAATCATTCATATTATATGCAGAAAAAAAACAAAACAAAGAGAATATTATTCAACTAACTTTATAAACTCATAGAACTAAGCCAATGGCTGTACTGTATCTGGTGGGGAGCTGTTTTACAAGAAGCAAGTATTTTACAGAGCAAGCTGTTGTATAAAAACTTTAACCTGAGCACTGATACTAAGCTATGAGTAATATAGGGCGGTAGCCCTCTACCCCTAAGAATAACTGAGCTGAGCCAAAAAATAAATAGGTTGGATGTTTCGTGAAAGATTTGATTTTTTGATCTAGAAACTAGTAATGCTTACCGATATTGCCAAGGGCATCTATCTAGACTACAGTATCATAACGAATCAGGGCCACAATGTTGGTTATGCAGAATGAGAAGTCGCTGTCATCTCAAATGCCCGTCTGAGATTATTACGAATATAAACTGGAGAGAATTGAGGCTGGTTGGGTGCTGAAATAATAAAAGATGTCACAATTCCCTCTTAAGTTAGTTTGAGCTCTAAATGGTGCCCCGGTGACCTCGAATGTTCCTGACGGCAGATCGGTTTTAAATGGCGGAGACTATCCGCTTGTTTCCTGCTTGTATATTGAATGTGTTGTTGTAACATGGCGATGATTTTACTTTTTGGTCACCATTATTACAGAAGATGGCACCAGACCTGCAAGAAGAGATAAACAGAGAATAGATTGAATCGTATGTGATTCATAATAAAGGGTATACATTAAGTTCGAGTACAAGTGAGGTGAGAAAAGTCTATGTGTATATCATAGACCTAAACCGGTCACTATGTACAGCTAAAGATATTGAGGTACTTAATTGTGGGTGACGTTACAAAATTTGATTGTGTAGAAGCAATAATGCCATCATAGTTTTACAGTCAACAGCCGAGGGTTTTTGTCGATAATGCCATCAACATTGATCGCATTTACAGTTTGAAAATTGCTTTACATTCAGCAGCATGCTGTCATCAATTGATATTTTTTCAAAGGAGAAATTTTCGAGACCTTGGATAAGGGCAAAGTATGTTGTTCCGGAGAGGTTTGAATTTGCTGAAATGCAGTAGACCACCAACACTGCTTGGGAAACACTCCAAGTAGAGACAACTCCAAATTAATGTCATTTAACACAAACATATCACCAGTATAATAAACAAGCACAAAATATCATAAGAATATAACTAACCTATTACCAAAGCACCATGGATATTCATAAGAATGCATAGACGATTTCTAATGGCCAATTTACATAATTAGCTATCATATTTAGTGAAATATCGAAACCAAATGACAGATAAGTAATAATGATCAAGTTAAATTGGTGAGGTGACCAGGCAGGGATGCTATACTAAAGCAAAGTATCACTAACACAACGCTCAAAATTATCACTCACTTGATCTTTCAATTAGACAAAATCGCTCTCAAATCGTTCTCTAAGAATTGATTTAGTTCCGTCATTGAGTGAGCGATGTATGAGCGACACCCCAGCAGGTATCGCTCAGATTAGTGATCAGATTGCAATTTTCTCTGTTTCGAATTGAAAAAAACAGAGAAAAGATCATAAGACCTGAACTAGCCTAACATAGACATAGATATTCAGAATATAACTAACCTAACATAGACAGTGGTTTCTCCATATCCTCGTCCGAGTATACTTTACGAGGGAACGTCGTCATGAATGTGAAATCTCCCTCTACTACTCCGGCAGCCTTCAGACTAGTATATAATCTAACGGCAGCGAGAGGCTCGTGAGCCTGAAATGTGTGAGTCAGCGGCTGTCCCGACGGTAACCGTATCTACAGAGTATATGAACAAAACAAGTTTAAAAAAGTGATGAATATAAAATATTTTTAATGTAAATACATATTCTATGAGTAAATATACAATACTAAGTGTCTATGTATATATATATACATATTAAAATCTGCAGTCATGTGTATAAAATATGTTTAATGTAAAGAAGATACAACACACAGTAGTGTGACCTCCTCATGGACTGCCCCAGCAGCATGAAGCCACCCCCGTTTGTTGATGAGGATCTCATCCCATTATTCCAGCCCTCAGTGCATATTGTCAGTTTGGGTGTTTTGACATAATTGTTGTGATCAAAGAAAAATACTAAAATCAGATGTCTCGTCACACGCCACATCCTGAAGCATGGGCAGCGAAATATTTGTGCCATAGCGGCGAGGCCGCAATATTTGCTCCAGGTTGCTCTTGGTTTGCAAGCAGGTTTGAGCACACCTTGAGGCCAACCAAACCCCAGTAGATGATGGACTGCAGTGGGATTCAAATCCACGACCTTCAACATTTTTGCATGCATTGCATTTTTTAAACGAGCAGCGTTCTCACCGATTGGGCCACCTCCTACTCATGTTTACGCTGTTGTGCAACCACAGAGACCGCCAACTCTTTATTGTTTCACTACAACAATGTTCAACCCAACACTCACATGCTTATACTCTAAGCCAAACCAGGGCAGGGAGGTTTGCTTTCCATCAACTCATCGACGAATAGTCGCTATCGACAAGGCGCTCGCCCCGTGTGCCACAGTCCACTATTCTATGAGTAAATGTACAATACTAAGTGTATATGTATACACATAATATATATAACACTCTGATAAGTAATTGTAGCAACATTTTAAATTGCTACTGCTGCTTGTCCTAGTCCACAATCTCTCTGGGAATCATAAATAGCAAAATGAAAGGGGCATTGAATCTATGCATTAGCAATAGCATCTGAAGTCAAAGTACCCCCTGGCCCTGATCAACATGATCTCTCACCTTTCTGTGTTGTTTTTCTCATACTATTTTGGAATGGACAAAGAATTAAACCTCCGAGCACGGCAACATTTTAAATAGCCTATGGAAACAGTTGAAACCATTTGCTTTACTAAAAACTCAGCCATTAAGGTTGTCCCCTCTTTATCACTCTTTAACATAAAAAGATAAAGAGGGTACAACCTTAGTAGTTGAGAAAAAATTTCTGTACAGCCAGTCGTTTCAATTGTGTCCATAGGCTTTTCAAAAGGTTGCCATGGTGCTCTTAATTAGACTGAGATCTTCAAAATGATACCAAATATGGGGAAACGCTACTATAACTTTGACTGACCTGTAGTCTACACTCGGTATACTCTTTCTTAGCTGCCGGTTCACTAGAGACTGACGCTGCCGGGGGAGCTGCTGACGGAGCCGCCCTGACTGATGTTGAGGATTTGTTCTTCTCTGCTGCCTAAAAAAGCCAACCAAGTATTAACAGTAGAATTCAGAGAAATATTACCCCTGATTCAGTGTTGATTTCTGACCAATCAACACATAGGCTGTCAAGACAAACAAGACTATCAGCTAACATGTATAATTATATCCTAGATCGATTCAGCTCAAATTTGCCTCTGTTTGGAGTTGCTTCCCCTCGAGCCTCTAGTAAAATAGAAGCAATCAGATATGTGGGCGAATTCGACCAAACTTGATCTCAGCCTGACTCTATCAACTCCAAATATAGACTATTTGGTGTTGCTCCCCCTCGAGCGGCCATTTGAAAATGAGTGATTCGCTATGCAGGCAAATTGGACCTTGACCTCAGTATCAGGGCCGTAGTTTAGAAAAAATGGTGCCTCCCCGAGAACTACGGCGCTGGTATACAGAGAGTACACAGTAGGCAGTTTTCATGATGAGATATGACTCTATATTGACACTTACCGCTGCTGCAGCTCTAGCCTCTCGATCTGCCTTTATATTATCTAAGGCTTTCTGTCTACAAATGTAAAATGGGAAGTCATTTTTAGGTTTGGATCAACTGGGCTCAATCAGTTATGGTTAACCGTGAATATATATGACCAGTTTTCTGCTACAAAAAATTTTAATGTAGGTAATTTAGGGCTTCAGTTTTATGCTCCTGTATTAGTTTGCTTCTCCTGAGCTGTTCTTTATCACAAAACATCGTTAAGCTCATAGTTGGATCCACATTCCTGCATTTAGAGTTGCCTTTTCGGCGGCCGGAGCAGTGACAACTCACAAGTATGATTGGAGCAACCAGGAAACGCAGGAAAGTTAAACCTAACATGATTTAGACTCATAGTTGTGTAATTAAATTAAAAGATACACTTACTTGGCAGCTCTCGTCTCAGCTTTCTCTCTTCTCTTAGCTTCAGCTAAAGCTTTCAGTTCCTTCTGCTCCATTCTAATAAATAAAACAAGATAGCAATATAATAAATATACTGGGTACTAATATCCATTATCACAACAGTATTATAATATAAAGTATAAAGTATATTATACTTTATACTGTATACTAGATAAGAGAGAATGTGAAATCAAACATCTTCTCTGACAACATTGTGGATAGAAAATATTTGAGGATTCTAAAACAATATATATTTTTATTTATATCTATGTAACATCAGCAATTTTACATTGGCTCAACTTTTAGCTCTGTCGAAACACCATATTTCTCTTTTCAGAGACTGTAATAAACGCTATCCCTATCCCTATTATCATAACCTGTTTTGTATCCGCGAGTCTATGATTGATAGATACACAGACTAATTAGTGAGGTCAAGGTCGTCTGCATTGAGAATGATTGATCGTGTCTCTGGATTGACTGTACATCAAAACTCATTGATAGCCATGATGCAATCACATGATTCTACTCATGCTATTTTGATAAAAATTTCTTTCTGCGATACTTATGACACGCCTGCAAGACTTCCCTTCAATCATCCGCCCAATGACTGACACTGAATATGACCTTGACATGGTCTGTAAGCTGCGGATCATAGTTCATTCGGTAGTAACCACTAGTTTATAGCTACCTCCTACAAGAAGCTAGCAAGTTTACTCACTCAAACTTAGCCATGCTCATATCTTTCCCCTGATGCCTTCTCAGTTTCTCTTTATCTTTAGCTTCCTGTTTCTCTTTTTCCTCCCTCTCTGCTTTCTTCCTCTTCATCTTTTCCTTCACACTGCAAAATAAAGATTGACAAACTGATAAACAATTATCCAAGATATGTGAAAATGAATATTGAAATGGTAAACATGTATGAATTTACAAAAATAATAAACCTTCATATTCATCAAAAATGTGTGTGTGTGAGCACTTACAACAACAAGAATTGAATCATTGGTTTTGGTGCTGCTTGTATGATAATAATTGTGAAACAATGTTTTATTAACATACGCCTAAAATGTGCTCATACAAAGACTTCATATAGTTGCACAATTCCAAACATCTATGATCTTGAAATATGTAATTACTCATGAGCAATTAGCCCCAAAAATAACTGTTGGTCGGTTTGTTTGCATTCAAGCTTTTCCCAAAGGTACATATGGGGAGGGCTTCTTTGGTAGCATATGATAATTGAGTACAAACACATAACAATACATGCTCATTAAATTGTTAAATCGATCAATCAATCGCTCAAACAATCAAGTGTTTGAACATTCGTTCGATCAATCGGTCATAACTAAAATTGATCGATTGATTGTGTGAGATGACTCACAGTTCCATCTGTCTGGCCTTCTCCTCAGCAGTGAGAGGTTTAACTTCCTCTGTAGACTCTGAGAAGCTGGCGTGTCCAGTCTTAGCTGCGTGTGTCTGTACATCCATCTCTGTCCTTAACTGCTTACCACATCTACACAAATATACAAGATAAATGTGAGGTAAGTAAGCAAAGGTAGGTAAGATAAAGTGATGAAGTGATGAAAGGTAAATAAGGGCAAGAATAAGAAGAGCATGAAAAGTGAAGGTAAGTATTAGCAGATAATGATAGTGTAATAGGCGACTTACCAGGCCTTTGAAAATAAACAATTTTCATCAAGTTGTCTTCCCTTGGAAAAGGGACAGTAGCATTGAGCATATCATTAGTGATGACAGAATTCATGGAATAAATTCTATTCCAAGGCAGCTAAAATTACGGGGTTTCCATAGGATCATGTCAGTGTAGTAAGGTATCTGATGGCATAGTTTTCGATACCCCACTCGGAATTATTTTTTATTTTTTTATGTACTGCCCAGTGGTTTTTTCAGGTAACTACAGTAAAGGCATGTTGCTCATCTTAGCAATAAATTGACCTAAGGTACACCAGTACGCATTTTGGCATAGATATGTTATGCTATGTTTATTGTCTGCTATGATAAGGTAAAATAGAGGTATCATGCTGATGACAAGTGAGGGCACTGTGCCTGTACGGGATTAACTGAATGTTGGATGAGGCCATTATAATGAAATTATTCAGACAGCGATGTAAATTATGAGCGATGTCAGTAGCCAGGTATTACCTAGCAATAACAAAAATATACCCGTAAGTCCTCTGAAGTCCTATTGTCAGCTCCGATACAAGTTTTAACGATATAAATGCGACAGATTTTTAAACACACTGTCATACCTATGCCATACTGGTTGACTCATGAGCAGGTCAGGCCAAATTTTATTTTGAGCATTACGCAAACTTAACTTAATTTACTCAAATGAGGGATAATTTCTGGTTCCATTTCAAAGAACAAGCAGAGATTAGTTTTCATTCCGGAGCTGAAAAGCTCATCATAATCTAAGACTTCCATCTTGGATTGCAATAAATTATTGTAAAATAAAGAAAAAACATACTTTGTTATACCAGTGATCATCATCTGACATTAGATTTGGCCATAATAAACAGGCTTTGTTTTTAGTTTCCCTTTTTTATCGATGCACGAGGGATTATCAGAGGAAGGTGACATAATTTCCAGTAGCATACCTGTATCAGTATCATAGATCTGATTCATGCAGCTAAATTTTCAGATCGAGCAATGCTGTCGCAATTACCAATTAGCAGATTTTTACCCATTAGAAATGTTGATGCTGACATTTATTGTAAACCACAGCCCTACATTCCACTACATGGAAATCTTGATTACTATTAACCGCACTCATTCTAAGTGTATAGACTTGTTTGTCATCATTTTATGCACCACTTTTCTTGTCGAGACTAGTACAGCCAACCAGCTCATCGACGAGCCTCATTTTGTATCAACTTATATTTCTGTTTTACGCTGCGCTCCAATTTATCCTTACGATGTAGCCTGCAGCATTATTACAAACACAGTGTCACCGCACAAGTTGTAGAGATTATTATTACTTCCATACCAATTATCCTAACTAGGAAGAGTTACGCAACATATGTAAGAGGGCGATGATTTTGGTACAGCAACCAATAAAATGTTCGTTGCCGACCCCCTCGATGTGTATGCTATTTAGCCTAGCGTCTCTATACTAGTACAATACCCTCACAGCAATCCCAAGAAATGAAACTATTAAGCCCTTTTGCTCTGGTTCATGGTGAGACACTGAACATAATTTATTTCTTGAGCGGTGCTGTTCATATTCTGCACAAGTTGTGCTATGGATTGGCTGCTTGATAGTGTTTCATAACATCAACTTTCTTCAATTCTTGAGCAGCAGCGATTGTAGCTGTAGATTCCTGATCAATAATTATAAAATCAGGTTTTTGTGGAGTTTTGTTGCTGTCCTGAAGTTGACCATAACCACATTGTAAATTGTCTTTTAGGCAAGGATTATAAATTATTATTAGGATTATTACGTTACTACTATTCAATTGACTGTTGTCCCTTATGACTGTTACAGCATGTTACAGCTCTGCTATGTAATAAACCTGGCTTAACCCCATTAATCAATTTAACTGAAAAATTTGAGTTTACACTGTGAATCTGTCCGGTCATTCATGAGAATATTTGCTCACTGCTTCGGACAAAGATAATCCTTGTTACATCATGACCGGAAAATGTAAATTTGTCGCAACTTGATTAATGCCTGGTAGTAAAATCAGCCGTTTTGCATGTCAGCTGTCCGAGAAACAGTGTAGCCGCTGCACCCACAGCTGGGGAATCAGGGATAGCATTGTCATTGGAGGATTGTTTTTTTGTTAAGACACTGTCAGAATGAGAATGTCCCAGTTTGGAGATAAATTTATGTATCTCAAAGTATGAGATGGGTGGCCTTTTTGTCAAGGAACATCATACATTTAAGTCGATTAGAGTCTAGAGCTGACCCTCCAAACTTGGATAATGTCATATTGTTTTTTTTTATATTTCCTGGTCCCTTAGGCCAGGCACTTCTGAGGTTTCAGCATTGTATAATGTATACGCTCTTGAACAGAGTTCCTTTCTTGTTCCAGAGCTCTTAAAACCACTACGCCTACAGTAATCTTTCAGTGCTTCTGCATCCCACGTTTCGACTTCATTCAATGATATCAAATCGCTGCTTACAAGATCTTCCATATTGTGATGTTACTTGATGTCTGATGACCAAATAGATAGACATTCATATGGGCGCAGCATTAAATAGTTCTGGTTTTAATCATTCACACTTCAGTATTTATAATCTTTGCTTCTGTGTTTTGTGGTACAAAAACCAGGTTAGATATGCCAGACCCAATGTTTGCAGTATATTTCATATGGTGCGTGCGTCATTCAGACCACTGTTATATCACAGAGTAAGGATATATCATATCATGCTCTAATCTTTCATTGTATCAATAATTTCTGTGCTATTACTAAGGTGTTACCACATATCCCAGAATAATAACCTTGTTTGTTATGACACTGCAAGAATTACATCGCTAGTTTGAAGGTTTGAGGAGCTAGAATTTTTTCTATATCCCAATGTGTTCCTTGGTAGATTATGCACCTGATCTGAGAATGCCACTTCCAGAAAATGCGCTGCTACCGACTTATCAAAGAAATAGGAATATTTTAGTATCCTTCCTTTAGTGAACTGTCCCTTTATCATGGGCATTGACAACACAACTCCAAATTATAAAAATGTTATTTTTGGGCTCAGTAAGTCGCCTATTATATAGCTATTTTATAAAATTCTCTACACAATATGTGAGCTTGCAAGTAAGTTATGTGAGGTAAGTAAGGAAATGTAAGTAATGTAAGAAGCTGAGCTACAGCTATAGGTGGTCAGGGGACTGTTGGATTGGATAGCTTCCCTAGTAAACTGTTCTAACAGACAAATCAAGCTATCTTGATAGTATCTTATCATGATAACAGATCAGAATCACAGACGATATAGCATCACCCATTTATTTTTATTTTCAATTTATATTTAAACTAGACAGTATTTGGTAGCAAATTACTACAGCTACATGATAGCATATGGAGTAATAGTTACTTACTCGTCACATTTGAGAGATTGAGGTTGAGCCGCTGACTCTTCTCCTGTTGCTGCTGGAGGCTCTGAGGCAGCGCTGGTCGCACCACCTGGAAACATGAACAATAACATTAACAATAATATAGACAGCAGTATAAACAACAACATTAACAATGAATGAATAACAATAACTACTTCAAACTTCAAAAATATAAATGCACATATTGGGCTGATTATACCTTATAATAAGTACCGCGATGGTATACAGATTAACTCTTAGATACAAGTCACTCTGCACCTTAGCTGAGGCACCACAAGAAAAGCCAACTTTTTTTAAATTACGGGAAGCTCAATTTGATATTCAGGGACCTGAGCACATTTTGAACAATCCGATCATTACGGGTAAAGATACCCAACCTGAATATATGCACAAGCACTAATAGTTGTAAGCTACAGGTTCAGAAACTAGACACTCATAAGGTAGCATTAAAGTTCATGTCTGCCTGTTGAACTAGGTCTCTCTCTTATGCTTAATCGATCAAACGGAGAAGTAAACTATTAGAAAATTGCAAACCTGAAGCCGCGGCAGTTTCTGGAGTTGGCTCAGCGGTCAGGACGTTTCCTTTTGGTGCCTCAAAAGGGTCATCGATATCTGGATCTTCAGAATGGTTGAATAACCTTGAGAGAGAGGAAAAACTAGCTTACATGGGAATAACGAGGCAGCTAGCACATGCAGTTAGAACATAAAAGCAAAGCCTGTTGTATTGCTAGCTGGAAGGCATTACAGTGATCAATTATTAAATGTAGCATTCTCCAATGGGGTTTTTTTTATAATCTGACAGATGAGTGAAGGCAACAACGTGGAGTAAGGAGCTCCCTCTCAGTTCATTGTGCAGAGGTTCAAGGTCTTCATGGATATTTTAATCCATACAAAGTAATTCTTACCATTCCATCGCTTGCTCTACTCCTCTGTAATTAGTTCTAGCCAAAGCTTTTTCCCTGTAAAGATAATAAAAGTATGTTAATTCTTGGGTAAAAGAATATCCACAGTTCTGTACCCATTTACCGCAAGCAGCAGTTTTATCAGTATCTAGGGAGGGACGGTGTGGTACCAACCAAGAAGGTAGTGACCTTAATGTTATCCAACAGAAGTACTCCTGATGCTGAAAACCAAAAGGAGTTAATATTTAGTGAAAGTACTTAACCAGTAGGGTAGACCAATTCACAAGTCATGGGTTGGGCAACATTTTGTGGATTCACATCCACTTCCAGGCTTACCAAGAAAAGTTAATAAATCATGCACTGCAAGTGTCACTGTAAGCCTATTTTTAGTATTTAGTCAACTTATTAGTGGAAAACCTTTCATTTTTTAATACAAGTCCACTCCTCACTCACTTTATAGCCTGCCATGTCAAGCTTGTCTTGACAGGCTATCACTGTCACTACACCAGTGACCATTACCATCACAACCATAACAATTACTTACTACAGTACAACAATGAATGACTTGAGCAATCACAAGTGAGAATGTATTTTATGTTGGGACTACTTACGCTCTATTTTGGGGAAATCCCATCTCCACCAACACATCAACATTGGAAGGCATTTTGGTCTTGCCAAATCTGTACCAACAATATCACAGTCACAATCAGATACACCAGTTTTCCTGGAAGGGAAGTTCACTCCAATGACTCAGTTTTCTTTTGGAAAACAAATTGAAATGAAAATAGTGGGGTTGCTGCCAATATGGTAAAAAAACTTTATATACTGCACACAAATAATTGGCCGAATTCTTCAGGTTTCAATGAAGCTGCCTGCATGTGCCTCATATAAGCCAATATTTTCCAAAGACAAACCCATGTAGCATTTTAATTTATTTTGATGATTAATTGAAATTCAGGTTAAAATTATACAGTAAGTAATCAAATAGCAGTATTATGTATGGATGAGTATTATTAGAGAAAGAGATGTAAAATTCCTTGCATTTCCTTAGTAATTGAGAGCTTTCAGAAATAATTAAAAAACTTCACAATTGGATCTTTGGATGAAAATGGAATGCAGTGAATGATTGTAGTGATGAAGCCAAGCTGGCAGAAGGCACTGAACGTCTTCAGAAATCACATTTCGTACATTATCTTCCTATGAATTTCACTCTCTGTTTGATCCCATAAGTTGTGTAAATCATGGCAGCATGGTGGGGAGGCCTCACAGACTCCATATCTTCTATGGCAAAGGATGTTCTAACTGAGGGGACTGAGGAAGTTGATGGTAAAGTCTCAAGTTGATCTATAAATAATAATAATAGCATTATTATGATAATGATATATAATATATATATATAACCACCTACTCACTAACACTAAGTTAGTACTCACTTTTCTTACTAACTATGATCATCATAATATTCCTTTGGTATAGTTGTTTGCATCCTGCTCTATAGAATGGTTCCAAGGGATACATTTCCTTGATATAGCTAAGCTTAGTGCAGTGAGTAACAGCAGCAACATCATTCTCACTTCTTTCTGCCTTCTTCTTCTACCCCTTACGCCCTAGCTAACTTAACTAAGCTTTTAATTATGAGTATGTCACTCAGTCAAACTCTTGTCTACCTACCGCCATCCCCAGTGTTTGTACACCTACCACCATACCCAGAGTAATGGTGTCATACTAGGTTATGCTTATAACTCTTCTTGGTTAGTTGCACTGACTTAGCTCAGTGCATGTAAGTCAAGTAGCAAGTTACTGGCTGCACTACGAGGCCTATATCCCCAACTACAGGAGGCTTTTTGCTCCTTCCTTAAAGATCTAGACCTAACTGTTGATTTGGTTATCAAGTATGTACTAATCGTCTAAACACTAGCTGAGCAAAACTAGTTGCAGGAAGAGCCATGTAATCGGTGCAATCTGACTTAAGACTTATGTCGATAGCATAATACATCAGAGCAACAAATTCACCTCCCCTCGAAAGGCAGTCATTTCGGTAGCCATCACCTTCAGACACAGCCTCCACCACCCTCAAATCTCTCACCATCCGCCACTTTGTTCTCTAAACCAAAATATTCACATGTTCAACGATTTAGCAAGCTATGGGCCTAAGGATTGGAATTTAAATAGTGTATGTCAGATTTCCAATGTTCACAGAAAACACAGTAGCTAAATATCTTCCCATCTTTAGTATTATTAATGTCAAGTTAAATCTTAAACCTCTGTGTTTAACTTTAATCCCCGCCACAATCTTTGTTCTGAGTGAAATTAAAATATAAGTCTGTTTCTCGATTGCTGCCATGGGTATTTATCAGCAGGATTTAGAGTAACCTGGATTAACAAAAGTGTGTTCTGCAAAGCAGAGTGATGAATGAATTTTAAGTAATTAATGTTTGTAATTGTGGGTTAAAATCGCAATTCACATATGCACAATTAATTTTTGCGCAGTCTCAGATTAACACTAGGAAATCATATCCTTAAAAAGATAAAAATATTTAGATTCTCTCTTGTATATTTCAGATCATGCTACAGCTCTGCAGCTGGAGCAAAAGAAGACCAACGAGCTGTCATCACAGAATACTGCTATAAGGGCTGAGGTAAGTGGGAGGTGGTGATTACCGGAGTATGTTTGGTTGAGGTACCCGGGCTCACTACCAATCGCATATTCTTCCCTAAGAATGGATTAGGCCTATAGAAGTAATGGATGCAAAAGAGTTTACTATAAGCCTCCCCACCCCCTCTTTTTTTGTAAAAAGTCATTTATAGGCTCCTAGATGTGTAGATTGTTTAGCGTGAAACACATCAGTCAGGGGATTAGGATGGACAAAGTCAGAAATAAGTACCACATTCATCACTATTACTGCTGAAGTAGTTACATTGATACGGCCTTATTGAAAGTTAAGTGTGTCACATACGTGAATTTAGCAACCAGAGCAACCAGTAGACACTTAAGGAAAAAGAGCCACAAGTATATCTCTACTGTCTAAAATGAAAATGCCACGGGAAAGTATTTTTGAATTTTCCTGCTTGCCCTCCTGCATTTTACATATGACATTGTTTCTCAGTTATATTTAAAGAAAAAAAAACCACATATTTCATTCAGTTGAAGAAATCATACCTTCCTTATGGCAATCTGTGCAAAATGTTTCACTAGTTTTGCTTGGTGTGAGCTCTAATATTTTGATGTACTTTTACTGTTAAACTTCCAGAAAAAAATGCGAATGATTGAATTTTATCGCACGTTGCAAATATTTTATTCAAAAAATAAAATTTACAATTTCTCTTCTAATCTGAAGGGTGATACACTCTGTAATATGAGTGGTAGGTGGTAATAGCTTGGTTATCGTTGGTAGTGTACGAAAATAATTGATGGGTTCAAAATCTGATTATAATTGCCCACAGTTTAGTTCTGAGTGTGTGATTCTAATAAAGCTTTCATAGAAGGATGAAGTCCTAATTTACCTGTAATTATAGCTTGGGGTAATAATTATATTTTCTGAACTAGTGACAAAACTCTCTGCTTGTTGCATAAAAGAGATTATTGTGCCAAACTTTGTTGAGGTAAGTTAAATAGTACAGGGCACTAGCTGTGTCACACGGTCACTTTTTGTTACAAAAATTTTTGACCAATAATCCTTCAACTAGTTAATTTTTATTTATGTATTTTATTGATTGTAGAATGAGAGTTTACGAAGTCAGCTGACTGAGATTAACGACTCACTGCAATCATCAGAGATACAGATTAACTCAGTAAACTCAGAGTATAAGAGTCTGCTACAGGATAAGGAGGTAAGTGGAGGGGAGTAACATGTACCCTAGAGGAGTGAACATAAGCTATAGTTGTCTTTAGCTAATTAACATGTGTCCTAATGTTAGCTAGTGTCATTGTAAGCTAGCGAGGGTAAGAGTCTACTACAAGACAAGGAGGTAAGAGTAGGAGGGTAACGCTGACACTCACACTGACATCGAGACTACACTATTTACATGTGCATTGCTCTTGTTAGAGTCAATTTAGTGAGAGTACCTAACTTGTACCCTCCCTAATTATTAAAACTGAACATGGGTCGTCACACTAAATTTCGTGATGGTACTCTATGGTACTCTATCGATCAGAGATATACATACAATAGTAGTAGGAGTAGTAGTAGCTACATCACATACACACACATCCTAGAAGAGTTAATATTAGCTAGAGTTTAGTTTGGCTCTAGTATTGGCGCTAATAGTACACGATAGCTGGTCCCAATTTTTAGCTAGCTTAGGTGATAGCCTTTATAAACTAAAAAAGTGAGTAAATATTAGCTCGAGGTGAAAGCTTTTATAATTCATCATGGCTAGAGTTTAGTTCAGCTAGTTTACAAGTAGGCTTACTGAGGCTGAGTAAATTTCAGCTAGAGCTATACTTAGCTAGCTGAGGTGAATGTTAATATAGACTAACGAGGTTGAGCAAGTCTCAGCTTTCCATAAATTTCACTCTTTCAAGCCTGCGAGAAATGGGAAACTTGTACTCCTACGAAAATCTTACTCCACTAGGGTAGGTAGCTAAACTTCAGATGTTCCCATCGAGTTAAGAGTGTCTTCAGTAAACATATTAAGTTCAGGTATCGGTTAAATCTGGTATCGATACTCCAATGTTTGGTGTTTACTTTGCTGTAATTTTCCACTTTCCAAACACGATTATCTCATAAACTGTCAGTTACGCCTTGTGTAATGGATACAGTGCATGCTTGCCCACAACGGCTATAACTACCTAGAGAAAACCATAACTTCACTCCACCCCACTAACTGTAACCTAACAATATTACTATAACAACCTCACATATTGGGAGTCTTATAAGCCATACAATAACATACTTGAAGTCTACTTGGGTGACCAAGGAATCCCCTCTCCCTCTTGGGTAACATCCAAACCGATTTGCTCTCAAATAATTGAATATACTAGGCCTATCGGGGATATTGCATGAGCAATACCTCGAAAACCCGATGTTTTTGAATGACAATATGTGAAGGCTCACTAACTTTGGACATATTAACCTTGCGTAAATGACTCAATACTGATGGCAATAGCTTATGAATAATAACATAAGGGCTTGTTCTGCAGATAAGAACTTCAAGTGAGCTAATTTTAGCCTGCTATATGCAGGGTGGACATTGAAATACTCTAACTGAACTATCATTAACTTGTGGCTTCTCGACATCATCGGATTACTAAAACAATGGTAGGCCTTCTCTTCTATCGGACGACATTCTGTCCTACAACTAGGCCAAGGTTAAGTTTCTCTCAGCTGTAACCGAGATTGTAATATTTCCGGGCGGCAAGGAGGTTATACCCTCACATTGCTTGACTCAAATTTATAAAACTGGGAACCCTGGCTATAAAAGTTGATATACACCAAAGCATTCGAAAGCAAAGCACCTCAGTTCCATTGGTTGGTATTGCTTCAGCTCAACACTTCTATCAGTACCAACCGTTACAATTGCATAATCACATCTAAGTTCTCATGCCATGCTTTATGTGTCTCTATTGACAGGAAGAGGTAAAGGGGCTGAAGAAGACTATAGAGGAGTTGAATGAATCCAATAAGAGTTTGGTATTATCCGCTCCTGGACCTGGTGCTACAGAGAGAAGTCATTACAGTCACTTCAACCAGCCTCACAGTAACGGTTAGTACACTCTATCACTGTCCCCAAGGAGTTAATTATTCGCTGGAGGAAAAAAATGTCGCTTTTTCGCACTGGCTCTAATTAGTGAAATTTGCTGTGAGCTTACCTTTACTTACTCTCTTCACTTTGTTTAAGTTTATCCATAGACCTACTAATAATTATAAGTAGGTCTATGAGTTTATCTAACTTAAATAAAGCCACCCCTGAGCTGGATTGGCCAAAATCTAGGATATCCAGCAACTGGGTAAAATATTTTCCCCACCTCTTTCGCAACAGCACTCCTCAACACGATAGTCCGCATTTTGGGAGTCTCATTATTGGGAAAAAGGGTGGAAACATTTGTGGAGTATGTGCAATCAGTGCTACAAGTCTTTTGCCAATAGAGTAAGAGGGTCTGAAGTTGGGCATGCCGGCAAAAGAAAGTAACTCTGCGTTAATTTTTCATTTCGTTGTATGAAGTTTGCATATAAAAGTGATCCTGCTGCTCCTCAAAGAAGCCACCAAACTAGCGATTGTAAAAATAATGAATTTGACATAAAAGCAGCTTTTTATACGTCAATAATGGTTCGGTTTCCTGTTGCAAAAATTCGCTATGCTCATGCTAATTTCTTGCGCAGATGATGAAATCACTGTTAGAAAGTCCAGAGCTGAAACTCTATCCACATTTAGATTTAACCTTCCTCTGTTGTTTGTAAAGCAGTTACTTTTCTGTCAGATGAAACAATTTCAAAATTCCCTCAATTTTTAAGTTTATGTTGTTGCTAAATAGTCAAAAGTAAATAAATTAAAAAAAACCAGCCGCACAAAGCTTCATTAAAGGAGCCCAGGTCATCGTATTGACAAAAGGCACAAATTTTGTCCTGAATATGATCTCATTTTCTGTTATTCGAAGGCTTGAGAGTGCGTTCTTAGTCATGCAGCCTCTTCTGCATGTAAAGCAGTTGGCTACAATTTGATCTATTGGGCTATTGTATATCTAATATTCCTGGCTCCACTTTAAATTCTTCACAGTTTTCATTAGGAGTTATCCCATCATGTGTAAAGAGCACATAACTACTTATTTTGAGATTATAACCAAAAAAAATTGTAATCAGGGTATATCCCACCCTCCCTTTTGTAATTAATGGCCACATATATAGCTATATAACAGTTATTATCAGATATTAAGTCCAGGTAATTAAAGTGTGTGTCGAATCTTTGTATGAAAGAGAACATTAGGTTTTTAGCCCAGGTAATGAAGTATTTTGAACAAAGTTTGAGTAGAGGAATTTATTTTCTCTCTAAACTTTCCCCTCTCAAACTCAGAAATCGATTGTGTTGTTTATATTTATCGGACTTCTATTGCATCAACAAAGAGCGAAAATTGTGTCTGGTCCTTTTTGAGACAGTTGAAATATGAATCCGTGTTATCCCCATACCGTCCATCTTGACTATCACCTCCATAGTTTTTTCTATGATCACCTCAATGAGAATATACAAAAACCTTCCCTAGACAGTGTTTTCGATATCATGTGACAACTTTGATCACAAATGCATACTTTGTTTTTCTCTGTTACAAAAAAGTTTCTGCTGCGCCATTTGGTTGCAGAGCAAAAATACACTATCTGGTAGCTTACATTTGGGCACATCCCTGATATTACAGGCACTAAAGTTGTGAAAGTTGGCTTTAGATGATGCTTGGGCTTTTACCCTGTGATAATATGAAACTCCTGCCACAAATCAACACTACAATGAATGACAATTTACTTAGCCTATTCGACTCATGCTTTGAATGGCTTTAGAAGGTACATGTGTCAGTGGGGAGTTTGGTCCCAAACTCCTTGGTGTCGGTATCATTATCAGTCGGAGTTATCTGCTGTTTTCCTCAGTGTAGACAACTCCAAAGTGAATTGAAAGAAACATAATTTTTCTAACTTGCCTAACAATTTGCACTTCAAATGTTTTATGATAAATAGCAAATAATTTCTGACCTTGAGATTTCAAATGTACATGCTTGTCTCCCACAAGCTGAGCAATAAAGCCTACAATAGGCGCCAGACCGGGATACTGTGAAACTATTTGATAATCAAACTCAATGGCCCCATTAATATATTGTAGCATAATTATTTGCACCAAAAGTGCTATCAGGGCTGAAACTTGTGGAAGCAATAGCCCTCCCTATGAACATTGTATACAAATTATTTGCAACTCAAATTACTGTCACATTCCATGTCAGGTTCTACTCTGACTTCAATTTGGTCAAGTACCTTAGCGAGTAAAGGGTTAGCATTAGGAAAGGTTCCCAATTTTGCGTAATATTTGGTTAGCTAACATCTTCTCAACTTCTCTTTACTTTTGATACACTATAACTCCCAACTAGTGAAATTTGATACTAGCTAACATTGAATCACCTTCAGACTAGCTCAACTAAACTCAAATTTAGGCCTATATTTATAATCTTATCGAACAGATGGAAGAAAGTAAAGAGCAAATTAAGTTGGTGATACTGGAAAATTTGTGCTAGCTAACATTAAATGACTTAAACTCGAGGCCTAGGCCTACATATTTCCTTCTCTCAGGTAGATAGATGGTAGATAGTTAAGTGTAACTTGGGCTCGTGACTTAGACTTGCTAGCTAACTCATGCCGGCATACATTTCTAACTCCGAATTTTATCACTATGTCCACAGATATAACAAGCCATGTTTGTGTACATTGTGATATTTTTCTCATATTTCTTATCTACCAAGCCTTAACTTCTCTCTCCTATCAAATATGATGGACTGACTCCGCAGTGGTGTAGTGTAGTCCTTCTTACCCCCCCCCCCCATCTACAAAAAAGTTCTAGCAAAGGTGCAGTATTCAGATATGTTTTAATGCAAGCCAAATCTAGTCATGACTCATTTGATTGTTCATCGCAGGTATATAATATCACCTATAGATTTCTCACCACCACCTAGCACTGTGCGAGTACTAGATTAGAATGGTGTGTAGATAAATGGGGTTGAGGGAACGCATTCATTGATGATTTTACCTTTTGCAAAAGTGGTTTTCCGGATAAAAAATTGACTTCCATACTTGATGGGAAATTAATTAAAATTCCATGTTCAATGCTTAATTTAAATGGGGTATAGAATCTGGTCCAATGGAGGGTTCCAGGGCCTCGGACAATCAATCAAGGAGTGCTCCTCCAGCAAGACTTACTCTTCTCGGTACAACGTGAACTTAATGGGCCTCTCGGTGATTGTGAGAGTGGTGAAGGAGCTTCGTTCATAACTCATTTACCTTAGGTTAGCCTGCCGAATTGTGTACTTATCAACTCTGTGCTGTAGCTTGCCTCTCTGTTGAGGAGGCCTGTGGATATGGGCATGGTGAGATTAGATTTTTTCAGCCACAATTGGTTTTAGCACATATGGTTAGCATGCTGTTCATGCCAGGCAAACAGTTCAGCTGGAGTTGTGGCATCGAGCGCCTTTACGGTGAGCCTTGTCGGATTGATCCCGCTCCCTGCACCCTTGGTGTATTTTTTCCTCACCCTTTGGCTGCGAGCCTTTTCCGATGAAAGCTAATCTATAGCTCTATACATATTGTGATAATCAGTCTGGGGCTATTCATAACGACAATAAAGCAATAGGATCATCGCTACGAGACCTCAGCTGAGGTCTCTGCTATCACAGTTTGTTTGTAGATAGCTGTTGAAGTTTACCAGTTATATCTGCTTTATTTTTAGTATTACATCATATCATGTGTCTCTCTGGCCCAAAATTACTTAATCCAGGGATTGAATATCACCATTTAGTGCTGAAGTGCTGAATTTGATGTGCACAACACTTGCCACAGCTTAAAAAATTAAAAATTGCGTGAGAAAACGTTTGCCAGTCTGGAAGTTATGAAAATGATCTCTTTGCTTTATTTAAGCTCCCATCTCTCCTAGCAGAAATTGGTGTTAGCTAACATTAAGTCGGCCCTAACTAACTAAGGGTCTCCTACAAAAAGGAGCTCTTTAACAAGCGCATTAACTCATATGCATAATTCAGCGTCAGTTTAGTTTTGTCTATAAGTAAACCTTTCACAAGTTGACATTATTTTAGCCTGACTTGTAGAAGTTGAAGAACGAAAGTTTGTTGATATTTGCATATAGATCAGTCCGTGATATTAGCGGCGTTGTGTTGTCGTACGCGTTACCTGTCTAGCCAGTATTGGGAAGTAGTCATATTTAACTAGTATCATGTGACTATAAAACAAACTGTGGACTATTTCCCAACCCCTAACATGTTGTCACTTCAAACTTTTGAATTTAAGAGGGTGAGAAAGCGGGTCGCCCAACAAATAGACAAGCTTTTTTTTAATTTGACTAAGGTATATTGAGCATGGTTTGAAATTATAGCATTCAAATATTTAAAAAGTGTTGATTTCATATAGTGTGGAAAGCGATTTAGTATCCTTGCGTTAAATATCGACTTCTAAGTTGACATCTGGCATTATTTCGGATTAAGATCGATGTCATAAGATTTACTTTGGTTAGTATTGCAGGTCAGACTATGGATTGAAAGCTTCAGACCCGCCCTGGTGTTGTAGATAATTAGGGGATACAATAATTGATAAACTTCAGCGAATTTTAGATCACTAAATTTTACCCAATGCGCCTATTCAAAAAATATGATATTCCTTTAGTCGACAACTCTTTTAGTTATGAATCAAAGCCTCTGTCCTGCATTCGTTTTGTATTCTATGACACAAAGTGCCAAAAAATTCAGCCAATTTATTTCACTGTTTGTCTTCAGACACTTATGAATATTCGTAATAAAATTCCATTTTTCTCACTTGAAAAGCGTTTGATGAGGCTTCATTATTCACATTGACTGAGGATTAAATGGTGCTTACGCTCTTATATTGACTTATCAGCCTCTATCTCACCCTCAAATCTATAGAGGAGAGTTAGTCTTTGTCCTAACTTATGTCATCACTGCTGTCTGCTGTATATTTGGCTCTCAGATGTAAATGAAAGCTCCGAATTACCGCCAAACTTTGAATAACTAAGCTGGATTGGGGAAAGATATGTTCCATATATTCACTCAGTCTACGAACGGAACGAAGGCCACCAAAGGCTGCTAGTGGAAAGTTGAATAAAGGATCGCATCAGCGATGTCACTGCCTTCCTACAAAACTACTACCAACCATTCACATCGAACAAGGAGGTCCAAAATATAATGGAGACTATCTTGATTATCAGTGGTAAATTGTCATCCTAGAAATCATAGGCCAATGCTTGAAAACTGGAGCTGTGAGGCGGAGAACTGGCAAAAGTTGTCGCTGCTATGCAAATATCTGCTTCATATGCCAAAAGATAGAACATAGTCAGGTGCATATCAAGAGATCACAATGTTTACATTTAGTTCCTGATAAGGGTTTAGAAGGAATTTAAAAGTTAAAGTACAAATTCAAAAAGGCGGGAAAGTTGTTTTATAACAAATGAATGCTTTGCCAACATTTTAGAACATTCGTAAATACATTACAATTTATTGAAGACATAAATTATCTTATTTTAAGACGGAGAATGACCTGTACGCTTTTATTAAGGTTTTATAATAAATTTACTACCTTTAGAAGCCATTTGTTGCCAGCCAGCGAGAGGGTTGTCCTGACAATGCTTTTCATACCTGTGTCTTTTATTGCTCCAGTCTCAAAATTTTAATTTCCCCATAGGAGTAAATGTGTCATCTACATACTTAGCATAGTATGCAATATCCTCTGTAATGAGCAATATCCACCCATTACCCACAATGCACACTGCATACTACTCTAAGGAGGGACAAAAGCAGCTTTAATCTTTCTCTACCTCCATTATGGCTGTTACTAGGTCTACAGTTTTAGTGGGAGACAAGAAATTAGAAAACAACTCATCTGTTTATACTCCATGTTGTTACCAGTAGATATGATTTGGAGTAAATTATTTTGCTACTGGCAAAAGTTCCTTAGGATAAGGTCTATGGACATTATTTCCCTACCTGATGCAGAGTTGCCTTGAACCATGCTTTTGACATGAGTATGATGATGCAAAGAAATATTTCGAGCCCAAAAAGACAACAGCAATGTGCATCCTATTGGCCTTATATGCTGTCTCTGGTCCGACCTACAGATATCAAAGTAGGAGTTTTATAACCTCAAAACTGTCACAGTTGATAGTCCCAGTTGATAGTCCCTTGGGAGTAAAATAACAGCTAGAGTTAAATTCAGCCGGTAAGGGATGACCTATGTCGACTTCCAGCAATTTTCATTGTCTTAGGTGGGAGTTTAGGGCGAGTAACCGTCAGCTGACCTTCGCAAAGCCTGCACAAGTTGCAAATTTTTTCTACTGTGAATGATTTACTAATATTAGCGTTGATCTGCTATACCTTGATGACTGTTACGCTTTGAACAACACATCCTTGTGTTTAGGAGCATTCATAGATTTAGTTTTACATCAGATCAGGGTTACCTGGAATATGACCTAATAGTCCCTAGTTATCATGTATACGTTATGTTTACAGGTGGTAGCGGACTATCACTGGATACATACGGAGGTGAGATTGGAGATGATATCGGTGATATGCTCTCCAACCAATCGGAGATTAACAGACTCAACTCAGAGTTAGAGAGAGTCAGGGCTGAGTGTCTACACTGGAAACGAGAATCTAAACGCGCGTCTACTCCTCAAACTCAGGTTAGTGATCGGATACAGCTGCTTTCTGTATGACACCATGATAGCCTTGGTTGATTATAAAAAATCAAGTTGTCTCATCGCAGGATCATCCCAATGCATGGGCGGCGAAGCATAAGTTGCCTTAATGGCGCGGCCACAATATCTGCGCCTGGTTGCTCTCTGTTTGCAGGCAGGTTGGAGCACACCTGGTGGCCAACCAAACCCCAGTAGTCGACGGACTGCAGTGGGAGTCAAACCCACAACCCTCTTGACCTTGCAATGATACCATGACAAGTCATTTTATATTATTCTAGATAATGTATGGGGGTTGCAATTTAATACCAATGTATTTTCACTAAAATTGACGCTGAATAGTATTTTGGTTAAAAAATTATCAACGTCAAACGGAGTGTTTAAGTTCTTATAAGATTAGAATAAAGTGTAAAAATCAAAGATGAAACTCGAAATTGCACCCAAACAAAAAATAGGCCAAATGAATTCACACAACCACGGTTTGTGGATGTCAATAATGACCGTTTCAGATCAAAATTGCATTGTGGGATACTATTTAATAGAATGGTAATAATATTAATTCCATGTGACACTGCCACCGAAGTTCATTACCTAATCAAGGCACTCTGGGATTTGATATATTATTAGCTCAGTATATGTGGTTGGACTTATTAGCACTGGTTGCCAGTCGTGTCATTATTATAACCGCTGCACAACCTTGGGATATGATGGATTGGGTGGATTCTTCGGGAAGTGGGCTATTTGAACAACTCGCTCTATAAAAAATATTGGTGTATGTGATGCACCTATTAAGGCGTAACATTTTAAAATAAGAGTAAAACAAAAATTTACCTGCGATGTAAGCGACTAGAATACTATTTATTTTTAGAAGCCCCTTGTCTTTTAAAAAAATTCCAAAAATGCAGTCACCTTCCCTTCACTAATAATATGTAGCTGTGCTGGAGAAAGTGTTTTGTTATGTGGAAGCAAAGGAACATCTAGTAGGATGATATATAAAGTTTGTTAATTTACATAGCTTTCACTTTTTTTGTCAAATGGCTCTAAACCACATCCCCACTAAAGTTATTGTCTCAGACATGAATTGCGCTTGCCAGCTTTTAAAAATGGAATTCAAAGCCACTACTTTGAAAAGTGCTATCGTTTTTTTTATTCGAATGACACTTCACTTTTTATATAATGAACTGAAGTGCTAAGCAAATAAAGTTTAGTCTGGCCCCGTGTTTGCGTAAAAGCCTTAGGTTCTCCCTAAACACACCAAAATATCATAGCGGGGGGTGCGCCACCCTCCCTGCTCGGTTTGGTTGGATATAGTTCACACGCTTTTAGTGTATAGCATTACAAGCGTTGCACGATGCGTTAGATTGAGACTTCGTGTTGAATACCAATAAGCCGTTAGCATACATGTCAGTGTGCGTTAGTCTGACAAAGTGAGCATCACGCCTTTTGCTTCTGCTGCTACGGCCTTAATTGAACAGGTGAGATTTTTTTTGAAGTATTTTTTGTTTAAATTTTCTATCTATCAAATTGGTCTGACATTGGAATGTTCAGTCTAGGGAATTTTCATCATTTTTGCCAAGAATGAGGATGAAATTTGGAACTTCTCCACAAATGACAACCAAGCATTTTGTCATAGAGGCTAAATTGAGGAATATAGTCAGACTGTAAACAAGAAAACCATGTGAAGCGAACTCCAAAAAAAGTGCTAGGCAACAATGTAATAGCGCTATGACTCCACAGATATCTAACTTTGCTTTCGACGCACTGCCCATCACATATAGCGACGCTATGCTTACACAAAGCGAACATCATTATTCAATCTCACATATCACTAGTTTTGAAGCAGCACAAAATATTAAGCTTTCATCTCAGAAATTTTAATTTAAATGATAAATGGAACTAACTTTGTGGGAAGGATATTGGAATTTTAAATTTTTACAGCAATAGGATAAGTTTGTTATGTATATAATGATACGACAGTTTTAATCTCAAACCAAACATCCTATCATCATCATTACTGTTTGGTTTGTAGGACACGGCGTCTGTGACAGCGACAGCACGACAGCAGAAGATAGAGGAGGAAAAGTCAGCACTCCAACAACAGATACAAGTTAGTTACTGTTACTGATATATGTTATGAGGGAAACCCTGAGCAAGCGTATGGCTATTCATGTATGGTTCCTGGACCGCATTTCTCATCTTTGATTGGTCCACAAGTTCAAAATCTAGAATAGCTGACACTTGTAATCTAATGTGAAGTTCTTAAAGGTTGTTACTGAGACATCAGTTGATGCATAGAGTGAAAGCTGCCAGATTTTTAGCTTTATTTAGATCCTGACACAAAGCTTTATACTGGTGGCATATTATCTACAAAAAGCCATGCTATGTATTTCACCACTTATCTATAAATTCATATCAATTGTCAGAGCCATCAGACTGATGTTTAAGTCTGGATAGTCTGCTATTTTAGTGGTCATATGGAATCTGTCACAGTTTGAGCAACCCTAAAAGGAGCAAATATATGCCAGTGTTTAGTTTAGGTTGTATGGGGTGACTCGATGTAAGCCAACACAAACTTTCACCATCTGAGTAAATGTTAGCCATAAAATACGCTAGTAAGAGCCTGCTCTAATTGGTGAAATTTTCCTCCTATGATTATCCCACTCCTGGGAGGTTTCAAATCTTGGCAGTCCCACCAAAAAGGTCCTAACGCTTCTTCATCAGAGGTAGTCAGGGGACTGGTTTTATCACCAAGTATCACTCATTGGTTGATAAGCTGAAGCTGCAAAGTAGGCCAGGCAGCTCAATAAGGAAATTATATCCATAAGGATATGTTATAAATAGATGAAGCTGATTACCAATTGAGTTTTACCAGGAAAGTAATAATGTCATATAATGCCAGCTAATGTTACATATTTGGCTACATAAATTTGGTAGTTATTAATAAATGATATCTACATGGCTACACCTTTATCATTGTGACTGGGTGGCCTTAATGATATTGGCTCTTATCCAGCTGAAGAGAGCAAGAGTGAGGTTTTTATCTAGGCCTCAAAAATATATTCAGTTTCAATTGGATAAAAGTAAGCAGAGAATGATAAACACAAATGACACACTGATTTTTCTTTTCCAAACCCAATTTGTCAGCCAGTTCCCTGTAATTCAGACCAGGTACTACTGATGAGAAGAGATGTCATGGGGTTATTGATGTGAAAATGTGAATCCAGCGGAGCGGAGACCAGTAGCCTACTTGTGAAGACCTGGAAATTTCAAAAGAATAATTAATATTGGCTGTTATATAGGACACTTATTATATGAAATTTTCCTTGACGTTGTGTCGCATGTACGTCACTGTCCTGGTCTATTTTAGGATTTAGAGAGTCGTCTCTCCGTACAAAGTGAGAAATATCAGCAGGAGTTATCTACACTCGATCAGCTGCACAACGAGAAACTCGCTGGGGTGAAGAAGGCTTATACCCAGCAGATTGAGGAGCTACACTCTGAAATAGGTAAGTGATTCACACTGCGATCAATTGAGATTGAATAGCTGAATGAGTGAGTGAGTAAGTGTGTCACACATAGATTGATTGAGCCACATTTTGATCAATTTAGATCGTCTGACTGACTGGGTTGGTGAGTGAGTGAGTCATGGATTTAGTCTGAGTGAGGCACAAATCAATTGATTGGGATTGAATGACTAAAGTACTGACTGTTCTAAACTGATGGGCATTGGTTTTCTTGCTATATCCTCCCCTCTGCGTATGTCACCAAGTAATTCCTTATGACTATCGGTATTGTACATTTGCTCGATTCAATAATACCCAACTTTTCTCCCATCTTAAACAGGGGATGCAGAATCGCAAAGTCATTCACCTCTCACAACTATATGTTCTTTATAAAATGATGTTACCATTAATATGATTGATCAGTTCTTAACCAATCATGAAAGCTCTTCTCTCATCATATTCAATCTCAATCTGCTCATAATAAATCTTTCTCCTTCCCGAAAAGAGTCCAATCTTGCCAAGTTCCAAGTAATTCAGCCTTTTGTCATAGGATTTAGTTATCTGAATAGCTAAGGGGAAACCACAGATATGTTGTGATCACTCAGGGTCTTGAGTCATTCGTTTGGATGAGATTTTGCTTGGTTTAGGATATTGTGTAAAAAAATTAAAATCAAAGTGCCACTCCCCAAAAACCACACCCAAAATTACTGAATCCCATCAAATTTCCCGAGCTTTGTTCCGCAACACTCGAATATCGTTACTGATCACAATTTATGCGCGTTATGTAGTCTCTCACTCTCCCTTCCCCTTACATTGGTAGTTTCTTACACCAAAAACCTTTCCAGCTCGACATGATGACATCATGTTCACCATAGTCTGCTGTTTCAGCGATAAGATCTTCCCTTCTTACTATGATTGATTATGACATCTGAACAATGGTGCACCAGTTCTTGATGAGCATTTGTGATATCTGTTCTCTCAGCTATGTATTGAACCAGTTGGGAGAAACTCTCAGCAGAAAACAATTAGGCTGCTACTTGAGAAAATGAGATGTTACTCCGATTCCTTGCCTTGATTTGGGTTCCGCCCTTGGCTATTTATAGCTTGACCTTACCATCGATACCAGCTAAAGCCACTAATTGTTAATTGAGATTTGAAATTAACTTTATCTACTCGCCCTGACTGCCTACTGACTAATAATATGCCTGAAATTGAATACTTGTGGCTATTTGGAGGTTTAAGGGGATGAAGAAGAAGATGCAAGCGCCTCCATAGATTGGCATTGACTATAATTGGTTGTGATTGCTTGCTGGGCCCAGATAACTGTATATTTTCGCGATGGGTATGGCAGATAGCGCTAGATGTTAGACAGTTTTAGGGTTTAAAAGCCTGTATACTTTTCATATCTCGACTCTTTTGTTGGTGTCATAGTAAAGGATAAAAAGTAGCACAAGGTATCTTGATGTTTGTTTTCTTGCATTAATGGGTTAGAATGTTAGATGGTTGATAGTCATAACCAAAGATCTAAGTTAGAAGCAGTTAAAGGCTGGGGCTATCTGAAAACTGTCAACTTGCAATTATTGGTCTGGCTGGACAGGGGAAAATGGGCGGAGACTAAGTCACCCGAGATCTGAGACTCCTTGTTTCCTGAAGCTCTACTAGTTTTGTCTGTTGAAGAGGCTGTGGTTGTTTGTGCATTTCCTTCGTTACTCACTAGTTGGGCTCTTCATTCAGACCAAACTTCTACCCATAATTCCAGCAGGTTGTAAACAACATCTAGGTTTATTCAGTTGACGATGCCTCAGTCTTTGAATAAAAACTGGTCAGTTTTAGCGGTCAAGTACAGGCTTTCTCCCATTCAACAGCTGATAAAAATAAACACCGGCCACTGTACCTGAACAAAAGGCGAGATGAGTAGCTCTAGACACAAACTACTCTGAGCCATTGATCAGGAGCTTTTAATAGAAACATTAATCCCCCCATCACTCTCATTCTGTCAACTTTGTAAACTTTGTAAACTTGAACATAATTAATTATTCAAAGATTAATTAGCCAACAATAGGAAAGATGAATGTTTGCAAACAAGTTCACTAGAGACAAAAGAAATTAACTGCAGCTATTTTAGTGCAAAACAAAACTATCTAGCCTGGGAACATATCCAGGGATGGCGATGTGAACTCTAGGCTGATCATTTTGTAGTTCAAAGAAGAGAAAATTTCCCGAATTTAGGTCATTGCTGAACTGTGAAACAAACTTACCCTCCTTTTTTCAGCAATTAATGTCAAGCTTTTGAATAAGCAATAGATTCAGAGAAAAATCTGGTCAAAGGCCTATTAATGACATTGTTGGGAACGTTTGAACAAATATCGGTCAAGCAGAAAGAGTGATGGGCCTATTATTATAAGACAGGAATATTTGATCTCATCTCTGAAAAAAACATTAAAAAAACTCCCCTATAATGAAATTTCGCTGTTTTGGCTTTTATTATGTATACATACATTGCCTTGACATCAGCTGGGACGATAGACTTAATAGACTTTAATATAATCACGTCTATGACTGGGACATTTTGAATGGGACTTCTCCAGTTCCCCTCACAAATCACCATTATATTTTCATGATTTGTCACTTTACCACAAACATAGTGATGAAAGCACATTGTATGGAACTAAAAAAATCACGTTTCTTCTTTTTTCACTGCTTTCTGTTAGGGTTAAATATCATCACATCATTTTCTTTGCTATCTGACAATTGTAGCTTTTGGCTTTCTGCAATGGATACTGATTTTTTTTGTCATGTTGACCTTGCTGTACACCCATTAATAATATTAAAGTAGGTCCATGCTTGTCATGTAGGCCTACTGCACATTGTGACACTACCAGACTAAAATTAAAAAAAGGAAAGTGAATTCAGATTTTGGCTGCTAACTTTTAACATTCTTGGCCGTGCTTACATAATTTTTCATAGAATGTCTAATTTTTATGCATTGTTGTGTTGAATCCCTGGTTATATGCAGATGACAAAGTGTTGCCATGGAGTCCGAATGAGTTATGCTCCCCCTCCCTGTCACAATTCTCTTCAATAGTTTTATTTTATGTAGATTTGAATTTGTAATTTATCTATCGTTGTCGTGGTGATGGAGCTAAGAAAAATGTGATCTGTCACTTTCAGTTTTTAATGACAATCAGACTTGCCATAATAAATCATGCTTTATGCGAGATATAAACGTAAAATGTTATTAGGATTATCAAGAAGTATGGCTTGCTCAGAATTTCAAGCATGTTATTTTGCTGTTGAGTTAAAAATAATGCAACCATAAAAGTCTTCAATGCCAGGAATTTAATCAATAGAATAATAATATTGGAATTCTGGTTTCTTGTCTGAATTTTTATTTGATTTTTATGGCAGGTCTGTTTTGATAAATTAGACAGTGAATTTTTGACACAGTAGCGCTTTTTGCTCAAACCACTGGCAAGTCTTTATAGTTTGTGAGAGCATTGTGTCATGAGCTCCATACAACAACGTCGTGTCATTGATGATTTCTAGAAGAACTGCAAAGTAGTACAGAGCATCAGCAACATGGCGGGACTACCGACAACTCAGAGCAAGACAGACTACAGGACGAGAACGATAGACTACATAAACGAGTTGAAGAGGTGAGTTTTTTCTCTGATAGTTTATGAGGTTTTTGTTTGGTGTGTATGAACGAAAGTGAAAGGTTATTTTGAGCAGCGTAAAGTTAATTGTTACAATTGTATTTCAAAAGTGAGAAATGTATTGGATGTTGGGGAAACTTTGCTTCTGTTGCTTTATATAGTGTAACATCGAGTTTGTGGGAGTGTGTTTGGATGTGTCATAAAACACAGCAGCTTTTAAAGTATGGTGTAGTTGCTCGTACCAGCTGGTGAACACAACTACAGATTTAATTTAACCTCACAGTATCAGAGATCACCACCCAATCTTTGTCCAATAGTGGACTTTAGGTAGTTCCCAAAATGCTCCTCACAAAAAGGTTACCGGACAACTGAAAAAGTAATGAATTTTTTGAAATGCCATCGATGCGTTAGTCTGTGTTAGTCTGCATTTTTTGAGAAATACATTGATCACCGAAAAATGGTCGTCAGAAGTTTTCGAGCTATAGTGAGCTGATTGTTGCACTAAAATTGCCTCTTGATTGCACTCCACAAATCAGTTTTGGGACCAGGTACGTCGTTATTGATTTGCAAGCTTTAGGTGCTGCTGCTTTGAATGTCCAAATATTTCCCAATCAATGTTGTATTGTCTTTGTAACAATGAGAAGGCAACTAAAGAACTGCGCTAATGACTAAAGAGATATCCAGGCTATCTTTATTTCCAAATTTGCTTGGGCAGCGAAGTGGACACTGCATGAATACAAATCTTGTCTAACAGAAAATCGGAGGAGATTAATACCAAATCTCTGTATGCACTGCCAGTCAATGAACATTGCAGCTAAGCTTTGTAAAATGAAGATTAATCAATTTATAAATACCAACTGACCAGCTAAAAATAACGTACAATAGGATATGTCAGGCAAAAAAACGCATACAAAGAATCACCTCAACTTTGGTTGGTCCAAAAACCGGTAGCGGCCTTTTCAGAAAGAATTCTATTTTTCATCTGATCAATGAGGTTGACCTGAAAGAAGCCTTTGAACCATACACATCAATCATCTTTTTGGGAGGGGGCACAAATGTCCAGAAATATGCGAAGCCTCAATTCAAATTTGCTAAGGCTAGGTCAAATGATAAAAAAGTCTATATAATGCATGTTTTATCTCGTTTTGTTGACACAGCACACATTATTGTCTGGTGAGTGGGCCCTATTCAGTGAGGAAAGAGCTAACAGTGTTCTGATAATGGGGTCTTAGTCAAGGTGTGGTCAGCGAGATACTCACGCCCAACCAGCATGCCACCAAACTAGTCTAAAAATAGCCATTTAAAGCTACTTGCCAAGGGACATTAGAAAAGTTTTTAAAAGCTGTGTTTACATGACTTGTAAAATTCATAGTTGGCTGATTTTGGTAGTTTGATGGTTTAGAAAGTTTGAATGAGTTGATTTACACAGCTGTCTTTGTGTTTTTTAATCCCCATAAATTCGAGGAAGCTTCTTTGTGATCTCCCTCCCGCCAAATATTGCGTACTTAACTGTGTGTATCCTAAAACCAACAATAAGAAGCTAAAGTTCCTGGAAACGACCGATCCTTCAAAAAGTTCCCTATCTCTAGTCTCTAAATATGTCAAACACTAAGTAAACTACAGCCGATCATAATATACAGGGTCCCATCATCTAACGCTCTCACCTCCACAGCACATATTACACTCTTATCTGGAGTGGGGTCGATGGCTGTTTGAACAGCTTTGTACCTCAGGTGTTCAGTTATAATCGTGAACTAGTATGTCCCCTGCAATGCTATGAGAACCTTTCATATCAGGTTCACACATTTTAAATAATTACGAAACTTGAAATAGAACACCGTTTAGCTATGAGAACAAGGTTTTGTGTGAGGACAAATCATAAAAGCTTTTAGTAATTTTACAGAATGACCAAAAATCAGTAGGAACATGCCGCGGATGTTCAAACATTTCTGCTGCAGTATAGCCATCATTTCTGTTGATGTATGCGGTCACCTTGTATTTACAATGGTGTGTGTTAAGCTGCCTCTACATTTAAGTTCTCAAATAAGGGTAGATAAACCACAGAGCTCCGTTGTATAATTTATGCCTGTACCTTCAGGTCTGGCAAATAGTAATCAAGCATTTGGAATAAAACCTCATTATGAAAAAGAGGCTTTGATTTTTTTATCCCCAGGGTGATTTTCAAACAATCATGGAAACCAGCCTGTAGAAGTTTGATGGAAGAGCTTATTTTTGCTAGGCAAAATATACAACTGGAGGTGTTGGGAGCGACCTGCCTCATAGGGATGATTTATTAGTAGTCTATTAATGGCAGTGAATAATGACATAAAATGAAACATTACTTCCACTTAGAGCTAAAATATAAAGGTCATTGCTGCTGGGTTTGATGCTCCGTTGCTGAGGTTCAAATAAAATAACTCTTCACCTGGAATTCAAAGTCATAATGGCATTGTGGGAAGGTTGTTAAAATTGTTAATTTGGGGGAGACAATTCCTTAATGCTCATACATTAATATCCTCTTTGGTAGACAGCTGATCTTATCATGCCAAATCTGATGTTAATAGGTGAGACTCTGAGGTTGTGTACCTTTAGATCTCTGTTAATCCCATCTTTTTACAATCCAGGTTCTGCTCAACAGCCAAACACTTGTAGTTATGAAGATGGTATCTCAAATAAAACAACTGAATGAGATTTTTTGTGTCCTTGAAACTCTATCAATCTTTCCGATGTTTTCTGGCTAAAGTGAAATTCTAAATAAAAATTCATACATCATAAGTGAATGTCAAGTTCAAGGGGGTGGGAGTGCTGAAATTAAATGTTTATGTTTTATTGCTCCTTGATGGGAAGGGTTACAGCTGAGGTCATGGGACACAGGGCTAAACTAAGACTTTGCGCTTGAGATTTTGCTTTGACATCAATCATTTAAAACTAGCTCTTCTGGTGTATGAATGTGAGTAGGCTACCAAACTGAAAATTTACACTCAAATGAATCGGATGAAAGTTTGATGATCAGGGATATCATGTGTGCGATGTGTGATCAATAATAACACTTGAGGTAAAAGAGAAACTGTTTAGTTCTCACACTCTTTTTTTTGAAACTAAAGAAGCAGCCTTTTGTGAGAGATCACAGGAATTAAGAGCTTTCCATGACTGGTAATAAAAGCACCGTAATCTGAACTATAAACAAGGCATCATACATCAAACAGACAGCTAACATCGAGCACTGCGTGACCAGACAACGTCAAATCAAGGATAAACTTTTCCATTGTCTTCTCACATATCAAACTTTATCGATCCGTGAGCAGACAATTACTATTGATTTTCACAACTCTTATACTAAAATTCTTTGTTTAAAGAGTCAGACAATTTCTTTTGTTACCTGCGCTTACCTGCACTGAGTGAGGATGCGATATCGAAGCTATCACTCTGGTGCGAAGACAACCCCCACTGACTAGGTGTGCGGCATTGACTGCAATGCTGAATTTTGACTGGATGAAGCGCCAAAAGGTTAAAATTAATGATCAAGGTTACGTTTTTTGAATGATGAGGTTTCATGAATGAATATTAGTTAGCATCTGGTGAATGGATTGGTTTCCTATGTGGTGATTGATTGTGATGAACAGGAAGGGAGGGTGGCATTTTGGACTCTAAAGGTCAGGTTGTGTTAGATAGATCATCATTGTGATATGTCAATTTGAGTATCTTATTCATTTTGGCTCGACTGAATTGGCTGTGCAACGGATTTATATATGACAAGTTCAAACAATAAAAACTTTTCTGAATTAGGCCTATAAGAGAAATTTTGAGTTTTATAGGGACAGCCACATGGCTATGGTGACATTAGTATATTTATTACATATATTTAGTTATATAATCTTTCCTTAACTTAATCTATTTATTTCTTTTTAGCTGGAGGAAGAGGAGAAGAGGATATCTGATAGTCTGTCTGAGACAGAAGAGCAGCTGAGAATCGCCTCACTCACTATAGAAGGTTAGTCTCACTGTCTCACTGTCTGATCTACTGCAAAATATATCTCGCCTAGTCAGAGTCTCAAAAAACAACCTAGATTTAATCAAGGCTTGACTGCTGACAACCCTCAACTCTGTACCAAAACTATAATCCTACGTTCTAAGGCTAAGTAGGTGAAGTAACAATTATTTCAAGCCTTTGACCAACAGTCCTAGCATTAGCATTTTTGTGTGCCCTTTTTCTTCGAATACACAAGGCTTAGGCTTTCCCTTGATTTATTCCTCAAGCGTTCCCCTACGCAAAGTGAAGGTTTTTGTAATAAGAAATAACATTGGGACATCACTAGCCAACTGTAGGCCATCACATAACCATCTATAAAAGCTTATAGTGGTTGTTCTATCTCACACGATAAAACACAAAAGAGCCATCAATCATTTAATGGCTGTACCAGTACTTATTCGTGTGACAGATACTGTTTGCATCTCTATAGATACATTTATCTATTAACCACCACCCGCCACCATTTTAATAGATTCCTCGTTGGTAGTTCATCACCATAAAAACTCCTATACTGACACTTGACATTAGCTATTCCTGACTGCATTAATAAATGGGTAGCCAGGTTTTTTATTATTCTACCAGTGAAAGCGTTTCAAATTAACTGCAGTTGTTTAAAACTTTGGCAACTGGTTTTTTCGGTTACAAATTGAGGTTACATGGTTGGTGAAACAATTAGCTTTTGAGGAATAGTGGCTGAATATAGCTAAGTTGATGATATCATGCTTGTGTAGACGATACAAAGTTTCTAACTAGTATGCATATCATTTTTGCCATTCATCAGTAATTTCTATTTGACTGAAGTTAATTGAGAGTTGTCTCCTGTTTACAGGACATGATGGAAAACTACGAGAAGAGCAGGAAAAGTTCAAAGTTCAACTTAAACAACATGATGCTCGTAAAATGGTAAGAAAAATCACATTTCTTTTTAAGATCACAATCTGTTCCTTTTTCCTCTTCCTCTCAATACCTCTGACTAACTTCTTCACCTTCCTTCAACTGTTTAGTATCAAAGAACCTCTCCGAGAGGAACAAGTGTTCAATTCTCACTAAATGCCATTGGATCCTTTTAGCATTTCATTCTCAAAATCATATTTCATTTACAGTACGAACCACAGCAGACAGAATATTGTGAATTTTTTCCTTTCATTAATGTGCTTTTCTTGTGATGTCAGTTGTCTTCAGCTTAGAAAAGTTTTGCTTTTGTCAAATTGTCCATCACCTGAAATAAAATTGACTTAGGAAAGTTCTCGTCCCGTCAAAGCAAAATGACATAATGTCATCAGCAAGACCAAACATGATTGGATGATCGATATGTAAGACATAAATTGATTGGCTGATTCTGATTCAGGTCACATTAAGTTGTGTGAGTAAAACGCTGACTTTTGTTCAGCATCAGGCTAAACATAAGAAAGCTCTGCTACGCTCCGAGCTCGAGCAGCTGACCCAGCTCAGTCAGAGCAAGGTATAAAATGACCTTTCACCTCTAAGGCTGCCTGCCGACCTGTCCTGTCTGCTGATTCGTTAAGCTCTCTATATATCTATCTATATCTTTGTAATTGAATGTGCTCTCGTGTAGCCCACCACTTTTCACAATGTCATGTGGATGTTACTCGTTTAAATGATCAAAGTAATCAGAAACTATACCTTGAGATTGACTGACATGATACAAACTGTTTTCTTCTGTTTGATGCTGTTATTTTTTATGTATATTTCATCAGCCCATAAAAAGATTACACTTAAAATTATTTCTTAGCATCTCGATCTGACAATGATTTTTGGCATCCCTGATATCTATTTTCTAATACTTTCAATATTATACTACCTTGACCCTGGGTCCATGAGATCTAGTTCCGAGTTTGAGCTCCAATACAGAAAGTAAATAGGTGCCATCAAAATTTAAGCCCGATGTTTGTCTTGTATCGTTTATCAAAGATGGCACTTGAGAGAGATATATCTCACTATCACTAGACTAAGTAATCCAAGAACTTCCTGCACCTGTCGGATCTCACATTCCGTATCATCACTCAATTCTACACTCTTTTCTCCGTAATGTTTGACATCCTTTCCGTTTTATCATGCTGGCACGACCTCTCAATTAATGATCTTTTCTTTTCTCAATACATCAATTTTGTTAGCCCCAGTTTTTGCATAAAGTTGACAACATTATAAAAATTGCATTTGTTTCTACCAGGACACAGAGAACTCAAATCTTAGTTCAGATTTACAAGCAACACAAGCTGAGCTCCAGTCGCTCAAGTCAGAACTTGATGCAACCAAACAGCAACTCCAGTCTACCCAAAATGACTTGGAAACAACCAAGTCACAACTCGATAATGCTGACGGACACGAGAGCGAGGTCAGACAACTTCGAGCTGAGCTGGATGAGTTGCGAGAGGACAACTCTTCACTAAATCAGAGTATTACAGACTTAGACCAGGAGCATGAGCTGATTGTCTCTCAGCTTATACTACAGAGAGATGAACTTAAACTCAAAAATCAGAATCTCCCATCTCAGGTAAGCACCAGTGTCAAGGTCATCACCTCATTACTCAAGGTCATTGCATAAGGTCGCAACAAAAGCTTCTACATTGTCACCTTTTTAGGACATGTGCTTACAATACAAAATCATGGAAATTCAATTTTATTGTAATATCTCCTCTGTTGTTCTTTAGTCATTTTTTAAAAAAGCTTGACTTCCCTTGTTCATCCCAAGCATGTGAGGCTTTCATTTTTAAGGCTCTGCAGAAACTTGTCATTGCCTATAAAACAGCCTGTTCTGATTTTCAGGGAGGAGTATCTGCTACTGACCAAATTGACAGCTCAGCAGGGCAGACAGATGCTACTGGTCGGGAACAAGAGCTCAAATCTAAGCTAGAGAAAGCTTCAGTCGCTCTCAATGAGCTTCATATGACTAAGGCTGACGCTGAGAAGGAACTCACCAACAGTAAAGCAAAGGTGAGACAACTTAGAAGAATATCACATGATGCATTTTCTGAAGACTAAAGCTAGTATAAGCGCTCAAACTGTGTCAGGATAGCTAGTAGTGGCTTTCCCGACCAAAGTGGTAGATATGAAATGCCACTACAAGCCTTACACAGTTTGAACGCTTAAACTAGGCTAAAGCAAATGTAACTTAAGAGTCATAATACATTACTTGTCAATATATGTGGCAGTCAACAAACCATACTTCATATTCAGATTGATCAACTTCTTGCAATTTTTAAATTATGTCTGACGCAATTCAATATGCCATAGAAACCGTTCGATTAATTTCATGTGGCTATTCTAGTGTTCAAAATGTCAGATTCCTTGAATTCCAGACCTATTGGATCTGTCAATGCTATGAATTGATGATTAGTCTTGTTTAAAATACTCAACAAAACCACGACAGGTCTTATTCAAATTTTATGTGATAAATAACTAATAAATTATCATTTTTGGAACTTGGTGGGATCACGTATTCAGATAAGGCCAAGATCACATTCTCTCTGTTGACGATCATTATTGTACTTTTTTGAGAGTCAGAACTGTCACCTTGCCCCTCAAAATTAAGAAAAAAGTTGGTTAACACAGTTCATTGTAACTTTCACTTCCAGCCCATTTTTTCTTAATTCCAATGATTGAGGTTGATGACTCTAGCCCTTTCTCTAACTCCTTGCTCTAACAGTCCCTGCTATCATTGAGCTAGGCTCTGTATTGCATTGAAAGGGAAAAATATACTATATTCTCAATGACAATATTATTTTATTTTGCAGATAAAGCTGTTGGCAGAGAAGTACAAAGAGCTAAATAGGCAGCACAAGGAGACAGAGTTGGAGCTTCAGTCCGTTAAAGTTCAGCTGTCTGCGCCAACAGAGGTCACGACCCCTGCTGCAGAGGTCAAGGTCGATACAGCCGAGAATGAGGAGAAAATTAAACAGATGGGTGAAGAGAAAAGGGAGCTTGAAAGACAGGTTTGTCAACAGAAATATTTATACTTGCGAGAGGAACATCAATTTCCGAAAGAATAGAAGAAATATGAATAATTGCTTCTGAGAATTTCTGGAAAGAAATTTGAGAAAATTACCAGACATACATTAGCCTATTGATCATGTTGTAATTGAGGCCCACAGAATATATTTTGGCTCTAAATCCTGATAAATTGATCTTATTGAGACACATAAATCTACCCTCTCACCACACTGTATAGTTTTGAGAGTTTTCACCAGTCACATCAACAGGCACCATCTCACTGATTTATTACAGCTAGCAGACGCTAACGATGAGATGATAGCTGTCAAAAAAGCCCTGGCCACACAACAGGATCTGGTGGAAAGTCATAGCAAGGTTGGTGAAGAAAATAGCCAATCAAAGGAGAGAATCAATCAGTTGGAGCAACAGTTGGCCAAATCACAAGTGACGAATGATGATAAATTGAGCCAATCAGAGGTCAGAATTCAAAATCTGGAGGGAGAATTGAACCAATCACAGATGAGAATTGATGAAATGACTGATAAGCTTAACCAATCACAAATGGAAGAAGCTGATAATTTATCTACTATGCAACAGGTATGGAAATTACCATATTATGGTGCCATTGTGGTGCTTAATTTGCATATCACTACCGCATACTGAACCCTCCCCGCCATCCTTACTTTTCTTAAAACAATTGCAATATTTTTCTCAGAAACCATTACCTAGTCTGTGGCTAGAAGTTAGCCGTCAGTTCAGCCACAAGAACGGAATAACTGTTGAGAAATACAAAAAGCGTGGGAAACTTCTTACAAGAAAATGTTGTATAGACAATTGTCTCTGATCTAGGACTCTTTAGTCCCCTTAAATTCCTTAATTTATTTTGCCCTCATTATGTGTGGTGGGTTAGTTAATGGATACATCCCTGCCCCAAGTCAGCTAGCAGGGTTGTGCAAGACTCAAATGTGCAGCGATAATGTCTTGTCAAGCAGTTAACCCATTAAGGAGCCCACCATGTATATAAAGTCATAAAAATTTGATAGGCCTATATTGTAATACACATTTGTATTTGCAGAGTCTAGATGCTAGCAATGAGATGATCTCTACAATGAAAGCAAAACTAACAGAGAGAAACTCTGAGTGTAACGAGCTCACCACATCTCTATCACAGAAAGAACAGCTGTGCTCTCTACTAACCACTGAGCTACAACAGGTCAAAGGTCAACTTCAGATCAGAGAAGGTCAGATGGATGACCTTGAGAATGTCCACAGCATCCAGAAGGCACAACTCAAGAGCGAGACAGAGAAAGTGACACAACTCAAGACTGAAGTTGATAAAATCACAGATTCAGCCAGCAGGCTGCAGGAAGAACTGGATGAGAAGATAGAGAAGAACCAGAGGTTATCTGCAGACATTAAAGAGAAGGCGAGGCAAACTGCAGAAAATTCTGATGGAGAGACAGCCAATCATCAGATGGAGGTTGCACAGCTGAGGGAAGAGATTGAGAGACTGAAATCTGCGCTGAGTGAAGGAGAAGCCATGGAAAAATCAGCTGAAAAGCAGACAGAAGTGGTGGAGAACATGGAACAGACTGCTGTGTTGCTGCAAACTTCAGACCCAACTGATGAGAGGTGGGTTACTCTGACAATGATCTCTACAATATCCTTTGATTCACACCCATACATACATACATACATACATACATACAGACTAGCTATATTTGTCTATGGTCTCAAATGTGATTATTTTTTGTTAGTCAATGTGATGAGGTCACATCATATGCAGTCTATGGGGGGGGGGGGGTGTAGGGAATCCTCATACTACAAGTACTTACTCTGTCTAAGTTAAATCTTGAAGCTTGATGGATGAGTTGACAGCTGTGTGTGTTAAATTTGCAATCCCATTTTCTAGAAGTCCTCGTGATCGAGCGGACTCGGAACTAACCGACACACAGACAGATCCTCAAATAGACCAGAGTGATGATGACCAGCTTGAGGACTCGCCTCGGGATGAGTCCACCGCCTCCTCAACAGAGGCACAGGAACTAAGGCTACAGCTGACTGAGCTGAGAGAACTTCTTGCACAGAAAGTGCTTCTCATCAACGAACTACAAGGTATGTATGTCATTGTGTCATCACACTACGCACACCGCAAAGTCATATCAAAACATACAGAGAGAGTTGGAGCTTCTTCAAATTTCATGGAGGCTAAGACCTGGTTTTAATTTTAAATCCTATTTTAAGTTCGATTTTTAACGAGTTGTTTGATGCAAAAAATACTTGGATTTAACATAATGTGAGAAGGTTAATGCAATCTTTTAAAGTAAGATCAGGGGCGTCGAACAATTTAGAATGCTAAACATTGAGCCACCCCTCAAATAAACATTAACCTGCAAGTACCACTCCTTCCATTCATATCACATCAACATTTTTTATACATCATTGTGGTCTCATTAATAGTAAAAGCGGAAATTATTGTCCAGAACTATAGACCAGCCCATAAAGAAGCCTTACTGAATCTATAATCCCGGCGTTTGATTGACCCTACTATGAGGAAGGATTAATAAAACCTACTAGACAGGGAAAATATGTTTGAGTGTGTATCAAGATTCTGACATGTGAAACCTAGAAAATGTTGGGAAACAAAACAAGTGTATTCAAATGGCACCTTTGGAAGTATCCTGCCATGTTGCAATGGCCTTGATAAGTTTTTGCAATCTGCAAGGAGGAAATTGTGAAGCTTTTTTTTTGTTACCACCAAATGTCAGGAATAACTTGTGTCACCTGCCATGCATATATTAATTCATTTATTATCCCACTTTTTCCATATTTTGTCTTGGTCATACTGTGCTCCTTTTGGATATAACTGCCAATAATTTCTTCTCTCGTCATCTGATTTTAATAAAACGATGTTTGATACGAGAATTCATCTTCATCATTTATTCATCATTATTTCAGGCGATCAGGATGGCACTGATAGCGATGCTAACGATTCGTTTATAATGGTGGACCGAAAAATGAGCACACTTAGCGATTCTGAGACTCCGCCTTCAGATCAGAGTCCGCCATCGAGAGTCGATAAAATCGAACTCGAACTTAAACAAACCCAAACAGACCTGGAAACTTCCAAGCAACATTCCGATGACTTGTCACAAGCCAATCAAAAACTGGAAACAGATCTCAAAAACTTGATCTCTGAAAGGGATAAACTAATTGCTGAGCAGGAACAATCTCAGAAAACTCTCACAGACTTGAAGAAGCGCCTTCAACAGTCTGCTGCAGATGTTGCAAAACTTGAACATCAGTTAGACACAACAAATGCTCAACTAGACAATAAATTAGCAGAGGCAACGTTATTGACAGAAACTCTAAATGGTGCTAAGATGGAATCAGAGTCACTCCAGCGCTCTGTGGACTCTCTGAATGTTCAGTTAGATGAACAGAGACAAACAGGCTCCAAGTCCCAGACTGACTTGGAACAGGTGCTGTCCACGGTCAGACAGCAGCTTCTTGAGTCAGAGGATCAAGTTGCTAGACATTTAAATGAAAGTCAGAAACTTAAGTCAATAGTTGATGACTTGGAAACTCGAAACAGTGACTTGACTAATAATCTAAGCGACTCTAAACAGTTGTGCTCTTCTCAGGAAGAAAAATTGGTGCTAGCTAAAGAAAACCTACAGACTGCAAGCAACGAAATCGAAGCCAAGTGTTCAGAGATTGAAACATTAAACTTACAACTTGAGTCCAAACAAAATCAGGAAGCATCATCTGAAAAAGAACTTGAAGCCAGTAGCGCACAAGTCACTGAGCTTAAGTCTGAACTTGAATCTGTACATGCTCAAAACAAGCAGCTGGAAAATGATCTACAGCAGGCACAAACTGAACTCGAGAAAAATAAAGTCACAGAGTCGGATGATGTTAAAAGGCTTCAGGGTGAATTGAGCACATTACAGAATGACATGAGTCGTTTTGAGTCCGACAAGGCAGCGCTTGAGAAAGACTTAGTAGAGTTAGTAGAAGTGAGAGCTACTAGTGAGTCACTAACGAGTGAACTCAAGGCTCTGGAGAATGCACTTGTTGAAAAGGATGACAAAATACAGGTTAGCAATAGTTCTATGAATTTCCGAGTGAGGTTTTATCTCAATTACTATTCATCTCCACGTGAGGTTCACAAAGTCATGCCTCTGTCCATTGACTTTGCTGTATATTAGATTCCTAAGACTGTCTGAGAGATTGCCATCAACTCATTTGCAGCATGATATTACTGTATTCCTAAGTTGTCTTGAACTGGAGGGTACCATATCGATGCTGGTGCAATTTGGCTACAGAACTCAACGCACATATTTAGCTTGTCTGTGGCTTGCATCATCCAAAGTTTTACTAACTCAATCCACTTTATCGTCTGATCCATACGACTCATTATAAGTAACTAAGAAAGATTTCTCAACGTTTTGGTTTTACCAATTTATTTATAACATGATGAAGAATTTGACAATGTCGCTCAGCCAACATGGCCAGTCTCATATTGTTATATTGATGACATGTTACAGGAAATGACTGACTCAGTTAGCCAATCAGAGACAGACTTAGCTGATATGGAGGATCAGCTGGAGAGGTTAGAAGAAGCTCTCAATATGAAGACTACAGAACTGGAGCAAGTAAAGACTAGAGAGAGGGGAAGAGAGGAAACTCTACACCTCACCACAGGGGTGAGTTTTATTTGAATATACACTATTTAATTGGCAGACAGTATTATCCTGGACGGATGTTTTCCATAGCGTGCCAAAGAAATTACGGCAAAAGTATGGGGAAAAAAGAGAACAATTTTTTTTTTTAAACTCTTTAATTAATTTTAATTAAACTCCTTTTAATTGAAAATAGAAAAAATTGGATATTAATCCTCAGGTTCTGGAGTTGTCTGAAAAATACGGTCTAATTTTTTAACTGCCTTTAAATACTGATCAGTTGGTATTTCTGGTGTGCGAGAGTTAACCACAATGCCACCCTTATATATTGATTTCGCAGCAAAATTGTATAACATTGCACTTATGACACTAAGAACCAGGTTAAGTTTGAGAATCAGGCAGTCTTTGAGATGAAGCCTTAAATCTCTCCTATTATTCTAAGAACATATAAATGATATATCATTTTTCTTTTTTCCTAGGCTAGCCAGGCTCCCTCCTCCATGTCAGCGGGCGGTAGCGGTGAGTCCGCAGCGGAAGAGGGTATGACTGATGAGTTGAAAGCTATGAGGCTAGAGTTACAAGAGAAGGATAAAGTTATAGTTGAACTGAGAAATACAAACTCATCTCTCAAAAATACGCTCAGTGTATACGGAGATCTGCATAGCCTCGAAAATCAGGTACAAATAGTAATAAAATGACCAATGTGAAAGCTTGTTGCATTATTATTTGGTGTTGATATTTGTGAGTTGCCTCCTCACATTAAAAGGGACGATAACTTCTCTTAATTTCGAAGTTGTCACAAATATACCAGAATTGCTAAAGATTGATGTTGTATGCATCTCATTGCCTTGTTATGCTTGTTTCCTTTCTCCCCTGAAGCTTATACTCTTTCGTCGATAATTTCATCAATTTGTAATAAATATTGCGAGTTTCATAGTTTTGTTTTCTACCTCACTGTTAACTTTGTATTGGCGCTGCAGACAACCACTAATCACACTGTTTTTTTGCTGCAGGTACGCTCTCTGAAGGTAGAGAATGACCAGATGTGTTCAGTGATTGGAGAGAAAAGTCGTGAAATCTCTACACTAAAGAAACAGGTACACAGTCTAATGGAGGCTAATACGTCACGTGATAACAGAACGTCAGAACAGGACGATATGTCCAAACAGACCATCAGGTAAATAACTCACCGCTGTTCTGAGTCTCCTTCTGTGTGTCGATAGGTATTGCATGTTTAAAATCTCATTGAAGGATGTAGTCCGTGTCTCCTTAGCTGGGACCTGACTCTCACATTAGGGTGGGCACATGTTAAGTACTCAGATTCAATTGACTCTAAGAATTAGGAATCCATGCTATCAGCGTCAAATAACAGCCAAAGTCTGCAGATGTAATATTTATTCATTATTGTCAGCAGAGTGTAAAACACAAAGAATCTCTCTAATGCTCAATGTCAACAATCGCTGTGATGTCACAGTACGTAGGGTCATGTACATTGTCTGCGTTTGGCATTGTGCTGCACTTCATGTTGATCACGAAAGTTCATCATTGGGGTCGGAGAGTCTATGGAATCATCAATACTCGCTTTGATATTGTTGTGGCCTGATTTGTCCGGAGCTATTTTCAAAACATAACTGGATGAGCTTCTAATTTTTACGGGTTTAATTTAACAGGAAGTTGACTAATCTAATAAAAGATAAGGATATGGAGGTAGAGGCTCTGAAATCTAAGAACTCGAGTTTACTGAGTATTCTACAGAGCCAGCCGTCTGGAGATTCTGGATCTGTGACCTCGGCGGGACAACCAGATGAAGTAGTCGGTGAGTCTCATTGACCAGTCTTATATTCTCTACAGGATGGTATGAGCTTAGATACCCCACATGATGAAAGTATTAGTGACCTTCCCAAGAACAAATATAATAAATATCTTCTTAGGTTTTAATATAAGCTTACTGACTGACTTTTCAGAAGTGAGAATCGTCCCTCTAGCTTAACATCGGCTTGTTTTTGTATAAGCAAAGTAGCATAAAATAATAGACCACCGACAAATCTCAGCTTGTTTTAAAATGGAGAAACCATAGTCACCTGCAAACAACTATTTTAATTTGGTTATACAGAGGGGTCTTTCAATTTGAATGAGCGATGTTTCAATCAGACGAAATCGTTCCCAAATGGCTCACTCAGAATTTATATAGTTCCACCATTGAGTGAGCGATTTATGAACGGGACCCTAGCAGGTACCACTCACTCACCGAGTGAGCGAGCGATCAGATTGCGATTGTTGCTGTTCCTGATTGAAAGACCCCTCAGAGGAGTACAAAGGCTTCGCTGACTTCTACATGCATTGTACTTAGCTACAACATCGCCCTAAATACAATATGACTATACTTTTATCTTCTCTCTGATCTTTCAGCGATACTAGAGGAGAAGTCAGCATTAGAGCAGCAGTTATCTGTATATAAGTCAGAGAGAGAGCAGCTTGTCCTTATGGTACAAACTAAACATAACGAAGCTCTGAGCTGGCATACTGAGGCTGTCAGGTTACAGCAGATAGCACAGCAACAAGCTACCTCAGGCACAGAGACCGACGGTCAGTTACGTTATCAACTGACACAATCAGAAACTGGGACTGAAACAACAATCACTAATGATTAACAGTGCATTTTGATGATGAAATCTTGCTTGCTGCTGCATGAATGATGAACTTAGACACCAGATTTGGCTACGTTGGTGAAGAAATCACAGTTTTAAGCCTTGTATTATCTTTTTATATAATATTTATTGTGGTATGTTATATTTTGGTGACAAATCTATTGATAAATTTAATACCTCGGAGGTTTGTAGCTTAGAGGAGTAAAGTATTCGAAACAGAAAAAGTTTGCCCGTTTGATCAGGCTTAGAATACTGAAGGCTCTCTTAAACTTCTCCTCTTTGATTTAGAAGGACTTTCAGTACTTACTCTTATACTTTTTATAGGTGTTCAGCAGTCCTCGGCAGCTGAAGGTCAAAGTTCATCACACAGTCAGCAGCAGAGTTTATCTGTATCTAATGATGAAGTAGAGAAACTGAGGTGTGATTATACAGATAAAAAACAACAGGTACCCCCACTTACTACTGAGAAATAATCGTAAACGGATAAATTGTCGAGACCTCCTCTAATTAGAAATGTGCTAGACTCATCAAAAGCCACACAAAGAGACCAAAAAATGCATATCTGATGGTTCATTCTAGTCTAACTATTTGAATGCTGTTTGAAATCAGGTATGTTCAGTATCTGGAAAACAGTAGTTTCATAAGTTTATCTTTCGTCATATCAGAGCATAAATTGACAGAGCATCTTTAACTTTCATAAAGTTTTTATCTTTGTTCCTTACTTGTAGCTAATTGAAGCCCAGCATCAGATCTCACAGTATAAGCAGAGATGTGAGGAGATGTCCTCTCAGCTCTCCAGTATGAGCTCAGCTGATACAGTACCATCAGCTATATACGAGAAACTCTCACAGGTAAGGGATATAGAGTTAGGGAGGGCATACAGGGGTGCAGTGTTGGGGGTGTGTAGATTCATAGAGTTATTATATACTATATACTATATACTATATACTATATACTATATACTATATACTATATACTATATAAGAACTATATAACTATAACTATCTAACAATAAATATATAGTAACTATATGATAGATATAGACAAAAGAGTAAATTATTGTTCAATAGTGTTTCGTGATATGGATAATTATGCATGACAAGTTTACCTTTGTACCTGTCCATATACTAGATTTGACAATGCGCTTCAAAATGGCATTATAAACAACAATGCTGTCAGCGTTATGTCGTGTGACATCGTACAGATTGTTCAGATTGAGGAGTTGAGCTATTCTTTGTGCTTCACATACTAGAGCTGCATGGCGTTTCTGATCAGTCAAGTTTTCCTTCCTATTGAATTCATCGTTGATGATGGTAGCAATGTTCTTTGCTACCATGGCTATGATAATCTTGTTTGATCCACGGCCCTCCTTGATTATCTGTTATTATTGTGACTTGTAGGAGATGGACTCGTTAAAATCTCGACTTGAGCGTCAGAAAGAGGCTCTGTTGGAGAAAGATAGATTGTATGAGGAGATACAGCTGAGGCTAAGTAGTGAGAGCGAGACGGGGGCGCTACAGAAGTCCGAATGTAATACACTCAGAAAACAGGTAAGGCTAGAGCACCAGTCTGCTTTATAAATCATATGAGGTTTTAAGTCAGATTGGACGTACTACAATGCGTAGATCCAAAGCAATCAAAAGATATTTACCCCAAAATGCTATAAATATTATAGGAATATGAAAACGTTGTGAAAATACACAACAATAATCCTTTGCCTCTACTTGCTTTGATCCGATAAATTCGCCATGACACACTCAATTATGCTAATATAATTGAAGATCAGAAGATTGAAGATCAGTGTGTGACTAAATATATCCATGTCTTTATCCCACAGATTGAGAACCTGACGTTTGAGTTATCAGACACTCGCTCAGCTCTCGATGACAGTAAGGATTCATACGATAAGCACAGACTGGAGTCGTCACATCACGACCAGACGATCGCCTCTCTCCGACAGACCGAGGTGCAGTTACAGAACAGTCTGAGAGATAAGGAGAGAGAGATAGCACAGCTAACCAGTCAGGTTAACTCAGCCGGCCAATCAGACGACGAGGAGAAGTCACTGCTACGTCAAACTATCCAATCACTGACAGGGGAGAGAGATCAGGCTAGCCTAGCTGCTCAGCAGAATTACAGGGCATGCCAGGAGCTGCAGACTGAGCTCGGGACTAGCCGAGAATCTGAGGCTAAACTACAACGAGAGGTATATACATAGAGCTATACGAGCTATCATAGTACTTCGGCCAGCTCCTGAATTGTAACCTTTATCCAAATGTTTGATATTTTAATGAAGAGAAATTATTTTCGACAGTCTAGTCAATTGTAAAACTTAATTCTACTCTGAATGGCGCTCTGTTGTAAAGAAGCAAAGCTTTTCAATTTTCTTTCTTTTTAGTGTCATCCATTCTTTTATGAAGTGCTTACAACACCAAGTTACTATCAGTTAATTTTATCCAAACTAAAAGATTTTACTGGATTTTGGTGCGGTGATATAAGCAGCTTATTTAACACACTATATCTTGTTTTGATTACAGGTAGAGCGCCTGAGATCACACTTAGTATCTATAGAGGAAGGATATACAGGCGATCTACTGCAGTCTGAGGAGAGAGAGAAAGAGCTGAGAAATAGACTCGCTGTCGCTGAGGAGAAAGCTGCCTCTACTTCTACTGCTGTCCAACACGCCAGGTATACACCTCTTTACCCTCTAGTTCCATTTTATCCTTTGTGAACAACCAAATTAGTTGTCCTAATCGGGCAAATTTTGTATTAAGTGATTATAGAATGCATTGGGATATGGCTGAAAAGGGACAATATTCCAAGACTAAAGTAACAGGATAGTTCTGTAGTAACAGGAGTCTGAATTTAAGAAGTACATTGGAAGTGCTTCTCATTCATATATACAATTCTTTTCTGGTTGTTCTGATACTAATGCATATAACAATGTGTGATTATCACCCATTTGCTGTCAATTAGAAGTTATCTGTTCCTTGATCTTTGAAATTGGCCTAGCTTCTAATGATGAATTTACTCATTATCTTGTTGCTAAAATAATTCAGTGATCTGCTGCGTAAATGACAAAAGCCTTGACCTTTGACATGACTATTTTTTTATTGGTTGATAGTTTGGAGGCGTCTCGGCAGATTGGCTCACTAGAGGATGAGCTGAACTCTGTGATGACAGAGAGAGATGATCTAATTATACAGCTGACGACATCTCAGGATCAGGTCCAGCAGCAGGAGCAACAACTCAGTAATCTACAGCTAGTACTCGAACAGTTCCAGGCTGGTATGGATAGCATTAAACAATATAAAACAATTTAGAACATAACTTCACTATGCTATACAATTCTGTTACAAAACTGTAGACTCTCCCAAAAACTACTGCGCTTGGGTTTAATATTTGCCCAGCTGTACCAAACACTTACCATTTGTTCGGATGTTTGGAACTTTTTGTACCCTCATTTCAAACAGCACTTAATCCAAACTACAGCATATCCCTTTTTGTGCTGAGAGTTGAGTTTTATGCCAATGCTTCTCCAATCGTTGCAGTTTCAAAACTTTCTGCTTATTTTGTCTGCGGTGGCCAAAACTGTTCACAGCTTCAAATTGCAGTACTTTACATATCTAATATCACACTGATAATACATACTTTGTTCTCTTCCTGATAGAAAAAGATTCTATGCATCAAGCTGAGGTCTCCCGTTACAAGGAAGCACTGAACCTACACAAGGCTCAGATATCTGACCTATCTAACAGACTGGATAGTACTCAGTCACAGCTACAGGACCAGACTGAGGCTCTGGAAGCTGCTCAGAGACTCACTGAACAAGTAGAGAGAAAGGAGGAGGCAATAACCGCTCTCAGGGAAGAAGGTGTGTGACGTTGCGTTATTTGTGACGTTGCGTTATTTGTGACGTCGCGATTTGTGACATTGCGTCACAAGTTGGTGTTTTTTGTGTTGTCTCTCTAAACTCTTGATGGATTTGTCTGGGTTGTCACTAACTTTTTTGAGTAATCGCTGGATGGGCATGAATCGGCGGGCGCATGATGGCGAGGTGGTTTAAGTTGTGGTGAAACGGTGTAGCTTTTTCTTAAACCCTAGAAAGCTTTCTAGACCCTATAATGGCTTTCCTAATATTGTAAGCAAAATTTAGTAAGCTTGTAAGATATTGTAATATGTTTCTCAGTGTTTAACCCAGCTTTTTCCCCTTTTTTCGTATCAGCGATGTTGTAGACCCTTGTCCTAGCTTTAGCTTACTGAATAGGTTGCCTTGGTACCCTGTGCATGTAGCCTCAGTAACAGTTGTAAATGGTAGCTCTAGTACCTTGTGCATGTAGCCTCAGTACCTGGTGCTTGTAGATGCTTTTTGTGGGTGTTGTGTGTCTAATCTCAGCTGGTAATTAGGAGAATTTCTATCTTACTCCTAATACTAACCGAGATTTGATATCCGATACAGGCTTTACTAACTTCACTAAACTACCATACGGCGTAACGTTACAATGACCGTTTAACTACTGCACTACCGCAAACATTTCATGTCTTCACCTCCTCTTAGATTAACCAATGAGATGCCGGATATGCATTAACCAATGAGAAGCCGGATATGCTGAGTTGGTGTTTGGTTGTCTCATATTGTATAACATCAGGATTGGATATTTGCATGGGTGTGTGTTCCTCTAATTATAATGGTGATGGGCTAATTCCTTCCTAACCAAGCTGTCTTTATAGGGGCAAGATATTGCTAACTCACAACCTAACTGCTAAATTGATACATGTGCATAAACATTGTGCTGGCCATATTGCTTCCATTACAAAGATTTATTTTGAAATTTGACAACCGTAATTTTTAATTGAGATTGGAGTATTAGAAGGGGCACCTTCCATTATATTTAAAGCTCTGATTGTTCCACTTGATGAATATTGATCCAGACTTAGCTAACTTTTTATTGGTAGAAATAGCTTTCTGTACCAACTGCCCGCTTTGTAGACTGGATAATTGCCTGTTATACAATGTTAGAATTAGCCTTTCTGTATGTCTGTACCGATCACCAGCTTTCTGATTCGTAGAGTAGACTGTTAAATATCAGCTGGTAAATCTGAATATGCTCCGACTATAATTCAGTGTACTAGCTGATATTATACAGTCCACTGTTAGTAGTCGCTGCTAGTAATCAATCAATCAACTAGTGAGTGTGATTTCTACTACTTCTATCTAATCAACCGCAGTAATACTAGTACTACTATTACTACCACTATCATCACAACCGTGTAGTGTACCACCGTAACAACAGAATCAGTGCGTTGCGCCGTCACTGTCTGCTAACATTACCTCTAAATGTAGTAGTGATTAGTTAACTAAACAACTGTAGAGATATTTAACCTGCTGCGTAGTTTCTGATTACCTCTGTCTGTGTGATTTCACTTTGCTTTGATATTTTGATATTTCCTGATTTTCGATCTATGAAATGGATATCCAATGTTGTATGTCGCTTTGATTATTGATGCATAGATCCGAGCTTGATTGTGATTGGGTGTTTGTATGTTGATGAACGCTTATGTGTGCCCATCTTTTTCGTTTCATCCTCGGCAGAGCACAGTTTGTTAGACAGTGGTGTCTTTTTTTTTGCGTTGATTAGTCCTGTCAAGGTGTATAAAACCAAGTCTAGTTCTTCAACAGCAAGTCGAGACGTGAGGACAGGAAGTGACACGCAGACAGGAAGTGGTGGGGTTGAGTATTACATCAGGTACTGACTAAACTCTGCTCAGTGTCTGCTGTTATTCTCAACTCTCCTCTCTCCTACAGGATCAGCCGTCACACTTCTCACTCAATCCGCAATCGATACACTCAGAATCGACTCAGTAAATACAAAACTAGTTGAAATTCAACTAGAGCAATGCTGACATCACACCACTGCAGTTATCACTTCCGTCGACTGAGGACTGTTTAGTTAGTTTGGCCAGATTCCTCGACAGGTTGTTGCATGCCATCTCTGGACCTGCTATGATGGCTTGGTCTCTTGGTCATGACGTTTATAATAAGTTAATTTTCGGGATAATTTGTTGATACAACTTCCAACTTGAGTCCCAAATAGGCCCGTAAGTTTGTCTGTGTTTTATCAGCACTACTGAATTATTAGCTAGCTCTGTGTGTAATGCTGTCAGGAGCTGTGTCACTTTTCAAATGTATATCTGAGTTCAGTTAACTATACACCGCTTCTCATATTTGTAGTGACTATGAGAGAGAACAGGCTCTTAGAAGCAGAGCAGCAAATTCGAAAACTTTCATCTGGCAACGAGTCCAAAGTTGAAAAGTAAGTTATACAGAATTCGTTTTGGTCTTATCTTGCATAATTATAATTTTTTGTTGAAAAGAATGAGCAATGATGTCTGAAAAAAGAAATTAATGGATACATAGCTGTACCATTTTAAGATTCTGGTCCTAATCGGCTATAGCTTGAATGGTTTCTGTGGTAAATTCCAACTTTGTCTTGTTTGTATTGATATGTATTACAACGTATTCTCTTATTCATTACAGAATGTTGATGAAGAATCTGATAATTAACTATTATGGAGCTCCTTCAGGTAAAAAGTCGGAAGTGTTACAACTCATAGCCCGTGTTCTCACATTCTCAGAAGAAGATCTGATTAAGGTCGGTCTCTCAGGCCCCTCTCATGGATGGATCGGTGGGATGTGGTCACGTATCGCACATCCTCCAACTTCACCTAAGAAATCAGAATTTGATAAGGTAAGCCTCCCTATACTTACTACTACGTTTCAAATTGACATTAAAAGGCCCAATTTTATTTGATGCTATGCATTTCTATCTAAGCAGTGCCATCAAAAATATTGTTTTGAAATTGCAGCTATAGAATTGCATCCTTGTTCTTCTGTGAATTGAAGGTCGAATCTAAAATTGCAGTGAATTTTATCTGCAATCAATTTGTTTCTTTCTAGTCATTCTCTGAGCTGTTTGTGAAGTTTTTGGAGGCGGAGTCTGCCCCTAAGCCCACCCCTGTACCTCTGCCTGTGGATAGAATGGTACAAGAAGAGAAAGACAAGGCGGAGCTTCATCATAGAGCCGCCTTCAATCCATTCATAGGAACAACTGCAGCTTCTAGAGGAGGGGGGTCAGGAGGCGGGGCTAATACAGGAAATCACCCTCTCATCATTCCTAAGTCTACTACTGGTTAGTTTCATCTCACCATGTGTTTCGATAAGTTAATCTTATTAGTGTCAACTCGGTGGCATGTGATTGGCTTGTTTGTAGGGAAAGACCGCCTTAAAATGCTACCATGTCAGATCATATATGTTAAGCCCCTTATCATACAAAGCCCAAATTTTGAGCCTTGAGCCCCAGTTTTCTTCATTCATATGAGGCAATAGCATAGTCCAGTCCTATCAAGTAGTATGGGTTACAATTAATGAGTGCTCCATTTACATCGCTGCTCCTAATTCTGTAGGTCAACTACCTCTCAGGAATAGTTCTCCCCTTTTCCCTCCAGCTAACCAGCTCATAACAACACCTGTCAACACAGCAGTCTCTACAACTACGCCAGTATCTATTACAGACAGTCCGGCCAATCTCCTAGCCGCCCCAGCAGCACGAAACACAACACCTACTACACTCACAACAGGCAATACAAACAGTCAGGCCAACCTTCTAGTCGCCCCAGCTGTTCGCCACAATACACCAAACAGTGCAGCAAACCCCTTAATCTCTAATCTGTCTAACCCTGCTTCTGCAGGCTTAACGTCGCTAGCTGGCAATATCGGGAGCAGCAAGTTTATACCTATATCCTCCGCTGGCCCTTACTCGTGAGAAATTCAGCCCTTCTAGATGGGTCAGTGTGATAGACAAGAAACATTTCCAAACAACTTGTAATTCTATTTATCTTAATCATTTTATTTATTGTGGTCATAAAGCCATTCACACTAATTGCTGCTCATTATAATTGGCTAGCATCGACTTCGACCTCCCACAGAAAATTCTTTTGTTTTTCATCCCCGTATCAGGAAAACTATTGATTTCTCATGCAGTTATTTTTATTGTGCTGTATTTAAGACTTTCTGTGTCGATTTTCTTCCATCATAATATTAAATAATATTGTGAAACCAACCTGTTTTCCTTTGTCCGTTTACTGATGACAATTATTTGATGCTATTCGAATAGCATCAAATAATTATCATATAAATAATTTTTATCAATTATTATCAATTAAATAATTATCAAATATTTTCATCAGTGTATGTATTCCTCTCAATAATTTGAATGTGAATGAATGATATTGTGGCAATAAACATGAACTTATATTTCTAAAAGAAAAATTGTGTGCTATCTCTGCATGGAGGCAATGTATCTATTGTTGTTTTAGGGGTAACAAAGTTCAATTATTCATTCTAATTGTGTCAGTCAGATCAATGCAGTTAAATTGTATGGTGTGATGTGAAAATCTACAATCACCATTAGTCCGGTGGCAACCCCTGCCTATCTTGTCACTTCCATTTGCACTTTTGGATGGATAAGGTTTGTCAGTTGTTACTGTTAAGTTTTTCACGCTGATAGCAATGGTAACAACATACCTTACACTAAGTTGCACAATGGGCCGCTAATTGCCGGTAAAAGGGAAAGTGATCAAAAAATGATGATATGTTTTCAAAGCATCCAAAATCTGAAAGATCATGTCATAATTAGTGGATCTACAACTTTACATGGGTCTGCTATCATAAAAAGCTGAGATGCGGCCAACAACGGTTGCAATACCCCCTAATATCACCTGTATAATAAAATATCTGTCATTAAAGCAAAATTACTTTTTCAATTATTCTGCTGCCTAAAAAACAGGCTTCGAATGTTCGTATTGATCTGATTTTTTTATTGGTGACTGTGTATTGACCCTCCCCTCATGACACCAGTTTTTAATGCTCTGAGTGTGTCGTTTTTCAAACAGTGTGTATTCTTAGGTTTCCTTTATAGTATCATTAAAATCGTCTTTAAATAGTTATATAGCGTGTCAAGCAAAATTTAACTCCTTCCATTTTTGGCAGCAATTTTGGCACTTTGCTGCCTATTGTGCAGCTTTGTGTAAGGTACATCATCACCATTGCGACCGCCTCAAAAAACTACCCTAGAATCCACTAAGATTTTATCCATCCAATTTCGGAAATGAAGTTGCGTTTCTAGCCACATTTTTGGTAGGCTGCCACTGGACACATGTTTCCACGTGAATTTTGAGGTCGGCCTAGATCGAGCTGACTTGTCACCTCTTGGCTCTATCTCGAAATATGCAGCAATTTCCGTGATAGGGCTGAGAGAAAAACAACATCAAAAAAATCTGCCCGGCCTGCCGCTTCAGAGTTTTTGATGCTAACTGCTTGGCCATGCCAGCTCGCTGTGGCGCGAGCCGTTAAGCGTGAGCCGTACCTTTGAGCTCAGCTCGAGCTCGGAGACATTCCCATAGTTTACAGAGCCTCTTAATTAGCCACAGCTCGACCTCAAAACTAACGTGGAAATGCAGTGGTTATGACCTGATCATCCACTAGTGAAAAGATAGAACATGGTAAATAGAGCAATTCCATTTGTTACAGTCAACAATTTTGTAAATACGGGATTATTATTAGATCGAGTTTCGTTGAGCTAGTCTATGAGTGATTTGATGCTGGCTGGCACAAATTGTTCTGGCATTCATAAAAACAGTCCGGGAGCCCAGGGTCAAAATCCATGTTAAAAGTGTAAAAGCTGAGTTTCATACATTATTGAGTATAAGTGTTATATTTTTGTATTCCATCCTCAGAGCAGGAATCACAAGGGGGGGTTTATGGGATTTCACTCATTTTTCACAGGGGAGACAGCTTTCTCCATAATCAACTTTCAGTACATATCTTTAACTTGTGATGAAAGTTACCAATATTTAGAGTTAATACTTTGGATATAGCTTCCTCATACCATTAGCTTTTAAATTAAAAATCACGTACCCAGATAGGTGATGTGCTGCTAACAGCGCAACGTCATGGCATTACATTAATTTTTTGTGTTTGTCATCTAGAAAGTTTTTTTTGCAATTATCTATGGGCTTGTCTAATAAACTGAATCAGCAAAAAATTTTGAAGATGTCTAGAGAATGATCATTGAAAAATTATCCATATATATATTATCAGTTGGAAATTATAATCCAACAAATCCGAGTATGTCCTCTTATGATTGGAGTGAATTGGCGTAACGCTATACAATGCTGACGGCATTGTGTGTAAGTGTTGTAAATCCTAAGTGTTGAGCCGTTTGAAAAAGGCTCTATGTTAACAGAAATCCAAGCTAGAGACATTCTGAATATTATCATATAATTATAACTCATTTTCAGACACAATTAATCTGTATTTTACTACTCATAAAATTATTTAGATTTTTTTCTCTCTTTGTAACAGATGATTCTCAACGGTGCATACCATGTGTTAGTTCTCAAAAACCAATTCAGACCAAATTTAATTATGCGACCAAGTTATACTTTCATGAACTCAAATCACTTGAATCAAGACAACATCACCTGAATTTACAAAGAATTAGAGATGCACGGGAAAGATTCAATTCTATCGGTGAACACAACCAGACGAAAGAGCTGCCACAGATATAATGATGTATTTTTGTTTGCCTTTGGTCAATTCTGATTTAAACTTTATGTGGGAAAGAAAATTGGTTAGATATAAACATCAGACGAATACACTCAAGCTGAACCATGAGTCAAAAAAGTTGCTAGCTCTGTTTAGTAACCAGGTTACAAACTCCAGCCTATCCAGCTTTTGCTTGATAGAACCTATAAGTCATACTCCGTTAATCAGTCCAGGTGAAAGGTCAATCCCGTAAATAAATGAATTTTAAAAGCCTTTTGAGGACTATGGGACGCAAACTTGGCAGAGATAGTCAGCAAATATTGATGACAATGACGCCTTGCGGAGGTGGGTTGAGCTTGAGAGGTGTTCTTACTAAGTATTTTAGCATTGTCCTAGTGGTAATGGCTAAACTCTTTTAGTCTGCGTTCACATCTCCGTTGTAGAACTTGGGAAGTGTTGGATGTTCCAAAGACCAGCGGTGTTTGTTTCCTGTTATTCCGTCTTATTATTCAGAAAATACTTACAGCCCTCCTTTGCACAGCGTCAATGCACTCCAGCACCGGTTAAAGACTCCTTGGTTTAACTCAATTGATATGCAAGATTCTTACCTCCATGTAGCTGTGGTTGCAACTGAACATCCGGCCTGCACTGCTGTGGCGAAGTGATCAGCCACAATCATCTTCAGATTTCACTTAAATGAATGAATCGCAACTCAAATTGTCTGCAAAATGATATTCTAGGATTTTTTTGTGTTGAATTTGAGTGAAAACATTGGACGCACCAACTCACACCATAAAGTGAAGTAACATTGTTAAACAGGGATACGAAAGATCAAGGAAAAAACTTTTTCCATGTTTACCAAACAGATGCGGACATGTGTAAAAACATGAGGATCATTTCTGCATGTTTATAAATTATTGAGATATAGTGTTCAAGAAAAAGAAATTTCAAAATCCAATTTTCAACCTCGGCAGAAGCTAAAATACTTGACATCGATGGAGTATTTACTTTATAGATTTGATTTCCAGAATGACATCTGGTTATGCTCTCAATTTGTGATCAAACTAAACCCGATCAAATATTTGTCCATAAAAGTTGCTCAAATGTATGGACAAACTAAGATCGGGATTCGGGAATAAGCAGAATAAGTAGGGAAATGATGATTTCATACGAAGCCAATACAATGTCTGTACAACTGTTTCAATCCATTGACATGTCAGGTTTTACAATCAAGCACGTGAATAACTCCAACTGTAACTATTTAAAGGACAAACCAATCAAGAACCAGCAAAGAATTTTAACCCAATAGGGAGCCTGTTGAACCACAGCTCAAACCAAAATGAATCCTATATAAGATTAAACACCGTTTGGCATGTTTTTTTATGACAAAAGTGCCCCTCGTTAAAAACGTTGCTGACGCCAAACTAAGAGGAGCAGTCCCGAACGGGTTTCAGTTTCAAAGTCAGCATGAAATTGCCTACGTTATAGAGAAGGTTAGAAGGAAATCTATTTTTTAAACTGGCCGTAAAAAAAACCAAGGGTCCCCCCTTTGTTACTTTTTAAAATTTTAAACTCACTCTAATTCCTGTTCTATATATCGTAGAATCTTGATATTCGGGATTTTGAATGAGGCCAATGAGGCCATCAGCGGGTCAGAGTTTAAAATAATTCCCACGGCTATTTCAAATTTAAGCCTGCCGTTTGGCATGTTTTTTTATGACAAAAGTGGCCCTCGTTAAAAACGTTGCTGACGCCAAACTAAGAGGAGCAGTCCCGAACGGGTTTCAGTTTCAAAGTCAGCATGAAATTGCCTACGTTATAGAGAAGGTTAGAAGGAAATCTATTTTTTAAACTGGCCGTAAAAAAAACCAAGGGTCCCCCCTTTGTTACTTTTTTAAACTTTAAACTCGCCCTAATTCCTGTTCTATTTATCGTAGGATCTTGATATTCGGGATTTTGAATGAAGCCAATGAAGCCATCAGCTGGTCAGAGTTTGAAAGCATTCCGACGGCTATTTCAAATTTGAGCCTGCCGTTTGGCATGTTTTTTTATGACAAAAGTGGCCCTCGTTATAAACGTTGCTGACGCCAAACTAAGAGGAGCAGTCCCGAACGGGTTTCAGTTTCAAAGTCAGCATGAAATTGCCTACGGTATAGAGTAGGTTAAAAGGAAATCTATCTTTTAAACTGGCCGTAAATAAAACCAAGGGTCCCCCCTTTGTTACTTTTGTAAATTTTTAACTCACTCTAATTCCTGTTCTATCTATCGTAGGATCTTGATATCCGGGATTTTGAATGAACCCAATGAGGCCATCAGCTGGTCAGAGTTTGAAAGAATTCCGATGACTATTTCAAATTTGAGCCTGCAGTTTGGCATGTTTTTTTATGACAAAAGTGGCCCTCGTTAAAAACGTTGCTGACGCCAAACTAAGAGGAGCAGTCCCGAACGGGTTTCAGTTTCAAAGTCAGCATGAAATTGCCTACGTTATAGAGAAGGTTAGAAGGAAATCTATTTTTTAAACTGGCCGTAAAAAAAACCAAGGGTCCCCCCTTTGTTACTTTTTTAAACTTTAAACTCGCCCTAATTCCTGTTCTATTTATCGTAGGATCTTGATATTCGGGATTTTGAATGAAGCCAATGAAGCCATCAGCTGGTCAGAGTTTGAAAGCATTCCGACGGCTATTTCAAATTTGAGCCTGCCGTTTGGCATGTTTTTTTATGACAAAAGTGGCCCTCGTTATAAACGTTGCTGACGCCAAACTAAGAGGAGCAGTCCCGAACGGGTTTCAGTTTCAAAGTCAGCATGAAATTGCCTACGGTATAGAGTAGGTTAAAAGGAAATCTATCTTTTAAACTGGCCGTAAATAAAACCAAGGGTCCCCCCTTTGTTACTTTTGTAAATTTTTAACTCACTCTAATTCCTGTTCTATCTATCGTAGGATCTTGATATCCGGGATTTTGAATGAACCCAATGAGGCCATCAGCTGGTCAGAGTTTGAAAGAATTCCAATGGCTATTTCAAATTTGAGTCTGCCGTTTGGCATGTTTTTTTATGACAACAGTGGCCATAGTTAAAAACGTTGCTGACGCCAAACTTAGAGGAGCAGTCCCGAACGGGTTTCAGTTTCAAAGTCAGCATGAAATTGCCTACGTTATAGAGTAGGTTAGAAGGAAATCTATTTTTTAAACTGGCCGCAATAAAAACCAAGGGTCCCCCTTTGTTACTTTTTTAAATTTTAAACGCGCTCTAGTTCCTGTTCTATTCATCGTAGGATCTTGATATTCGGGAATTTGAATGGGGCCAATGAGGCCATCAGCTGGTCAGAGTTAGAAAGAATTCCGATGGCTATTTCAAATTTGAGCTTGCCTTTTGGCATGTTTTTTTATGACAAAAGTGGCCCTCGTTAAAAACGTTGCTGACGCCAAACTAAGAGGAGCAGTCCCGAACGGGTTTCAGTTTCAAAGTCAGCATGAAATTGCCTACGTTGTAGAGTAGGTTAGAAGGAAATCTATCTTTTAAACTGGCCGTAAAAAAAACCAAGGGTCCCCCCTTTGTTACTTTTTTAAATTTTTAACTCACTCTAATTCCTGTTCTATTTATCGTAGGATCTTGATATTCGGGATTTTGAATGAGGCAAATGAGGCCATCAGCTGGTCAGAGTTTGAAAGAATTCCGATGGCTATTTCAAATTTGAGCCTGCCGTGTGGCATGTTTTGTTATGACAAAAGTGGCCCTCGTTAAAAACGTTGCTGACGCCAAACTAAGAGGAGCATTCCCGAACGGGTTTCAGTTTCAAAGTCAGCATGAAATTGCCTACGTTATAGAGTAGGTTAGAAGGAAATCTATTTTTTAAACTGGCCATAAAGAAAAACCAAGGGTCCCCCCTTTGTTACTTTTTTAAATTTTAAACTCGCTCTAATTCCTGTTCTATTTATCGTAGGATCTTGATATTCGGGATTTTGAATGAAGCCAATGAGGCCATCAGCTTGTCAGAGTTTGAAAGAATTCCGATGGCTATTTCAAATTTGAACCTGCCGTTTGGCATGTTTTTTATGACAAAAGTGCCCCTCGTTAAAAACGTTGCTGACGCCAAACTAAGAGGAGCAGTCCCGAACGGGTTTCAGTTTCAAAGTCAGCATGAAATTGCCTACGTTATAGAGTAGGTAAGAAGGAAATCTATTTTTTAAACTGGCCGTAAAAAAAACCAAGAGTCCCCCCTTTGTTACTTTTTTAAATTTTAAACTCGCTCTCATTCCTGTTCTATTTATCGTAGGATCTTGATATTCGGGGTTTTGAATGAGGCCAATGAGGCCATCAGCGGGTCAGAGTTTGAAAGAATTCCGATGGCTATTTCAAATTTGAGCCAGCCGTTTGGCATGTTATTTTATGACAAAAGTGGCCCTCGTTAAAAACAGTGCTGACGCCAAACTAAGAGCAGCAGTCCCGAACGGGTTTCAGTTTCAAAGTCAGCATGAAATTGCCTACGTTATAGAGTAGGTAAGAAGGAAATCTATTTTTTAAACTGGCCGTAAAAAAAACCACGGGTCCCCCCTTTGTTACTTTTTTAAATTTTAAACTCACTCTAATTCCTGATCTATATATCGTAGAATCTTGATATTCGGGATTTTGAATGAGGCCAATGAGGCCATCAGCGGGTCAGAGTTTGAAATAATTCCCATGGCTAGTTCAAATTTGAGCCTGCCGTTTGGCATGTTTTTTTATGAAAAAAGTGGCCCTCGTTAAAAACGTTGCTGACGCCAAACAAAGAGGAGCAGTCCCGAACGGGTTTCAGTTTCAAAGTCAGCATGAAATTGCCTACGTTATAGAGCAGGTTAGAAGGAAATCTATTTTTTAAACTGGCCGTAAAAAAAACCAAGGGTCCCCCCTTTGTTACTTTTTAAAATTTTAAACTCGCTCTAATTCCTGTTCTATTTATCGTAGGATCTTGATATTCGAGACATAGAATGAGGCCAATGAGGCCATGAACTGGTCAGAGTTTGAAAGAATTCCGATGGCTATTTCAAATTTGAGCCTGCCGCTTGGCATGTTTTTTTATGACAAAAGTGGCCCAGGTTAAAAAGGTTGCTGACGCCAAACAAAGAGGAGCAGTCCCGAACGGGTTTCAGGTCAAAGTCAGCATGAAATTGCCTACGTTATAGAGCAGGTTAGAAGGAAATCTATTTTTTTAACTGGCCGTAAAAAAAACCAAGGGTCCCCCCTTTGTTACTTTTAAAAATTTTAAACTCGCTCTAATTCCTGTTCTATTTATCGTAGGATCTTGATATTCGGGACTTAGAATGAGGCCAATGAGGCCATCAACTGGTCAGATATTGAAAGAATTCCGATGGCTATTTCAAATTTGAGCCTGCCGTTTGGCATGTTTTTTTATGACAAAAGTGGCCCAGGTTAAAAAGGTTGCTGACGCCAAACAAAGAGGAGCAGTCCTGAACGGGTTTCAGTTTCAAAGTCAGCATGAAATTGCCTACGTTATAGAGCAGGTTAGAAGGAAATCTATTTTTTTAACTGGCCGTAAAAAAAACCAAGGGTCCCCCCTTTGTTACTTTTTTGAATTTTAAACTCGCTCTAATTCCTGTTCTATTTATCGAAGGATCTTGATATTCGGGACTTAGAATGAGGCCAATGAGGCCATCAACTGGTCAGAGTTTGAAGGACTTCCGATGGCTATTTCAAATTCGACCCTGCCGTTTGGCATGTTTTTTTATGACAAAAGTGGCCGAGGTTAAAAAGGTTGCTGACGCCAAACAAAGAGGAGCAGTCCCGAACAGGTTTCAGTTTCAAAGTCAGCATGAAACTGCCTACGTTATAGACCAGGTTAGAAGGAAACAGGGGCGTATATTCTAAAAATTTTCACTCACTGACTTTTTAGAGATGAGCATAATGATCGGGCGCAGCCCGATCCACACGCCGTAGGCGTGGCGGGGAGGGTGTGGGAGGGGCGCTTAAGCGCCCTCCCACCACGGAAATTTTTGCATATTGGTAGCAAAATAGTGCAAGCAGAGAGGTATTTCAATAGCTCACTGAGGTATTTCAATAGCTCACTGAGCTGTTGGGTACTTTCAGAAAACAACTCAATAGCAGTAGAAGATTACGGGAAAAATTTTGAAAAAAAACTGACCTAAATGGGATTCGAACCCACAACAATCTGATGTACAGTGATTATAAAGCAGACGCTCTACACACTGAGCTATTCAGTCACTCACGGAAATCCGTGGGCCGTGAGTGGTAATATACGCCACTGGAAGGAAATGTATTTTTTAAACTGGCCGTAAAAAAAACCAAGGGTCCCCCGTTGTTACTTTTTTAAATTTTAAACTCGCTCTAATTCCTGTTCTATTTATCCTAGGATCTTGATATTCGGGATTTTGAATGAGGCCAATGAGGCCATCAACTGGTCAGAGTTTGAAAGAATTCCAATTGCTATTTCAAATTTGAGCCTGCCTTTTGGCATGTTTTTTCATGACAAAAGTGGCCCTCGTTAAAAAGGTTGCTGACGCCAAACAAAGAGGGGCAGTCCCGAACGGGTTTCAGTTTCAAAGTCAGCATGAAATTGCCTATGTTATAGAGCAGGTTAGAAGGAAATCTTTTTTTTAAACTGGCAGTAAAAAAAACCAAGGGTCCCCCCTTTGTTACTTTTTTAAATTTTAAACTCGCTCTAATTCCTGTTCTATTTATCGTAGGATCTTGATATTCGGGATTTAGAATGAGGCCAATGAGGCCATCAACTGGTCAGAGTTTGAAGGACTTCCGATGGCTATTTCAAATTTGAGCCTGCCGTTTGTCATGTTTTTTTATGACAAAAGTGGCCCAGGTTAAAATGGTTGCTGACGCCAAACAAAGTGGAGCAGTCCCAAACGGGTTTCAGTTTCAAAGTCAGCATGAAATTGCCTACGTTATAGAGCAGGTTAGAAGGAAATCTATTTTTTAAACTGGCAGTAAAAAAGACCAAGGGTCCGCCCTTTGTTACTTTTTTAAATTTTAAACTCGATCTAATTCCTGTTCTATTTATTGTAGGATCTTGATATTCGGGACTTAGAATGAGGCCAATGAGGCCATCAACTGGTCAGAGTTTGAAAGAATTCCGATGACTATTTCAAATTTGAGCCTGCCGTTTGGCATGTTTTTTTATGACAAAAGTGGCCCAGGTTAAAAAGGTTGCTGATCCCAAACAAAGAGGAGCAGTCCCGAACGGGTTTCAGTTTCAAAGTCAGCATGAAATTGCCTACATTATAGAGCAGGTTAAAAGGAAATCTATTTTTTAAACTGGCCGTAAAAAAAACCAAGGGTCCCCCCCTTTGTTACTTTTTTAAATTTTAAACTCGCTCTAATTCCTGTTCTATTTATTGTAGGATCTTGATATTCGGGACTTAGAATGAGGCCAATGAGACCATCAACTGGACAGAGTTTGAAAGAATTCCGATGGCTATTTCAAATTTGAGCCTGTCGTTTGGCATGTTTTTTTATGACAAAAGTGGCCCTCGTTAAAAACGTTGCTGACGCCAAACTAAGAGGAGCAGTCCCGAACGGGTTTCAGTTTCAAAGTCAGCATGAAATTGCCTACGTTATAGAGTAGGTAAGAAGGAAATCTATTTTTTAAACTGGCCGTAAAAAAAACCACGGGTCCCCCCTTTGTTACTTTTTTAAATTTTAAACTCACTCTAATTCCTGATCTATATATCGTAGAATCTTGATATTCGGGATTTTGAATGAGGCCAATGAGGCCATCAGCGGGTCAGAGTTTGAAATTATTCCCATGGCTATTTCAAATTTGAGCCTGCTGTTTGGCATGTTTTTTTATGACAAAAGTGGCCCTCGTTAAAAACGTTGCTGACGCCAAACTAAGAGGAGCAGTCCCGAACGGGTTTCAGTTTCAAAGTCAGCATGAAATTGCCTACGTTATAGAGTAGGTTAGAAGGAAATCTATTTTTTAAACTGGCCGTAAAAAAAACCAAGGGTCCCCCCTTTGTTACTTTTTTAAATTTTAAACTCACTCTAATTCCTGTTCTATATATCAAAGAATCTTGATATTCGGGATTTTGAATGAGGCCAATGAGGCCATCAGCGGGTCAGAGTTTGAAATAATTCCCATGGCTATTTCAAATTTGAGCCTGCCGTTTGGCATGTTTTTTTATGAAAAAAGTGGCCCCTGTTAAAAACGTTGCTGACGCCAAACAAAGAGGAGCAGTCCCGAACGGGTTTCAGTTTCAAAGTCAGCATGAAATTGCCTACGTTATAGAGTATGTTAGAAGGAAATCAATTTTTTAAACTGGCCGTAAAAAAAACTAAGGGTCCCCCCTTTGTTACTTTTTTAAATTTTAAACTCGCTCTAATTCCTGTTCTTTTTATCGTAGGATCTTGATATTCGGGATTTTGAATAAGGCCAATGAGGCCATCAACTGGTCAGAGTTTGAAAGAATTCCGATGGCTATTTAAAGTTTGAGCTTGCCGTTTGGCATGTTTTTTTATGACAAAAGTGGCCCTCGTTAAAAACGTTGCTAACGCCAAACTAAGAGGAGCAGGCCCGAACGGGTTTCAGTTTTAAAGTCAGCATGAAATTGCCTACGTTATAGAGCAGGTTAGAAGGAAATCTATTTTTTAAACTGGCCGTAAAAAAAACCAAGGGTCCCCCCTTTGTTACTTTTTAAAATTTTAAACTCGCTCTAATTCCTGTTCTATTTATCGTAGGATCTTGATATTCGAGACTTAGAATGAGGCCAATGAGGCCATGAACTGGTCAGAGTTTGAAAGAATTCTGATGGCTATTTCAAATTTGAGCCTGCCGTTTGGCATGTTTTTTTATGACAAAAGTGGCCCTCGTTAAAAAGGTTGCTGACGCCAAACAAAGAGGGGCAGTCCCGAACGGGTTTCAGTTTCAAAGTCAGCATGAAATTGCCTACGTTATAGAGCAGGTGAGAAGGAAATCTTTTTTTTAAACTGGCAGTAAAAAAAACCAAGGGTCCCCCCTTTGTTACTTTTTTAAATTTTAAACTCGCTCTAATTCCTGTTCTTTTTATCGTAGGATCTTGATATTCGGGATTTTGAATGAACCCAATGAGGCCATCAGCTGGTCAGAGTTTGAAAGAATTCCAATGGCTATTTCAAATTTGAGTCTGCCGTTTGGCATGTTTTTTTATGACAACAGTGGCCATAGTTAAAAACGTTGCTGACGCCAAACTTAGAGGAGCAGTCCCGAACGGGTTTCAGTTTCAAAGTCAGCATGAAATTGCCTACGTTATAGAGTAGGTTAGAAGGAAATCTATTTTTTAAACTGGCCGCAATAAAAACCAAGGGTCCCCCTTTGTTACTTTTTTAAATTTTAAACGCGCTCTAGTTCCTGTTCTATTCATCGTAGGATCTTGATATTCGGGAATTTGAATGGGGCCAATGAGGCCATCAGCTGGTCAGAGTAAGAAAGAATTCCGATGGCTATTTCAAATTTGAGCTTGCCTTTTGGCATGTTTTTTTATGACAAAAGTGGCCCTCGTTAAAAACGTTGCTGACGCCAAACTAAGAGGAGCAGTCCCGAACGGGTTTCAGTTTCAAAGTCAGCATGAAATTGCCTACGTTGTAGACCAGGTTAGAAGGAAATCTATCTTTTAAACTGGCCGTAAAAAAAACCAAGGGTCCCCCCTTTGTTACTTTTTTAAATTTTTAACTCACTCTAATTCCTGTTCTATTTATCGTAGGATCTTGATATTCGGGATTTTGAATGAGGCAAATGAGGCCATCAGCTGGTCAGAGTTTGAAAGAATTCCGATGGCTATTTCAAATTTGAGCCTGCCTTTTGGCATGTTTTGTTATGACAAAAGTGGCCCTCGTTAAAAACGTTGCTGACGCCAAACTAAGAGGAGCATTCCCGAACGGGTTTCAGTTTCAAAGTCAGCATGAAATTGCCTACGTTATAGAGTAGGTTAGAAGGAAATCTATTTTTTAAACTGGCCATAAAGAAAAACCAAGGGTCCCCCCTTTGTTACTTTTTTAAATTTTAAACTCGCTCTAATTCCTGTTCTATTTATCGTAGGATCTTGATATTCGGGATTTTGAATGAAGCCAATGAGGCCATCAGCTTGTCAGAGTTTGAAAGAATTCCGATGGCTATTTCAAATTTGAACCTGCCGTTTGGCATGTTTTTTATGACAAAAGTGCCCCTCGTTAAAAACGTTGCTGACGCCAAACTAAGAGGAGCAGTCCCGAACGGGTTTCAGTTTCAAAGTCAGCATGAAATTGCTTACGTTATAGAGTAGGTTAGAAGGAAATCTATTTTTTAAACTGGCCGTAAAAAAAACCAAGAGTCCCCCCTTTGTTACTTTTTTAAATTTTAAACTCGCTCTAATTCCTGTTCTATTTATCGTAGGATCTTGATATTCGGGGTTTTGAATGAGGCCAATGAGGCCATCAGCTGGTCAGAGTTTGAAAGAATTCCGATGGCTATTTCAAATTTGAGCCAGCCGTTTGGCATGTTATTTTATGACAAAAGTGGCCCTCGTTAAAAACAGTGCTGACGCCAAACTAAGAGCAGCAGTCCCGAACGGGTTTCAGTTTCAAAGTCAGCATGAAATTGCCTACGTTATAGAGTAGGTAAGCAGGAAATCTATTTTTTAAACTGGCCGTAAAAAAAACCACGGGTCCCCCTTTGTTACTTTTTTAAATTTTAAACTCACTCTAATTCCTGATCTATATATCGTAGAATCTTGATATTCGGGATTTTGAATGAGGCCAATGAGGCCATCAGCGGGTCAGAGTTTGAAATAATTCCCATGGCTATTTCAAATTTGAGCCTGCTGTTTGGCATGTTTTTTTATGACAAAAGTGGCCCTCGTTAAAAACGTTGCTGGCGCCAAACTAAGAGGAGCAGTCCCGAACGGGTTTCAGTTTCAAAGTCAGCATGAAATTGCCTACGTTATAGAGTAGGTTAGAAGGAAATCTATTTTTTAAACTGGCCGTAAAAAAAACCAAGGGTCCCCCCTTTGTTACTTTTTTAAATTTTAAACTCACTCTAATTCCTGTTCTATATATCGTAGAATCTTGATATTCGGGATTTTGAATGAGGCCATTGAGGCCATCAGCGGGTCAGAGTTTGAAATAATTCCCATGGCTATTTCAAATTTGAGCCTGCCGTTTGGCATGTTTTTTTATGAAAAAAGTGGCCCTCGTTAAAAACGTTGCTGACGCCAAACAAAGAGGAGCAGTCCCGAACGGGTTTCAGGTCAAAGTCAGCATGAAATTGCCTACGTTATAGAGCAGGTTAGAAGGAAATCTATTTTTTAAACTGGCCGTAAAAAAAACCAAGGGTCCCCCCTTTGTTACTTTTTAAAATTTTAAACTCGCTCTAATTCCTGTTCTATTTATCGTAGGATCTTGATATTCGAGACTCAGAATGAGGCCAATGAGGCCATGAACTGGTCAGAGTTTGAAAGAATTCCGATGGCTATTTCAAATTTGAGCCTGCCGCTTGGCATGTTTTTTTATGACAAAAGTGGCCCAGGTTAAAAAGGTTGCTGACGCCAAACAAAGAGGAGCAGTCCCGAACGGGTTTCAGGTCAAAGTCAGCATGAAATTGCCTACGTTATAGAGCAGGTTAGAAGGAAATCTAGTTTTTTAACTGGCCGTAAAAAAAACCAAGGGTCCCCCCTTTGTTACTTTTTTAAATTTTTAACTCACTCTAATTCCTGTTCTATTTATCGTAGGATCTTGATATTCGGGATTTAGAATGAGGCCAATGAGGCCATCAACTGGTCAGAGTTTGAAGGACTTCCGATGGCTATTTCAAATTTGAGCTTGCCTTTTGGCATGTTTTTTTATGACAAAAGTGGCCCTCGTTAAAAACGTTGCTGACGCCAAACTAAGAGGAGCAGTCCCGAACGGGTTTCAGTTTCAAAGTCAGCATGAAATTGCCTACGTTGTAGACCAGGTTAGAAGGAAATCTATCTTTTAAACTGGCCGTAAAAAAAACCAAGGGTCCCCCCTTTGTTACTTTTTTAAATTTTTAACTCACTCTAATTCCTGTTCTATTTATCGTAGGATCTTGATATTCGGGATTTTGAATGAGGCAAATGAGGCCATCAGCTGGTCAGAGTTTGAAAGAATTCCGATGGCTATTCCAAATTTGAGCCTGCCTTTTGGCATGTTTTGTTATGACAAAAGTGGCCCTCGTTAAAAACGTTGCTGACGCCAAACTAAGAGGAGCATTCCCGAACGGGTTTCAGTTTCAAAGTCAGCATGAAATTGCCTACGTTATAGAGTAGGTTAGAAGGAAATCTATTTTTTAAACTGGCCATAAAGAAAAACCAAGGGTCCCCCCTTTGTTACTTTTTTAAATTTTAAACTCGCTCTAATTCCTGTTCTATTTATCGTAGGATCTTGATATTCGGGATTTTGAATGAAGCCAATGAGGCCATCAGCTTGTCAGAGTTTGAAAGAATTCCGATGGCTATTTCAAATTTGAACCTGCCGTTTGGCATGTTTTTTATGACAAAAGTGCCCCTCGTTAAAAACGTTGCTGACGCCAAACTAAGAGGAGCAGTCCCGAACGGGTTTCAGTTTCAAAGTCAGCATGAAATTGCTTACGTTATAGAGTAGGTTAGAAGGAAATCTATTTTTTAAACTGGCCGTAAAAAAAACCAAGAGTCCCCCCTTTGTTACTTTTTTAAATTTTAAACTCGCTCTAATTCCTGTTCTATTTATCGTAGGATCTTGATATTCGGGGTTTTGAATGAGGCCAATGAGGCCATCAGCTGGTCAGAGTTTGAAAGAATTCCGATGGCTATTTCAAATTTGAGCCAGCCGTTTGGCATGTTATTTTATGACAAAAGTGGCCCTCGTTAAAAACAGTGCTGACGCCAAACTAAGAGCAGCAGTCCCGAACGGGTTTCAGTTTCAAAGTCAGCATGAAATTGCCTACGTTATAGAGTAGGTAAGCAGGAAATCTATTTTTTAAACTGGCCGTAAAAAAAACCACGGGTCCCCCTTTGTTACTTTTTTAAATTTTAAACTCACTCTAATTCCTGATCTATATATCGTAGAATCTTGATATTCGGGATTTTGAATGAGGCCAATGAGGCCATCAGCGGGTCAGAGTTTGAAATAATTCCCATGGCTATTTCAAATTTGAGCCTGCTGTTTGGCATGTTTTTTTATGACAAAAGTGGCCCTCGTTAAAAACGTTGCTGGCGCCAAACTAAGAGGAGCAGTCCCGAACGGGTTTCAGTTTCAAAGTCAGCATGAAATTGCCTACGTTATAGAGTAGGTTAGAAGGAAATCTATTTTTTAAACTGGCCGTAAAAAAAACCAAGGGTCCCCCCTTTGTTACTTTTTTAAATTTTAAACTCACTCTAATTCCTGTTCTATATATCGTAGAATCTTGATATTCGGGATTTTGAATGAGGCCATTGAGGCCATCAGCGGGTCAGAGTTTGAAATAATTCCCATGGCTATTTCAAATTTGAGCCTGCCGTTTGGCATGTTTTTTTATGAAAAAAGTGGCCCTCGTTAAAAACGTTGCTGACGCCAAACAAAGAGGAGCAGTCCCGAACGGGTTTCAGGTCAAAGTCAGCATGAAATTGCCTACGTTATAGAGCAGGTTAGAAGGAAATCTATTTTTTAAACTGGCCGTAAACAAAACCAAGGGTCCCCCCTTTGTTACTTTTTAAAATTTTAAACTCGCTCTAATTCCTGTTCTATTTATCGTAGGATCTTGATATTCGAGACTCAGAATGAGGCCAATGAGGCCATGAACTGGTCAGAGTTTGAAAGAATTCCGATGGCTATTTCAAATTTGAGCCTGCCGCTTGGCATGTTTTTTTATGACAAAAGTGGCCCAGGTTAAAAAGGTTGCTGACGCCAAACAAAGAGGAGCAGTCCCGAACGGGTTTCAGGTCAAAGTCAGCATGAAATTGCCTACGTTATAGAGCAGGTTAGAAGGAAATCTAGTTTTTTAACTGGCCGTAAAAAAAACCAAGGGTCCCCCCTTTGTTACTTTTAAAAATTTTAATCTCGCTCTAATTCCTGTTCTATTTATCGTAGGATCTTGATATTCGGGACTTAGAATGAGGCCAATGAGGCCATCAACTGGTCAGATATTGAAAGAATTCCGATGGCTATTTCAAATTTGAGCCTGCCGTTTGGCATGTTTTTTTATGACAAAAGTGGCCCAGGTTAAAAAGGTTGCCGACGCCAAACAAAGAGGAGCAGTCCCGAACGGGTTTCAGTTTCAAAGTCAGCATGAAATTGCCTACGTTGTAGAGCAGGTTAGAAGGAAATCTATTTTTTTAACTGGCCGTAAAAAAAAACCAAGGGTCCCCCCTTTGTTACTTTTTAAAATTTTAAACTCGCTCTAATTCCTGTTCTATTTATCGTAGGATCTTGATATTCGGGACTTAGAATGAGGCCATCAACTGGTCAGAGTTTGAAAGAATTCCGATGGCTATTTCAAATTTGAGCCTGCCGTTTGGCATGTTTTTTTATGACAAAAGTGGCCCTCGTTAAAAAGGTTGCTGACGCCAAACAAAGAGGGGCAGTCCCGAACGGGTTTCAGTTTCAAAGTCAGCATGAAATTGCCTACGTTATAGAGCAGGTGAGAAGGAAATCTTTTTTTTAAACTGGCAGTAAAAAAACCAAGGGTCCCCCCTTTGTTACTTTTTTAAATTTTAAACTCGCTCTAATTCCTGTTCTATTTATCGTAGGATCTTGATATTCGGGATTTTGAATGAGGCCAATGAGGCCATCAACTGGTCAGAGTTTGAAAGAATTCCAATTGCTATTTCAAATTTGAGCCTGCCTTTTGGCATGTTTTTTCATGACAAATGTGGCCCTCGTTAAAAAGGTTGCTGACGCCAAACAAAGAGGGGCAGTCCCGAACGGGTTTCAGTTTCAAAGTCAGCATGAAATTGCCTACGTTATAGAGCAGGTTAGAAGGAAATCTTTTTTTTAAACTGGCAGTAAAAAAAACCAAGGGTCCCCCCTTTGTTACTTTTTTAAATTTTAAACTCGCTCTAATTCCTGTTCTATTTATCGTAGGATCTTGATATTCGGGATTTAGAATGAGGCCAATGAGGCCATCAACTGGTCAGAGTTTGAAGGACTTCCGATGGCTATTTCAAATTTGAGCCTGCCGTTTGTCATGTTTTTTTATGACAAAAGTGGCCCAGGTTAAAATGGTTGCTGACGCCAAACAAAGAGGAGCAGTCCCGAACGGGTTTCAGTTTCAAAGTCAGCATGAAATTGCCTACGTTATAGAGCAGGTTAGAAGGAAATCTATTTTTTAAACTGGCAGTAAAAAAGACCAAGGGTCCGCCCTTTGTTACTTTTTTAAATTTTAAACTCGCTCTAATTCCTGTTCTATTTATTGTAGGATCTTGATATTCGGGACTTAGAATGAGGCCAATGAGGCCATCAACTGGTCAGAGTTTGAAAGAATTCTGATGGCTATTTCAAATTTGAGCCTGCCGTTTGGCATGTTTTTTTATGACAAAAGTGGCCCTCGTTAAAAAGGTTGCTGACGCCAAACAAAGAGGGGCAGTCCCGAACGGGTTTCAGTTTCAAAGTCAGCATGAAATTGCCTACGTTATAGAGCAGGTGAGAAGGAAATCTTTTTTTTAAACTGGCAGTAAAAAAAACCAAGGGTCCCCCCTTTGTTACTTTTTTAAATTTTAAACTCGCTCTAATTCCTGTTCTTTTTATCGTAGGATCTTGATATTCGGGATTTTGAATGAACCCAATGAGGCCATCAGCTGGTCAGAGTTTGAAAGAATTCCAATGGCTATTTCAAATTTGAGTCTGCCGTTTGGCATGTTTTTTTATGACAACAGTGGCCATAGTTAAAAACGTTGCTGACGCCAAACTTAGAGGAGCAGTCCCGAACGGGTTTCAGTTTCAAAGTCAGCATGAAATTGCCTACGTTATAGAGTAGGTTAGAAGGAAATCTATTTTTTAAACTGGCCGCAATAAAAACCAAGGGTCCCCCTTTGTTACTTTTTTAAATTTTAAACGCGCTCTAGTTCCTGTTCTATTCATCGTAGGATCTTGATATTCGGGAATTTGAATGGGGCCAATGAGGCCATCAGCTGGTCAGAGTTAGAAAGAATTCCGATGGCTATTTCAAATTTGAGCTTGCCTTTTGGCATGTTTTTTTATGACAAAAGTGGCCCTCGTTAAAAACGTTGCTGACGCCAAACTAAGAGGAGCAGTCCCGAACGGGTTTCAGTTTCAAAGTCAGCATGAAATTGCCTACGTTGTAGACCAGGTTAGAAGGAAATCTATCTTTTAAACTGGCCGTAAAAAAAACCAAGGGTCCCCCCTTTGTTACTTTTTTAAATTTTTAACTCACTCTAATTCCTGTTCTATTTATTGTAGGATCTTGATATTCGGGATTTTGAATGAGGCAAATGAGGCCATCAGCTGGTCAGAGTTTGAAAGAATTCCGATGGCTATTTCAAATTTGAGCCTGCCGTTTGGCATGTTTTGTTATGACAAAAGTGGCCCTCGTTAAAAACGTTGCTGACGCCAAACTAAGAGGAGCATTCCCGAACGGGTTTCAGTTTCAAAGTCAGCATGAAATTGCCTACGTTATAGAGTAGGTAAGAAGGAAATCTATTTTTTAAACTGGCCATAAAGAAAAACCAAGGGTCCCCCCTTTGTTACTTTTTTAAATTTTAAACTCGCTCTAATTCCTGTTCTATTTATCGTAGGATCTTGATATTCGGGATTTTGAATGAAGCCAATGAGGCCATCAGCTTGTCAGAGTTTGAAAGAATTCCGATGGCTATTTCAAATTTGAACCTGCCGTTTGGCATGTTTTTTATGACAAAAGTGCCCCTCGTTAAAAACGTTGCTGACGCCAAACTAAGAGGAGCAGTCCCGAACGGGTTTCAGTTTCAAAGTCAGCATGAAATTGCCTACGTTATAGAGTAGGTTAGAAGGAAATCTATTTTTTAAAGTGGCCGTAAAAAAAACCAAGAGTCCCCCCTTTGTTACTTTTTTAAATTTTAAACTCGCTCTAATTCCTGTTCTATTTATCGTAGGATCTTGATATTCGGGGTTTTGAATGAGGCCAATGAGGTCATCAGCGGGTCAGAGTTTGAAAGAATTCCGATGGCTATTTCAAATTTGAGCCAGCCGTTTGGCATGTTATTTTATGACAAAAGTGGCCCTCGTTAAAAACAGTGCTGACGCCAAACTAAGAGCAGCAGTCCCGAACGGGTTTCAGTTTCAAAGTCAGCATGAAATTGCCTACGTTATAGAGTAGGTAAGAAGGAAATCTATTTTTTAAACTGGCCGTAAAAAAAACCACGGGTCCCCCCTTTGTTACTTTTTTAAATTTTAAACTCACTCTAATTCCTGATCTATATATCGTAGAATCTTGATAATCGGGATTTTGAATGAGGCCAATGAGGCCATCAGCGGGTCAGAGTTTGAAATAATTCCCATGGCTATTTCAAATTTGAGCTTGCTGTTTGGCATGTTTTTTTATGACAAAAGTGGCCCTCGTTAAAAACGTTGCTGGCGCCAAACTAAGAGGAGCAGTCCCGAACGGGTTTCAGTTTCAAAGTCAGCATGAAATTGCCTACGTTATAGAGTAGGTTAGAAGGAAATCTATTTTTTAAACTGGCCGTAAAAAAAACCAAGGGTCCCCCCTTTGTTACTTTTTTAAATTTTAAACTCACTCTAATTCCTGTTCTATATATCGTAGAATCTTGATATTCGGGATTTTGAATGAGGCCAATGAGGCCATCAGCGGGTCAGAGTTTGAAATAATTCCCATGGCTATTTCAAATTTGAGCCTGCCGTTTGGCATGTTTTTTTATGAAAAAAGTGGCCCTCGTTAAAAACGTTGCTGACGCCAAACAAAGAGGAGCAGTCCCGAACGGGTTTCAGTTTCAAAGTCAGCATGAAATTGCCTACGTTATAGAGTATGTAAGAAGGAAATCAATTTTTTAAACTGGCCGTAAAAAAAACTAAGGGTCCCCCCTTTGTTAATTTTTTAAATTTTAAACTCGCTCTAATTCCTGTTCTTTTTATCGTAGGATCTTGATATTCGGGATTTTGAATAAGGCCAATGAGGCCATCAACTGGTCAGAGTTTGAAAGAATTCCGATGGCTATTTAAAGTTTGAGCTTGCCGTTTGGCATGTTTTTTTATGACAAAAGTGGCCCTCGTTAAAAACGTTGCTAACGCCAAACTAAGAGGAGCAGTCCCGAACGGGTTTCAGTTTTAAAGTCAGCATGAAATTGCCTACGTTATAGAGCAGGTTAGAAGGAAATCTATTTTTTAAACTGGCCGTAAAAAAAACCAAGGGTCCCCCCTTTGTTACTTTTTAAAACTTTAAACTCGCTCTAATTCCTGTTCTATTTATCGTAGGATCTTGATATTCGAGACTTAGAATGAGGCCAATGAGGCCATGAACTGGTCAGAGTTTGAAAGAATTCCGATGGCTATTTCAAATTTGAGCCTGCCGCTTGGCATGTTTTTTTATGACAAAAGTGGCCCAGGTTAAAAAGGTTGCTGACGCCAAACAAAGAGGAGCAGTCCCGAACGGGTTTCAGGTCAAAGTCAGCATGAAATTGCCTACGTTATAGAGCAGGTTAGAAGGAAATCTATTTTTTAAACTGGCCGTAAAAAAAACCAAGGGTCCCCCCTTTGTTACTTTTAAAAATTTTAAGCTCGCTCTAATTCCTGTTCTATTTATCGTAGGATCTTGATATTCGGGACTTAGAATGAGGCCAATGAGGCCATCAACTGGTCAGATATTGAAAGAATTCCTATGGCTATTTCAAATTTGAGCCTGCCGTTTGGCATGTTTTTTTATGACAAAAGTGGCCCAGGTTAAAAAGGTTGCCGACGCCAAACAAAGAGGAGCAGTCCCGAACGGGTTTCAGTTTCAAAGTCAGCATGAAATTGCCTACGTTATAGAGCAGGTTAGAAGGAAATCTATTTTTTTAACTGGCCGTAAAAAAAACCAAGGGTCCCCCCTTTGTTACTTTTTAAAATTTTAAACTCGCTCTAATTCCTGTTCTATTTATCGTAGGATCTTGATATTCGGGACTTAGAATGAGGCCAATGAGGTCATCAGCGGGTCAGAGTTTGAAAGAATTCCGATGGCTATTTCAAATTTGAGCCAGCCGTTTGGCATGTTATTTTATGACAAAAGTGGCCCTCGTTAAAAACAGTGCTGACGCCAAACTAAGAGCAGCAGTCCCGAACGGGTTTCAGTTTCAAAGTCAGCATGAAATTGCCTACGTTATAGAGTAGGTAAGAAGGAAATCAATTTTTTAAACTGGCCGTAAAAAAAACTAAGGGTCCCCCCTTTGTTAATTTTTTAAATTTTAAACTCGCTCTAATTCCTGTTCTTTTTATCGTAGGATCTTGATATTCGGGATTTTGAATAAGGCCAATGAGGCCATCAACTGGTCAGAGTTTGAAAGAATTCCGATGGCTATTTAAAGTTTGAGCTTGCCGTTTGGCATGTTTTTTTATGACAAAAGTGGCCCTCGTTAAAAACGTTGCTAACGCCAAACTAAGAGGAGCAGGCCCGAACGGGTTTCAGTTTTAAAGTCAGCATGAAATTGCCTACGTTATAGAGCAGGTTAGAAGGAAATCTATTTTTTAAACTGGCCGTAAAAAAAACCAAGGGTCCCCCCTTTGTTACTTTTTAAAATTTTAAACTCGCTCTAATTCCTGTTCTATTTATCGTAGGATCTTGATATTCGAGACTTAGAATGAGGCCAATGAGGCCATGAACTGGTCAGATTTTGAAAGAATTCCGATGGCTATTTCAAATTTGAGCCTGCCGCTTGGCATGTTTTTTTATGACAAAAGTGGCCCAGGTTAAAAAGGTTGCTGACGCCAAACAAAGAGGAGCAGTCCCGGACGGGTTTCAGGTCAAAGTCAGCATGAAATTGCCTACGTTATAGAGCAGGTTAGAAGGAAATCTATTTTTTAAACTGGCCGTAAAAAAAACCAAGGGTCCCCCCTTTGTTACTTTTAAAAATTTTAAGCTCGCTCTAATTCCTGTTCTATTTATCGTAGGATCTTGATATTCGGGACTTAGAATGAGGCCAATGAGGCCATCAACTGGTCAGATATTGAAAGAATTCCGATGGCTATTTCAAATTTGAGCCTGCCGTTTGGCATGTTTTTTTATGACAAAAGTGGCCCAGGTTAAAAAGGTTGCCGACGCCAAACAAAGAGGAGCAGTCCCGAACGGGTTTCAGTTTCAAAGTCAGCATGAAATTGCCTACGTTATAGAGCAGGTTAGAAGGAAATCTATTTTTTTAACTGGCCGTAAAAATAACCAAGGGTCCCCCCTTTGTTACTTTTTAAAATTTTAAACTCACTCTAATTCCTGTTCTATTTATCGTAGGATCTTGATATTCGGGACTTAGAATGAGGCCAATGAGGCCATCAACTGGTCAGAGTTTGAAAGAATTCCGATGGCTATTTCAAATTTGAGCCTGCCGTTTGGCATGTTTTTTTATGACAAAAGTGGCCCTCGTTAAAAAGGTTGCTGACGCCAAACAAAGAGGGGCAGTCCCGAACGGGTTTCAGTTTCAAAGTCAGCATGAAATTGCCTACGTTATAGAGCAGGTTAGAAGGAAATCTATTTTTTAAACTGGCAGTAAAAAAGACCAAGGGTCCGCCCTTTGTTACTTTTTTAAATTTTAAACTCGCTCTAATTCCTGTTCTATTTATTGTAGGATCTTGATATTCGGGACTTAGAATGAGGCCAATGAGGCCATCAACTGGTCAGAGTTTGAAAGAATTCCGATGGCTATTTCAAATTTGAGCCTGCCGTTTGGCATGTTTTTTTATGACAAAAGTGGCCCAGGTTAAAAAGGTTGCTGATCCCAAACAAAGAGGAGCAGTCCCGAACGGGTTTCAGTTTCAAAGTCAGCATGAAATTGCCTACATTATAGAGCAGGTTAAAAGGAAATCTATTTTTTAAACTGGCCGTAAAAAAACCAAGGGTCCCCCCTTTGTTACTTTTTTAAATTTTAAACTCGCTCTAATTCCTGTTCTATTTATTGTAGGATCTTGATATTCGGGACTTAGAATGAGGCCAATGAGACCATCAACTGGACAGAGTTTGAAAGAATTCCGATGGCTATTTCAAATTTGAGCCTGTCGTTTGGCATGTTTTTTTATGACAAAAGTGGCCCTCGTTAAAAACGTTGCTGACGCCAAACTAAGAGGAGCAGTCCCGAACGGGTTTCAGTTTCAAAGTCAGCATGAAATTGCCTACGTTATAGAGTAGGTAAGAAGGAAATCTATTTTTTAAACTGGCCGTAAAAAAAGCCACGGGTCCCCCCTTTGTTACTCTTTTAAATTTTAAACTCACTCTAATTCCTGATCTATATATCGTAGAATCTTGATATTCGGGATTTTGAATGAGGCCAATGAGGCCATCAGCGGGTCAGAGTTTGAAATAATTCCCATGGCTATTTCAAATTTGAGCCTGCTGTTTGGCATGTTTTTTTATGACAAAAGTGGCCCTCGTTAAAAACGTTGCTGACACCAAACTAAGAGGAGCAGTCCCGAACGGGTTTCAGTTTCAAAGTCAGCATGAAATTGCCTACGTTATAGAGTAGGTTAGAAGGAAATCTATTTTTTAAACTGGCCGTAAAAAAAACCAAGGGTCCCCCCTTTGTTACTTTTTTAAATTTTAAACTCACTCTAATTCCTGTTCTATATATCGTAGAATCTTGATATTCGGGATTTTGAATGAGGCCAATGAGGCCATCAGCGGGTCAGAGTTTGAAATAATTCCCATGGCTATTTCAAATTTGAGCCTGCCGTTTGGCATGTTTTTTTATGAAAAAAGTGGCCCCTGTTAAAAACGTTGCTGACGCCAAACAAAGAGGAGCAGTCCCGAACGGGTTTCAGTTTCAAAGTCAGCATGAAATTGCCTACGTTATAGAGTATGTTAGAAGGAAATCAATTTTTTAAACTGGCCGTAAAAAAAACTAAGGGTCCCCCCTTTGTTACTTTTTTAAATTTTAAACTCGCTCTAATTCCTGTTCTTTTTATCGTAGGATCTTGATATTCGGGATTTTGAATAAGGCCAATGAGGCCATCAACTGGTCAGAGTTTGAAAGAATTCCGATGGCTATTTAAAGTTTGAGCTTGCCGTTTGGCATGTTTTTTTATGACAAAAGTGGCCCTCGTTAAAAACGTTGCTAACGCCAAACTAAGAGGAGCAGGCCCGAACGGGTTTCAGTTTTAAAGTCAGCATGAAATTGCCTACGTTATAGAGCAGGTTAGAAGGAAATCTATTTTTTAAACTGGCCGTAAAAAAAACCAAGGGTCCCCCCTTTGTTACTTTTTAAAATTTTAAACTCGCTCTAATTCCTGTTCTATTTATCGTAGGATCTTGATATTCGAGACTTAGAATGAGGCCAATGAGGCCATGAACTGGTCAGAGTTTGAAAGAATTCCGATGGCTATTTCAAATTTGAGCCTGCCGCTTGGCATGTTTTTTTATGACAAAAGTGGCCCAGGTTAAAAAGGTTGCTGACGCCAAACAAAGAGGAGCAGTCCCGAACGGGTTTCAGGTCAAAGTCAGCATGAAATTGCCTACGTTATAGAGCAGGTTAGAAGGAAATCTATTTTTTTAACTGGCCGTAAAAAAAACCAAGGGTCCCCCCTTTGTTACTTTTAAAAATTTTAAACTCGCTCTAATTCCTGTTCTATTTATCGTAGGATCTTGATATTCGGGACTTAGAATGAGGCCAATGAGGCCATCAACTGGTCAGAGTTTGAAAGAATTCCGATGGCTATTTCAAATTTGAGCCTGCCGTTTGGCATGTTTTTTTATGACAAAAGTGGCCCAGGTTAAAAAGGTTGCCGACGCCAAACAAAGAGGAGCAGTCCCGAACGGGTTTCAGTTTCAAAGTCAGCATGAAATTGCCTACGTTATAGAGCAGGTTAGAAGGAAATCTATTTTTTTAACTGGCCGTAAAAAAAACCAAGGGTCCCCCCTTTGTTACTTTTTAAAATTTTAAACTCGCTCTAATTCCTGTTCTATTTATCGTAGGATCTTGATATCCGGGACTTAGAATGAGGCCAATGAGGCCATCAACTGGTCAGAGTTTGAAAGAATTCCGATGGCTATTTCAAATTTGAGCCTGCCGTTTGGCATGTTTTTTTATGACAAAAGTGGCCCTCGTTAAAAAGGTTGCTGACGCCAAACAAAGAGGGGCAGTCCCGAACGGGTTTCAGTTTCAAAGTCAGCATGAAATTGCCTACGTTATAGAGCAGGTGAGAAGGAAATCTTTTTTTTAAACTGGCAGTAAAAAAAACCAAGGGTCCCCCCTTTGTTACTTTTTTAAATTTTAAACTCGCTCTAATTCCTGTTCTATTTATCGTAGGATCTTGATATTCGGGATTTTGAATGAGGCCAATGAGGCCATCAACTGGTCAGAGTTTGAAAGAATTCCAATTGCTATTTCAAATTTGAGCCTGCCTTTTGGCATGTTTTTTCATGACAAATGTGGCCCTCGTTAAAAAGGTTGCTGACGCCAAACAAAGAGGGGCAGTCCCGAACGGGTTTCAGTTTCAAAGTCAGCATGAAATTGCCTACGTTATAGAGCAGGTTAGAAGGAAATCTATTCTTTAAACTGGCAGTAAAAAAAACCAAGGGTCCCCCCTTTGTTACTTTTTTAAATTTTAAACTCGCTCTAATTCCTGTTCTATTTATCGTAGGATCTTGATATTCGGGACTTAGAATGAGGCCAATAAGGCCATCAACTGGTCAGAGTTTGAAAGAATTCCGATGGCTATTTCAAATTTGAGCCTGCCGTTTGGCATGTTTTTTCTGACAAAAGTGGCCCAGGTTAAAAAGGTTGCTGACGCCAAACAAAGAGGAGCAGTCCCGAACGGGTTTCAGTTTCAAAGTCAGCATGAAATTGCCTAGGTTATAGAGCAGGTTAGAAGGAAATCTATTTTTTAAACTGGCCGTAAAAAAAACCAAGGGTCCCCCCTTTGTTACTTTTTTAAATTTTAAACTCGCTCTAATTCCTGTTCTATTTATCGTAGGATCTTGATATTCGGGATTTAGAATGAGGCCAATGAGGCCATCAACTGGTCAGAGTTTGAAGGACTTCCGATGGCTATTTCAAATTTGAGCCTGCCGTTTGTCATGTTTTTTTATGACAAAAGTGGCCCAGGTTAAAATGGTTGCTGACGCCAAACAAAGAGGAGCAGTCCCGAACGGGTTTCAGTTTCAAAGTCAGCATGAAATTGCCTACGTTATAGAGCAGGTTAGAAGGAAATCTATTTTTTAAACTGGCAGTAAAAAAGACCAAGGGTCCGCCCTTTGTTACTTTTTTAAATTTTAAACTCGCTCTAATTCCTGTTCTATTTATTGTAGGATCTTGATATTCGGGACTTAGAATGAGGCCAATGAGGCCATCAACTGGTCAGAGTTTGAAAGAATTCCGATGACTATTTCAAATTTGAGCCTGCCGTTTGGCATGTTTTTTTATGACAAAAGTGGCCCAGGTTAAAAAGGTTGCTGATCCCAAACAAAGAGGAGCAGTCCCGAACGGGTTTCAGTTTCAAAGTCAGCATGAAATTGCCTACATTATAGAGCAGGTTAAAAGGAAATCTATTTTTTAAACTGGCCGTAAAAAAACCAAGGGTCCCCCCTTTGTTACTTTTTTAAATTTTAAACTCGCTCTAATTCCTGTTCTATTTATTGTAGGATCTTGATATTCGGGACTTAGAATGAGGCCAATGAGACCATCAACTGGACAGAGTTTGAAAGAATTCCGATGGCTATTTCAAATTTGAGCCTGTCGTTTGGCATGTTTTTTTATGACAAAAGTGGCCCTCGTTAAAAACGTTGCTGACGCCAAACTAAGAGGAGCAGTCCCGAACGGGTTTCAGTTTCAAAGTCAGCATGAAATTGCCTACGTTATAGAGTAGGTAAGAAGGAAATCTATTTTTTAAACTGGCCGTAAAAAAAACCACGGGTCCCCCCTTTGTTACTCTTTTAAATTTTAAACTCACTCTAATTCCTGATCTATATATCGTAGAATCTTGATATTCGGGATTTTGAATGAGGCCAATGAGGCCATCAGCGGGTCAGAGTTTGAAATAATTCCCATGGCTATTTCAAATTTGAGCCTGCTGTTTGGCATGTTTTTTTATGACAAAAGTGGCCCTCGTTAAAAACGTTGCTGACGCCAAACTAAGAGGAGCAGTCCCGAACGGGTTTCAGTTTCAAAGTCAGCATGAAATTGCCTACGTTATAGAGTAGGTTAGAAGGAAATCTATTTTTTAAACTGGCCGTAAAAAAAACCAAGGGTCCCCCCTTTGTTACTTTTTTAAATTTTAAACTCACTCTAATTCCTGTTCTATATATCGTAGAATCTTGATATTCGGGATTTTGAATGAGGCCAATGAGGCCATCAGCGGGTCAGAGTTTGAAATAATTCCCATGGCTATTTCAAATTTGAGCCTGCCGTTTGGCATGTTTTTTTATGAAAAAAGTGGCCCCTGTTAAAAACGTTGCTGACGCCAAACAAAGAGGAGCAGTCCCGAACGGGTTTCAGTTTCAAAGTCAGCATGAAATTGCCTACGTTATAGAGTATGTTAGAAGGAAATCAATTTTTTAAACTGGCCGTAAAAAAAACTAAGGGTCCCCCCTTTGTTACTTTTTTAAATTTTAAACTCGCTCTAATTCCTGTTCTTTTTATCGTAGGATCTTGATATTTGGGATTTTGAATAAGGCCAATGAGGCCATCAACTGGTCAGAGTTTGAAAGAATTCCGATAACTATTTAAAGTTTGAGCTTGCCGTTTGGCATGTTTTTTTATGACAAAAGTGGCCCTCGTTAAAAACGTTGCTAACGCCAAACTAAGAGGAGCAGGCCCGAACGGGTTTCAGTTTTAAAGTCAGCATGAAATTGCCTACGTTATAGAGCAGGTTAGAAGGAAATCTATTTTTTAAACTGGCCGTAAAAAAAACCAAGGGTCCCCCCTTTGTTACTTTTTAAAATTTTAAACTCGCTCTAATTCCTGTTCTATTTATCGTAGGATCTTGATATTCGAGACTTAGAATGAGGCCAATGAGGCCATGAACTGGTCAGAGTTTGAAAGAATTCCGATGGCTATTTCAAATTTGAGCCTGCCGCTTGGCATGTTTTTTTATGACAAAAGTGGCCCAGGTTAAAAAGGTTGCTGACGCCAAACAAAGAGGAGCAGTCCCGAACGGGTTTCAGGTCAAAGTCAGCATGAAATTGCCTACGTTATAGAGCAGGTTAGAAGGAAATCTATTTTTTTAACTGGCCGTAAAAAAAACCAAGGGTCCCCCCTTTGTTACTTTTAAAAATTTTAAACTCGCTCTAATTCCTGTTCTATTTATCGTAGGATCTTGATATTCGGGACTTAGAATGAGGCCAATGAGGCCATCAACTGGTCAGATATTGAAAGAATTCCGATGGCTATTTCAAATTTGAGCCTGCCGTTTGGCATGTTTTTTTATGACAAAAGTGGCCCAGGTTAAAAAGGTTGCTGACGCCAAACAAAGAGGAGCAGTCCCGAACGGGCTTCAGTTTCAAAGTCAGCATGAAATTGCCTACGTTATAGAGCAGGTTAGAAGGAAATCTATTTTTTAAACTGGCAGTAAAAAAGACCAAGGGTCCGCCCTTTGTTACTTTTTTAAATTTTAAACTCGCTCTAATTCCTGTTCTATTTATTGTAGGATCTTGATATTCGGGACTTAGAATGAGGCCAATGAGGCCATCAACTGGTCAGAGTTTGAAAGAATTCCGATGACTATTTCAAATTTGAGCCTGCCGTTTGGCATGTTTTTTTATGACAAAAGTGGCCCAGGTTAAAAAGGTTGCTGATCCCAAACAAAGAGGAGCAGTCCCGAACGGGTTTCAGTTTCAAAGTCAGCATGAAATTGCCTACATTATAGAGCAGGTTAAAAGGAAATCTATTTTTTAAACTGGCCGTAAAAAAAACCACGGGTCCCCCCTTTGTTACTCTTTTAAATTTTAAACTCACTCTAATTCCTGATCTATATATCGTAGAATCTTGATATTCGGGATTTTGAATGAGGCCAATGAGGCCATCAGCGGGTCAGAGTTTGAAATAATTCCCATGGCTATTTCAAATTTGAGCCTGCTGTTTGGCATGTTTTTTTATGACAAAAGTGGCCCTCGTTAAAAACGTTGCTGACGCCAAACTAAGAGGAGCAGTCCCGAACGGGTTTCAGTTTCAAAGTCAGCATGAAATTGCCTACGTTATAGAGTAGGTTAGAAGGAAATCTATTTTTTAAACTGGCCGTAAAAAAAACCAAGGGTCCCCCCTTTGTTACTTTTTTAAATTTTAAACTCACTCTAATTCCTGTTCTATATATCGTAGAATCTTGATATTAGGGATTTTGAATGAGGCCAATGAGGCCATCAGCGGGTCAGAGTTTGAAATAATTCCCATGGCTATTTCAAATTTGAGCCTGCCGTTTGGCATGTTTTTTTATGAAAAAAGTGGCCCCTGTTAAAAACGTTGCTGACGCCAAACAAAGAGGAGCAGTCCCGAACGGGTTTCAGTTTCAAAGTCAGCATGAAATTGCCTACGTTATAGAGTATGTTAGAAGGAAATCAATTTTTTAAACTGGCCGTAAAAAAAACTAAGGGTCCCCCCTTTGTTACTTTTTTAAATTTTAAACTCGCTCTAATTCCTGTTCTTTTTATCGTAGGATCTTGATATTTGGGATTTTGAATAAGGCCAATGAGGCCATCAACTGGTCAGAGTTTGAAAGAATTCCGATAACTATTTAAAGTTTGAGCTTGCCGTTTGGCATGTTTTTTTATGACAAAAGTGGCCCTCGTTAAAAACGTTGCTAACGCCAAACTAAGAGGAGCAGGCCCGAACGGGTTTCAGTTTTAAAGTCAGCATGAAATTGCCTACGTTATAGAGCAGGTTAGAAGGAAATCTATTTTTTAAACTGGCCGTAAAAAAAACCAAGGGTCCCCCCTTTGTTACTTTTTAAAATTTTAAACTCGCTCTAATTCCTGTTCTATTTATCGTAGGATCTTGATATTCGAGACTTAGAATGAGGCCAATGAGGCCATGAACTGGTCAGAGTTTGAAAGAATTCCGATGGCTATTTCAAATTTGAGCCTGCCGCTTGGCATGTTTTTTTATGACAAAAGTGGCCCAGGTTAAAAAGGTTGCTGACGCCAAACAAAGAGGAGCAGTCCCGAACGGGTTTCAGGTCAAAGTCAGCATGAAATTGCCTACGTTATAGAGCAGGTTAGAAGGAAATCTATTTTTTTAACTGGCCGTAAAAAAAACCAAGGGTCCCCCCTTTGTTACTTTTAAAAATTTTAAACTCGCTCTAATTCCTGTTCTATTTATCGTAGGATCTTGATATTCGGGACTTAGAATGAGGCCAATGAGGCCATCAACTGGTCAGATATTGAAAGAATTCCGATGGCTATTTCAAATTTGAGCCTGCCGTTTGGCATGTTTTTTTATGACAAAAGTGGCCCAGGTTAAAAAGGTTGCTGACGCCAAACAAAGAGGAGCAGTCCCGAACGGGCTTCAGTTTCAAAGTCAGCATGAAATTGCCTACGTTATAGAGCAGGTTAGAAGGAAATCTATTTTTTAAACTGGCAGTAAAAAAGACCAAGGGTCCGCCCTTTGTTACTTTTTTAAATTTTAAACTCGCTCTAATTCCTGTTCTATTTATTGTAGGATCTTGATATTCGGGACTTAGAATGAGGCCAATGAGGCCATCAACTGGTCAGAGTTTGAAAGAATTCCGATGACTATTTCAAATTTGAGCCTGCCGTTTGGCATGTTTTTTTATGACAAAAGTGGCCCAGGTTAAAAAGGTTGCTGATCCCAAACAAAGAGGAGCAGTCCCGAACGGGTTTCAGTTTCAAAGTCAGCATGAAATTGCCTACATTATAGAGCAGGTTAAAAGGAAATCTATTTTTTAAACTGGCCGTAAAAAAACCAAGGGTCCCCCCTTTGTTACTTTTTTAAATTTTAAACTCGCTCTAATTCCTGTTCTATTTATTGTAGGATCTTGATATTCGGGACTTAGAATGAGGCCAATGAGACCATCAACTGGACAGAGTTTGAAAGAATTCCGATGGCTATTTCAAATTTGAGCCTGTCGTTTGGCATGTTTTTTTATGACAAAAGTGGCCCTCGTTAAAAACGTTGCTTACGCCAAACTAAGAGGAGCAGTCCCGAACGGGTTTCAGTTTCAAAGTCAGCATGAAATTGCCTACGTTATAGAGTAGGTAAGAAGGAAATCTATTTTTTAAACTGGCCGTAAAAAAAACCACGGGTCCCCCCTTTGTTACTCTTTTAAATTTTAAACTCACTCTAATTCCTGATCTATATATCGTAGAATCTTGCTATTCGGGATTTTGAATGAGGCCAATGAGGCCATCAGCGGGTCAGAGTTTGAAATAATTCCCATGGCTATTTCAAATTTGAGCCTGCCGTTTGGCATGTTTTTTTATGAAAAAAGTGGCCCCTGTTAAAAACGTTGTTGACGCCAAACAAAGAGGAGCAGTCCCGAACGGGTTTCAGTTTCAAAGTCAGCATGAAATTGCCTACGTTATAGAGTATGTTAGAAGGAAATCAATTTTTTAAACTGGCCGTAAAAAAAACTAAGGGTCCCCCCTTTGTTACTTTTTTAAATTTTAAACTCGCTCTAATTCCTGTTCTTTTTATCGTAGGATCTTGATATTCGGGATTTTGAATAAGGCCAATAAGGCCATCAACTGGTCAGAGTTTGAAAGAATTCCGATGGCTATTTAAAGTTTGAGCTTGCCGTTTGGCATGTTTTTTTATGACAAAAGTGGCCCTCGTTAAAAACGTTGCTAACGCCAAACTAAGAGGAGCAGGCCCGAACGGGTTTCAGTTTTAAAGTCAGCATGAAATTGCCTACGTTATAGAGCAGGTTAGAAGGAAATCTATTTTTTAAACTGGCCGTAAAAAAAACCAAGGGTCCCCCCTTTGTTACTTTTTAAAATTTTAAACTCGCTCTAATTCCTGTTCTATTTATCGTAGGATCTTGATATTCGAGACTTAGAATGAGGCCAATGAGGCCATGAACTGGTCAGAGTTTGAAAGAATTCCGATGGCTATTTCAAATTTGAGCCTGCCGCTTGGCATGTTTTTTTATGACAAAAGTGGCCCAGGTTAAAAAGGTTGCTGACGCCAAACAAAGAGGAGCAGTCCCGAACGGGTTTCAGGTCAAAGTCAGCATGAAATTGCCTACGTTATAGAGCAGGTTAGAAGGAAATCTATTTTTTTAACTGGCCGTAAAAAAAACCAAGGGTCCCCCCTTTGTTACTTTTAAAAATTTTAAACTCGCTCTAATTCCTGTTCTATTTATCGTAGGATCTTGATATTCGGGACTTAGAATGAGGCCAATGAGGCCATCAACTGGTCAGATATTGAAAGAATTCCGATGGCTATTTCAAATTTGAGCCTGCCGTTTGGCATGTTTTTTTATGACAAAAGTGGCCCAGGTTAAAAAGGTTGCTGACGCCAAACAAAGAGGAGCAGTCCCGAACGGGTTTCAGTTTCAAAGTCAGCATGAAATTGCCTACGTTATAGAGCAGGTTAGAACGAAATCTATTTTTTTAACTGGCCGTAAAAAAAACCAAGGGTCCCCCCTTTGTTACTTTTTAAAATTTTAAACTCGCTCTAATTCCTGTTCTATTTATCGTAGGATCTTGATATTCGGGACTTAGAATGAGGCCAATGAGGCCATCAACTGGTCAGAGTTTGAAAGAATTCTGATGGCTATTTCAAATTTGAGCCTGCCGTTTGGCATGTTTTTTTATGACAAAAGTGGCCCTCGTTAAAAAGGTTGCTGACGCCAAACAAAGAGGGGCAGTCCCGAACGGGTTTCAGTTTCAAAGTCAGCATGAAATTGCCTACGTTATAGAGCAGGTTAGAAGGAAATCTTTTTTTTAAACTGGCAGTAAAAAAAACCAAGGGTCCCCCCTTTGTTACTTTTTTAAATTTTAAACTCGCTCTAATTCCTGTTCTATTTATCGTAGGATCTTGATATTCGGGACTTAGAATGAGGCCAATGATGCCATCAACTGGTCAGAGTTTGAAGGAATTCCGATGGCTATTTCAAATTTGAGCCTGCCGTTTGTCATGTTTTTTTATGACAAATGTGGCCCAGGTTAAAATGGTTGCTGACGCCATACAAAGAGGAGCAGTCCCGAACGGGTTTCAGTTTCGAAGTCAGCATGAAATTGCGTACGTTATAGAGCAGGTTAGAAGGAAATCTATTTTTTAAACTGGCAGTAAAAAAGACCAAGGGTCCCCCCTTTGTTACTTTTTAAAATTTTAAACTCGCTCTAATTCCTCTTCTATTTATAGTAGGATCTTGATATTCGGGACTTAGAATGAGGCCAATGAGGCCATCAACTGGTCAGAGTTTGAAAGAATTCCGATGGCTATTTCAAATTTGAGCCTGCCGTTTGGCATGTTTTTTTATGACAAAAGTGGCCGAGGTTAAAAAGGTTGCTGACGCCAAACAAAGAGGAGCAGTCCCGAACGTGTTTCAGTTTCAAAGTCAGCATGAAATTACCTACGTTATAGAGCAGGTTAGAAGGAAATCTATTTTTTAAACTGGCCGTAAAAAAAACCAAGGGTCCCCCCTATGTTACTTTTTTGAATTTTAAACTCGCTCTAATTCCTGTTCTATTTATCGAAGGAACTTGATATTCGGGACTTAGAATGAGGCCAATGAGGCCATCAACTGGTCAGAGTTTGAAGGACTTCCGATGGCTATTTCAAATTTGACCCTGCCGTTTGGCATGTTTTTTTATGACAAAAGTGGCCGAGGTTAAAAAGGTTGCTGACGCCAAACAAAGAGGAGCAGTCCCGAACGGGTTTCAGTTTCAAAGTCAGCATGAAATTGCCTACGTTATAGAGCAGGTTAGAAGGAAATCTATTTTTTAAACTGGCAGTAAAAAAGACCAAGGGTCCGCCCTTTGTTACTTTTTTAAATTTTAAACTCGCTCTAATTCCTGTTCTATTTATTGTAGGATCTTGATATTCGGGACTTAGAATGAGGCCAATGAGGCCATCAACTGGTCAGAGTTTGAAAGAATTCCGATGCCTATTTCAAATTTGAGCCTGCCGTTTGGCATGTTTTTTTATGACAAAAGTGGCCCAGGTTAAAAAGGTTGCTGATCCCAAACAAAGAGGAGCAGTCCCGAACGGGTTTCAGTTTCAAAGTCAGCATGAAATTGCCTACATTATAGAGCAGGTTAAAAGGAAATCTATTTTTTAAACTGGCCGTAAAAAAAACCAAGGGTCCCCCCTTTGTTACTATTTTAAATTTTAAACTCGCTCTAATTCCTGTTCTATTTATTGTAGGATCTTGATATTCGGGACTTAGAATGAGGCCAATGAGGCCATCAACTGGACAGAGTTTGAAAGAATTCCGATGGCTATTTCATATTTGAGCCTGTCGTTTGGCATGTTTTTTTATGACAAAAGTGGCCCCCGTTAAAAACGTTGCTGACGCCAAACTAAGAGGAGCAGTCCCGAACGGGTTTCAGTTTCAAAGTCAGCATGAAATTGCCTACGTTGTAGAGTAGGTAAGAAGGGAATCTATCTTTTAAACTGGCCGTAAAAAAACCAAGGGTCCCCCCTTTGTTACTTTTTTAAATTTTTAACTCACTCTAATTCCTGTTCTATTTATCGTATGATCTTGATATTCGGGATTTTGAATGAGGCAAATGAGGCCATCAGCTGGTCAGAGTTTGAAAGAATTCCGATTTCAAATTTGAGCCTGCCGTTTGGCATGTTTTGTTATGACAAAAGTGGCCCTCGTTAAAAACGTTGCTGACGCCAAACTAAGAGGAGCATTCCCGAACGAGTTTCAGTTTCAAAGTCAGCATGAAATTGCCTACGTTATAGAGTAGGTTAGAAGGAAATCTATTTTTTAAACTGGCCATAAAGAAAAACCAAGGGTCCCCCCTTTGTTACTTTTTTAAATTTTAAACTCGCTCTAATTCCTGTTCTATTTATCGTAGGATCTTGATATTCGGGATTTTGAATGAAGCCAATGAGGCCATCAGCTTGTCAGAGTTTGAAAGAATTCCGATGGCTATTTCAAATTTGAACCTGCCGTTTGGCATGTTTTTTATGACAAAAGTGCCCCTCGTTAAAAACGTTGCTGACGCCAAACTAAGAGGAGCAGTCCCGAACGGGTTTCAGTTTCAAAGTCAGCATGAAATTGCCTACGTTATAGAGTAGGTTAGAAGGAAATCTATTTTTTAAACTGGCCGTAAAAAAAACCAAGAGTCCCCCCTTTGTTACTTTTTTAAATTTTAAACTCGCTCTAATTCCTGTTCTATTTATCGTAGGATCTTGATATTCGGGTTTTGAATGAGGCCAATGAGGCCATCAGCGGGTCAGAGTTTGAAAGAATTCCGATGGCTATTTCAAATTTGAGCCAGCCGTTTGGCATGTTATTTTATGACAAAAGTGGCCCTCGTTAAAAACAGTGCTGACGCCAAACTAAGAGCAGCAGTCCCGAACGGGTTTCAGTTTCAAAGTCAGCATGAAATTGCCTACGTTATAGAGTAGGTAAGAAGGAAATCTATTTTTTAAACTGGCCGTAAAAAAAACCACGGGTCCCCCCTTTGTTACTTTTTTAAATTTTAAACTCACTCTAATTCCTGATCTATATATCGTAGAATCTTGATATTCGGGATTTTGAATGAGGCCAATGAGGCCATCAGCGGGTCAGAGTTTGAAATAATTCCCATGGCTATTTCAAATTTGAGCCTGCTGTTTGGCATGTTTTTTTATGACAAAAGTGGCCCTCGTTAAAAACGTTGCTGACGCCAAACTAAGAGGAGCAGTCCCGAACGGGTTTCAGTTTCAAAGTCAGCATGAAATTGCCTACGTTATAGAGTAGGTTAGAAGGAAATCTATTTTTTAAACTGGCCGTAAAAAAACCAAGGGTCCCCCCTTTGTTACTTTTTTAAATTTTAAACTCACTCTAATTCCTGTTCTATATATCGTAGAATCTTGATATTCGGGATTTTGAATGAGGCCAATGAGGCCATCAGCGGGTCAGAGTTTGAAATAATTCCAATGGCTATTTCAAATTTGAGCCTGCCGTTTGGCATGTTTTTTTATGAAAAAAGTGGCCCTCGTTAAAAACGTTGCTGACGCCAAACAAAGAGGAGCAGTCCCGAACGGGTTTCAGTTTCAAAGTCAGCATGATATTGCCTACGTTATAGAGCAGGTTAGAAGGAAATCTATTTTTTTAACTGGCCGTAAAAAAAACCAAGGGTCCCCCCTTTGTTACTTTTAAAAATTTTAAACTCGCTCTAATTCCTGTTCTATTTATCGTAGGATCTTGATATTCGGGACTTAGAATGAGGCCAATGAGGCCATCAACTGGTCAGATATTGAAAGAATTCCGATGGCTATTTCAAATTTGAGCCTGCCGTTTGGCATGTGTTTTTATGACAAAAGTGGCCCAGGTTAAAAAGGTTGCTGACGCCAAACAAAGAGGAGCAGTCCCGAACGGGATTCAGTTTCAAAGTCAGCATGAAATTGCCTACGTTATAGCGCAGGTTAGAAGGAAATCTATTTTTTTAACTGGCCGTAAAAAAAACCAAGGGTCCCCCCTTTGTTACTTTTTAAAATTTTAAACTCGCTCTAATTCCTGTTCTATTTATCGTAGGATCTTGATATTCGGGACTTAGAATGAGGCCAATGAGGCCATCAACTGGTCAGAGTTTGAAATAATTCCCATGGCTATTTCAAATTTGAGCCTGCCGTTTGGCATGTTTTTTTATGAAAAAAGTGGCCCTCGTTAAAAACGTTGCTGACGCCAAACAAAGAGGAGCAGTCCCGAACGGGTTTCAGTTTCAAAGTCAGCATGATATTGCCTACGTTATAGAGCAGGTTAGAAGGAAATCTATTTTTTTAACTGGCCGTAAAAAAAACCAAGGGTCCCCCCTTTGTTACTTTTAAAAATTTTAAACTCGCTCTAATTCCTGTTCTATTTATCGTAGGATCTTGATATTCGGGACTTAGAATGAGGCCAATGAGGCCATCAACTGGTCAGATATTGAAAGAATTCCGATGGCTATTTCAAATTTGAGCCTGCCGTTTGGCATGTTTTTTTATGACAAAAGTGGCCCAGGTTAAAAAGGTTGCTGACGCCAAACAAAGAGGAGCAGTCCCGAACGGGTTTCAGTTTCAAAGTCAGCATGAAATTGCCTACGTTATAGCGCAGGTTAGAAGGAAATCTATTTTTTTAACTGGCCATAAAAAAAACCAAGGGTCCCCCCTTTGTTACTTTTTAAAATTTTAAACTCGCTCTAATTCCTGTTCTATTTATCGTAGGATCTTGATATTCGGGACTTAGAATGAGGCCAATGAGGCCATCAACTGGTCAGAGTTTGAAAGAATTCCGATGGCTATTTCAAATTTGAGCCTGCCGTTTGGCATGTTTTTTTATGACAAAAGTGGCCCTCGTTAAAAAGGTTGCTGACGCCAAACAAAGAGGGGCAGTCCCGAACGGGTTTCAGTTTCAAAGTCAGCATGAAATTGCCTACGTTATAGAGCAGGTTAGAAGGAAATCTATTTTTTAAACTGGCAGTAAAAAAGACCAAGGGTCCCCCCTTTGTTACTTTTTAAAATTTTAAACTCGCTCTAATTCCTCTTCTATTTATAGTAGGATCTTGATATTCGGGACTTAGAATGAGGCCAATGAGGCCATCAACTGGTCAGAGTTTGAAGGACTTCC